>CM065473.1:44567591-45767591 GCA_032872505.1 Leptopilina syphax | reverse complement strand
AAAATCAAAATAGGGCTTAAATTAAAGCTTGGAACCTCTACTTTTATTTGCATCGAGGCTTTTTTTAAAAATTCAAGATGGTAGACTTGGACGCGTCGTTAAAGCAGTCAAGGAGCATACAAAAATTCTACTTTTTGCTAAAAAAATATTAATTTCATAGTAGAAATAGTTTATTTTTGGCACAAAACATACCTCTTTATTCGTACTTTATTTACTCTTATTGACATTTGCGAAATTTTTAAAAATGGCGGATTAAATATGTCCGAAAAGTATAAATTTTTGCCAATCTTTGCGAAACTTACTATTAAGGGGTTATTTGGGTCGCTGATTAAGAATCTGAAGTTAGTTTTGCAAAATACAAAATGGCGGATCTAATATGGCGGACCTATTTTTCAAAAATCGTACTTGAAAGTTGTTACTCAGGGGTTTTTGAGGTCGCTGATTACGAATCTGAAGTCAATTTTTGCAAAATTAAAAATGTCGGATCCAATATGGCAGACGAATTTTTTAAAAGTCGTAGAATTCGTATTCAACAAGGCACGACACAAATACAAATAAAAATTAAACGAACTCCTAGTGAAGTTCGATCTTAATTATATGAAATAAACTTGTTCGAAGATATAACATATGTAGTACCGCAACTTGTTGTTGGATGTCGCCACTTGTTCAGATATTTTTTTTGAGAAAGAGAGAGAGCAAGACCCTCTGTGGGAAATATACTCTGTGTCTCAAAATAGTTAGAATTTTTAAAAATTTGTTTTTTTAATTGCATTTTCTAAAAATATAACATTTCAAGAGTATTCTCTGAAAATTTGAAACAAATCGGATTATTATTTATGGAGATATAGAATTTTGAATGGAGCTGTCTCAGCCGTTACTGTGGCCAGGCGGCGGTATTCATAACTTTGAACTCGTTTTTCTCAAAACCATGTTTTGGGAGTCGGTGATCACTGTAAAGGCCAACGCAGAATAGATCTGTAACCGGAACCGAAATCGTAAGCGTAACCGTAAGAATGAGTTGAAGAAGGATAGGTATATTGTTTATTCTTCTTTAACTCATTCTTACGCTTACGGTTACGATTGCGGTTCCGGTTACAGATCTATTCTGCGTTGGCCTTAACTTGAGAAAGGCTTTACCGATCGGTTTGAAATTTTTACCACTTATTTGTTATATAATTGTCCGGTACTTGGACAAAGGATTTTTTTTACAATGACTTTTTACAGCCGAATATATGAGTAAAATTTTAGTCAAAATATAATTTTTGACTTTCCACATTCGCCATTTTGAGAAAAATCTAAATTTCTCAAATTCAGTCAGGAGATAGCGTGATCACCACGAAACCATTTTTCTTTAAGGAGTTTATGCAATTGTTGTATCATTCACACGTTTCTTCATATTTACCTATAGGTAAATTTTGGGACGTCAGATTCGAAAAGTCAGTGACAGCAGAAGAGCATTTCATTACACAGGACCACAAAATTTTTTTTAAAGAAAGTATTTACCGGACCATGTTTTTTATAAGTTTTTTGGGTCGCTAAATTCGAATCTGAACTCAGTTTTGCGCCATCACGTCAAGTTTCTTCAAAATGTCGGATCCAATATGGCTGTCGAATTTTTTAAAAATGTATCAGATTTACTTGAAATTTGTTACTCGGGGGGTTCTTGTGGTCGCTGAAAACGAATTTCACCTTAGTTTTTCAAAATTCAAAATGGCGGATCCAATATGGCTGACTTATTTTTAAAAAATTTATCAAATTTATTCGAAACTTGTTACCTGGGGGTTTTTGGGTTCGCTGAAATCGAATTTCACCTTAGTTATCAAAAATACAAAATGGCGGATCCAATATGGCTAACGAATTATTTAAAAATTTATGAATTTTTGAATTATTGAAAACTAAGGCGAAATTCGTATTTAGAAACCCCAAAAACCCCCGCGTAACAAAATTCAGGCGAATTGGGTAAATTTTTAAAAAAATGACGCTATATTGGATCCGCCATCTTAAATTTTGAATATTTATGAGTTTCTTTGACTGTTTAACATTATATAATATTTTTTCAGTGTTTTAAAGTTGTTTTTTATTAGAATCTTCTGTTTATTTTTATTTAAATCTTGCTTACAGTCATTTTTTTCGATTTTTTTTAATTTGTGAAGAAACTTGACGTGATGGCGGAAAACTGAGTTCGGATTCGAATTCAGTGACCCAAAATACATATAAAATACATGGTCCGGTGAATACTTTCTTTAAAAAAATTTTGTGGCCCTGTGTTATGTACGTCTGCGGTGCATTTTCGAGAGAGCAGACGTATAGTATGGCACAAACGCTGTACATAGTGTACGCCTGTTGCGCAAAACTAGCACAGATGGCGTTCAAAATGAATGTACAAGTAATTTTGACACACTATGTACAGCTGACGTGCCTAAATTTTTTCTGTGTACTATAGTTGCAGAATATTTTCTTAAAATATATATATTTCATATGGAAAAAGATTTGTTATTAATTATTTTAATGTGTGGCCACAAAAAATTCCTAAAAAACAGCTTTTTCTGAAGTTCTTACTGTACGTAACCCCTTAAGTCGACTTATATCTCGTCCATCCTTTTGGCTATAATTATATTTTCTATCTAAGTACAATAAAGGGGTAATTAAGTTATATTAATGGAGTCAGTTTTATTGAACACACAAGTGTGAATAATTATTTAATCCTTACACCTTGAAATTCCCACATTGGTGACCCCGACGTGAAGGCCTAAGCACAACTAAGTCGGGTTCGGGAGATGGTTACGGGATATGTAACATTTACATACATTTTGAGGTTAGGAAGCCCATATCCCGCAGTCGTCTCCCGCACCCGACCCAGTTGTGCTTATGGCTTGATTCGGGAAATTGTGTGTTTCAAAAATTTTTCTTATCAAACACGTAGCGAGAGACGCTATCGCCATCTTATTTACCCGCAAAAACCGCTCTTATTAATCCAAGTTTTCACCAAACTAGAAGAAAATTTGATTTTTAATTTTGGACGATGATAATCACTTTTCCAAATTTTTTTTTTTGACGAATATTTGGATATTTTTAACTACCTCTTTAATATCTACTGTTTTTTTTATCAATTTTGTAATGTAATGCTGTGCTGGGAATCTTTTTCCTCGAGTCTTTGAAGGAATATTTTCTATCACATGGACTCATGATTCCTGTTTCGGAGCAAGGTTGGCGAATCTGCAATTATTTTTTATGCTTTGGAAAACGGCGCATGGGCACTCTACTCTGAGCCCATGCAACAGGTATGTGTCATTTTTTCTACCTGGTTGCAATTTAACAGTTTTCCGTCTCCCTGATTATTCTCTCCCTTTTATGAACCGTTTCTGAGCATATCCTGAAGTTTGGCCCTTTACACCAGCCAGTGATGCCAAGGTTACAATATCGCACATTGGAGAATTATAACGTTATCTGATATTAAGGATTTTCAATTACTCATTATTATTATTATTATTCTTTCAACGAATTTTATAATTCTTTTTTTTTCTTTTTTTAGATAATATTTTAAAACATTGAACTTGAGAAATTTTGAGATTAATTAAAAATATTATTAATATTAATTTTGAAATATTGAACTTAAGAAATGTTAAGATTAATTTCTTTTATCCTGATCTAACATAAATTCAAAGATTGATTATATTTTTGACCTTTTCACCGTTTCGAAGGATACAATATCTCTTATTGTTGTTTTTCTTTAAACGATTTTCAATATGTTTTCTTTTCGATAATTAAACACTTTGAAATTGATGTAAAGTTAGATAGTATATTTCCTTAATTTTTTTTATTTCTGGAGGAACCAGGAAGACCTTTTTATTTTTTGGTAAAAACATTCTTGAGGGTGGACTTTCAAGAGATTTGTTAAATCTTTTTTAATTTTTTTTGCAAATTTAAATTCAAATTGTTGAAACTTGATTTTTTTGTCGAAGAATTTTTTCTTGAAATGGCTGATCGAGTTTTCGTTTTTGTTTCCGCAAACGATCTTGGTCGTTTGTCACTATGGCGGATCGAATAGTTTCATACGGACCTTCCGAGGCAAATGTCTCTGCGATTTCAACCAATTCTGACATTTTGAGTAAGCTTGAGGAATTAACATCAAGATTTGATGCGCTATCAATTAGATCTCGTAACCCTTACAAATCTTTTTATGGCATATAACCAAATTCCAATCGCAAAAGAAGACATCCCAAATACTGCTGTAATAACACCCGTTGGACTTTTTGAGTTTACGGTGATGACCTTTGGCATTAGAAACGCGAGTCAGACGTTTCAACGCTATTTAAATCAAGTCCTTGGAGATCTCAACTTTTGTTTCGCGTACATTGATGATATCTTGATAGCATCTTCCGATTTAGAGGAACACAAGAGGCATTTGAGAGAGGTTTTTTAACGCCTTTCTAATGCTTACCTCCGATTAAATACCAGTAAATGTGAATTTGGCCTTTATGAGATTGAATTTCTTAGACACATTATTGATCGAAATAGAATCAAGCCTACTCTCAAGAAAGTTAAAGCTATTAATAAATATTCTAGATCAAAAACAGTTATGGAGTTGTAACGATTCTTGGGTTATTTAAATTTTTATAGGCGCAGCCTTCCCCATGCTGCTGAAAATCAGAGACCATTGAATTCATTTCTTAAAAATTCTCGCAAAAATGATCGCCGTGAAATCGATTGGACTCCCCCGACTATCGAAGCTTTTGAAAAGTGCCGTTCGAGCGTTGTTGATGCCACTCTCCTAACTCACCCTGATTGTCAGGCCCCTACTCGTGTAATTTTCGATGCCTCAGATTATGGCATGGGCGCTGCCTTAGAACAATTTCAAGAGCATTTTTCTCTCGAAGCTTTAATTCCCCACATAAAAAGTACAGTACGTACGACAGAGAGTTGACGGCCGTTTATGAAGCTGTGAAATATTATGAACACTTCTTGGAACTTAGAGATTTTGACATTGCAACGGACCATATACCTCTGATCTACTACCTCTAACCAGAAATCAGATAAAGCTTCCCCCGTCAGGTTTGATAGCTTTCATTTATTTCCCAGTTCACGACAACTTTTAAATACTTACCTGATAACGAGAATGTCGTCGCTGACAGTCTTTCTCGCGTGGACGATATTCGTTTGGCAAGTGATGTTAGTTTCATTGTATATTGTGTATAATTACAGAACTAAAATTTTGTACTTTTTTCAAGAAAAAAGAAATTACGATATTTCCTGAGACATGACTGCGATAATTTTTTTTTTTGAAATTTGACTACATTAATTTTTTTAATATTGTATTGTTATGTATTTTGTAATATTTATTTATTCGTTTCGTTAGACACTTGGGGGGAGTATGTATGGAATATATACTCTGTATCCCTATTCCCCTCTCTCTCTTTGACTACCGCGCAGATTCGATTTTTTGGAGCTGCTAGGCGCGAGACTTTATATATCTTATGTAATTGAGTCGTGTATCTGTTATGTCGACTTATATCTCGTCCAGCCTTTTGGCTATAATTATATTTTCTGTCTAAGTAGAATAAAGTGGTAAATAAGTTATATTAATGGAGTCAGTTTTATTGAACACATAAGTGGGAATAATTATTTGATCCTTACACCTTTAAATTCCCACACCTCTATCTTCTGCCTCACTTTTGGCGGGCTAATGCTAACCTCCTCATTTAGTTTAGAGTTTTGGTTTAGCCTTTTTTGGGTTGGGTACCCTTTTATAAGACGGCGGGAGTTTATATCTTCGAACAAGTTTATTCATATTATTAAGACCGAACTTCACTAGAAGTTCGTTTAATCTTAAATTATATTGCATTTTACTTGTTTAAAGATGTAACATATGTAGATGTTTAGAGTTGTAATAAATATATTTGTTTTAGAGAAACATCGACTTATTTTTATTTATTATTAAACACATATATAAATATATTTTATATTTATTTATTTTATAAACTAGATTTAATCAAATATATTTAATACTGAAGAAAATTTTAAGAAAGAAATGTATTACTTTTACGAGCCAAAAACTGCTGACGCGAAATTTCCAGTTTTTACTGGTCTTTTATAGAATTTGTTAAACACTTTTTGGGTCCGTTATTATTTATTCTTTTCATAAATGATATAAAAATCTTATTTAATTTTTGCTTTTTTTCATTGTATGCTGACGATTTGAAATTTTTTAATATTATAAAAAATCACAATGACTTTGACATTTTTCAGTCTGACCTTGATAACGTTTGTAATTGGTGCATTATAAATCGTTTACCCTTAAACATTGCTAAATGCTTTGTAATTTCTTTTTCTAATCGCGTTATTATTTTGAGACATCAATATACTGTTAATAACATTGAATTGCAAAGAACCGATACTATCAAGGACCTTGGACTCACTTTGTGTGTTAAATTTTCATTTAATGAACATATTTCGAATACTGTTTGCCGGTCAGTTGGAATGCTTGGTTTTATCATAAGAAATACATATGATTTTACTTGTGCTCAGAACTCTCTTCCTTTCTTTAGTAAGACAAGGACTTCTGAACACCTCTATTATCTGGTATCCTTATTATGACTATTTAGTGACAAGATTGGAGAGAGTCCAATAGTACATTACATTATAAGGGCAGAAAGTTCGAATTCCGGCACTGTGCGAAATGATGCCCGAGGCGAAGCCGAGGGCATCATCGCACAGTGAAGGGCTTCGAAATTTCTGCCCGTGTAATGTATACTATTTTTCTTTATATCCGGTCGAAAGTACGCTCGTTAATTTATGTTTTAAGAAAATTGCAACTGTGTTTCACTTGACAGCCGGCCATCTTTATTTACTTTCGGCCCCGCTTCAACGCCTCCAGCGGAGACTCGTGAAGCTCTGGTTTTTTCTCTGTCTTTCTCTTGCAAACAATATTCGCCTGCCCCGACATTTGATGCACGAGCGAAGCGAGTGCTTCTGGTCGGGGGCAGGCACGAAAAAAAATGTAAAAGATAAATTAATATTATATTTTTAAAAGAATTTTTCTGTTGGTACAAAATTAATTTTATGCTTCTAAAATTCTAAACGTTCTAATGAACACAATTTCATTATTTCTTCAAATTATTAAAATTTTATTATAACATTTTGGCACGTATTGAAAAAGAAATTAAAAAATTTTTAATTCTTTTATTTTTGTTTTTAATGTTTATTAAAATAAGTTTTGAAAATAATTATATCAGCAAAAGATTTCGTTCATTTAAATATTCAGAGCTTGTGGATAATAAATTTATAAAGTATAAAAAGTTTTCTTGATAATTTTTTTTCTCATTTTATATTGCGATAACAATTATTCGTTAAATTTTCATTGACTCGAAATTTTCTTATTTACCGACAGTGGTGTTTTTACCGACAGATAATTCTTTTACTCCCGCTGTAATAGAGGTTGGGTATGAAAATCAACCAAAGCACAAATGTTTGACTTTCTGCTGCGAAATCGCAGAGGGAAGTACGTACTTTCGACCGAGGTATGAAGAAAAATAGATTTTTACGTTTTGCTGCTAAAAGGCTGGGAATATTTCATGACCAGTTTAATCATGATTATCATGAGTTGCGTATAAAGTTAAACCTACCGAAATTTGAATCTGTATTATTGTATAATGATTTGCTTTTTTATATAGATTAATAAATGGCTCAATAAAATGTCCTGCGTTGCTGTCAAAATTTTGTTTTTATGGTCCGATAAAGCGCACTCGCAATACTTTCTTTTTTTTATGAACACATTCATAGGACAAATTATGGTTATAATTCTTATGTTAGTAGAATCTCTCGTAAGGCTAATTCTGTATCATCTATTGATTTCTTTGAAGCTTCGAGCACAAAATTTAGAGACGCATGAATATTTCCCAAATGACAAGCAACCGAACTGTCATTTAACCGAAATGCATGTAACCGACCTATCATGTAACAGAATTGTCATTTGACCGACCCGTCATGTAACAGAACTGTCATTTGACCGACCCGTCATTTAACCGACCTGTCATTTGGTCATGTAACCGAATTGTCATTAAACCGCCCCGTTAAGTAACAGAATTGTCATTTAACCGACCCGTCATGTAACCGAATTGACATTTGACCGACCAGTCATTTGACCGACACGTCATGTAACCAAATTGTCATTTAACCGACATGTCATTTGACCGACTTGGCATGTAACCGAATTGTCATTTAACCGACCTGTCATTTGACCAACTTGTCATTTAACCGACTTGTCATTTAACCGATCAGTCATTTGACCGACACGCCATGTAACAGAATTGTCATTTGACCGACAAGTCATGTAACAGAACTGTTTCATAACAACCTATTTCTTGGAAATTTACAGTAATTCAAAGAAATTCATACAAATTTCTATGAAAAGGGTTGTTACAAGACAGTTCAGTTAAATGACGAGTCGGTCAAATGACAATTCTGTTACATGACAAGTCGGTCAAATGACAGGTCGGTTAAATGACCATTCGGTTACATGACAAGTCGGTCAAATGACAGGTCGGTTAAATGACAGGTCGGATAAATGACAATTCTATTACATGACGGGTCGGTCAAATGACAGTTCTGTTACATAACAAGTCGGTTAAATGACGATTCTGTTACATAAAGGGTCGGTTAAATGACAATTCGGTTACGTGGCGAGTCGGTCAAATGACAGGTCGGTTAAATGACAGTTCTGTTACATGGCGGGTCGGTTAAATGACAATTCTGTTACATGACATGTCGGTTACATGCATTTTGGTTAAATGACAGTTCGGTTTCTTGTCATTTGGAAAATATTCATGCGTCTCCAAAATTTATTACTAAATTGCGAGCACTAAAATTACAAAACTAGTGTCTACGAACACATTTTTTTCTTCTTTTCATTGTATTGATTTGTATTTAAAGGCTTTTTTTTGGCCTGTTAATTTCTAAATAAATAAAATAAATAAATCTTTCAGACCAGCCTGCAGCACTCTTTATTATATTTATGTCTAAGCCTTTAGATTCTGCTTTGGAAGTTGCTGCATGCCTCGTACTATATCCCGAAAATTCTTTGTCAACTTCTGCTTCTTTCATTACCTGTTTTAGCCATCTACTCACGGTCTGTACGCTGATTTTTTATGAGGCATTTGATGCTTGCAAAACTTCTAAGTCGATATTGTCCTTCTTGATATGTGCGTATCCGATGCCCTTGAAACGAATGAGGTTAGCATAAGCCTGCCAAAGGCGAGGCGGAACATAGAGGGACTTGCTCTTTCTCTTTCTCCAAAAAGAAATATCTGAACAAGTGGCGACATTCGACAAGTTACGGTACTACATATGTTATATCTTCGAACAAGTAGCATAATAGCATAATTTAAAATCAAGTCTTTTTGATTTTATATTTAAGAAGACAAATTTAATGTCAATAGAATCGTCAGAAATAATAGACTTTAAATATGTTGGTAAAAATTCATTAATTTTCATATTTTATTGCCTCTATTTTTTATATTGGTATCCTCCTAAAAGTGGGTCGATAGAACATGTAATACAATGGTTTAGAAAAATGACAGAATGTCACTGTGAAGTTTCTTGCATTCTTCTGGAAATTTTATACGAAGTTTCAAAAGGATTTAGTGTTTAGGATTTTTGAAAGTTAGTGTAGTGTGTACAATAATATTTATTGAAAAATATTACTAAACCTATATAAAAATAAATTTAATTGTATTTCATACTTTATGTTAATGACAGGTTGCAGGAATATTAGTTTTAGTAGTCGGAGGCTATATTACTAACGACGTTGTAAATTATGGATATTTCATGGAACAGAGAGTTATTGTTCCTCCAATTCTACTGGTTATTGCTGGAATAGTGGTCTTTATTGCTGCTTTTTGTGGATGCTTTGGTGCTGTCAGAGAAAATTTCAGCATGCTAATGGTGGTAAGTTACGAATAATAATGCCTTGACATTAACCGGATATTCAGGATGTCTTATGAATGTCTTTAGGAAAACCATTAAACCGGGAAAATTAGAAAACGCTTAGGAAAGCCCATGCATGTCCATGCATATTGTACTGACATCTTACCCACACAGCACATGATATTTCCTGAATACTTCCTGAATATTTCACTGAAAGATTGAAATATTTCATTGCAAGATTCAGGAAATATTTCTGCAAACAGGAAAATGTCCGCTTATGTGGGAATATTCACGCGAAAGTTGAGAAAATATTTCATTGAAATATTTTGGAAATATTCAACTGAAATGATGCGCACTGGTCGAACTCAGTTTCTATGGCTTGTAGAGTTGCGCAGTAGTTTTTGGCTTACTATATCCTATGGGTTTTTAAATATTTCAGAAAATTCCTATTGATTTGAGGTGTTTAACAAATTTTTCCATTTTTTGAAATATTTTCACAATATTGCAGAATCTTTATGTGTAATATTGCAGGAATATTTCAATGAAATATTTTCTCAATTTTCGCGTCAATATTCCTACATAAGCGGACATTTTCCTGTTTGCAGAAATATTTCCTGAATCTTGCAATGAAATATTTCAATCTTTCAGTGAAATATTCAGGAAGTATTCAGGAAATATCATGTGCTGTGTGGGTAGGGATATCCTATTTGCTGCATATGCTTTGGGCATCCATAAAATATCCTAAAATATCTGTTTATTTACAAATTACTATATTATAAATTCTATTTTATGTAATTTTTTTAGTTTTGTATCGGATTGTCAATGATATTCATACTAGAGTTGTCAGTAGGAGTTATTGCTTGGTCATACAGCAGTAACTTTTACGACATAATGAAAGAAAGATTCACCGAATCAATTAACGCTTACAACAGTAGTGACAAAAAAGCATGGGATATTATTCAGCAGAAGGTAACTGTATTTTTCATATACATTCATTGGTTAATCAATTTTAAACATAATATAAATGTTAGAACACACACAATAACTTTGGTGGTAGAAAGAAATAAAATAAACCGAGTTAAAGTAACGTAGTTTATTAAATATAAAGTGAAATTAAAATAATGGTTTAAAGAGATATAGGGTCAGATGGGGTAAATAGAAACCAGAAGTAAATCGAAACAGTAGTTATTTCAGTTAAATAAAAAATTTTAAAAATAAATACGGCCTTACATCTTGAAGCTTATATCACCCCCAACAAGTTCTAAGTATTTTCCCATTTTCCGTTTGTCAATTAGCAGCAGTATATACAAAAATATTTTCTATTGCATAAAAGATTGAAAATCAAAGAAGACACACTTTCACTTTTTTGACTCGCATTTGGAAAAAAATAAACTAACAATTCATACTAAAATTTATAATTATCTCTTATTAATACTACAACAAAAATCAACTTTGATTTTTTCATTTTGCAAACTTTATTAAAAAATAGAAGACTATTTCTATTTACCCTTAAAAACTGAAAATTTGGGGTAAATAGAAACAGCAAAAATTTCAATAATATTTCTTATAATATAAATAAGAAAATTATTTCTATCATACTACAACACTATTTTCAGCATTATATATGAAAATGAAAGAGAATAGAAGAGAAAAAGAGAGAACAAACCTTTATTTGTGTAATATGTTTCAATTTTTGTCATGGTTTATTTTTAAACTTAAGTAATGCATTATTATTTATTAGTTTGAATTATTTTATAAATAACACAATTTTTTATGTAATTCTTTTTGTCTTTTAACATTTCCATACTTAAAATTGATTTTTTCTAAAATTTTTTAAGAAATAATAAACTATTTCTATGTACCCCTAAATTTTTGCAAAGTTGAAAAATTTAGGGGTAAATAGAAACAGTTGATTATTGCGATTTAATGATACCTATATTTTTTTCTTCGCCATAAAATCGTTCCACGGAAGTGAAATAATAACTCAATATACAAAAAAAACCGAAAGTATTCCGATTTAAAAGAAAAAACTTATGTTATTTGTGAAACTTAGCAAATCTGTTTCTATTTACCCCAACTGACCCTATAGTATAAATGGTTTTGAAAACACGTGGCGCGACAAATATTCAATAGAAGAGTTTATAGCAAACAGTAATTTTACACCAGTGATATCACGTCTATATATCTCACAATAATTATATCTTTCATTTAGATAATAACGTAAAATAGTATTTTCGATTATTAATTCGCTTTTACAAGACCCAACCGCTCGCACGAGCCCGTAATTCTTATATCTGTTGTTTCACTGATCTTTCTTTTAGATTCGTCACTCTCTCCTCTTATCCCTACTATTTTGAATATTCATAAAGTATCGCATTTGCGTATTTTGATTTTAATTTAGTTTCCTAACATAAACAATTTTATAAATAACAGCCCTGCAAATTTTTAAATTTTTTCTGCGAATAGAATCATAAATAGTGTTTTCGAACACATTTTAAAGCAAAATAGGAATCTGGGGTCAAAAACTTCCCATCACGTCACGTTTTCCACAAAAGTGGTTGAAACCTATGAAATAGTGTTTTTAGACATTTTTGAAAAAATCATTCAGCTCAACCGTTTTGACTTGGTTCAAGCTTCTCTGATATCAGAAATTAAAAAATTTTAAATGAACTCTATGACAAACTGATCGCATATGCCCTTAGAGTAGGAGGTGTGCTTTCGTCTAAAGGTGCAAGAAAAAAATGTAAACAGAACAAAAAGTTCATTAGGTTCAGTTGAAAGGCATGATTTATCCTTTAATCTCTGATATCAGCTAAGTTTGTATCATGTCTGTATTTAGCTGTACAATTGTTGAAGAATGTCAAAAAACTATTTGTAGGGGTTTGAACCCCTTTTTCGAAAACGTGACATAATTTTATAGCACTTTCAAGTTAAAAAATACTTTTATTATCTTATGATTTTATATTTAATACGTAAATGAAAAACTAATGATTACATTTTTATGTAAAATTCCTAATAGTTGCAGTGTTGTGGAAAGTTTGACTTTAGAGACTGGTATGTAATAAAGGAATTCCGTGCAACAGAAACGTTGCCAGCGTCTTGTTGTACAGATCTTAAGTCAAATGAAGTTTGCAACAATCGGATCATTTCTAAAATTAATGACATAGGATGCTACAATGCCTTGGAAACGCGAATTCAAATTGAGTCAACAGTTCTTATTTGGATTGGAATCGGTGTCGCCATAGTCGAGGTAAAGTACACGTTATAATTAATATACAAGAGTAAAATTTCGTTAGAAAATTTTGAGTAAAGTTCCTTTTCTTAAAACTAATCAACGCTGTCAACTAGGAGAACCTAGTGACAATATCAATATCTAAGCTATAACCCATGTGAAAAGATTCCTAGGAAAGTTTCCACCCGAAACTTAAGAGATGCTTCCCTATAGCTTCCAGTAAAAGATAAATTTTTGGAAATTTAAAGATTTTTTTCAGTATTTCTTTAAATTTTGTTTATTTTTATGGATTAAGGAATTATTTTCCTTTATTCCAAAATATTAAGAAAATAAGCATTCTACTGGAAGCTTTCCTCGAGTTTCCGATAGAGGCTTATTCCCTTAAGGTTGCAATAGAACCTTAATCTCATTTAACGAACGTGTCCTTCGGACGAAAATCGTATAGGTAGTGGATTCTCTCCCTACATGGTTATTATTCAACCAATAGATAGAGAACCTTATTCTTTGGATTGGAAAGAGAGGAAGATTTATGAGGTATTTTAAATTGAACAGAAACAATTGATTTTGTAGATAAATGTTAAGTATATTATATCCCAGAAATCCCTAATACATGAAATATCTAATTTCTGTCTTTTTGAATGAATGAGAGTGTAGTGTGTATAAAAAGAGTGGTATGTGTGTGGCGTGTCATAGAAATACGATACTCACAACTGGATAATTCAGTTGACGAGTTACTTTAATCCAATGTTTGTCTCCTTGGCCTTCGAAATATCTTCGTGTGTAAACTTGTCGCGAAAATTCGGGAAATACCAGATCTAGGATCACTAGATCGTTATTTTCACTAGGAACTTTTTAGACGAGAACTATAAATTTACACAATTTAAGGACGCGAAAACTAACTGAATAAAGTTGTTTCAAAGATTTAGATATTCTTTTAAAATGATGAATTTATTCTTTTCTTTGACTTTGACTTTTTAACAGAATGCTTATTTTCTCTTTGATTATTTTTCTGTATTTTATTTTATTCACTTTATTACTTTACTTGATTTAATTTCTTTATTTAATTTGCACGATTACTTTAATTATTCACTTTCTATCTAAACTTTTATTCCTTTACTTTTTTCAAGAAAATCCCTTGCTCAGGGATGTTAACTTTAACAGATCTGCGCGATCAACACGGCCAAAATTTCCGGTCTTGAACTTCAGGCTACCTATGCCTCGACTGAACTGCCCCGATTTCCCTAAGTCAATCGATTTTATTGAATGACAATTTAGTGGGAGAAATCGTATGTTGAGTTCATTGCATTTGACTGTTGCCAAGCCAATTCTGCAAGCTTGCAGTTTTGGGCAGTGGTGAACTCCGAGTTCAGTGACTTGGGTGCACCACTCCTCATATTGGGCAATTCACATATTTTAATATTTCTTAATTATTTCCTCAAAAGCAAGGTTAATAACCTCTTTAAAATAGAAAAAGGATAAATCAAGAAATTTTGCAATTTGTTTAAGATTTCTACCCTTGAGTTGTGTATTATTATAAAATATTGTTTTATTAATTTGGATATTTGTTTTTGACAATTTGTTCCAAAGAAACACGATAAAAGATTGTTCCTTTTGTGAGTTTACAAAGAGTTATTTGTGTACATGTTGATGTTTATTTAATACATGCAATTTCATTTATGATGTACAGAAAATTCAATCTATGTGTATCTAATTTAAGTAATGTGTAGAGTTTTGATTTAAGTATTTTAAAATATTTTTTAACGATTTATAAGTTACGGAGTTCGGCCGTAACAATATTGTTTGGATGCTGTAGAAATATCACTAGGATATATCTTTTGTTGGAAAGAAACTTCCAATAAGAATAAGTTACACTGTTACAGATATTGGGTCATTAATATATACTATATTTTTCAGCTTATTGGAATTAGTCTTTCTTGTCGATTTGCAACTTCTGTTAGAAGATCAGCCAGAGCATTGTTGAATATTTAAAGAATTTACTGCAACTCGGAGAAACTCAGTATTAAAATTTAAGGTTTCTTTCAAACATAAACTTGTTTGAACATAAAACGACGTAAATAAATACATATATTTTTTATAACTTCATATCCTGCAATATATGTTATAGGATATATAAAAGAATTTACCGCAACTCGAAAAACTCAGTATTTTAAGTTGTGGTTTATTTTAAATTTAACTCTTATGAATGTAAAATAGCGTGAATAAATACATATATTTTTTTATAACTTTAATAACATATATATTCCATGCGCTCTGAAGAAAGGTATCAACCCTCAAGGTGAAAAACATGTTTGTTTCAAAAACGTTGTTAAAACGATTTTAAAACGTTTTATATTCGCCAAATAATGTTCTAGAACATTATTACAACCTATGAAAACATAATCAGTTTTAGTGGATTTGTATTTTCTGTTTCTCTCAAAGACATTTCTAAATTTGAAACTCTGAACGTGATTTCTGTTAACTTATATGGTCTTGTTAATAGAGGGAAAAAGATTATTGATTCACCTCTTCATCTTTCATATCAGAAAAATGTTATCTACGTCAATATTTTTCGAATTGAAAATTATTACATAGTTAAAGAAAATGAAATACCTCTTCATCTCTCTTAACTACGATGATGTTTGTGGGTGATTCCCAGTGGGCACAGGGACGTCTAAAAGACGTCTTAAAGACGTCCCTTTTTGTCCGCGGACAATTCGGGGACAATGATGGTAATGTCTCTGAGTCATCAAAAAGACAACTAAAAGACGTCTAAAAGACGTTCTATGTCTGGTCCAAAAGACGTCCAAAAGACGTCTAAAAGACATAGGAAAGGACGTCTAAAGTACGTCTTAAAGACGTCTTTTGGACGTCTAAAAGACATAAAAGGGACGTCTAAAAGACGTCTTTAAGACGTCTTTTGGACGTCCTTTTTACATTCCTTCAGATTTTAAATAAACATTTCTTTTATAACACTTTCTAAGTTGAAATTCAGTAATATTGTATTAAATTTATTTTAAGTTTAATTTTATTTTTTCTAAAATGTGGAGAAATAATTAAAAAATTCCTACGAAGCTGGGATCGAACTCGGATACCTTGGGCTTGAAACACGGCGCCTTAAGCACCTCAGCCGTTCAAGACAGATATGAACCTCTACAAAGTTAACGATCTCACTTGTCAATGAAATGAATTGAACTTAGAAAAATTCCAATGAATTTCACATTCATAAATTTCTAAGTCCAAGTTGAACTTAGAAAATAATATTTTCTATTTATGAAAATTTTTCTATTTTCAAATGTTGAATGAAAAAGACGTCTTTTAGACACCTTAAAGACATCTAATAGCCAAGACATAGAACATGAATAGGACGTCTTTAGGACATCTTAAAGACGTCTTTTTGTACATGTCCAAAAGACGTCCGCAAAAAGACATCTTTAGGACGTCTTTTGAACAAGTGTGCCCACTGGGTTCTCCGCGTAGCGCAGGATTTAGAATCGAAAAATTTCTAAATATTTTTTTATCGTTCTGATAATTATTAATATATTTTATTGAAGGTGAAGGGTCTAGAAAGAGATATTCATGATGGGCCGGAAAAAATGTTTACAATTTTTTAATTTTTTTAAACAAATTGAAATAAAAAAATCTTAATTTCTTAAATTCTGTAAAAAACCCTGAAACTTGATTTAAAGTATTTAAAATCAAGAAAGCAATTATCCAAATAGAATTTGTAGCAGAATTATTGCTAAATAATAAACAAAATGTTTATAAACAAATATAATCTATAAGAAATGCACTTTTTATACAGTTTTTGACGTAAAAAGTTCGTTTATTCAACAATATTATTTTAATAATAATTAATAATTAAATAATTAAATAATTAATAATAATTTAAAAATAATTAATTAATTAATTAATAATATTAATTAATTCAACAAAATTTTTGTATTTCAATAATTAAGTTTTTCGTAGTTTTAATTTTTAAATTACTAATTTTTAAATTGTTGAATTCCTCAACATTATATTATTTATATAAAATAACTTGTTTTCTATGTCTTTTATAAAATTAACATTTGTTTATTAAATATTAGTACAAAGTATCACTAATCATTTTATAAAGTATTTAAATTGTCTTTGGAATTTTCATCGCATTTAAAGTTATCATTAAGAATTAAGTTATTTTTTTATATCTTAAGCATTATGCACATTTTCTAAGACAGGTACAGATTGAGAAAACTCGTACATTACATTTTTGTCATGAGAAACTATTTTTGGCATTGGTAAAATTGACATGATTTGATCAACAATTATTTTCATTTTTATATCCTCTTTAAAATGACAAGCCTTTGAAACGTTTTGGGTAGTGCTTTTAAGTAGAAGTACATTTATATCATTATTTTTACTAATGTTTCCTTGACAGAGTGCAACAATTTGAAGCTTCGTAAAATTCCTTGGTCCACCGAGACGAACAAGGCAACAAGTACCTTTTTCTATACAGTCACGATTAATATTTTTCATCACATCAGTAGAATTTTCTTTATCGCTTGAGTAGACTTCTTCATAATGAACTCTTTTTCGACTAGAAATATTATTAGAGTTACTGTTTTCTGCTTTCGATGAGAGTCGACGTAAGTCAATAGTCCCTAATTCGTAATGAGAGCACTTTAAATTGCACTCAAAGCAACTAAGTTTCCTTAGGCTCAAATTAAGTTGATTTGTATTTCCAACAACCTGGTGCACCTTTAGAGTTCCAGAAAAAGTTTCAGTATCACATTCTTCCACATGTTTCAAAAAATATCAAAATCCGATTCCTGTATCGGAATAATTGTTAATTTTTTACAATTTGCTTGCAAACCCTCAATCAAAGTATTAAAATTGGCTATATCTTTTCCTTCTGCAACAAGGCGATCGGCTGTACGTTTACAAACAGCACCAATTCCATCTGGAGCTCCTTTTCCGTGTCCAGATTCATGATAGTTCCAGGAAAAGTTTTTTATGTTTGGACAAAATTCTTTCAATTTTCTACCTAGAAGGTAAAACATCATTTTGTTCCTATATTGTGTTGCTGGCCCATCACTCAAGAAATGCAAAGAAGTCACAGTTCCTTTTTTAAAAACATCGTTTAATACTGGAAAGAGATGAGTCCAAATTCCTGCGACATTATGAATCAATGACTCTGATAATGTGTAATAAGACAAAGTTAAAAGCTCCTCTTTAATTTTAATGTATACCACTACGGTGTGTAAAGATATTTGTTTACGAGAACCACCGAAGTGATGACTTTGAACCTCTTGGGCACACTTAGTGGACCAGTTTTTCATTCCAGTCCATGTGAACCAATGCTTCTTTGATTGATAAGTTTTCTTTCAATGTACGTAAAGTTTTATGTTGATGCATTATAGTGCCCTCATGTGTTAGAAATTTTGGAAAACTTTTTTCGAACTCTTTTATAATGTCATCAGAAGAGCAATCAATTTTGTGTTTTGTCATTTTTGAACAGATTTTGTTTTTCCAGTTTTTTATCAACGTATGATTCCTTAGTCTGCATCCATTTCCAATAAAATATAGAATTATTTGCAGCATTGTCTTTATATGAAACTTTTTTTTCTTTGCAAATTAAACACTGTCTAAGGCAGCAGATTTCATTTTTGCTACAACAAACAATATTAATAACATCGTTACAGGTTTTAGCTTCAAGAATGTTGAATTTAAACAATGCATTAATTAATAATTCCATGTTTTCATGAATGATGCATTTGCATGTTTCTCGATCTGAAACTTTCATAAACTTTACCCAAAATGGTTTTAATTTGCAAAATTTCGAATAGGACACATGATTTTCTGGAAACATTTTTTCAAACTTTAAATGCAAATTTTTTATTGTGTCAGTTAAAAACGTTTTTGCTTAGTAACATTCCCTTTCCGAACAAATTCCTTTTTACCAGGACATATACGTGAATGATCATCCATTTCGAAAAATTATTGAACAACCTCTTGTACTTTAAAGTTCTTCGCATTTCGAGATACAAATTTTAAAGGAGAAGCTTTGAAGCTTTCAGCAAGTTTTACACGCCTTTCTTTTAAAAATTTTTGACATTGTCTTTGCATACGGTATTTCTTTATTATCCTTACTGAAATTAAGTTAGTAAAAATCTGTTTTTCTTTATTTGTTTTTAAACTTTCATAATTAGACTCCAATTGAGTTTTTAGAACTTTTGAGAATAATATTTCTTTTTTAGCCCGTGAATCTGCTAATTCTTTTTTTCCCTTTAAACCATCAGTTTTTTGTTTTGAAGATAATCGTTGATTGCGTTTTTTATACTTTCCACATTTCTTCTTCAATTTTTCAATTTGTTCATCCTTATGCCAAATTTCTGCAAGACGTTGTTTTCTAATTTTCTTGCTCCTTTTTTGTGCCGCTACACGTTTTAAAGAATTAGCGTTGTGTGTACAACATCTAGTATCACGATTTTCTTTGCTCTCTATTTTATTTTTACTTTGCCTACGGTTAAATGAATATTCTTTCCACTTTTCACATTTTTGCACATAGTTTTCAAGTGACTTCTGTTTTCTGTTTTTGTATTCTAATCGCTTCTTTTCCAAAAATTCAACTCTTTTAACAGGATCTTCATTTCTTTTTAAAGTCTGTCTTCTTTCTGCTTCTCTTCTTTTAAGTAGCCTTTCTTCATTTTTCATTTCTAAATTAGAAATTTTATCCATTTCATCCTTCGTAAACGATTTTTGTTTTCTGGTTTTGTATTCTAATCGCTTCTTTTGTAAAAACTTAGCTTTTTTAACAGGATCTTTATTTCTTTTTTAAGAGCGCCTTCTTTCTGCTTCTCTTCTTTTACGCAGCCTTTCTTCATTTTCAGTTATTAAGTTCGAAAGTTTATTTATTTTTTTCATCGTCGACTTCTACATCTGCCTCTATAAAGAAATAAAAAAATCTTTGCTACCCGTGTAGAAAAATTTCGGGGCAGTCTGGAGTCCAGTGATTGCCCCAACTAGACGCATCTGGACGGTCTAACTGTATGCTATATGGGATTTTTCTGGACGGTCTAATTTAGACTGTCTAACTGTATGCTATATAAGACTTCATTGGCATCACTAGAATTCAAAATTTTTAAAGTACAAATCAAAGTACAATCAAGACTTTAGTGCCCGATTTGTCGGTCTTCTTTGAATTTATACATGGATTGTCACTTCAAAATTCAATGAAATAATTTAGTCAATGTAAAGAATCGTTCAAAAATCAATATTGTAGGTTTATATGAATTATTATAAATAAAATTTTCAATGAATTTAATTAAAAATTCTAAAGAACTTAGATTTTTGAAAAATGCCTAATAATTCAAATTCTCCTGAAATTAGATACATTTTTTAACATAGGGGAGAGTAGGCTACATTGAACCAGCGTCAACAGTGAACCACTTCAATTTTCTGAGAAATGACTGAGTGAAATTTTTTCTTATTTAATATATAAGTTAGTTTTACTGAAACAAACTATGTCCAAAAATTTCGGGCACGTAGGTTTATTATTTACAAAGAAAAACTAAAAAAACTGTTTTTCACGTACAAAACAAAAAATTTGGTGGAATTATAATGACGTTTTTTTATTGAAATAGGAAGTTTTAAAAATTAGTAAACTTGCGATTTATTTCGCTTAGGGTGTCAACTTCAATATTCCGATGTGATAAAGAACTTTAAATCTTACACAAATTTATTATAAACAATTTTTGTTGTGAATGTCATGTGAATACAGTGAGTGCGGCATCATTGAACCACCCGAAAAAGCAAAGAATTTTCAATTTTAAGAGTTGTAAAATTCAAAGAAGACCGACAAATCGGGCACTAAAGTCTTGATTGTACTTTGATATGTACTTTAAAAATTTTGAATTCCAGTGATGCCAATGAAGTCCCATATAGCATACAGTTAGACAGTCTAAATTAGACCGTCCAGAAAAGTCCCATATAGCATACAGTTAGACCGTCCAGATTAGACCGTCCAGATGCGTCTAGTTGGGGCAATCACTGGACTCCAGACTGCCCCGAAATTTTTCTACACGGGTCATTTAAAAAGGTTTAATTCGGGAATTTTCGCGGTAATTTATGGAAATTTATAAGGTAATTTAAAGAAATTTTGGCGACAATTTATAAAAATATGTAAAATAGAAATCACAATTAAAAATTTTTATTTCGGTAATTTATGGAAATTTTCGCGGTAATTTAAGAAAATTTATTAAGTAGGTAATTTATGAAAATTTTCGTGGTAATTTAAAGAAATTTTGTAGATAATTTTTAAAAATATCTAAAATAGCAATCATCCAAGTGCGAAATGCCAAGACTTCAAAAACGGCCCATTATTGGTTCAGTAATGTCTACCGAGAATTGGTAGTAGTTACTGGGCCATTACTGGTGTTCAAAACGTCCCATTGATGGGCCAAGGATGGCGCCGATGGTCAGATTTTCAAATTTTTTAGGACTGGGCCAGCTCTTGGCCCAATAATGGCACATTCACGGCAAAGTTGATCAATCTTTAATGGCAAAATTCAATTGCCACTGATGTGACGACGATCGGCCCATTAATGGCACTTTAATGATAAAAATTTTGTGTCTTTAATGGCAAATTATAATTGTCAGAATTGGAGCGTAGCTTGGCCCAATAACGGCACATTATTGGCAAAGTTGATCAAACTTTAATGGCAAAAGACAATTGACAGTTATGTGACGAAGATCGGCCTCGGATCGGCCCATTAATGGCACATTAGTGGCACTTTAATGGCAAACATTTTGTATCTTTGATGACAAATTATAATTGCCAGCATTAGGGCGTAGCTTGGCTCAATAATGGCACATTCACGGCAAAGTTGCTCAATCTTTAATGGCAATATTCAATTGCCAGTGATGTGACTAAGATCGTCCCATTAATGGCACTTTAATGTCAAAAATTTTGTATCTTTGATGGCAAAATATAATTGCCAGAATTGGGACGTAGCTTGGCCCAGGAATGGCACATTAATGTCTATCATTTTGTATCTATGATGGCAAATTGTCATTGCCAATATTGGGACGTAGCTCGGCCCAATAATGGCACAGTATCGGCCAGTGTAGTGTAGCTTATAAGAACCCTTTTGCTTCCTCGACTTCACGTCAGAGTAGCAGAGTGGTCAGAGTGTTAGGCTGTGGTGCGTCAGGTTCAGGTATCGATCCCCGCGAGCGGTAAGAATTTTTCAAATATTTGTAAGTTTGCGATTAATTTAGGGAAATAAACTGTATAAATATTATGAATTAATTAGTTAATTAAATAAAAAAATTTTTTTTTCAACACTGGGGAGTAATGGCAACCAATAATGGGCCATTAATGTTTATCGAGAATCGGCCAATGATTGGCTGCCGACGGCCTACCGCGGTTAACCTCCCGACAGTAGGGCCACTATTGTCTGCCAATTACCATTTCGGTAATTTATGAAAATTTATAAAGTAATTTATGGAAATTTTCGCAGTAATTTAAAGAAATTTTGTCGACAATTTATAAAAATATGCAAAGTAGAAATCACAATTGAAAATTTTTATTTCGGTAATTTATGGAAATTTTCGCGGTAATTTATGGAAATTTTTGTGGTAATTTATGGAAATTTATTTAGGTAATTTATGGTAAACTTACCTGAGCAATAGGTTTTTTTACTTCTTATATATGTTGCACCATAACACTACATCTGCATTAGGTTCTTCGTAATACAAAGGTCGGTGGAAATTCTGATGCCGGTGGAGACTAACGTCGGTGGAAACTTTTTTTAATCGCCTTCAGTTATTTTTATTTTTTTTAAAAAATATCATTAATTTTCAATCGGTTTCAAATGGACTTCATTTGTAGTGACTTATTGGTTTTTGTTTCTAAACATATAAATAACCTTTTTACGTTGGAATTGTAAAAATATATGAAAATTAATTATTATTTTTCCATTACAACATAAAAAAATCAAGTTCTGCGCTACGTGGAGAATCACCCTTGTAGAAAATAATTATCAATACCTGGTTGTTTATATTTATCTAAGCAAAGAAATGCATTTGTGGTAAGATGTTTCAAAAACATTAATCAACGACTTCAATTATGATTATATTTTGAATAAGTAAGACGTGCAAAAATGTAAACTACTCTACACTGACACCGACACCTTAATTTATCCAAACATTTGATAATCTAATTACCCTGTTAATAACGTGTACAACCATCCGCAAGCGAACAAAAAAACACTACGTTTCACGTAACATAAGTGCTCTGAAAAAAAGGAACAGAATTTTTTGGCTTGCGGAGCAAAATGTATAGCGTTCATGTTGATAATCAACTTTTTAATTTGGTCTAATCTTCACATGGTTTAAACTTTAAAACAAATGAAAATTGCACTAAGTCCTTATTATGACAAAAGATATCTGGTGATCGCATCGGTAGCACTGACTCTCTTGCATTGGGAGACTGCAAAATTGCAGAACCTATGAAAGACGATCAACCATTTCAAAAACAAAGAAAAATATTTTTGAGAGTATTGGTTATTTTTAATAAAAAATTTGTAAATACATTCTGTTTTCTTTATTTGAAATATCCATAACCTAGATACATTCCCTAAACCTACTTTAACAATAATTTAGAGTATATGTTTAACTCGTTTAACTTCTTGTTACAATATTATAAGTATTGGCACTATAAATAATAATATTTATGTCTAGTAAATATTTACTTAGCACAAATAAATAAAAACAAATAAGTTTAATTACAACCAAACGAGCGTTAGCGAGTGTAGCTAGTCTTAATAAATTCCAATAATTTTTTAACATTTTTCTTTAATATTATTTCTAATAGATGAAAAAGTGACAATTTTTAAAACCTCATACATTTTATATGCTTATTTTACAATAAATATTAAAAATATTTTTGTTTAGTGATTCTAATACCTTTAAAGTCATTCTTGCAAACAAAATATTATAATTTTTTAAAATTATTTCACGACCACTTATTTAGTCGAATATATAATGGAATGACTCATTTATTATTGCAATTTTCATTCAAATTAAAAAAATCTATAGAAGGAAATCTATAGAACATATTAGACCTATAGGGAATACAACATTTTTAAAATATTTTTTTAACGTGCCAAAAATTGAGTGGTGAGGAATTGAGTAAAAATTTGTATAATAAATTGTAATTGATAGAAAAAACAAGGATGCAAATACAAAGATATCTATCCAAACTTGTTATCCTGCATGTTTCAAGTCTTTTTTACAGCAATACTTAGCAATGACGTTCTGCATAAAATTCGGACAGTTTTATATCACTTAATTACAAATTTTCAGGCAGTTTATAGACCCGGAGAAAATATTTCTATTGATGAATCGTTATTTCTCTGGAAAGGCAGTCTAAAAATCCAAGCTGTTTAACAGAAATAAGAGATTTCAATTTGGAATAAAACTGTATGTGCCGTGCCATGCTTTTAAAGATTTTCATTTAAAAAATATAAATCCTGCAATGACATAGACCCCTTAAAAATGTTTAAAACAAAAATTGCTTTATTTATCATTGTTAAACTTTGATCCATAAAAAATATTAAACTAACAAAAATTGTTATTTTAAAAAAAGAAACAGATAAAATTTAAAAAACCAAAAAAATACTGACTGCGGGGGTAAAATTTTGTGTTTATTATCACTCAAAAAGTTTTTTGTAAGCAGCAATCATAAAAACACGCGAGTAAGAATTTTGAAACAATTTTGAGTTTTATGACATTTTTTGGAAAATTTATTCCTTGTATTAGATCCGACATTTCGAACTTTTGAAAACTGACATTGAATTCATAATCAGCGACCCTGAAAACCCCTGAGTAACGATTTAACGATTTTCAGGTGAATTCGATGAATTTTTGAAAATCGTACGAATTACTAACTTACAAACGAATTCTGTTGCAAGACACCACACGAATTCCTGTAGGAATTGAGAAATTAAGTGATTTAATAACCAAATAAATTATAAGATTTTCACAATAATATACATTTATATGAAAATCGAAAATAGTTACAAACAAAGTGCTTCCTCACAAGAAAGTAAAATTAATTATTTTATTATCTAATAATTTGCATTGTTATTTATTTAAATTGTCAATATGTTTACAATAAAATTTCGATTTCAAGGATGTAGCGGGTATTTCTCAAAGAGAGTAGGGAATACACATAAAAGAAAAAGAGAATGTTAAAATACTCAGTATGAATCAAAGAAACGAGATGATGCTTATAAGAATAATATCTATCTGTTTCATTATTCTCGCCATCGGCCTTGCTCGTAAGTAAGATGTTACAATAGAAATTTTTTGTTCTTGACTTTGTCCTAAACTTGAAAAATATATGGTTTTGAAACGATAATTTAATAACCTTATAAACTATTGTGGAATTAGTTTTTAATTAGAAATTTTTGTGTTTGGTGCTTAAACATTTTACTTCCTTAAAGATATTTATTTTTAAAATTTGCACTAGCTGTACTCATCTTCAATCGGTAAAATATTGACGTTTTCTAAATTTTCAAATTTTATAACTACATTTAATACCAAGTGATTTTTTAAACAAGATAGTTTTCTAAAAAAATTTGAACTGTTATTTAGCAAATTTCAATTAAACGTACACTAGTGACGCAAATTGTGAAAATGCACATATTTAAATATAAATAATCATAAGATGTAAAGTTAATTATCAATCCTCCAAGTCAAAGTGTTAAAAATATAAACTTACGTATAAATGTGTAAAAGTCGAAGTATAAGAAATTGTTTATTTTCTAAAATGAATTGGAAAACATTTTTTTAAAGAAAATAAAATCTTAAAATTTTTAAAAAATAGGTCATAAATCAAAAATATAATTTCTAAAATAATTTACATTTTCTGAATACTTTTTAATTTATTAAAAAAATAATTTTGCATGTAACTTAATTATCTGATAGTTAATATTTGTTATCATTTGTTTAACAGATGGATTACCTCTTCAAAATTTACCAAACATTCCGGGCTATATTCCTGTGTACATTAGATATGATGAACAACCTTTAATAGAAATAAACCCAAACTTAGCTGAAGCTTTTCATGAAGAACAGAATTATTTTCAGGTAAATATTTTCAATTTTGTAAATGTTTCTAACTTTAGATATTTTTTAACTTCAAGTATTTTCAAGTTGCAATTATATATGTATTTAAATGTAATAATGCCTTTAAACTTTATATCTCTTAAAAGATAGTTTAAACTCAAACTATTAAGTTTAAAACGTTTTAAGTTAATCCCTTCCAACAACTTTCAACTTACTTTTTTCACTCACTATTAGTATTGTTTCATACCTTTAACATACTCTATCCTATCACCTTATGTAATAAGAATAATTTAAAAATTTATGTTTTAGGGACCATCTGCGAAGTAATCATGAATTTGAAGGAACTGGACTTATTATTAAGAACTAAAGATAAAGGAAAACTAAATTAAAATGACAACTTCTAAAAAATAAAAAAATGATTTTATCTTATTTTGTAAGATTATTAATTGCTGACCACGGTCGTTTATAAATTTAAAATGAAGTAATAAATTTGACACTTTAGAGCCCATATTGCATCCACTAAAAATATAAACTTATAAAAAACAATTTTTTAGAAAAAATTTTTCAATTGTCAATTATTAATTATAATTACAAATAAGAAAAAAAAACACATCTGAACTCATAACAACAACTACAAAAATAGGAAAAAGTGATATTTTTTTAAACATTTTATTACGTCAAAATAATAATCACTTTAAATGCTATCCACTTTCTTCGCTTTAAATTATTGTCAGATGAATTTAATTGAAAATGAGAATAAATCAATCAGCAACCCCAAAGACCCCCAAGTAACAAGTTTTAAGGGAATTCGATCAATTTGAAAAAATTCATTTGCCATATTGGATCCGCCATTTTGAATTTTTAATATCTAACTTCATATTCGTAATCAGCGACCCCAGAAACCCACGAGTAACAATTTTCAATTGAATTTGAGGAATTTTAAAAAATAAATCCGCCATTTTGAATTTTTAAAAAATGACAAATAAAAAGTATATTATAATGGTAGGTAATAAAACAAACGAATACATTTGGACAAGTTGTTTTTAATATAAAAAAATTCTCCTACGTTTTGAAATCAATACGATTTTCTCTTCAGGTGGTTCAATAAATAAAAAGTTTTACATTACATATCGAAAGAATTATTTATAATTTATCCAAACATTGGAATTTAGCTTTTGGAGTTAGTAATAAGAGAAAAGAGATAATCTATTACTAATAATAATTCAATAAATAAGAGCAAGACAAAATAAATAAATAATTAAATATAAACAAATAAACAAACAACATTTTCCAACAACTTACACTGAATAAACCACTAAAATATTGAGTAAGTAAAATAAATTAAACATGTGTAAACTGTGAAGTCAAAATTAAAACGATTAAAAAATTTATTTTTAAGTAAACACAACATTGTGAAAAAATTTAGACAAAGAAATTTTATATCACGAAAAACCATAGACATTTGTCATTTCCATTTTTTTTACATTTCGTCATTCTTTTTATTGGTGCTTTTATGCAAGATCGTTAAGAATAATAAATAGAAATTTTTTGTTAACTAATGTCAAAAAAAATGTTGTTTGCGTATTTTTTAAATTAAAACTTGAAAATATAAGACTATTAATAATATTACATGCAGCGTTACTGAAGAATTAATTAATCCACCAGAATTAAAACCTTCAACAGGCGATCTGAAACACAAAAATAAAAGTATGTGTTGAAAATATTCGACAAGATTCGATATTTGTAACATTTTAATAATACTTTGTACTCATTTTAAATAGGATCATTTTTTCCTTTAGAGAATCCTAAAAATTCTATTCTCACAATATTAAAATTAGTTAATATTTTTGACAAACATTTTTCACTCTTTTTATATTTTGCATTAAACAAATCCCAAGTGGATATTCAGACAATCTTATTTTTTAAACAAATTTTTCTAAAAATCAATATCAAATACAAAACAAACTTCATTAAATAAAAACCTAAAATCATTAGACAACATGTGTGCAAGTTATATTTATATTTCCACAGAGCTATTAGAAACAAGAATATCACAAAAGTATCAAAAATTTCACAAAAAATGTCACCTTACCAGTAAATTGAAAAATAAAATAAAGTTACTAATGGTAAAAGTGCTTCCTAAAAAAAACAATTTTTCAAAAATATAAATATTTGTCGAATTTACATAATTATTCATAAATTAATGTTGAGTGAGTTTGCTTACTATCAAACAATTTAAAAATTAATTTTTAAATGTTTTGAAATTATTCCATGCAAATGTTTTCTACAATTTAAAAGTCCTAAGTTTTGTTTTAAACAGTCAAGATCCTCTATTAATCCTTTATTTATTTAAAGTAAATTTATTAAGATTTGTTAGAAATGTTGCAATTAAAAAAATTATTTAGTTTTAAACATTAAGAAAATACTGAACAAAAAGCTGTACATTCTCTTATATCAGTTTATCATTTATGCAAATGATGATTGATGTAATATTAAAACCAGAAAAGTGACTTTTCATTTGGATACATAGTAAAAGAAATATTTTATTCTCCAATGATTCATTTTTAAAAATATCGCTAACTAAAATGATTTTTGTTTATAGAAACCTGTCTACAATTATTAACATTTGAAAAAGTGAATCGTTTCGGTATACCATTTTTTCATGTATATATTTATGTATGAGAGACCTGAACGTAGTTTTTCGCCTTTTGTTGTATAATTATGTCATTTTTTACATTACATAAAAACTGACTTTACAGTTAACATACTTTTATATCTATTTCATCTTTAATTTAAAAAAAATGATTGAATATCACCCATATTTTCCTTCCTACATCATTTTTTTGGAGTCAGTGCACTACCTGGGGTGTAGTAGATCAAACAATATAATTATGATTTAGGAATTCAAACATTATCATATATTAACAATCTAAGTTTGAAACGTAAATTTAAATAATAAAAATTGAAACAGAATCATATTAAAATCAGTGTCAGATCCAGAATTTACTCCAGAGGGGGTCATTCATAGGTGCGTCGGCGTTCGCCAACCATAATTAGATGACCTTTTTTAAAGTAAATTCTTAGCCCTAGGAGGGTTAAGACCCTATTACCCCCTCCCTTCGATTTGCCTCTGATTAAAATGAAACTTTAAATATTTTTTAGAAATTTTTAAATTATAGAGAATTATAATTATGTAAGAGAGACTGGGGCTAAATGTTAAATTTGGCATAAATAATTTTTTAGGCAATAAATCCTCTTCAATGCAAATATGTATAGATCAATATTGTAAAGCAACTTGTCCTCAACAAGTTTTCATAAAAAAGTTTCTGATATTTTGGCTTAAAATACATGTTTTTTCATTTTTCAAAATGATTTCCGTTAGAAAGATAATGAATTTTACCTGTTTTGACAGTGTACCATTTAGCCCCAGTCTCCCCTATTTTAAACATTATAATTTGGTTACCCGGAATTTTAATTATAATTCGAGGGAAAAAATAAGAAAGGTAGGAGAATGATTGCAAAACAATTTTAATGAAAATTAAAAAGGTTTATTATTCAAACTTACGTTTGTTGAATACAAATCGACGCTGGTAATACGCAATTAGAAATACATACTTTTACGAAGAGACAATTGCTTAATCGCGTAAAGAAGACCACGTTACAAGATTCAAAATTAATTTCTATGAAAGACACACTATAATAATTTTTGGAATTACATTTTTACTTTTTTTTAATCAGCCTAGGAGTACTGATTGGGCTTTATTTAATAAGAACTTCAAGGCAAAGAATGAAAGAAAATTAATATTACAAAGTAAACGAAAGCAAAAAAGGCGAAGTGGCTGATAACAAAAGTCTTGAACAACAATGTGCGATTTTACGGTACATAATTTCCAAATTCGTCCTTCTTACGGCAGTGTTAATTTCTTCAATGTCCTTTTCTCATTACGGCCTTGAGATAAACTAAATTAATACAAATGGTCCTTTAACAATGGTTCGTAGGTGTTATGTCAAAATCTTGATAAAGAATCGTATAATTTATGATTACGCCTACGGAGATGCAAGATACGGTAGTAGATGACTCGATACGAAGACTGGATCTATTTCTACCATCAAAAGCATAAACTAAAACAAAAATCATAATAAAACAGTAATTTCCGGACTATCCACACCTCATTGTCGTACAGCAACCAGGAATTAACGAGATTTGTTGGATTTGTCGCTCCCCATTGTTGACAAAATCCTTATTATAAAATGTACTGTTGCACTCCATTGTCAACATAACATCAGAAAAAACCGGATTGTTAATGAATCAGTCACTCATTGCTGACGAAACATCAGTAAAATTCATAAAAATGACAATTTAATCACGCCTCATTGTTGACAAAATTGCGATAAGGTTCCATAAGCAAGGTAATGTTAGTTCATAACACAATAGATAATTGACAAAACGATCCTTTTAGCGAAAAGACATCAATATCTAACCAGAGTCGAAAGTCGAGATGGAAAAGTACCAAGTTAGGTTACAAGAACATATTGTACAGTATGGGTTGAGGACGTCTTCTTATTCGTGGTCTTCCGTTGGTCCAGGGAAGGCTGCTGTTCTCGTAGCTAGCACGTAAAATTTGTATAGAAAAAAATGAAAAATAAATCGGCAGATTACAACATAAATTAAAGAACTTGTAAGAACACGAACATTCGATAAACACTGTGTGCGAAATGGAGAGACAAACTTTTATCTAATACATCGTAACGGAGAACTTCACATTCTATCGTGCGCAGGGGCAGTAAATAAAGCATATTATTATAAACGCAAGTATATAATAAAATAAAATTCCGAACGATCTGTACACATATTAATTGACTTAAAATTATTTTAATAATTTATCTAGTCTTTTTAATTAATCTAAGAAAAAAGTTTTTAAATTAACATTTCAATTATCTAAATATCAATAAAATAAAATATACATCTTTTATTTCGTTTCATAATTACAGTGAGAATTAAAATTTTTTGGCTTTATACGTTTTTAAATAAAAAATACTCTTTAAAAATAATCAAACTAAACTTGAATTTTCTCCCAGTTAAATAAAGTAATTAAAGAAAGTAAAGTAAACCTCTTTAATTTTTCAAGTTTGGAGATCACAGTCGACAAACTATCCTTTTTCCATGCAATTCTTCTTAAAACTTAATACTTCAAAGAGAATACATTTACTTTTATAAAATATTCGTCAAAAATGAATTTTGCGAATTGTAGAAGACATTAATACAAGGTATAATAAAAATTGTTAAGTTTTTAAATTAATATGTTAAAATATAGTCTGCTTTAATAAATAAATAATGTGGAAGCCAATAACAGATTTGGATTTATTAATTTATTAGAAAATGGTAACATGCAATCATTAATAGTCTGATCTGGGGTTTCAAATTATATTTAAAGAAGTTTTTAAATAAACAGAGCCACATTTTATTAACATGGTTTTATTTTATGTAGTGTTGTAAAATTTTGAAAATATACTATTGGATTTTACATTGTGCATACATTAGAATATAAAAACTTTTTAATTATACATAAAAAATGTCTTGGGTGACGTGACATTACAATTGTTCAAAAGATGTCGAACAGTGGACTACAAGAGCCACATTATGTGCTATTAGCGCAACACAATGAAGAATATAATTTACCGAAATAAAAACTGTACCTCAATTGGCAAATGTTAGTCTACTTCGCATATATCACATTACCCAAAATTGTTTTTGTGTAGAAAAAATGATTTTCAAATAGAATATTTACAATTTGCAATTCATCAGTTACGACTTACAATACATGTGAAGCTCCAAGGAAAAAGGTACGGTCGCGTTTAGAAATATGCCTTTTCTCAAAAAGTCACTACTTAAGCGTGTCTTGACTTTAATTAGATTCCAGTTCAAAAATTTTTGAATATTATTAAAAATACAAAATTGAATTTTATAATGTAACGTACCTTTTCCTGTAGAACGTCAAAAATATTGAATAAGAATAAAGTTACATTATAAAAAATTGGAACCTACTGAATTCCTACGATTCCACATGCTATGCGGTCTCCAGCATCGCCTGTTTCTAAAGATAATGTTGAGTTTCCTTTTCCTAGATCATCTGTCTTTTCATGAACAACAAATGCTCTACCGATGATATTGTTTGGTCCACTCAAAGATATCATGGTGTCAGTAATATCTACTTTAGCCGTCCAATCTTCGCTCGCATTTAAATTACCAAGATCTCCTACATGCCGAACTCTATCGTTTGGAGCTCCATGATTCACCTGTTTTTGAAAAAAACGTTGTTATTATTATTATTTAATAAATTAATTTTTTCGAAAATTATTTTTATTTATTTATATTCCAAATATTACGTAACGCTTATTTTGGAAAATTTTGACCCCCCTTTCCCCATGTAACACACTGTTACATACATTAGCGCAATTTTTTTGGCTTATCGTAACAAATAACTTGACCCCCCTCCCCCCAAAAGCGTTACGTAATATATGGACGAAGCCTTAATTGTGGAAGAATTTACTAAATATTGTTTTATTAATATTATTAAACATTAAGGGTCTAAAAGACATAAAAGGGACGTCTTTTGGACGTCCTTTTCACATCCCTTCAGATCTTAAATAGACATTTCTTTTTACAATATTTTCCAAGTTGAAACACAGTAATATTGTATTAAATTTATTTTAAGTTTAACTTTATTTTTCTAAAATATACAGAAATAATGTAAAATTTTTACGAAGCTAGGATCGAAGTCGAATACTTGGGGCTTGAAGCATTTCTACTTTATCACCTCAGACATTTGAGACAGATATAAACCTCTACAAAGTTTACGATCTGACTTCTAAATAAAATGAATTTTACTCAGAAAAATTCTAAGAATTTTTATATTCATCAGCATCGATTTTGACACCACCTTAAAGATGTCTTTTCTCAAAATCTAAAAGACATCATCAAAAAGAAATCCTTATGATGTCTTTTGAAGAAGTGTACCCACTGGGATATAAATATTTATTAGAGCTGTGCAAAATTCGAACTGAACCGAGTTTTGTTCGATTTTGGGGCGTCGAAATGTCGAATGTCGAATATTCGACATCCGAACTGGGCTAGTTCGAATGTCGACAAACCGACATTCGAACTAAGCTAACTCGAATGTCGAATTTTCGACATTCGGACTAGGCGAAAAAATTCGAACAGTTCGGTTCAAATTATTTTGCACAGCTCTAATATTTATATATCAAACTAAAAAATAAACGACGTCTTATGATATTAACAATATAATTATTTGAAAAACACATTGATTTGAAATAAATTCGAATCACATTCCCAGGTGCGAATTTGGGTGGCCGCCAGAGTTTGAAGGTTAGTCCAAGGTTGGCCTAACTTTAGCAAGCGAAGTTTTGGTTGCCAAAGTTTGCATTTTTTTGGTCGGCTGAACTCTGGGCCACGGTTGGCCCGACGGTTGGCAAAATTCTGTGAAACGCAGTTTAATTGGCTTACATTATTTTGGTCGGCCGAACTCTGGGCCTCGGTTGGCAAAACTTTGTCAAATGCAGTTTTATTGATTTATTGCTAAAAATATAGTTGTTTGTGAAAAGTAAGTTTCCGTAAATTTTATATCTTTCAGTTATAAAATTTATAGCTTATAGATAATTTAAATTATTTTTGCAGAACTTTCTGGTAGAGTAATAAATATCATCATAATATGCACGATTGTTGATTAAATTCTAATTAAATTATACTGTGATGTCCTTCATGTGACTTTAACGTTAATAATACGAAGTTATACGAAGTGGATTCTTATTGGTTAACGGTATCTAAAATTCAATACTACAAATTAAATTCTTAGACATTATTTTAAGAAATTTTCATTCTAATTCCTTACAGCGTTTGATATAGGTACTAGAAGAAGAATTTCATTTCATTTTGTCTAGAAAACGATTAAGATGGTGTGGAAAACATTGCAGTAACTTATTTCCATTCCCTAATTTAAGAAACAAGTACCTCGAAGTAAAATTTATTTTTAATATTAATCATAAAACAAATCGTGTTTTTAGCTTACTCTCCGCACTTGTAATTGTAGCAGGAAATAAACTAGTACACATAAATGTAAAAGAAGGGAATGAAACATATAAAACAATATTTTGCCCTCTGCCTCAAATTGGTAACATATTTTCTTTCACAGGCTTTATAATTTTTACGATAAATGTTTATAATTATAATCAAATTGTATTCATGATTTACTACAACTTCACTGTAAAAACAAGTGTCTCAATGTATGACGTTTTGTCCCCACTTTTGAAACATTTGAGATGTTTTATCTCAAAATTATTGAGTTAAAACACCTCAAATGTTTCAAAAGTGGGGACAAAAACATCTTACATTGAAACACTGTTTTTACAGTGTTACAAGACGTCCATTTAAACAGATCTCATATTTTTATTTTTCAATATTGTAAAAATTATAAAGATACTTATGAAAACACTAAGTAAAAATACTTGACTTTGAAACAGTAATTAAAATTAAAATCCACCTCCATAGTTTCATATTTTAAATTCAAACAAATTATATTTCAAAAGTATATCTTATGTTATACTTTCTTATATTTACTTTTAAAAATAACTATTTTTCACACTGTTCTCATGAGTATAGTCCAAGTGTTAAGCGTCACGTATACAACATGCAACATTTTTTAGAATAAACCAATTTTTGGTGACAAATCTGTAAATTATAATATATATCCAAGTAAAGGTGGAGAGAATCTGACTAGTTTATTTTATACATCTTCTCTTAAGGAAATACCTTTTTCAATTTCGAATCTTGAACCTGGCTCTAAATATAAAATCACCGTGATATCTGAAATTTACAACCAAATCCTTACTAAAAACTCTACGGATTGCATCACTAGATCTAACATAGGTATGATGGTAATTTTTATAACTCTTTTTCTGTAAATAATTCTTAGGTTTTTATAGTCTTCATTGTATTTTTAATTCCTTAAATACAGAATCTTCAGTCGATTTGCTAAATGTCACGAATACATACATAAATCTAAATAGCAATTCAATGTATACTGTTTATATTACGGGAAAAATTCCTTTTTCGGAATCAATTTTTACTTTTAAAAACCTTGTATCTGGAAATATGTATGAAATATCAGTGCAACCTGAAATTGACAATTGGAATACAACTGCAGTTTCAACGAAGTGCATCACATTGTGATGAAACAGTAAAAATATGTTTATCTATTTAATAAAAGTTGTCAACTCAATTCTGTCTGACTTATTGATTAATACCAAGAATTATTGATCTATATCTAATGCGATTGTAACATTAATAACTATCATAATTTAATAAATGTATATAATTATTTCTATAACACCTTACGTCAAAAACTCGACTAAAGTGCCATTTAAGACGCACTAATGCGAGAAAAGAGGGGAGGTAGAAGATTCTCGCATAGTTCCTCCCACCTTCCATGCTACTGAAGCACTGTTACCAACCTAATATAAATATTTGATAACTAGCAAATATAAAGAGATATCACTGCGCATGCTTCTACGTGCTGTTGACAGCAGACGATGCCTAACCTCAATTTTTCTCGGGATTATTAAAAACGTAAAACGGAAATTATTCAAATTTATGCATTTAAATATTACAAATGGCTTATTCAAATACGACAAAATTAAAAGCTGGAACTTTATGTTCTAAAATGCACGCAGGTAAATGAAAGTACTACTTTTTTGATATTCCATTAAAATTTCAAAGTTTTTTACAAAAGATAAAATAAATAAACTATTATTTGTAAACATTAATATAATTTTCAGTTGTTAAAAAAAGTAAATTAAAATAAAATAACTTTCTTAACTACAAAAATTAAGATAAATAAATAATAATGGGTAAGACACCGTCAGAAAAATTACAATTTGCATGGGATCTTCGGATTATTCTGTAATTTGGTGAAGTTGTTATATTTGATAACAAAAATAAGTGTACCAAAGGATTTTTAAAAATTTTCAAAATTGTAAAAGTTACGCCATTTTGAATTTTTTTATAAGATTTTTTTTAATGTGAATATTTCCGAAACATTTTAACGGATTTTAATGAAATTTAAATATGATATCAAATATAACAACTTCACCAAATTACAGAATAATCCGAAGACCCCATGCAAATTGTAATTTTTCTGACGGAGTCTTACCCTAATAAATAAATAAATAAAAATAAAATAGAAATATTTGAGATTACTTTAATTACAATACAAATTGGAAATAACCTTACTATTTTTGAACCTCAAAACAATATAAAATTAAGTGATTAAAATCCGTAAAAAAAAAACTATTTTTTTGTATATTAAAAGTGAAATAATTTTGTAAGTCTTTAAAATAGTTAAACTACATTAAAAGAACTATTATAATAAATATAAATAAATAATTCAAACTATTTTTGTTCTCCTATGATTCGAAGTTAAATGTTTCAAAAGTATTTTTACACCATATCAGTAAGAGGCAGTTTTATGTTTACAAGACTAAAAATATATATAAAATTATATTTTTTCAATTAACTTACCCGTTCAGGATTAAAGTGTTTACCAGTAGAAATGCAACCTTTGGTCATATCTCCTTTTTCATGAACATGAAAACCATGAAGACCAGGGGGGATGCCATATATTGTGCCAGTAATTGTGACAGGACCATTTTTCACACTTTGCGAAATAAGTAGAATTCCAGTAACATTCAATTTAGCAACATTGTTGGGTACTAATTTTACCACAGCTTTTAATTCCTGTAATTTTTAAAATAGTAAATTAACAAATGTAGATCTGTTAATCATAATTTCTAAAATAGTTCATTTTAACTCTCATACGATGTCCAGTTATGTTTTATGTAAAACATTGAAGAACCATACGGTTCCTTCTAAATTACAAAGTTGATATAAAAATTTTCTTACTTGTCCACATGATGCTGCAATTAGTAATGGTATGAAGACAATTGAAAAGACTTTTTTCATTGTGTTTTGTCTGAAACAAAAAAAATATAAATAGATTGTTAATTTTACTACTTTAGAGCAATTCCACGCCAAGTGATCATAAGAATTTTCGATGATTTTAGCAATATTAAAAATACTTTCAGAATTTGTTCCTTTTTATACCTGGAATAAAAGTGTATAAAAGTTTTTTCAAAATTTTCAAAATTTCTTGAGTTACCTCTTACTCAAAATTTTGGTCGGTTTTTCAAAAAAGGCACATAACTTTTTTTCTTGTTAACCGATTGAGATAATTTTTTTTTGAAAAAAAATTTTTTTTGCCCGAAAAAAATTTCAAAAAATTTTTTGAATTTAAATTTTGAAAAAAAATATATCTTCGATTTGAAATTTTTTTTTTTGGTAAATATTGTCAATAAAGTAAAGAATACTTCCTGTAAATTTAATTATGGGACAACAATAACTTTACGAGAAAAAAAATAAAGTGTCCAGCGCGGCGTGCTGGGACTTGAGCATGTATTCACTTATGGCGGCGCAAGTTTCGTTTTAAATCACTGTACAGGTCACAATTCTTTACCAAAACGCTTTTTATTCTAAATCTTCGTAAGTAAATTCTCTATCGATCTCTCGAGCCTTATTTTTAAATTTCTGTTTTTAAACATTTTTTAAATAACAATATGTATTAAAAAAACCATAAAATCGTAAAATATATTTTTTTAGTTTTATTGATTAAGAAAATTAATCAAAAAACCTATTGAAATAATGTTTAATTGATAAAAAATAAAAAATAATTTAGTTAAAAATTGTTATACATTAAAAAGTTTATTATTTTGTCATAAACTGTACTTAGTGTTAAAAATTTATATTTTTTCTGAATTGTGCAATTTTTCGTAAGTAAAGTATAGAAGTATAAAAAAAACTAAAAATTAATTATTTAAACATTGTTTAAACAATTTATTTTGTTAATTTTTTAATTTACTATAGTTAAAATTATAAATTCTTAGTTTTTCTTATTTGTGTAATTTTTTATAACTTAAACACTTAAGTATAATAGAAAAACTAAAAATTTATTATTTAACCCTTGTTTAAAAAGTTTATAGATTTCAACTTTTCAATTAATTGTTTAGAAAAAATTAGAAATTTCTAACCCAAATGAAACTTATGAAAAAAAGAAAAAAGCACTTAAGAAACAAATATAAATTTCTTACCCTAAGTATAAATAGTTTATGAAAAAATAGCAACAATTAATTGTTTAAACAATGTTTTAATAAATAATTGTTTTTTATCATCAGTAGATATATTACTCATGAAAAATTGTACAATTGAGAAAAAACTAGTAATTTCTGACCTAAGTACAGTTTATAAAAAATAACAACAATTAATTAATTAAAAAGTGTTTAATTAATTTATTTTTTTATCAATCAAACATTATTTTAATAGGTTTTTTAAATAATTTTCTTAATCAATAAAACTAAAAAAATATATTTTACGATTTTTTTAATACTTACTGTTATATAAAAAACGTTTAAAAACAAAAATTCAAAAATAAGGCTCGATCGGAGAGATCGATAGAGAATTTAATTACGAAGATTTAGAAAAAAAGAAAAAGCGTTTTGGTAAAGAATTGTGACCTGTACAGTGACTTAAAACGAAACTTGCGCCGCCATAAGTGAATACATGCTCAAGTCCCAGCACGCCGCGCAGGACACTTTATTTTTTTTCTCGTAAAGTTATTGTTGTCCCATAATTAAATTTACAGGAAGTATTCTTTACTTTATTGACAATATTTACCAAAAAAATTTTCAAATCGAAGATATATTTTTTTCAAAATTTGAATTCAAAAAATTTCTTGAAATTTTTTTCGGGCAAAAAATTTTTTTTTTAATTTTTAGTTTTTTCTTTAAAGTACTTCTTATTATGACTATTTTCCAAAAAAAATTATCTTAATCGGTTAACAAGAAAAAAAGTTATGTACCTTTTTTGAAAAACCGACCAAAATTTTGAGTAAGAGGTAACTCAAAAATTTTTTTAAATTTTGAAAAAACTTTTATACACTTTTATTCCAGGTATAAAAAGGAATAAATTCTGAAAGTATTTTTAATATTGCTAAAATTATCAAAAATTCTAATGATCACTTGGCGTGGAATTGCTCTTTAGAAAGCCTCTAAGAATCTATTGAACTAAGAAAGTTAAATAAATTTTAGCTTACTTGCCCTATGTAAATAATAAAATAGAGTTAATTCTTTTAAAAAAATGAAATTTTCAGTGTTACTCAAGTTTCTATTCCTATTTCCTATTCTATTAGCATACAACGAAACAATTCTGAACGATGGTGAATTATACTTTACTTTTTATAGAATGTATTGAAGGCTAAAAAATATGTGCTCTTAATTATAAAGAAATTGTAGTACTTAAAAATAGCGTTATTTATTATTTTTTAATATTAAAATTTCTATAAACTTTATACAATATCTTTTGCGGCGATAATTCAACTAAAATTTTTTACAACAGCACTTATTCGTCTTGAACAAACGAATAAATCTTGAAATTATAAAATAATGTGCCTTTAGAAATAAAGAAAAGATTACAATAACTATCAACTTAAATTTGACCGTGAACAACTCTAAACATAGCCTTTTTCTAGGAGCACATCTACAGATTGAAATTAAATGAATTGAAAACGTGAGTGATTATAATTCTTAAAATATTCAAATTCAACCGAGTTACAGTGTCTACCGTTCGAAAATATATTTTTAAAGCACTCCGCTATATCATCTGTCATACCGACATTTAAAAAAAATTTTTTTTGCAGTTCAAGAGTAGTATAACACCCTAACTGTATTTTAATTTTCTTAATAAAATTTCTATTTTTTAATAAAAATTGTTAAAAAGGGTATGTTTTGGTCGGGTCAAAGTGGTGAAATCCCTTAACGTACACATATTTGTTTTAAAATTTTCTTGAGCAATATTAATTTTTTTTCCAAAATTAAATAAATAAAACCGTTGCAAAGTTAAAATTCAATTTTTTGTCTTCATTTTATGAACACTTTGCTTCCACATAAAATTATTATTTTAAGAATTTTATAAATTACATTATCGTTAGATATTATCGCAAATTTAATACTTTGAAAAACACAAAAATTTATTTTTTTTAATTTCTAATTTTTGAAATATAAATAACGTTGGCTAATATATACAAAAAATGTTCAATAAGAAGTCAAAAACACTGCAAATTTAAAGAAAAAAATACAATTAAATCTGAATTTATAACTAAAAAACCCAAAGAAGTAGCTTTTTTAAAAGTTTGATATTTTTAATGTTAATAACTTTGACGAACATTACCGAATATTTCATTATCGTTCTCGGAACATTTTTTAAAAATATTTGCAAAAAACTTTTTTCGAAAAATTTTAAAACATGAAAAAAATATAGTTAAACTTTGATGAATAAGGTTCAAATATTATATGCCCGCTAATGTGATCTACAATTTAAAAAAAAATTTATCCCTTCAGCTCTTATAAGTGCAAAGATTGTGCGCTGCAGGACAAAAAACTCGATATTTCGGTTAGTGAAATTTTTTTTTGAAAAAAATTCTAGAGAAGATAAGGAATCCGAATATCATAATTACAAAAAAAATCGAAGGGATGCTTATGCCCGAAAAAATGAAATTTAATTTTTTTTTACTTTTTTGGGGCAAATTTTGAAATTTTTGTTTTGTTTTTTATTGCATTAAAATTGTTAGTATAACAGTTATTTGTCACATAAATATGATCAAAATCGATGGAAAGCAATTTTGAAAAAAATTACTTTAAACTTTAATGTCCATCCGGTAAAAACCAAAATTTTGAAAATTAAAAAAAAATTTTGTTCACTCTTTCTTCTCTTACACAACACTACATATACATCAAGTTTCAGAAAAATCGACGGACCCATTGCCAACATTGATATTTTTGAGAAAATTTGACACAAATATTTTATTGTAAAAAAAATGCTAAACGACAAATTTTTCAGAAAAACGAAAAAATTAAATTTTGTAATAAATTGTAGTTCTTGTAATTTTTAATATCCAAAATAAATTTTTTTGTAGGACATCGTAATCAGTATGTCAGATGATAATAGTCCTATATGAAAATTATGGCCAAATAATTATGCAGAATGAATGTTATGACAATTGGAAAACCGCTGCCAAATTTGATCACTAATGGTTTTATCTTTGTGATTATTTTTATTAAAACTTTTCCTCATAGTGAAGGAGGTTTATTTAAACGTTTTAACTTTTATCCAAATTAAATAATGTGCACATACGGATAAATTGACCACAATGCAATAAGTAATAATAGAAAAATTCCTTTTTTTTACAGTTTTGATTGTTATAGAAGGTTAATAACAACGACGACATTAGGATAAATATTGTTTTTCTTTTATATTTCTCCATTTCCCAGGCAGAAAAGTTGGAGGTGTGCCAGCACTAACGACCGGCATGGTACCGAACCGGTTGTAAAGTCGGACATATGCCGGTACCGGCAAAAAGGTACCGGGCCGGATATGAAATAAATACCGGCCCAGTACCGGCCCGGTGGTAAATGTGGATTTCTACCGGTACTGGTAGTGTGTACCGGGCCGGTTAATTAAAAATATCTGGCCCAGCACCGGCCCGGTACTATAAATTACTTCTTCTTTTATACCGCCAACGGAGATTTGCCGGTGATAATATTTTTACCGGCCCAGCACCGGCGTATCACCGGCCCGGTACTATAATTTACTTCTTTTTTTTATATCGCCCAAGGAGATTTGCCGGTGATAATATTTGTACCGGCCCAGCACCGGCGTATCACCGGCCCGGTACTATAATTTACTTCTGTTTTTATACCGCCGACGGAGATTTGCCGGTGACAATATTTGTACCGGCCCAGCACTGGCGTATCACCGGCCCGGTACTGCCATTTCGCTCTGTCTTATACCGCCGAAGGAGATTTGCCGGTGATAATATTTTTACCGGCCCAGCATCGGCGTATCACCGGCCCGGTACTAAAATTTACTTCTGTTTTTATCCCGTCGACGGAGATTTTTCGAAGATAATATTTTTACCGGGCCAGCACCGGCGTATCACCGGCCCGGTACTATAATTTACTTCTGTTTTTATACTGCCGAAGGAGATTTGCCGGTGACAATATTTGTACCGGCCCAGCACTGGCGTATCACCGGCCCGGTACTGCCATTTCGCTCTGTCTTATACCGCCGAAGGAGATTTGCCGGTGATAATATTTTTACCGGCCCAGCATCGGCGTATCACCGGCCCGGTACTAAAATTTACTTCTGTTTTTATACCGCCGACGTAGATTTGCCGGTGATAATGTTTGTACCGGGCCAGCACCGGTGTATCACCGGCCCGGTACTAAAATTTACTTCTGTTTTTATACCGCCGACGTAGATTTGCCGGTGATAATATTTTAACCGGCCCAGCACCGGCGTATCACCGGCCCGGTACTAAAATTTACTTCTGTTTTTATACCGCCGACGTAGATTTGCCGGTGATAATGTTTGTACCGGGCCAGCACCGGTGTATCACCGGCCCGGTACTATAATTTACTTCTGTTTTTATACCGCTGACGGAGATTTTCTGGTAATAATATTTTTACCGGCCCAGCACCGGTGTATCACCGGCCCGGTACTATAATTTACTTCTGTTTTTATACCGCTGACGGAGATTTTCTGGTAATAATATTTTTACCGGGCCAGCACCGGCGTATCACCGGCCCGGTACTATAATTTACTTCTGTTTTTATACCGCCGACGTAGATTTGCCGGTGATAATATTTGTACCGGGCCAGCACCGGTGTATCACCGGCCCGGTACTATAATTTACTTCTGTTTTTATACCGCTGACGGAGATTTTCTGGTAATAATATTTTTACCGGGCCAGCACCGGCGTATCACCGGCCCGGTACTATAATTTACTTCTGTTTTTATACCGCCGACGTAGATTTGCCGGTGATAATATTTGTACCGGGCCAGCACCGGTGTATCACCGGCCCGGTACTATAATTTACTTCTGTTTTTATACCGCCGAAGGAGATATGCCGGTGACAATATCTAGCCGGTGAATGGGGCGGTTATTATTATTTATATTTACTATTTTTATTTATTTATAATAATTTAAATTGAATTAAAATAAATTAGAAATACAAATACTGGCCCGGTACCGCACCGGTTGAATATTAGTGCCGGCCCGGTACTGCTGCCAGCTGTAATGTCGGTTGGACTTTATAAGCTCACTTTGCATTTGCTTTCCATATGCAGGTTTAGGTTAGCGGATGTGGTGTCGACTTTGCAGCCTCAGGGTCCGGAGTTCAATTCCTCGAGTCTTCAGATTTTTCTATGATTGTTTATGTTTCTCTGTTTCAGCATTTAATATATTTACTGTTTCCAATTTAAAATTAATAATAACATTGATAATAATAATAATAATTAAATAATTAATCAGACTGAAATATAATTTTTTTTAACCGGCCCGGTACCACACCGGTTGTTTTTTAGTGCCGGCCCGGTACCTAGCCGGTTGTGCAGCCGGTAATAAACCGGCACCAAATGCCTTCCAACAATAACCGGGCCAGTACCGCCCCGGTGGATTATTCGGTACCGGCCCGGTACGTATGCCGGATACCTGCCGTAGTTATCATCCGGCAATTTACCGGTACCAAGCCGGTGAAAATGACGGTCTTATGCCGGTACTGGGCCAGTTACCTGCCGGTAGTGTGCCGGTATTAAAGCGGCACTAAATGTCTACAAATATTAACCGGGCCAGTACCGCCCCGGTGGATTATTCGGTACCGGCCCGGTACGTTTGCCGGATACCTGCCGTAGTTATCATCCGGCAATTTGCCGGTACCAAGCCGGTGAAAATGACGGTCTTATGCCGGTACCGCCCCGGCACTTATAATCCGCCGTTTGTACCGGGCCGGTACCATCCCGGTCGTCAATTTCTACCTGGGTTAAGTGTAGCATGCGTAATAACGTATACTCCGGTGCGGTAGGTTAAGGTTTTAATCCCAGCGAGCGTTACACATTTTCAAAAAAATTATGTAGACTATTGCGTTTAATAGATAGAGGTTTATTTAAACGTCCCAAATAATAATAATGTATTAATTGTTCAAATAATTAAATAATTTTTAATTAATTTTTGTTCAGTATTAATTATTATTTAAATTTGGGCCGACTTTGGGATAAGTTGTCTGGCCAACCATTGTTAGTTTAACAAACAAAAAATTGACTTAACATGCAATTTTATGACAACGCTACAGGGCAGTGTTATCCTGCAAAAAATTAAATCTTAAAATTTTAATTTTTTTAAATCTATCTAATAAAAAAAATTTTAAAAAACATTTTTTTCTGCTATAAATTGTTTTGTAAGTCAAAAACTTTTGATAATAAAAGCAAAAGACTAAAAAAAATTATCTCTGTAAAAATTGACTCTAAAAAAATGAATCATCGCATCGTGTTAATATATATATATATATATATATATATATATATATATATATATATATATATATTGCAAAGCAATTTTGTCTCAGAGTTGCAATTCAAGGTCATTGTGAGGTGGAACTTATCAATACGACTCGAACCTCGTCCCCATATTTCTTTGTAAATTGTCACAGTTTACCATGCACTACTCTAACAAGGTCCATGCAATAATTATTTGCAAATGGGATAATAAAGATAGTGTACATTATTGTATACTTTTTATGTCTTTAATAAAATTCTATTTATAAGTTATAGTTTTTTCCAAATAATGTAAGTTTATAAACAATAAATGTAATCTATAGGTCTTACCGGGAAAACGTAACTTTATTATTAAAAATTTTTTATTTTAAAATATTCTTTTTTCTTTTGGATTTATTTCTTTAACAAAAGTAAAGCGGTTCATTAATGTTAATTTTAATCTGTGCATTAATTTCAAGGATAAAAAATAAAATGTTTTAAATTTCGTGCTATTTAAATATAATATTTTTACAATAAATGAAGCATTTTTCATATAAAAAAATAAATTTAAATTATTAAAAGTATCAATTTATAATGTTTGAATGAGATTAGAATTAAATTATAGTTTGTTAAATATTAAATACATCATTAAAGAAATTTATTAATAAGAAAACAACTTTATCATTACCACATTTCATGATAAGTAACAAACATTGAAGATAAGAAACGACTATAAAATAATGTACACTGAGAAAACTGGAGTATTGGACTAAACATCTGGAGGGACAAATCGTTTATATTTGAGAGTTAGCTATTGGATAACAATCTAAATGTTCAAATACACCATTGACAGATATTCGTGCCATTTCTCTTGGAGGGAAAATGAGTTTATAACAGAGGGACAAATTAACCATCTTGAGAAATCCCTTCCTTATCCGGCGCGAAATGAATAAATATGGCAACCTAACCCCTAAATTAAATACATAAAATGTCAGAAAAATAATTTCGCGCGCATCAGATCGTACACATTTTCTGCGCAACTTTTAACCCTCAGATATAATGGGAGAGAATATACAAGTAGATTTCCATTATCAATTCAAAATTTATTTTAGAAGGACTATTTAACTCTCTTCATAAGCAAAGGAAACATACACTTTTTGAACCTCCGAATTTGACACTCCAGTTTTCTCAGTGTATTAAAAAATTACTTTTATAACATAAAAATTGATAATTTTGAATATTCAAGTTTTTAAAAAGTGAAAGGGACCTACCGGTTAGAAGTTCGTGTTTGACTGTGTTCATCGATTGACTGACTGTAGATTGAAGACATATTTTTATTAGTATCTCACTTGTTCGAATAACTTTCCAAACTCCCCACCTCTTTACAAAGTGTTTGAGTGATTTTTTTACATTTTATTTAAACATTCATGTATACGAAATTTTAGTACGAATTAAGTAAACTTATAGGCCAATATTTAAAATTCATATAATTCTCATTTAAATATATTAAAATTTTGTATGCAATATTATTATACAATATTACTCAATAGTATTTTTTCCTTGAAATAATAAGGAATCATAATTAATTGAATTAGAATATGTAAATTCGTTTAAGTAGTAATATATGGCGCCGTACATTATAGGAAGTGACAATTAGCTGTAAGGACAACATACTAATTTTGCCAAATCTTTCCCTATTCATTATATAAAATAAAAACAAGTTGTAGGGGAGACTGGAGCTAAATAACAGTTAAAGTTCATTATCTTTTGAACGGAAATAGTTAGAACATTGAAATTTTAATTATAGAAGGGTGTTATCACTCTAAATAAATGTCCGGAGTTATGTGACATTCTGTTCATTTTTGTGCTGTCTATATATTTAAAGTTTGTTTTCACCCTACTTTTAAAAATTTTGTCGTAAAAGAAAATATCAACTTTTAAGTATATATTTTTTTAATTTATTCTCAACGCGATTTTTTAGGTATTTATTTGGGTCTCCTGAAGAGATACCTAAAGGTATTTGCTAAATATCTTTAGTCAGATTTTTTATATTTGTTGTTAAAGCCAAAAACGCACCCTGGGGCTAAATCTTAAATAATGGGTGGCGTGAAAAGTTAAATGTGTTTTTACATGTTGTTAAAAATGTTTTTAACATTTTTTTGGGTTTATTTGTTTAAAAATTATTTATTTAACATTAGGCAAATACCCTGTCAAAAGCAAAACCGTTCACGTGAAATAAACAAAAAAAACTTTTTTTGAAATTTTAATTTATTACCTTTATAACTGTTCTAAAGCTTTTGTAAATTAATACACAGATCTTTTATTAACTATAATTAATTGTTTACGTATACTTTAACTTATCTACTACTTAACACCTATCAGTTTTTTAGTCTAAAAAATCATTTATGCAAAATTTCACTTTTAGCCCCAGTCTTCCCTATATTTTTGTTATAATTTTGGTTTTCATTTCATGAAAACTTTTCTTCTTCATAGAGATAATAATAATAGAAATTATATAAATAACTTTTTGTAAATACGGTAAAAGTGATTGAATCTTGGGTCAACCAATGTATTTTTAAATACCTTACAAGATAGTTGTATTATTTTAATAGTTAAAGAAAAGTTATTAAACAAAAAAGTTAAGAGAATGTCATTTTTCACAATTTTTGGTTTTTAAAATACCAATAATTTCAAAATTTATGATCGAATTAGGTTTAAAAATAGGTCAATCGAAGCTTATTTTAATGCTCTTCAAGTTGATAATGATACTTTTAAAGTTACTTCTACATTTGTCAACAAAATTAGATAAGGGCTCAAAATATGCATCTAAAAAACTCAACAAAATTAGAAAAAAACATTTATTTTTTTAAATTAATCCTTGAAGTTTTGCGCATTAATCCATCCCATGTAAAAATTTCCCTAAGTTTCCTTATCAAAAATTGAATTCTAGTAAGAATCTTGTAAGGAAAAATGTAGGGAACTGGTTGGGCCTCGGGATTATCTGTGACGCTCGGATCTTGTCAAAAATGTCTTACAAGGAAATGTCGCGAGGACCCTACGAGAACCACACAAGGACCTTTCGAAAAATTTAATTTTTCCCTCTTTGTTTTTAACGATCATTTTAGGTAATTTATAATCAATTAACAAAAGTAAATAATAAAAATAATAAGATATACAGAAAAAATACTATTATCATTTTTAACCCTTTAATGGCCAGTGGTACACATACGTACCACCTACTTCAATAAATCATAACTTTCTTAAAACTCAACGGATCAACTCCGCTAAGGTCTCATTTTGAAGGGCTGAGCGAGAGCAACAAATACATATGAATGCCATTTTCCAAAATACTACCCTTTATGAAATACACCCCTTCAAAAAACGCAAAAAATGACAAAAATTAAAAAAGGTATAAATTCCAGAAAACATTTTTTTTGCAACACTAACCTGTAAAATTGAATTTTACACACAAAAAACTGTGTAAAGTACTTATTCTTTTTATAGCGGTGTGTAAAGTGAATTCCAGTCTGTAAAGTGATTTTCAGTGCGTAAAATGGTTACTTTACGCATTCTTGTGACTGTTTGATGAGAAATAATGAAATAAAGCTTTTAACCCTTTAACGCCCAAATGGACAACATTTTGGCATGAAGTTTGAGGACTTATTTCGGTATTTAAAAATCAATAGAAAAATTCACGAATCATCATTTCTTATGTTTTCTTATGCGCTCTATCAAATGGCAAAAAAAGTCAAAAATTTATAAACAAAAAAGTTATTAATGTTTTTTATAAAAAAAGTCCGATTTTTTTCCCAATTTTTGTTTAATTTTCAATTTTTTCTACTATGAAATAGAGAAAAAATAATTCCAAATGTTACAAATAACGTGACATAGATATATAACCTAGAAGATAGGACTATAGAGAAAATTAAAAATTAAAATGGCGGCTCAAAAATGGAGTTTGAAGTACAATTTTTTTTCAAAATTTGTTTCCAAAGTACGAAATTGTTAAAAGTGTTTAGATTAGCTTAAAATTTGTTACTCGGGGGTTTTAGGGGTCGCTGATCACGAATCTGGGGTCCAATTTTCAAAATTAGAAATGGCGGATCCAATATGTCGGAAAATTTTTCTAAAAAATCATCATTAAAATATCTTTTTTTCGATTTAATATAATAGGTAAAACTAATCGAATTAAAACTGAATAATGATTTTTGAAAAGTTTTACAAGAGCTGCAAGCTGGAGATTAAAAAAATTGTTTTTTTTCAATTTGACCTTGGCCTTGAAATAAGTAATGATTAAAATAAAACATAAACATTTTCATTTTTTGACTTTTAAATTCAAAAATTATAATAACAAATAAAAAGAAGAAAAATACATAAAAAATGAAAAAAGAAAAAAAATAAAAAAGTAAAAAAAATATAAAATTTAAAAATAAAAAAAAAGACTTTCCAGTTCACGTTTACCTTCACGTGGTGAAAGTTAGAAAACATTAAAAATATTTTAAGTATTTTAATGACTACAGAACGTGATTATCGCATTTCAACTGAAAATTCGTCTGTCATATTGGAACGGACATGTTCAATTTTAAAAATTGGACATTACATTCATAATCAGCGACCCCTAAAACCCCCGAGTAACAAATTTTAAGCTAATCTAATCAGTTTTTAAAAATTTGTCGGCCATATTGGATACGCCATTTTGAATTTTAAAAATTGGATTTCAGATTCATAATCAGCGACCCCAAAAACCCCCGAATAACAAGTTTCATGCAAATTTAATAAGTTTTTAAAAAAATTGTCCGCCATATTGGATCCGCCATTTAAAATTTTTAAAATTGGACTTCAGATTCGTGATCAGCGACCCCTAAAACCCCCGAGTAATAAATTTCAAGCTAATCTAAAAACTTTTAACAATTTCGTACTTTGGAATCAAATTTTGAAAAAAAATTGAACTTCAAACTTCATTTTTGAGCCGCCATTTTAATTTTTAATTTTCTCTAAAGTCCTATCTTATAGGTTATATATATCTATGTCACGTTATTTGTAACATTTGGAATTATTTTTCCGCTATTTTATAATATAAAAAATTGAAAATTAAATACAAATTGAAAAAAATCGGACTTTTTTGTAAAAAACATTAATAACTTTTTTGTTTATAAATTTTTGACTTTTTTTAACGCCATTCGATTGAGCGCATATGAAAACATAAGAAATGATGATTCGTGAATTTTTCTATTGATTTTTAAGTACCGAAATATGTCCTCAAACTTCATGCCAAAATTTTGTCTATTTGGGCGTTAAAGGATTAAAGTTTGTAATTTTGTAGTACTTGGGGTACTAAATAACTGTGCCAAACAGTTTTGCAAAAAAATTTTTTTTTGCAAGATATGTAGATTTGAAAAATCGGAAACTGAATAAAATGACTTTTTTTGAGAATTTTTATTTCGAAAACTATTGATTCTACAAGTAAAAGTCCCTTATTTAAAAGTGTAGAGAAAATGTCAATTTTTTATAATATTAAAAAAAGTAAAGAAAAATTAAATTTTCAATAATTTGTTTAAACAATAATTTTTTATTGTTAAGAAAAAAAGCAAAGGACATCATGGAATTTTCTAGAAAAATTATTTTCTCAAAATTTGATCCTTCCTTAATAAGTGGTTAAATTTTTAAAGAAGTGAATTTTGACATTTTTGAGAAAAGAATTTTTGAAGTTTGCGCTCCGAGTTTTTGTGCGTTGCGCTAACTAAGTAGCGCCTATATATCAGTGTATTTTAAAAGATGATATGACCTTTACTGCTCGCCCCTAATACATTTATTAATTATATTGGGGAGACTGGGGTAAACCCGATCACTTTTTTTCAGATCGGCTAAAATCTAGGAAATTATTCTCTAAATCCAAGTTAATTTATATCATTTGAAAGCTTATGATTTCTACTAAAAAAATTAAAAAGAGTTTTTATTTATATTTTTTAGTTTTACTTAGAGAAACTTTTTAATAAACATATACCAAATTTCGAAATCACAATTTTCCAGGGTAAACCCGCTCACCTTATCTTTTCAAGACGGAAGAGTTTTATTTTTTAAATATTAAAGTTCGTCTTATTCCCGTCTTAAGTATGAATTATTATTGATAATTTATGAGTTTTATAAACAATTCTATAAACAACAAATTGGTTTAATAAATAATGAACATAGATTTCATGAATTACAACTATGGATTTAAATAGTGTTATATTTTATTAAGAGAAAGTGAAATGTAGTTACAATTTTGGTTTTAATAAGTCATTAATTGTGTTATTGTTGAAATATAATACGTGAAATTATTTTATTCTAAATTTTAAATTTAAAACTAAGTGAGCGGCTTTACCCCGACTTCACGTGAGCGACTTTACCCCGAGTGTATTCCTCACATTTCAGAATAAATTTAATTAAATCTTTTTAAAATAAGACAAAACTATATATGTACTTCGAAGAAGGACATCCAATAGCAACAAAAAAAATTTGCCAGATAAATTAAGACTCAAAAATAATGATCGAAAAACTTAAAAATCCAAAATACGTTTTTTTTCTGACACCTCTAAAAACATTTGATCGTCTCTGATTCTATGTTGAGTTCATGAAACTAAACGAAAGTTCGTTAATATAAGTTGAATGTCAAGTACTATTCACAGTACCAATATCTTCATCTTAAGTTTAGTTCATGGCGTAAAATCGCTAGTGAGCGGGTTTACCCTGTGAGCGGGTTTACCCCAGTCTCCCCTACGTATATATATTATTATTATAAACAGTTTAACAATATATTTTTAACTTTTTTATAAACATTATTTTCCTTTTTTAACCCATTAATGCCCATGGGCACAGGAACGCAGATATAAAAAGTAACTATTGGGATCCTGGCATAGTGTCTAATGATAATTTTTGACATTAAAAATTAAAAAAAATTTTTTTAAACAATTTTTTATAAACAAATGAAGAAAAATTGATTTTCATAAAAAACTGATAGCGCCATTCGATTCGACGCAAAAAAACTACTATGAGAACGTATATTACATAATTTTTAAAAAAAGACATATTTTTGTAAAAATGTTATAAACAATTAGCCTGCATTTATACTGTATGAGGTAGAAGGATCGTTTTTCAGGTAAAAATTTTGTTTAACAAATTTTTAATGTCAAAAACTCTCCTAATTAAACTAATTTTGTTTAAAATAATGTTTAACTTCAAAAACGATCCTTCTACCTCATACACTGTAAAAAATTTAGAGAGTTAACGGACTCGGGAGTTGGGAGTGAAATTTTTCGAGTTAAAAATCAACTCCAAAAGAGAGTTAATTACTAACTCCCTTTATTCAACACCCGCTCGAGTTATTTTTTTCTTGGGGAGTTAGCATTTGGGTGTGAAGTTTTAACTCTCTTTATTTAACTCTCCTGACATTAACTCTCCAATGGGTGCGACTTTTATAGAATCCCCTGGGAAGTTAAAATGTAACTCCCTTTTTTTACAGTGTATGTCTTTTTTTAAAAATTATGTAATATACGTTCTCGTAGTATTCTTTTGCGTCGAATCGAATGGCGCTATCAGTTTTTTATGAAAATCAATTTTTCTTCATTTGTTTATAACAAATTGATTAAAAAAAATTTTTTTTTTAAATTTTTAATGTCAAAAATTATCATCAGACCCTATGCCAGGATCCCAATAGTTACTTTTTATATCAGCGTTCCTGTGCCCATGGGCATTAATGGGTTAAAAAAGGAAAATAATGTTTATAAAAAAGTTAAAAATATATTGTTAAACGGTTTATAATAATAATATATACGTATATAATTAATAAATGTATTAGGGGCGAACAGTAAAGGTCATAAGTCATATCATTTTTTAAAATACACTGATATAGGCGCTGCTTTGTTAGCGCAACGCACAAAAACTCATAGCGCAATCTTCAAAAATCCTTTTCTCAAAAACGTCAAAATTCACTTCTTTAAAAATTTAACCACTTATTAAGGAAGGTTCAAATTTTGAGAAAATAATTTTTCTAGAAAATTTCATGATGTCCTTTGTTTTTTTTCTTAACAATAAAAAATTATTGTTTAAACAAATTATTAAAAATTTAATTTTCCTTAACTTTTTTTCTAATATTATAAAAAATTGACATTTTTTCTACAATTTTGAATAAATGACTTTTACTTGTAGAATCAATAGTTTTCGAAATAAAAATTCTCAAAAAAAGTCATTTTATTCAGTTTCCGATTTTTTAAATCTACATATCTTGCAAAAAAAAAATTTTTTTTGCAAAACTGTTTGGCACAGTTATTTAGTACCCCAAGTACTACAAAATTACAAACTTTAAGAAAAGTCGGTGATCCACGATTTGCTTTTCTTATGGAACTGCCTATTATTCTAGATGATAATTGATGTACTAGCGTCATACTCCTCGCTCGGAAGACATTTTACTTATTTATTTCCACTTACATAAATAGTTTTTGAGGTAAAAATTTTGTTTAAAAAATTTTTAACGTTAAAAACTCTCCTGATTAAGCTAATTTTGTTTAAAAACATCTTTAACTTCAAAAACGATCCTTATACCTCATACAGTATGAATGCAGGCTTATTATTTATAACATTTTTACACCAATAGGTCTTTTTTAAAAAATTATGTAATATATGTTTTCGTAGTTGTTTTTAGCGTACAATCAAATAGCGATATAAGTTTCTTATAAAAATAGATTTTTCTTTTTCTGTTTATAAAAAAAAATTGTTAAAAAAATATTTTTTTAACATTCAACGCCAAAAATTATTATTAGATCCCATGCCAGGATTCCAATAGTTACAGTGGAACCTCGATTATCCGAACTAATCCAGGCAAGGCCGGGTTCGGATAATAGAGATTTTAATTTTTTTTATATAGGTAATTAAAGTAAAAAAATCGACAGTTGAATTATATATATATTGCATTTAATCCATTTTCTAAATATACATAAGTATTTATACGTAAATATATATTAATTCATAATAATATATTAATAAAACATAGAATTCAAAATTTTTAAAGATTTTTTTGGCATAAATATCGTTATTTTCCTTTGAAACATTCGGGAGGTCAAAACAAAGTTCGGATAAAATGATTTTCGGTTCGAATAATTGAGGTTCCACTGTACTTTTATTATATCTGCATTCCTTTGCCTATAGGCATCAATGGGTTAAGGGGGTCACCCCGTGTGATGGGTTCAAATAATCGAAAAAAAAATTTTCCATAAATCACATCTACAATATGTGTAGAATATGTGGGTAAAGAAGATTTTTAATATTTGACATCCTAAGAAAGTTACAGCACTGAGAAGACAAGGAGTTGCCAAGCGAACAATGTATTACTCAAGCTTTGAAAAGGCGTTTTTCTCAAAACTGTGTTTTCCAAACTGACGACCACGATATCTCAAAAACGGCTTGACCAATATCGCACAAATTTATAGGGCGTGTTCAGCACATGTATGGCTATCGTCCGAACCAGGATAATTGAAAAAGGTCAAGTTGTTTCTATTTTATGCAAGAAAAAAGACCAAAAAAATTACGTTTTTTTGAAAAAAAAAAATTCAAAGTCACGTAAAAAATTCAATTTTTAATATTTTTAAATAATTCTGGTTTTGGCTATAGCTACATCCTCACAGATTAAAATGCCTTTTGATTTTTTGATTTTAGTTTAGTCAATTAGTCAGTATCGTGGTCGCCGCTAGACGGCGTTTTTATGATCATCATTACTTTCCAGTTTTATAATTCGGAATCATTAAAATATTTTCACTTGCAAAAATTTTAATTTGTTGTTAAAATGTAACTGAATATATGGTAAAAATTTTTAAGTCCTTAGTTTCCATGGTTCTTAAAAAGAAAATCCCCAAAAAACTCTTAAAAAAACGTCTGTCACACGGGGTGACCCCCTTAATATAAAAAATCTTTTCCTTAAAGCATTTTTTCAGTTAGTAGAAAATAAATTTGACACAATAACGTTTGACTTTTGTTCCAATGAAGACCATAAAAATAAAAAATTAGAAATATAAGCCTGGATAAAGTGTGGAGGAAAAGATTTTTTACAATAAACAAGGAAAATAATGTTTATAAAAAAGTTTAAAATATATAGTTAAACTGTTTATATAATAATAATATATACGTATATAATTGATAAATGTATTAGAGGCGAGCAGTAAAGGTCATATCATCTTTTAAAATACACTGATATAGGCGCTACTTAGTTAGCGCAACGCACAAAAACTTGTAGCGCAAACTTCAAAAATTTTTTTCTCAAAAACATCAAAAAGCACTTCTTTAAAAATTTAACCACTTATTAAAGAAGGTTAAAATTTTGAGAAAATAATTTTTTTAGGAAACTCCATGATGGCCTTAGCATATTTTTTTAACAATAAAAAATTATTGTTTAAACAAATTATTGAAAATTTAATTTTTCTTAACTTTTTTTTAATATTATAAGAAATTGACATTTATTTATTTTCAGTTTCCGATTTTTCAAATCTAAATATCTTGCAAAAGAATTTTTTTTTGCAAAACTGTTTGTCACAGTTCCCAGGTGCGAATTTAGGTTGGCCGCCAGAGTTTGAAGGTTGGCCCTAGGTTGGCCTAACTTTGGCAAGTAGGGGAAAGTCCCCTAACGCCGGACGGCACCTAGCGCCGGACACTTCTAGTTCTTCAACAAATGACAAATCATCGGATTAAAAAATAGTCAAAAAAAGTCGGGGAAGAACGTAATAATAAAGAATCAGAGTGCTCGGTTTGTCAATAACGCGAATGACCACGATGAGAGCACTAAATTGTTTTTTTAGCGAGAAGACGTTGTATCGTGTAAATTTCAAAGTGCGATTACTACACGGAAAGAAAAGGTCTGGAAGAGATATCCATAAAAATATTGTTGAGCAGAATATTGTTGTGTTATCCAATTCAATGGAAGAGACAACTTTCAGAATGGAAGCACATTCCATATTCAATGGATAAGGGAGCCATATTATATTGTTGAATCAAATATGGATGTGACATCCATAGGCATGGTTGGGCTTACAATTCATGCTATGGATTTTCACATATGGCTGCCTCATCCATATAAACTTTGGTTGGGAGATCCATAGTTAGTTCAAAATTTCGATACATGTTGCGCGCAATTCATTATCATGGCATCCATTTAAAAATGGTCGTCTCAATTTGTCCGTCGCGTCGGTTTCCTGTCACGTCTATATAATCACGTTGTGAGTTTATTGTGTATAAATAGTGTTATATTGTTTATTATTTATTATCGTTATTGTCTACTAGTGTTTATGTAAATTCATTTTCATGAAATATGTGTAGAGTATATAAGGAATATTATATGCTCAAATATTGTAGTTGTGTGTATAGTGTAGTGGATAGCGTTAGTGTTTAGTACGCGTTAGGTCTAGGGTTCGTGTCTCCCCCCATCGGTTAATAATTTATGTCGTTAATATGCGGTTATTCAATAAGTGGTGTAATAATAATTAACAAAAATGTGTATAAAATATCTCAAGTGACATTGAATCTAATTAATTGAGTGATTCCAATTTTTTGTTTCCCATTTCCATTACTATGGATCACCTAACCATAGGTCTTTTGCTGCTCCAACAATATACAGCCAGCCATAAAATATGGATGCAGCAACCTTAACTATGGATATCCCGTATTTTTCAATATAATATGGTTGTGATATTCATGTATCTGGATGTGTCAACTATTCCTTTTTCTCCGTGTACTATACACTGAGAAAACTGGAGTATTAGACTAAACATCTGGAGGGACAAATCGTTCACATTTGAGAGTTAGCTATTGGATAACAATCTAAATGTTCAAATACACTATTGACAGATATTCGTGCCATTTCTCTTGGAGGAAAAATGAGATTATAACAGAGGGACAAATTAACCATCTTAAAAAATTCCTTCCTTATCCGGCGCGAAATGAATAAATATGGCAACCTAACCCCTAAATTAAATACATAAAATGTCAGAAAAATAATTTCGCGCGCATCAGATCGTACACATTTTCTGCGCAACTTTTAACCCTCAGATATAATGGGAGAGAATATACAAGCAGATTTCCATTACCAATTCAAAATTTATTTTAGAAGGACTATTTAACTCTTTTCATAAGCAAAGGAAACATACACTTTTTGAACCTCTGAATTTGACTCTCCAGTTTTCTCAGTGTAGTTTTGTGCTTACGTGCACGGAAAAAAATTAATCTCTAAACTTGAAATAATATTAATTTCAAGTCCAATGAAATATAAGTGTATCTAAATTAAACATTATAGTCACAATTACTGTGATAAGTTGTGTTTGATTATGTCAAACTTTATACCAGAAAACGCCATAAATTCACATCTCTGATTTAGAGATTTGTTAATTTCACAACTTTTTTAATATGAATTACATACAATTAACCGTTTTCATTTTCCGTATTTTATGAATGTTTTTCGCGTCATCACGTGGAAGATTTATTTTTATTTATTAGACTTATCGGCGTTGAAAGGTCTGTGAAATTTTAAGGTTACAATTATCGCCCGACATAATACGGCACACTCATCTGACTGATTTAAATGACGTGAAATAGGTAAATAAACATTTTTCAACCACTTTTTCTCTAAACACAGACACTTTTTACAAAATAGGCTAACATACAACGGGTAAGAATCTTCTTAATAACCTAAATTCAAAAGATTGTTTAAATTCATGCAGAAACGCGGTTGTAAAATGTAAAATTGGAAATGAGTGGAAAGTAATGTAATGACAGACAACAAGAAGCGGTTTACTGCCAGTCGCCAGAAGAGGGCAGAAGCATGCAGAGAGCACAATGGTCCAGCTGTTATATTCTTAGCTTTACATCACTTTCCAATTTTACATTTTACAACCGCGTTTCTGCATGAATTTAAACAATCTTTTGAATTTAGGTTATTAAAAAGATTCTTACCCGTTGTATGTTGGCCTATTTTGTAAAAAGTGTCTGTGTTCCCTACTAAAAAAATAATGAGGAATCATGACAAAACATCAGAGTTCTGATTATTCATCAGATTTTCTGATGCTTCTTCTTGACTCTGATGATTTGTCATTTTTCAGATTATTTCTGACAGAATTTTTAGAATGGATTTGATGTTTTGTGAGAACTCTATCAGCTTCTCACTTTACTTCACAAACCAAGCTGACCATACTTGAAGCGTATCTTTTAATTTCTTCAAAATGAAGTTTCTTAGAATAAATTTTAGATATTTGGAATCATGAAATATCACAGATTCTGAATTTTTCAATTATAAACTTGAATTAGTTAAATTAAACAAATTTCAAGTTATAAAATTTTTGTTTAAAAAATCATAAACCTTCAGAACAATGCATTTTTTTCCCACTCAACTCAACTCAGTCACAATGACCAATTTGATACGCACCTTTCTTTAACAATAGATTTTCCGAAACTATTGTGATGATTTAAAAACAAGAATTTTATAACTTTAAAATTCTGCATTTTAACTAATTCAACTTTGTAACATAAAAATTTAGAATCTATGGTATTTTACGATTCCAAATATCTAAAATTTATTTTAAAAAACATTTATTAAAATAAATTATAAGGTTTGGGTGATAATTAAAAAAATGATTTTTAAAATAAATTTTATATATTTGGAATCGTAAAATACCATAGATTCAAAATTTTTATGTTACAAAGTTGCATTAGTTAAAATGCAAAAGTTTTAAGTCATAAAATTCTTGTTTTAAAATCATCACAAAAGACTCGGAAATCTATTGTTAAAGAAAGGTGCGTAGCGAATTGGTCATTGTGACTGAGTTGAGTCGAGTGGGCAAAAAAAGGCATTGTTCTGAAGGTTTATGATTGTTTAAACAAAAATTTTATTACTTGAAACTTGATCAATTTAACTAATGGAAGTTTATAATTTAAAAATTTAGAATATGTGATATTTGATGTTTCCAAATATCTAAAATTTATTCTCAAAACCTTCATTTTGAAGAAATTATAAGTTATCTCGTGAACTATAACTGATATGTAAAAACTGATATCATTTTTGAATTTTAAGCCAAGAGAGTATAAGGTATACGTAAAACAGTCTTCAAAATAATCTGAGTTTATAAACATTAAATATAATGTTGAAATAAACAAAAATGATTTTAAACATTAAAAAATGTATAATGGTTTTTCGATTTTCTACCCAAGTTATAAAAGGCGTGACGACCTTTTTACATAAAGGAACAAGAATACATCCCCAAAAAAGATTTTTTGCTATGCTATAAAAAATTCGGTGGCAGTCATAAAAGTTTTCATGATTCTTGGCAGTATTTTAAAGGGTTCTATTTCTTTTTCATGTTTTTGAGCTGCAATTGTAAGAAAAACTGCTCAAAAACACCAGAAATTCTGATTATTTTTCTGATGTTTTGTCATTATTTTTTTAGTAGGGTTTAGAGAAAAAGTGGTTGAAAAATGTTTATTTACCTATTTCACGTCATTTAAATTTTAAATCAGTCAGTGCCGTATTTTGTCGGGCGATAATTGTAACCTACAAATTTTACAGACCTTCCAACGCCGTTAAAACAAAAAAAATGAAATAAAAATATAAAATTCGTATTGTGTTTTAAAAATATTCAACTACTTTTTTATACTTGTCAATGTATAGTTCATACAGGGAAAACAATATAAATTTTTTGTGAATAATTCTCACTCTAAATTGTGATAAATTATAAATTCTTATTACATCGAGTTATTACAAAAATACGAATTATATAAATATACGACTAAAATGTTTAATATTGTTTATTCAAATAATATATTAGATTTGAATTTATTCAAGTAAGTTGATAGTTTAGAACATATGTTCCATGTCATAAAATTTGAGATTCCTAATATCATTTTTAGGCATAAGAAATACGTGTTCTTCACAATACTAATATTCGGATTAGATATAATACCAAATTTCAGTTTTAGTGATCTGCTTACATCTTACGTCCGATTCCAGTGATAGTTTATGCCTAAATCTCAGATTTAATCACTAATTTAGAGATTAATTTTTTTCCGTGTGTTTATTTCAACTTGCATTAAAGAGAGGGTTTAACTATAATTCCAAGACTGGAAAAGTTTTTTTAATTTCTTAACGGTGTTAGTATAAAAAAACATAATTTCGAGGATTGCTTGTTCCCTAGTACCGGACAGTTAAAAAATTGGTTTTTGTAGGTAAACTCAGCCAATAAGTGAATAGTTAAGTCACTTTTCTTTTATTTGAATATATTAGACAGGAATATTCGTTGAACCAATCATACACTTAATGTGAATGTGTTTTTGGTAGAATGCACTGTAAAATTTAAATAAAAAATAAAAAAAAGGAAAAAATTTTTTTTCTAAAGTTGGTGATTTTATTTTACAATATCTTTGGCAATAACACTTCATTTAATACAGCAAGAATACAGTCTTTGATCGCTGCATCATTTCTCAATAATATCTTGTGCGTAAAATTAAAAGTTTTAGACTGTCCGGTACTAGGGGACAATTTCAAAATTGTAGGGGAGAGTCTCCAATTGTGAGACGGGTTTTATTTTTGACCCGTAAATTGTAAACGGGTAAACGAAATTGTAAATAAAATACACGGTTCGAAAGGTAACAGAAATACGCAACATTTATTAAAAGAAAGTGTAGTGTTTAATACTAGAAAAAAAATCAAAACAACATTTAAATAGTATGCCTGCAAAGTCGTATTTTTATGCTGCCCAGATGGGCGTTGACACCGTCTCACAACTGGTGATATGCTGTGTCTCACACCCAGAAATCGGCGCTATTTTGAAAAAGGAAAATTAAATTATTTTCAACCGTAGATTCGAACAATACAATATTGCATCACAAAATATAGGGAAAACACTAAAAGAAAATGCATTACATTTACCTTTACCAATTAATTAACTTGAAAAAAAGTACTTTGTATTTATTGAAAAAACGCTTTTTAGTCGATTATCACACACAGTGTTGGTATTTAACAAAAACAGTTTATATATCCGCTTCGGCGTACACGAAAAAGTTGGCTCATATAAAAAGAAATGTTTTTATATAAACCAATCGGCTTTTTAATATTGCATGTTAAAAAAAATTGACTGTCTCACAACTGGAGGTGTCTCACAACTGGAGACTCTCCCCTAGTATTTCGATACCAAAACTAAATTGAACTTAAAAAAAAGTTTATCAAAATATTCTATTTTTGTTAATTGATTTTAGTGTTATATATTGTAGAGTTAATTATTTCATAAATGAAGTCATATTTTTTGAAGTAGTTTTAATTTTATTTTATGAAAACCTTAGGTGTCCGGTACTAGGGGACTTCCCCCTACTAGTGCCCACAGTTGGCCCGACTTTGCAAGCCAACCATTACGTGCAGAGTTTAACCAACCGTCGGGCCAACTTTGGCAACAAAGGTTGGCACAACTCATCCAAACGTAGTTTAAAAGACTTTCAGTTTCGGTCGGCCGAACTCTGGGCCACGGTTGGCCCAACGGTTGGCAAAACTTTAAAAAACGCAGTTTAATTGACTTACATTATTTTAGTCGGCCGAACTCTGGGCCAGGATTGGACCAACGGTTGGCAAAACTTTGTCAAACGCAGTTTAATTGACTTGTTCTTACTGGGTCGGCCAAACTCTGGGCCACAGTTGGCCCGACTGTTGTCAGAATTCTGCGAATTGCAGTTTAATTTACTTACATTATTTTGGACGGCCGTACTCTGGGCCACGGTTGGCCCAACGGTTGACAAAACTTTGTCAAATGCAGTTTAATTGACTTATACTTTCTGGGTCGGACAAACTCTGGGCCACGGTTGGCCCGACTGTTGCAGCTTTAATATAAATTTAACGGTATGTACTTTCATGTGAACGTTGCGTAGTGGTCAGTGTATAAGTCTTCGGTGCGTTTGGTTAGGGGTTCGTTCCCAACGAGCGATAGATATTTTCGAAAATGTATGTATGAGATTGTGTTTAATAATAATAGGTAAAGGTTATATCTGATGTTCCCGCTAATAATAACGTGTTGATTGTTTAAATAATTTAGTTTTTAAAAAATTTTTTACCTTTGGCTTTTGAAGTTGGCCAAACTTTGAAAATTCTGGTTGGCCCAACTTACGCATCTAAAGTTGTGCCAACTTTGGCGTCAGTCTTTGGACCAACCATTGAAATGTATAGTTGGCACAACATATGCATTGTAAGTTGGGCCAACTTTCTTATGAGTTGTCGGGCCAACCATCGTCGCCATTAGACGGCCGCCGTTATCATCTGTATGGTTGGCCCAACCTCTGGCACGAGAAGTTGGACCGACTTTGTAAAAGTTGGCCCAACTATGAGCCGACCAAAAAATCGCACCTGGGGATAGATTTAAACGTTCTAGGGCTTAAAAGATTTCTACATTCATTTACTTTAAGATAGCGATGGGCGTTTTTTGCAAATTTTTATTGCCGATGCCAATAGAGCTGTCAAAAGTCAAATGGTCCAAAAATTTCAAAATACTTTTATGAATTAAAAGCAAAAAACGAAGTAAATTATTCTGTAACTCATTCTTTAACAGTTTTTTAAGGTCCCTGAATATAAATCTAAAGTTTTTAAAAAAAATCTGAAATGTCGGATCCAATATGGCGGACAAGATTCAAATTTTATCAGATTCGATTAAAACTTGTTACTCGGTGGTATTTAGGGTCGCTGATTACGAATCTGTGTAAAGTCACTTTTTAAAAATTCAAAATGGCGGATCCAATATGGCGAAAAAAATTTTCAAATTTGATATTAAATTTGAAATTTGAATTTTTTTTAGGGAAAAGGATATCCTATTCCCTTTATACGTGTTACTCGGGGGCTTTTGGGGTCGCAGATTATGAATATAAAGTTACTTTGTAGAAATTAAAAATGATGAATCCAATATGGTGGACAAATTTTTAAATTTGATCATATTTAATTAAAAAGTGTTACTCAGGGGTTTTTAGCGTATCTGATTACGAATTTGAAGTCACTTTTAAGAAATTCTAGCTTCATACTGTTCTATAATGTAAACAATTTGTTATTATTACAAACTTTAAGCGAAATGTATCAAAATTGGACATTTTTTTCAGTCATATAGGATCCACTATTTTCAATTTTTAAATTGTGATTTCAGATTTGTAATCAGATACCTTAAAAAACCCCCGAGTAACACGTTTTAATTATATCTGATCAAATTAAAAAAATTTTCCAACTTATTGGATCCGCCATTTTTATTTCTAAAAAGTAATTTCATATTTGTAATCTGTGGCCCCATAAGCTTCCGAGTAACACGTTTTAAGGGAATCGGATCAAATTTGAAAATTTTTTCCGCCATTTTGAATTTTTAAAAAGTGATTTCAGATTCCTAATCAGCGACCCTAAAAACCCCCGAGTAACAAGTTTTAATCAAATCTGTTCAAATTTGAATTTTGTCTGTCATATTAGATCCGCCATTTTGAATTTTAAAAAAACTTAAGATTTATATTCGGGGACCCTAAAAACTGTTAAAGAATGAGTTACAAAATAATTTATCCCGTTTTTTGCTTTTAATTCATAAAAGTATTTTGAGATTTTTGGACCTTTTGACTTTTGACAGCTCTATTGGCATCGGAAATGAAAATTTGCAAAAAAAGCTCATCGGCATCTTAAAGTACATGAATGTAGAAATCTTTTAAGCCCTAGAACGTTTAAATCCATTAAAGCAATTTTTGTTTAGAGCTCTGTCCATGTTGACGTGGAATTTCCCTTATTTATATCAAATATGCAATTATTTTGCATAATTAATTATTTGAATTTAGACCAATATCTCTTTAATTGCGTCAAATAATTATTTATGTAGTCCTTATACCAAATTTATAATAAATAAATTAATGTTCTTCCATTTGCATACGTAAAAGTATTAGCACACTAAAAAAAATTATCTCATTCAAATAATTTTTTTTATCTATATATTTATTTGATTTAAATAACTTGAATTATGCGAATATACGAAACTTTTTTCGTAATCGCTAAATATAAATATGACGTCAAGAAAAATTCAAAATGGTGGATCCAATATATCCGACAAAATTTTTAAATTTTAAACAGATATTATAAACAAAAAAAAACAAAGAACAGAAAGTGTAATGTAAAACCTTTGCAGCCTCCACGCGGCAAATTCTGGGGCCATGATTCGTTTAATCAGCTAATGCAAAGGATATAGAATAGAGTACAAAATTTGATAAAAATCAGGATGAATTAAACAAATTACGTCCTTTATTTTGAATTCATGATTTTTTATTTTGAAAGACAAATTTAAATTTATTCCAAAACACTACTGCGCATGCGTTATAGTAATAGACCACTACTGCGCATGCGTTATAGTGATAGAACACTACTGCGCATGCGTAATATTGATAAAACACTACTGCGCATGCCTGACATTGACAGAACCCTACTGCGCATGCATGATACTGACTGTTGTGTAAATGCACCCTTATATCTTTATGTTTTGCGTTCGCGAAGCAATTGTGCTTAGGCCTTAAATAGACATAACCTTTAGTATAATGTAAACAAATACCTCAGTGGGCACAGGGACGTCTAAAAGACGTCCCTTTTTGTCCGCGGACGATTCGAGGACAATGATGGCAATGTCTCTGAGTCATCAAAAAGACAACTAAAAGACGTCTAAAAGACGTTCTATGTCTGGTCCAAAAGACATAAGAAAGGACGTCTAAACTACGTTTAAAAGACATAAAAGGGACGTCTAAAAGACGTCTTTTAGACGTCCTTTTTACATTCCTTCAGATCTTAAATAAACATTTCTTATATAACATTTTCTAAGTTGAAATTCAATAATATTGTATTAAATTTATTTTAAGTTTAATTTTATTTTTTCTAAAATGTGGAGAAATAATGAAAAAATTCCTACGAAGCTGGGATCGAACTCGGATACCTTGGGCTTGAAGCACTGCGCCTTAAGCACCTCAGCCGTTCAAGACAGATATGAACCTCTAAAAAGTTAACGATCTCACTTGTCAATGAAATGAATTCAACTTAGAAAAATTCCAATGAATTTCACATTCATAAATTTCTGAGTCCAAGTTGAACTTAGAAAATAATATTTTCTATTTATGAAAATTTTTCTATTTTCAAATGTTGAATGAAAAAGACGTCTTTTAGACACCTTAAAGACATCTAATGGCCAAGACATAGAACATGTATAGGACGTCTTTAAGACGTCTTAAAGACGTCTTTTTGTACAAGTCCAAAAGACGTCCGCAAAAAGACATCCTTAGGACGTCTTTTGAACAAGTGTGACCACTGGGACCTAAACTCAACAATAAATTCTTTAACCCGTCAGCGGTCGCGCCGTGAGAAAATGTCTCACGCAACACTACTCGACCTATAGGGCGCTCTTAGAGTGCAAGTGAGACACTAAAAAAGGCGCGACTGCTGATGGGTTAAGTGAAAAAACAATTTAGAAAAGAAAAATATTATTTTAGTCTTTTTAAATTTCTAAGCTGCAAAAGTTCTGCGATAAATAATAAACGACAAAATGTATTGTTCCTTTGTACCATTACTCGACATATTTCAGAAAAAGAAGTTTAAGAATTAAAATATTGTTAAGAGCGTTCGATGGTCTCTGAAATTTGTAGGTTATGAGCGACCTACACTTTTCGCCCTACAAAAACGGTACTGCCTGGTTTAAATGACGTGAAATTGGTAAACAAACATTTTCGAACGAGTTTTTCTCTGCACACAAGCACTTTTTGCAAAATCTGAATCCGAACCAATGACACAAATCTTCTTAATTACCTAAATCCAAAATATTTTTTTAATCCTTGAAGAAACGCGATTGCAAAATGGAAAAGGCCGGAGTAATGTAATGCGAATCATTTTGACAGCTGAGCCTTTACGCTCCCTGCATGCTTCTGCCCTCTAATGGCAAATGGTTGTAACAAACGTCTTGCCGCCTGTCATTACATTACTTTTGTTGCTTTTGCATTTACCATTTTGCAACCGCGTTTCTTCATGAATTAAAAAAATATTTTGGATTTAGGTAATTAAGAAGATTTGTGTCATTGGTTCGGATTCAGATTTTGCAAAAAGTGCTTGTGTGCAGAGAAAAACTTGTTCGAAAATGATTGTTTACCAATTTCACGTCATTTAAACCAGGCAGTACCGTTTTTGTAGGGCGAAAAGTGTAGGTCGCTCATAACCTACAAATTTCAGAGACCGTCGAATACCGTAAAAAACATTATTTTCACTTTTTAAATTACTTTATCAATACAAACATCTTTCAAATAATTTTTAACAATTTTTTTAATGATCCACAAGTTTTTAATGTTCAAATGAATGAATGAATTTTTATTAAAAATATTTTTATAAATAATTACTGACTGCGATAAAAATTAAATTTAAATTGTACATTTAGAATCTATATATAATTAATTGCTTTGATAATGAGGCACAATTATTAAAATAAAAATTTAATTGGAAGAAGTAAAAAAATTAATTTTGATTTTTCCTGACATTTCCCTGATTTACAGACAAAAATTTGACTTTTGCTTTGACCATAAAGAATAGATATTCTGATTCACTCTAAAAATTATTAGAGATACTCGAAAAAATGTTATATTATATTTATTTAAGAATTTTTCAAAATTATTTGAAAAAAATAAATGTTTTCTTAAATAAATTGTTAATTATTATTATTAGTATTATTTTATAGGAATTAAGATATTCAAAAAATTTCAATTATTTTTAATACAATTTTAAGCAAATTCTTCGAAAAATGTAATTATTTTCAAAAATTGTAAAAAAATTCTTCGAAGGAATTTAATTATCAATTATTTTTAATAACTTTTGCACAAGATACTTGATAATTTTCAAATTCATTTGGTTACAATTCAATTTTACAAAATTTCGATTATCCCCAAATTCTCCAATTAAATATTTAGAAATTAAAAACTTTAAACAATTTCGAAAAAAAATTAAATTAAACTTTTTCAAAAACAGTTTTACAGAATTGTCAATTAAAAGTATGAAAAATTAAAATTTTCAAAGATTTTAATTTGAAACCTTTTCAAAATTCAATTATTTCTAAAAATTTACGCTATATTGCTTTCAACATTCAATAATAATCTAAAATTTTAACTAAAATATATTTTTATATCAATTTTTATTAAAAAATTCTACAAGAATTCAATTATTAAAATAAAATAATAAAAAATGTGTTGAATAATTAAATGTCTATTAAAATTGAATTCTCATAAAGAATTTTATCAACAAATTTATAAATAATTGAAGCTTTCGACGAACTTTAATAAAATTTTCAAGAAAAAGGAAGAATTCGATTAAAAGTGTATTAAAATAATTAAAATTGTATGATACATTTTATTATTTATGTAAATAATTAAATCTCTGTAAAAATGTGATTATTTATAAAAATAATTATTAAATATATACAATAAGATTACACAAGCTACACCCCTGTCTATGCATTTATACCGCGCATGATCGAGAGCTGCGCTCAACCACTCTTGCTTAGTACATTCTTGTTATCAAACTCGTTCACATCGATCTCCAATAAATTGTCTAATTCGCAATCCCATAGTATTTCAATATCGACCTTAACCTCTGAATCCAACAGGTTATGGGCCCAGAATAACGCGTACTATTAAAATAATCGAAAGTAAAATAATTCGCGGAAAATACGGTAGTTTTTCGTTCGAGGGGAAGCGTGGCTCTGTGTGAAATTCGGAATCATGAGCTCCACGCACTCGGTACGTATCGAAGCGCTAGGGAAGGACAATTTCGATACATGGAAACTCCAAGTACGAGCACTGCTCGTGAAAAACGACACTTGGGAGTACGTAAATGGAACAAAAAAGAAACCGGAAATCGTAGGAGGTAACGAAGCGTCGGCGGTGGCCGCACGTGCTTGGGACGCTGCGGACATGAAAGCACACTCGGATTTAATTCTAGCTATCAGCCCATCCAAGCTAAAGCAAATTAAAGTATGTGACACCGCACACGCTGTATGGGAAAAACTGCACAGCATCTACCAAAGCAAAGGACCCGCTCGAAAAGCCACATTGCTTAAACAGTTGATGCTTCACAAAATGGCCGAAAAGGAATGCGTGCGCGAGCACATTCGAAATTTCTTTGACGCCGTTGACAAACTTCAGGAGATGGAGGTAGAAATTAACGAGGACTTGTTAACCATCATGCTGTTATATAGCCCTTCCTCCTAGCTACGAGAACTTTCGTTGCGCTATTGAAACGCGCGACGATCTACCCAAGCCGGAATCTCTGAAAATAAAAATAATTGAAGAGAGTGACGCCAGAAAATCTTCGCATCGTGAACGAGAGAATTCAGCGGAAGCCATGTTGGCGAGCAGCGCCAACCGCGGTCACTTCAAGAAGCAAGGATGGAAAGGAAAGAAACCGAATGTCGATAAAGAAGTGTCACAAATGTAGGAAACCGGGTCACAAGGCAATCGACTGTTTCTCAAAAGTAAACAAGAAAACCGAGAACGCGAGCAAAGCAGAAGAGATGGGATTTCTGATAACGTCGAACTCAGAATCCGCATTGAAAACAGAAGGAATCAGATCCGGAACAAAGCGGTGTCTTGACAGCGGATGCACTTCTCACATGTGTTACGAAGAAGAGAAATTCATCAACAGTGAAAAGTGCATAACTGACAAACTAAATTTGGCCAATAGTGCAACAACAACAGTAGAGGCCAAAGGTACAGTGAAAATATTAGTAAACGACCACAACAAAAGGAAAACTCTTAACTTGGACAATACCCTCCTAGTTCCCGATCTACGAACCAACCTGATATCCGTGGGAAAAATTACGGACAATATGGTTACGAAGTGACTTTTAAAAGAAATTCAGCTGTGATTAGTGACAAAAATGGTTCGGGAAAATTGTTTGCCCAACGAATCGACGGACTATATTACCTGAACGAACCTTCAGAACTCGCGAGTGTTGTTTTACCCGAAAGTGACAGTGATCAGAAATTAAAATTGTGGCATCACAGATTAGGCCATCTTAACGAAAGAGACGTGAAAAGTGTGATGAAAAATCAAGGCATTAAAATCAGTGACAGTGAGAAACTTGGTTTTTGTGAAACATGTGCCCTAGGAAAACTCACACAGAAACCCTTTCCAAAAAGTTCATCACGTGAAACGAGACGCATGCTTATTCCCAAAATCTTTTTTGACCAAATAGGTATTTGATATAAAACTACTTAACTTAAAATTCACATAATATGCACATTATTTGACATAAATTTAATTGTACACAAAAACCATTTAACATAAATATCATTTGTCATAGAATTCATTAAACAGAAATATTATGTTACATAAGACTCAGATAACTTAATTCCCATTTGACATAAAAATGATGTAACATAAATTTCTATTGACATAAAAATTATTTAACATAAATTTCTTTTGACATAAAATTTATTTAACGTAAATTTCTTTTGACATAAAATTTATTTAACGTAAATGTTATTTGTTATAAAATTCATTTGACATCAATTTCATTTGGCATAAATGCCATTAGACATAAAATTAGCTTGACATAAATTTCATTTGACGTGAATGTCATTTAAAATAATTATTATTTAACGTAGAATTAAATTTATATAAATTTCATTTGGTATAAATCCCATTTTACATAATTCTCATTTGACATAAAGTTCACTTGATATAAATTTCATTTGACGGATAACTCACTACAAATAATTCTCATTTGACATAAAATTTAGTTGTCATAGATTTTATTTTACATACAGATCATTTGACATGGAAATATGGGCGCGAATTTCAAAATTGTCGAATCACAATGTTGTTGATAATATCTAATTGGTTACTTTTAAAATTCGCGCCGATATTGTTATGTAAAATGTTATTTGTGTAAAATGATTTTTATGTCAAATCAGAATTTTGTTGAATGACTTTTATGACAAATGAGAATTGTGTTAAATGTCTTTTGTGTCAAATGAACTTTATGTCAAATAAAAATTATGTTAAATGGGATTTATATCAAATGAAATTTATGTCAAGTAAATTTTATGCCAAATGAGAATTATGTTAAATGGAATTTATGCTAAATGAAATTTATATAAATTTAATTTTACGTTAAATAATAATTATTTTAAATGACATTCACGTCAAATGAAATTTATGTCAAGCTAATTTTATGTCTAATGATATTTATGATATTATTATTATTATTATTATTTATTATTATTTTTATATTTATGATATTTATGTCAAATGAGAATTACGTTAAATGACATTTATGCTAAATGAAATTGATGTCAAATGAATTTATAACAAATAAAATTTACGTTAAATGAATTCTATGACAAATGATATTTATGTTAAATGGTTTTTGTGTGCAATGAAATTTATGGCAAATAATGTGCATATTATATGTGAATTTTGAGTTAAGTAGTTTTATATCAAATAACTATTTGGTCAAAAAAGATTTCGGGAATAAGCATGAGTCTCACGTGAAACAAACCTACTCGAATTGGTGCATACGGATTTATGCGGGCCTATGCGTACGGAATCCATAGGCAAAGCCAAGTATTCAAAAGTTATAAGTCCATGATCGAGAATAAAACCAGGAAGAAAAAAAAATATCTAGAATCGGACAATGGCAGGGAATATCTAAACGCGGAAATGGATCGTTACCTGGACGAATGCGGAATATCGAGAAGATATACAGTGCCTCATACTACGCAACAAAACGGGGTAGCTGAACGACGAAATCGAACCCTTATCGAAATGACGAGATGCTTCCTAATCGACTCGAATTTGCCACCAGCATTCTGGGCGGAAGCTGTATTCACAGCTAATCTTATAAGGAACAGATGTCCCTCCAGAAGCCTGAATGGAAAAATCCCCCTGGAATCGTTGACAGGAACGCGCCTTGATTTATCTCACTTGAAAACCTTCGGGTGCAAAGGATATGCACTGGATAAACCACCTGGGAAAGGAAAACTGCAACCTCGAGCTCGTAAATGCATTTTTCTTGGCTACCCAGTGGGCACAGGGACGTCTAAAAGACGTCTTAAAGACGTCCCTTTTTGTCCGCGGACGATTCGGGGACAATGATGGCAATGTCTCTGAGTCATCAAAAAGACAACTAAAAGACGTTCTATGTCTGGTCCAAAAGACGTCCAAAAGACATCTAAAAGACATAAAAAAGGACGTCTAAAGTAAGTTTAAAAGACGTCTTTTGGACTTCTAAAGTACGTTTAAAAGACGTCTTTTGGACGTCTAAAAGATGTCTTTAAGACGTCTTTTGGACGTCTTTTTTACATTCCTTCAGATCTTAAATAAACATTTCTTTTTTAACATTTTCTAAGTTGAAACACAGTAATATTGTATTAAATTTATTTTAAGTTCAATTTTATTTTTTCTAAAATGTAGAGAAATAATGAAAAAATTCCTACGAAGCTGCCCTCTGGGCACGAAAACATCTTTGTTCTAGAAACGTTCCTAAAACGTTATTAGAACGTTTCATGTTCTCCACATAACGTCTTAAAACGTTTTATGTTCTAAAAACTATTTTAGAACATTGGACGTTCTTTAACCGTTATCTAGTACAAGTCCAAAAGACGTCCGCAAAAAGACATCTTTAGGACGTCTTTTGAACAAGTATGCCTACTGGGTACTCGACTGAAACGAAGGGATACAGAGTTTGGCTAAGCGAAGAAAAGAAAATCGAAATTTCAAGGGACATCAAGTTAATGAATGAATTTCTTCCAAAACAAAAGTTCGACGATTTCATCTCGATAAAATCTCTGGAAACAAATAAAGATGAAGATCCCATCAAAGCAAAGAACTGGGTGAAGATTGAATATTCAGCAACAAAGTCGAGAGCAGACGACATCGTGAACCCTCGTGATATTGATAATTCCGACGACGACGAGTATTTTCTTGGATTCGAATTTCCACAAGAGGAACACATCGAGGAATACGTACCAATCGAAGGAGAGAGACGATTACCTGGAAGACCACGCCTTGTCAGAACTGGACTTTGAGGTCGACCGAGAAAAGTGCTCAGAACTTTCCATATCGAGGGATCATCGGAAAATTATCCTGAATTTGTAAATATAGCCGAGGAAATTTCAATGAAGGAAGCCTTAAGTGGTAGTGACACTGACGACTGGAATTGTGCTATTCAAGAAGAGTTCGAATCTTTGATCAAGAATCGCACCTGGGATCTAGTGAATCGTCCTGACAACTGCTCCACCGTCGGCAACAGACTCGTGCTTAGAAACAAATTTAACGCTGAAGGTAATCTGGAAAAACGTAAAGCTCGCCTTGTAGCTCAAGGTTACTCCCAACGTCCGGGAATCGATTTCAATATCGACCTTAACCTCTGAATCCAACAATAATTAAATTATTGCAAAAGAAATTTATAAAAAATTTATAAAAAATTTATAAATAGTTGAATTTCTGAGAAATTTTTATTATTTATGAAAATAATGTAATGTTTGCTTAGAATTATACCAACATTACCTTTAAGAAATTGAATTCTTTTGAAAATTTTTATTAAAATAATAGATATTGAATATCATTGCACGAATTATGAAAAATTTTGGAAAATAATTTAAGTTTGACCAAGACTATATTTCTAAAGATAATTGAAATTTTGACGAGAATTGTTAAAAATTTTGGAACATAATTTAATTTCTGCGAAGAATTTTATTACTTTTGAAAATAATTTAATTTCTGCAATCAATTGTAACTTCAATAAAATTAAATTTTTTCTAGTGTTTTAATAAAAAATCCTTGACATTTCCCTAATTTCCCTGACCTAAGGCAATCCTGATTGTTTTAATTTTCGAAAGAGGTATACATTATTAAAGCACGCGTTTGACTAAAGTTTTTTGAGAATAAAAGACTTATCTATATAAATAACTATTTATTTGATAACGACATTATTTGTTATTTTATAATAAAATGTTGAAGTACAACAAATTTATATATATAAATATATTGAACATAATTATTTTCTTATCATATTTACATAAATAAACATAGAAATATGTAACTTAAAATCTATTCAGTCTCGACATGAATATTTGGCTTCTGACTATGCTTATTATCATGAGGCTGAAGTCCATAACGTTTTAAAAAACGAAAAAATAATGGCGTTGTATTTTTATTTTTGATTCTAAATCATGTTATTTTTTAATAATTGTATCTTAGGAAACAATTAATTTTATAAAAATTAAGGCACATGGAAATTAGAGATAAATTTAACATAAAAAAATTCTTTTTTGATTTTTCGTTTTTAAAAACGTTGCGGACTTCAGCTTTATTTATTATCACACTTTAATTATTAAAATTAAATTTAATGTAAAATAATTAATTTATTATAATTGATCTCATTGTATTTCAATTAATCTTATTTAATTTAATATATTTTTCTAAATACGAATGAAACACTTTTGAAAGACGATTAAAACTGATTGTCAGACTGACGTCAACTGGTTTGACGTTGTAAACTTTAGTACAATAAAATAAGAGTGCTAGTCATCTACTAATTTCGAAGCAACTAGTGCATTAGAAAAAGTTGGCAATTTTAATGTATTTTTCAAAACATCACAGCCAGCATTTCTCAAAATTGCAATAGCAATAAGAGAACATTGAAATTTTAAACTTGCTGAAAATGTGATGTTTAGAACCCAATAAAGAGCCATTATTAAGAGAGTTGCTTCAAATGCATTTTCTCTAAAAATGCATTCTCCATCTGCATATGCCATGAAGTCCAAATCTGCTAACGAAGATGTTCATGATATCGACAACAGACGAGGTGGCGAATCTTTAGCAGGAACAATAGTAGACAGAAGAGTGTTAGCCTAAAAAAGTAATTAATAATATAAAAATTTTATAAATTTAGAGCGAGGGTTAATTTATATTTTAATTATATCGAAAAACCAATTTAAATCTGCCATAAAATTATTTTTATACGATTTTTTTAGAGCAATTCAATTGTCATCAAATAAAATCGGTCGAAAAATATTTTGTCTTTTTTTGAATTTTTTTTTTAGAAATTGATAAATTTTAAAATCCGTAAACTTTGCAGAAAATATGCGAAATTGTAACAAAAAAAAATGTTGCTGAAAGAAAATATTAAGTTTTACTCTTTTTGAAGCATTTTTTAAAGAATCATTGTTTTTAGGTAGAAAATGCTAAAACAATACTATTGATATTTAGTTTTTTGTTTAGAAATTTATTTGTTTATTTTTTTAATTATGGAGTATTTAAATCATTTTCTTGATATAAAGTTAAAAAAAATTGGCGATCATCTCCTTAATATAAAATAGGAAATAAATTATTTTATATAATACAGGCGTAGACAATTATTACTTACAGGATAAATTTTAATTATCTTTTCATGCTCCAGTTTCGTTCTTGGTCCTTTTCTAAATAAACTAGAAATATTCAGCAAAACATGAACAACTTGTTCGTCTCTAGTTACATTTGGATATACCAATTGCAACCCATCGGAAATTGAGGCTATTGCCATGATAAAATTGTCGCGCATTTTTACTACTGGCAAATCTACAAGTTGAGAAAATTCCCAGAGGAGCTAAAAAAAGTATAAATAGTTAATTTTACATTATTCTCTGAATGAATAGAGAGAAAAATTATTTAGGGATGACACAGGTCAGTGTCTTTTTTGTTTGTCTCATGAACTATGAAATTACCATGAATTCAAAAAAGAACCTTAATTTTTTCTATTTCTGACAATAATATATTTTAAGTAACTTAATTCTTGAAAAACTATTGTAAAATTATTCCTTATAAATTACTTAACGAAGTAATTTTTTTTTTAAATTTTAATTTTTAGATATTCTGTTGAAATTAGTTGAATGTTTTATTATATATTGTTTGTGCAAATGAAACATTTAATTAATAGCGAGAATAGCAGGGTTAAATGAAACGAAGTGATGTACATGTAAATAACAAAATACTATTTATTAATTTAGGTTGACTTTTGATATGAGTAAAGTACATTAATTATTGACAGTCTTAGAAAATTGAATTTTTGATGTTGCTCAGTTGAAAGCAAAATTGTATCTCGTTTGGTATAGTGTCAAAATGTAGTTGTCAAAAAGAGGGAAAAAGAGTGGTGGAAATCTGTGTAGGAGTGTTTAAATGTGTGAGTACAATTATGGTTGAACGTCGTGAACAATTGATAGGTTTTCCGTCGAGTAGGTACACAGGCTAATAAAAAAAGGTTTAAGATTTATAGTACATTTTGGTTCAGTTTTGACAAATTCAAAATAGTTTCGTGTTAAGCGGATTATAGTAGTAAAACCAAGATGTGTCGAAATGAGTTTTTGAGAATTAAGTGTTTTTTTTTACAATTTAGGAATGCGAAGTTTACAACTGTAGCAGATGTGAAAATAATTTTCTTTTAAGTTTATAACTGTTTTGTTATATGTTTAACAATAAAAAGGGAAAAACCCAAATATACTTTATTCTAAATTCTGATTTGCTTGAGTGTAGATTTGTAACGAAACATGCCGGCCGCCTTGAACTAACATTGTTCAAATAAATTAGTTACTTGTTAGGAAGCACAGTTGTTAATTAATTGAGATAAATTTATTAAAAATTATTTAATTTAAATTTGCTTTGTGTATTAAAAAGGAATAGTCTTGATAAGATTCCAATCTATTATTGATTGATTGGAAGTGGATATAAACTTCTAACGGATCGTTTGTATGAAGATGAGCGAGTTTTCACTGTGACAACTCTAACAATCCCATCTGGTCCTGGATGAAGTGCAGTTATACGTCCTAGGCTCCATTGCATAGAAGGAAGATTGTCTTCTTTAAGAACTACCATAGTCCCTATCGGAATGTCCGATGACCCAAATTTCCACTTGCTGCGAGTGATTAATTCATTTAGGTACTCCTTTTGCCAACGGCACCAGAAATGTTGTCTCATTTGTTGAGCATGCTGCCAGAGAGACAATCGGCTTGGCTTGACGTCACTAAAATCCTCTTCAGGTAGCGCTGTCAGAGGGCCACCAATAAGGAAATGACCAGGTGTTAAAGGGCGTAGATCATTAGGATCGGAAGAGAGAGGAGAAAGGGGGCGGGAATTCAAAATAGCTTCTATCTCGCAAACATAAACCTGCAATTGTTCGAAAGTCAAGACAGCATCGCCTACGGTGCGCGTGAAGTGGTGTTTAAATGATTTGACTGCCGCTTCCCATAACCCACCAAAATAAGGGGGTCGTGGAGGACTAAATTTCCAAACAATTCTCTCGCTTTCTAAAAATCGAGTCATTTTTTGTTTGAGTTGTTGAATTTAGCAACTCTTCGACTTCTTTTAAATATCTGTTTGCTCCAACAAAGTTAGTGCCATTGTCAGAATAAATTTTGATAGCTTTACCACGTCGCGCGAATACCTTTTTCAAACACCCAATAAATGCTTCCGACGTAAGATCACTAACTAATTCGAGATGTACTGCTCGAGTTACAAAGAATACAAAAACTGCTACGTATGATTTTATCTTTTTAGTATTTCTGTACCTTTTTTCTTTGACAAAAAAAGGTCCACAGTAATCTACTCCAATGATGGAGAATGGTCGTGCTGAGTTTGTTCGATCCGCAGGTAGATTTCCCATTGTGTAATCGAAACTGCGAGGATTAGCACGAAAACATGTTACGCATTGACGAATTAATTTTCTCGTAATATTTTTTCCATCTAAAGGCCAATAAAATTTGCGCACTGAATACAGTGTTGAGTGAATTCCTGCGTGTTTCAATTTTTTGTGATGTTCACGAATAATTAATTTAGTAACGTGATGATTGCGTGGGAGTACGATCGGATGTTTTTGATTTACATTTAAATTTGAATTTGTTAATCGTCCTCCAACTTTAAGAATACCGCTATCTAAAAAGGGACTTAGATTCAACAGTTTACTTTTGTTATGAATTAATTCTTTATTCGATAATTGGTGAATTTCTTTGGAAAATTCGCTTAATTGAGCAATCTTAATTATGGAATCATGAGCTCTTTTATACTTATCATTTGAAAGTTGTCCAGTCAACCTATCTGATGCCTTTGTTTTTGCATTGTGGGCAAATCGAAGACAATATCCTATTACACGAATTAAGTTTGGAAATGACGAAAAACGCGTTAGGAATTGTGTGTCACTGTTTGTGAGTGTAAATGCTTTTGTGTTGTCACCCTTCTTTGTTTCAGGGACGTTAATGGGTTTTAATTCTAACTGAGGCCAGGTATCTTTTTCCTGCTTTAGCCATTGTGGGCCTTGCTGCCAAAGAGTGTCGGTCATAAAATCTTTGGGTAAACAACCGCGGGAAGGTAGGTCCGCAGGGTTGTCCTCGGAACGCACGTGTTTCCATTCTTGAGGTTTTGTCACTTCAAGAATTTCGCCTACACGGTTGGCAACAAATGTTTTCAAATTACAGGGCGGAGTTTTAATCCAACATAAGGCGATTGTTGAATCTGACCAAAGAAATTGTTTTTCAATTTTAAGGTGCTCTAACGCTTGTTTTGTAACGGTTAACAAGCGTGCCAATAATAGGGCAGAACATAGTTCCAATCTAGGTAGTGTGACTGGGTGTATTGGTGCTAGTCGTGATTTGGAGCATACTAATTGGGTCTCACATTTACCTGCTTTGTCAATGGAACGCAGGTAGATACAGGCAGCGTATGCCTTTTCACTAGCATCGCAGAATCCATGAATCTCAATTTCTTTAGATTCAGGTAGGAGTATACAGAGTATATATACAACGGTCGAAATGAAGTTGATTGATGCATGATAATTGATTTTTAAATTCTAACCAACGCTGTTGTATATCATGAGCTAAAGGGTCATCCCATGCTAATTTGAGTTTCCATAAATGTTGCACTTTCAATTTTGCATGCACAATAATTGGACTTAATAAACCTAATGGGTCGAAAAGTTTAGCTAAATCAGAAAGAATTATTCTTTTTGTAATTTGTGAATTATTAAGTGGATTGTTAATTGAATAAATTATGCACACGAGTAGCGAGATATGGTGCTGAAGCTGTACCATATGTTACTGTATTTAAGTTGTAAATTTTAATTGTTTCATGTGGATTTTCTCGTCATAGAATTTTTTGAAAATTTGAATCTTGTTCATCGATTAAAATTTGACGGTACATTTTCTCAATGTCCATTGTTAGAGTATATGGAAATGAGCGAAAGCGAACATAAATTGAGAACAAATCGTCCTGAATGGTAGGACCAACCATTAAAGTGTCATTTAATGACAATCCATTTGAATCGTCAGCTGATCCATAAAATACAACACGGAACTTTTTGTCATATTTCATGATGGCGTGATGAGGTATAAAATATCCTGTCCATTGCCTCAAAAATGTGACCTAAACTTTCATATTCCTTTAAAAAATCGGAATAGTTGTCCTTTAAAGACACGTCTTTTTGAAATTTACTTTCTAAATATAAAAATCGTCTCTTTGCCATATTGAATGATTGACCTAATTTGACCTTTAATTCATTAAACGGCAATTTAACAATATATCTACCTGTACAGTCGCGCCTCGTATTTTCGAGAAAATGAGCCTCGCATGCTTGCGCTTCTGAGGACAGAAATTTCTTGTTAGGAACTTGATCGAGTTCCCAGAATTGGGAAATTTCACTTAAATCATTGGACATTGAATTAAAAGTTAAATGACAAACTTCAGATTTCGATTGTCGAGACTCTTGGTATACATTGCCAGCAAGAATCCAGCCTAATTTGGTCTTTTGTAAAATTGCATCGTGATGTGGGATTTTAACCCTAGAAGGAGTAACTGGGGTGTCTGGACACCCCAAGCAAAATTTAAAGTATTCCCATGGCTTAACCAATAATTTTTTTACGCTCAAAACCCGTTGATAATTTAGTTTGAACCTCTATCTTTTGACACCTGTATGTGCCGCCAAAAGTTTTGCTCTAGGAAGAGCTCTATCTCCTGTTAAAATACGTCTGGGGTGTCTGGACACCCCAGTTACTACCTAACGTTAGTAAAATTGTCAAGATAAGTAAATTCAATTTTTTTTAAAAAATCGTTTTTAATCAGTTAAAATCATCTGATAAAGTATAAGTTGATAGGTTATGCATGAAAAAGTTGTATTTTATAAAAAAAAAGGTACATTTTTATACAAAAATTCTATTTTTATGAAAAATAGACATTCTGTATTTGTAACAACTTATGGAATTTGAGTTAAGATTTATTAAAAATTTCTGTGCTCTCTCTACAGTCAGAAATTAAATTCTAATACAGAAAAATGTAGTATATGGCAGTCAAATTTAAATTATAAATTCTATATTGTTAATAATATTTTAACATATATATTAGAGGTATTAAGAATTGATAATTAAAACTTTGATTAAATATTAATTTACAGAATAATTTCATAAGTTATATATAAATTTTAATGTTAATATATTCAGATATATTAAGTTTGTAAAATTTTAAATTTATAACACCATTTTTCGTAAATATTAATTGTTTAAGTCCATTTTATAGTTCATCTTTATGATTTTCACTATTCGTCAATTGTCTTTAATTTCTTTCACTTCAGATGTTCAAATAATTATGTTTTTTGGAAGTAATACAAAAACTAATTTTTTCCCCTAAAAGTGTATCTATTTAACTTTAAAAACCTAAAATAGTTTTTAAATTAGTCAAATTTTTAAGAAACTACCACGTTTTTTGTGAAAAAAGTCAATTTTGCAATTTTTTCGTGTTTTTTGGGTTTTTACGGTTTTTTTTCAAAATTTTTTTAATTTATCAAAATATGAATAATATTATTGTATTCCTTACTAAAAAACCAATCAATTCATTATAATAAATTTTTTTACGTCAAATAGAAACCTTATGAAACAAGTTTAAAGCGTGGGGTGTCGAGACACCCCAGTTACTCCTTAGAGGGTGAGTAAACTAACGTACTCCTTCTAGGGTTAATTTGTCCGACAGAAAGAAGTTTATAAAACAATTGAACACCTATTAACGCATCGATCTCAGCTGGCTTGTGAAATTCGGGGTCAGCAAGAGTAATGTTTTGCGGAATTTTCAAATTTGACCGATTAATTTGAACAGAAGGCAATTTACTAGTAATGTGAGGAACAACGAAAAAGTCTAATCCTTTTTTATAATTATTAATCCTTGATTTGAGTACAGTTGTTACTGATTTTGTTATTGTGGTTTGCGATAGTGACAAGCCTGTAACGTGAACGTTTACTGGTTCAGTTTTTAAATTGAGAAATTGTGCCTTTTTGGCACAATTTGGATTGTGATCCACTATCTAACAAAACTCTACAAGGGTGAAAGGTACCTTGTGCATCTTGTATTTCAACAAGAGCAGTTGAAATTAAAGAATGAAATGCATTAGTAGTTTGCATATACACTGATGTTTCATTATCAGTTGTCAGGGCACTAATTTGAGATTCGGGTTGATCTGAGTGCAATAAAGAATTGTGTTTGCCCTTACATTTTTTACATGGACCTAATCGACATTTGTGAGATTAAGAATTTTGCAACAAACACGTTGGACATAGTGCAAGAGCCTTAACCTTTTCAGATCGCTCCATTATTGATAATTTTCAAAATTGTTCACACGAATAAATTGGATGTTCACCTTTACACAAAAAACAAATTGGCTTGCTTTGTGTAGAAACATGCGCATGTTGAGTATTGGGTTTTCTCGAGAACTTGGAGTTAGATTTGTTAGATTCGATTTTACCTTGATTCTTGGATTGACTATCTTCTAAACGCGTTTCTTCTAATTGGGCTCTTCGTTGTAAAAATGTTATCATTTCTTTCATAGTTGGAAGTTTTGATTCGACAGTAGAATCTTCCCATTTATCGCGATTAAATTGATTTAGTCTACCTTTAATTAGTGAAATTAAAATTGTATCCCATTTGTCGACGGGAACTTTTAATGCTTCTAATGCGCGGAAATGTTTTTGAATGTGATCTAATAGCGCGCGTATAGGAAATTCTTTTGACACAGAGGGAAGTTCGAGAAGTGCTTTAGTGTGACTTTCAACTATGAATCGGTGATTGTTAAAACGCTCTTCAAGTAAATCACACGCAACCTGATAATTTTTCGAGGATGTTTCTAAAGCCGAAATTACGCTAGCTGCTTCATCCTTTAAGCATGACTTTAAATAATGTAATTTTTGAATAGCAGGAATTCTCTCATTTTCATGGACAATTGATTTGAAAATATCTGAGAAACCTATCCACGTATCGTAACTACCAGAAAATGTTGGCAAATTAATTGTTGACAATTTGATATTTGAATTTAACTCGACACCTCGACTGTTAGACAAATTTGAAAGCGATGACGTCGGAAAATTTTCTTGGGTTCGTTCTACAGGTAATTCACTAATAATCCCTTTTAAACTTCCGGTTATAGCAAAATGTCTACTTTCAAATTTATCCCTTTCAGCGTAATTTAAGTTAAATTCTTCCTCATCATCACAAGAAAGAATTTCTAAACGCGATTGAATTGCTTGGAAATCTTTCCAATTTTCCTCGATTTTTTGTAATCGTCCCACAGGGTCTAAGGAAGCGAGATTTGACGTATCATTTTTTTCTAACGCGGTTTCAGTTGTAGTAAGAGACCGTTTTAATGCACCACGCTTCACCTTTAATTCCCTTATTTCGTTATCAGCCATATTGACATCCAACAACTACAATCAGATGAATGAGAGAAAAAAGAAATGGTAAGCAATTTATAAAGGAGATTGGTGCCTTGACTTACTCGTTGATGAGTACAATTGACGTTGATAAACAATTGGATGTCACTTCGATGAATCTAGACATCTGGTGTTAGCTTCATGCTCTCCACTTCAGCTGTAGTTCTTCAATTTAATGAAGGTTGACTTGGAGTTCACTGCACTTGCACAGGAATGAATTTGCAGAGTTTACAGTTAAAAATGAAAATGTTCACGATTTCACTAATCGATATTAATAGTCAAAAGTGCTTTGGTGCTTAAAATGGTTACTTGTTGACTGAAAATTGTACACTTCACTAGAGTTGCAACACTAAATTTATTGTACACACTTTTGCTGCTTTTCACACATTTAAAATGAAATTCAGTTCTTTAGATATTGTTTGCTACCAATTTATTGCACTTATTAAACACTGATGCATTGTCAATTGGCGAATGAACAAACACTTTTCTTACACGTTGAATTCACTGTTTCTCGACGCGTAAGAAAATATCCGGCTCGAAGGACCATAAAATGTTTGTGCAAATGAAACATTTAATTGATAGCGTGAATAGCAGGGTTAAATGAAACGAAGTGATGTACATATAAATAACAAAATACTATTTATTAATTTAGGTTGACTTTGATATGAGTGAAGTACATTAATTATTGACAGTCTTAGAAAATTGAATTTTTGATGTTGCTCAGTTGAAAGCAAAATTGTATCTCGTTTGGTATAGTGTCAAAATGTAGTTGTCAAAAAGAGGAAAAAAGAGTGGTGGAAATCTGTGTAGGAGTGTTTAAATGTGTGAGTACAATTATGGTTGAACGTCGTGAACAACTGATAGGTTTTCCGTCGAGTAGGTACACAGACTAATAAAAAAACGTTTAAGATTTATAGTACATTTTGGTTCAGTTTTGACAAATTCAAATAGTTTCGTGTTAAGCGGATTATAGTAGTAAAACCAAGATGTGTCGAAATGAGTTTTTGAGAATTAAGTGTGTTTTTTTTACAATTTAGGAATTCGAAGTTTACAACTGTAGCAGATGTGAAAATAATTTTCTTTTAAGTTTATAACTGTTTTGTTATATGTTTAACAATAAAAAGGGAAAAACCCAAATATACTTTATTCTAAATTCTGATTTGCTTGAGTGTAGATTTGTAACGAAACATATATTTAATAGTATTTCAAAAATTTTAACGCAGTTCTTCGAAAGAAATTAATTATCTTGATAAATATCAAAATTATTTTCAGAAATTTTAATAATATTTATTGCAAAATTCAATTATTTTAAAAAATATATCATTACTATATCATTACTATATCATTACACAAATTTTGAGCCCTTGTGGACCTCGATTGGATAAAAAATGATAATTCTACACTAAATTTAGTGAACAAAGCTACATTCTTCATTTTTAGTATCCCTTAAACATTTGCAGCAAAAATTGAAGTAACAAAATTTAATTAGGCTCTAAAATTACTAAAATCACTAATCAAGGATTTCTGAAATCGTAGATTTCGAATCCAATGTTAGTTTTCTAAATTTCAAAATGGCGGATTCAATATGGCGGACAAGTTTTTAAAAATCGATTAAATTCGTCTTAAATTCGTTACTCGGGGGTTTTCGGGGTCGCTGATTACGAATCTGATGTCAGATTTCAAAAATTAAAAATGGCGGATCCAATAGGTGAAAATTCGATGGATTTTAAAAAACTCGTTCACCATTATGAATCCATCATTTTTAATTCTTGAAATCTGACATCAGATTCGTAATCAGCGACCCCGAAAACCCCCGAGCAAAGAATTTGAGACGAATTTCATCGATTTTTGAAAACTTGTCCGCCATTTTTAAATTTGCAAAACTAACATTGCATTCGAAATCTACGACTTCAGAAACTCTTGATTAGTGATTTCAGTAACTTTAGCGCTTAACCAAATTCTATTACTTGAATTTTTGGTGCAAATGTTTAAGGGATACTAAAAATGAAGAATGTAGTTTCGTTCACTAAATTTAGTGTAGAATTGTCATTTTTTATCCAATCGAGGTCTACAAGGACTCAAAATTTGTGTAATGATATAGTCTATCAATAAAAAAATTAAAACCTAAATATTCTTTCCTGTTTGATGTAGAAAAAAATAGTAGAAGTTACTCAAAGGTCTAAAAGTCATCAAAATTGTCATGAAATTTCATCTTTAATCGACTGTAACTCTCTCAATTTTTGTTGAATTTTATTCTGTGACCTATGGATCGAAAGGTAATTTAATAACCTTTCCAATGATACCTCATTTATTATATTTTGACAAGCTAATTTTCCTACAGGTAAGTTTAAGTAGCGTCGCACCTCGAAAATGCAAAATTTGAAGCTACAGAAAAACTGCACGAGGGAAAAAAATTAAAACTATGATTTTTTTACTCAACAAACACCTACTATTCGAAAAAAAAATGTTTTGTTCATTTGGCAATTTCACTGTAAACCAGTGTTATATAGTTAAAAAGAATTTTGGTAAAATTCTACAGAAACATTCAATTATTTTCAAAATAATAAAAATTTCACAGGAATTAAATTATTTAGAATAGAATTTGTAAACATTAAAAAAATTAGAGCTGTGCAATTCGAATGGAAGGTGTCTACTATTTTCGTTCAACAAAATTCCTGGTTATTTCCAGACTTTTTCTTAATTTTTCCCGGTTTCTTTTCTCAACAAATTTAAATTTATTTGATTTCGAACATACACTGAGAAAACTGGAGAGTCAAATTCAGAGGTTCAAAAAGTGTATGTTTCCTTTGCTTATGAAGAGAGTTAAATAGTCCTTCTAAAATAAATTTTGAATTGATAATGGAAATCTACTTGTATATTCTCTCCCATTATATCTGAGGGTTAAAAGTTGCGCAGAAAATGTGTACGATCTGATGCGCGCGAAATTATTTTTCTGACATTTTATGTATTTAATTTAGGGGTTAGGTTGCCATATTTATTCATTTCGCGCCGGATAAAGAAGGAATTTCTCAAGATGGTTAATTTGTCCCTCTGTTATAAACTCATTTTCCCTCCAAGAGAAATAGCACGAATATCTGTCAATGGTGTATTTGAACATTTAGATTGTTATCCAATAGCTAACTCTCAAATATCAACGATTTGTCCCTCCAGATGTTTAGTCCAATACTCCAGTTTTCTCAGTGTAAATAATTCTACAAATAGCTTCAAAAAATTTTATTAGAGTTTTTATGAATAATTAAATTCTTTTGGCGAGTTTCTTCAAATTTTTTAAAAAATTTTAATTAAAAATTTAGAAAAAAGTTGAGTTAAACAAATAATTTTTTCAATTTTTTAAAATAATCTTATCTGTTTATAATTTTAATTGAAAATTTGATTAATTCAATTTTATTAAAATGCATTAATATTAATTGAATTTCTGCAAAGAATTTTACTATTTAAAAAAATAATCGAATCCTTCCAAAGAATTTTATTATTTATGAAAATAATTAAATGTTTGCGTAGAATTCTATTAAACTTTTTGAAAATAATTGAATTGTGGAGAAGAATTTAGTTTATTTTGATAATAATTGAAATTTTGTGTAAATTAAAAAAAAATATAAACATAATTGAACTTTGCGAAGAATTTTATTTAGAGCTGTGCAAAATAATTCGAACCGAACTGTTCGAATTTTTTCGCCTAGTTCGAATGTTGAAAATTCGACATTCGAGTTAGCTTAGTTCGAATGTCGAATATTTGACAGTCGAACTAGCCCAGTTCGAATGTCGAATTTTGCACAGCTCTAATTTTATTACTTTTAAAAATAATTAAATTGTTTTTTAGAATTTTATGGAAATATATGAGAATAATTCAATTCTTGAGAAGAATTTTTTTTACAGTTTTTAGAAATAATTGAATTTTTTCGACGAATATTAATAAAAATTTTAAGAATAATTACATTTTTCGTGGAATTCGATTAGGGGAGAGTAGGCTACATTGAACCAGCGTCAACAGTGAACCACTTCAATTTTCTGAGAAATGACTGAGTGAAATTTTTTCTTATTTAATATATAAGTTAGTTTTACTGAAACAAACTATGTCCAAAAATTTCGGGCACGTAGGTTTATTATTTACAAAAAAAAACTAAAAAAACTGTTTTTCACGTACAGGGTTAGGGTGTCAACTTCAATATTCCGATGTGATAAAGAACTTTAAATCTTACACAAATTTATTATAAACCATTTTTGTTGTGAATGTCATGTGAATACAGTGAGTGCGGCATCATTGAACCACCCGAAAAAGCAAAGAATTTTAAATTTTAAGAGTTGTAAAATTGTCTGCTCTACTAATTAGTAAGAAAAATACTGGAAGACATGCTTTCATCACAATTGTGAACGTGATAAACTCAAACTGTCACTTTACCTACCTAACCTGACATTAAAATACATTAATCTCCTATATTAACAAGTAATAACAATTAAATAACAATTTTCTATTTTTTTGAGTGGAAAATAAGATTTTTTACAATGTGTAAGTGGAAATATTATTTTTGAAGTAAATTGTAGTGTTTTATTAGAGGTGGTTCAATGTAGACACACATCCTTCAAAATAAGAAAAGTGTGACTTGTTAGAAAAAAATTAAATTTAATTATTTAATCATAATAATTTGTGTTTGTAACGTGTGTATTAACTAAAGGAGTACTTCAGCTTAATTTTGATACAAAAACCTGATCGAAATTAGTAAAATTTAATTAGTTCTTGGACTTTATAAAATACCCGGTTCAATGTAGCCTACCCTCCCCTAAAATTGTATTAAAAATAATTGAAATTCTGCAATAAGTTCCCTTGTTTATTTTCGAAAAATTTAAATAAAATTCTTTAAAAGAATTTGAATATTTTTAATAGAATGTAAAAAAACTTCAGTTATTTTGAAATTTTTCAATTATTTGTTTACAAAAATTCAGTTATCTTGAAACAATAGAATTAAAAAATTTTAAAAATCTTATTTTTCAGAATTTTTAAATAAATTTTTAGAAAATTCAATTTTTTTATAAAATTTTAGTGTGTATCTTTTTTTAAATTAACTTATAAAAATTTTAATTATTAATCTTTGCACTAAGAAACATGAATAAAACTTTTTTTAATATAACATAACTAAATTCAATTCGAATTCTGAACAGCTATAAAGAAATCAATGTTTAACATTCTTTTATAAAATTTTTCGCAATAATATAATTAATTTCATAAATAATAATTTAATTGTTCTTAGAAATTAAATTATTTTCATAAATAAAACTCATTATAGAATTTCAATTATTTAATATAATTTTAATTGAATTCCCCAAAAGAATTCAATTATTCTCAAAAAATTCTATTAACATTCGTCGAAAGAATTTAATTATTTGAAAATTTCTTAATAAAATTATTTATAGGAAATCAATTTAAAGAAACATTCAATTATTACATATGTATTTTAATTAAGGAAGATTTCGACTATATCAGCAATTAGTGACATCTATTAGACGTCAATTGAACTCTTTGGTTTAGAGTCAGGTGTTATTCTTAAGATAATTATTCCGATATGGTTGTCGGTAAATAATTATATTTTTATAATTAAATTTATTTTGAAATTTTTAAAAATAATCGAATTTAATTAATATTATGAAAAATAATTGTATTCTTTCGAGAATATTTGTTTAAATTGTTTTTAAAACAATTGAATTCCTCTAAAGAATTTTATTATTCATAAGAATAATGAAATTCCTACGATAAATTTTTTAAAAAATTTTAAGTAATAATAAACAAGAATATATAATAGTATAACTTAAGAAGTGAATTTTTAAAATTTTGAATCTGTAATCATTTAAAAATTTATGTTTATAATTAAAAATATAAAAATTTTTAATTTACAAAATAATAAAAAATGGAATATTGCGTTCCGCGCGCATATCATTTGCTAGTATAATATAATTTACCTCATTATTTTTGAAACTTATTGTAAGCTAAAGAGATGATGGGTTTTTTCTTTTTGATTTTTCACCACTGCCGGAAATCGATGTAGAAGGTTGTGGTGATAATTGTTTATCGTTTGGAAACGGCTTGTTTCTAATCTCATCCGTACTCTTCGTATTCGATAAAGCGTTTTGAGAAGCTTGAATTCCATTTTCCTTATTGAAAGATACCATTGCAGGTGATGAGTAAGGCCGAAAATTTTGACCATCATCAATCCAAATTTCCGAATCTAAAGCATCTCTAATTTCTTGAGATGAAACATTACTTTGTTGTTCAGCGTTTATGGTCTCAAAATCTTGTGATTCATTCCTTCCTTTTATTATTCTGTGCTTTGTTGGAAAACATCCGCAATAAGAACACTGTGAAGAATTGGATCCTATAATCCACTCGAATTCGTCACAATTTCCACAATCGCATTTCCCTCTCCTAACTCCTCTTGAGTCCTCCATTTTTCTACTGTTCAAAAAATTCAATTATGAGAAAATTATTTTTTGTTTGTTTGAAAATATTTTTTGTTTAAAAATAATTATAGTTTTTAGCAAGGACCGTTACGAAAGTATAGTTTTGTTTTAATTTCTAAGTGGACTCGAAACTAAATTAACAAACTGAATTAAGTTTTGTGTCGACTCGAAACTAAATGAATAAATAGATATCAGTGGCGTAACTACACCCCCGTGAGACCCCGCAATGCAGGGGGGCCTTTTCAAAAGGAGGGGCCCTGATTAAGGTTATAAACATAATAAAAAATTTGCTTGAATTCAATATTCAAAATTTAATCTTAAAAAGCCTATTATACTGTTTAAGTTTTATATTATTGGTTAGAAAATAATGTTTTTTCTGCACATGATAGGTACAGGTTAAGAGATTTGTTTACATATAAAATTATTATATTTTAAATAACAATATCCTTAAATGGGCCCTGTGTTCTATTAGCGGGGGGCCCCAATTCGTAGTTTCGCAACTGATAGATATAATGTAGTGTGAGAAGACTTCAATAGAATTATAAAATGAAAAAGGTGAACGTGATTTCTATACAGTAGGATCTTTCAATAGTGCAGTTCTGAACAGTGCAGTCATTAGTGAGTTGAGTAGACAAGGGGTTTCGGGGGGTAAAGGGAAAGGGAATCTGTGACGTCAAATACAGTGTCGTCGCTCATTTGATTATTTAGTATAATTTAGTGGTGCCCGGTATTTAGTAGTGGGGGACCCTTAATTTTCTTAACACATGAATGTTTTAGTTTTTGCACGCTTCGAACAGTGCACAATATTCCCGACGACTGCATTGCAATGAAACTTAGGAATTTAAATCTATACATAAAAAGAAATATTTCCACCAAATATTATGTAAAAATATTCAGTAGTTTTTGAGATGTCAAAAATTTTGAAATTGATATATCTTCTTTCCATTTTAACAAAATCATTTAATTCTTTTTGAAACAAATTCAGCATAAAAAAAGAAAAAATTGTTCATATTATGTTTATACAAAATTTTTATAAACAAAAAGTTATTAAAAAATAATTAAATAACTTTTGAATGACCAAACGAAATTGAATAATCACGATGCACGATTTTTTTTGGAATCTTAAAAAAACCACAGCGAAGATTTGTTTAGTGTTTGCCTTATTCAATATAGTTTGGTCGTTCAAAAGTTATTCAATTATTTTTTAATAACTTTTTGTTTATAAAAATTTTGTATAAACATAATAAAAACAATTTTTTCTTTTTTGTATGCTGAATTTTTTCCAAAAAGAATTAAATGATTTGGTTAAAATGGAAAAAAGATATATCGATTTCAAAATTTTTCAAAAATTTTGACATCTGAAGGCGCTAGCACAGCTCCTACTGCCTGCCTGCCTGCAGGTTGTCACGGTAACGCATGAGAGTAAGAGAGTCAAAAAATTCAAATTAAATGTTTTTTCTCTTTCACTCTCATTGCGCCTGCCTGCGCAGGCAGGCAGGCAGAGAGGTGAGAGTGTACCTTCAAAAGCTACTGAATATTTTGACGTAATATTTATAAATTTAATTTATAAATTTCTTCTTCTTTCAGGGTTGGGTTGGGTTATGTGCTTACGGCTTAAGGCGATTCTTCAATTCCAATTTTCATGTCAACATTTAGAGTGCAGTTCCATGGTGGTAGATTAGTAGAACAGTGGAACAGTTTTGACCAATCAGATGACTGGATTTTTTACCACTTATTTTGATTGGTCAAATCTATTCTCTGTCCTTTTCTAACTCATTCTTTGCGTTCGCAAAACAGTTGTGCTTAGGCCTTATGACTTGAAGGCAACTGTTGCCAACTTTGAAATGTAAATTTATTATAGTTACATGTAACATTAATTGAATTTTAATAATGAATTAGTTATAAAATTATTTAATTATTAATAATTAATTTTGTTGTTTTCTTTAAATATTATTAATTAATCAATTGAAATCAATCATAATAAATTTAATGTCAAAGTTGGCAGCAGTACCGTTCAAGTGAAAGTCGACCGTTCGTCGACAAAAAAGGAGCATTTAGGCCGCAGTCCCATGGCAGAGTTTTGCTTTGCGTTGTAATGGGAGAGAATGCAGCAAACGTATATTTGCGTCTTTTTATCTCCCATTACGACGCAACGCAAAACGCTGTCATGGGACTCCACCCTTACACCTTCTGTAAAAATGGTCCAGAATGGAAAATATATATTGGAGTAAGAGAGACAGACTGTATATCTCTCTCTCTTACTCCAATGAAAAATTTTTGTTCAATATGAAAATTATAATTGGAAAATCGTCTTTTAGCTGTACATTCACACACAATGCAATGGTATAGTTACCTTAAAGGCTGGTTCCAGAATAGCTAAAAATCGTCTCGTCTTTCAAAACGATGCGATGCGCGTATATACATTTTTATTTACTGCGCATCAAATCATCTTAGAAATTGAGACGATTTATCTTATTGTGAACTCAACCTAACGGTTTACCGAAAAGTGTCCAAATTGCGTTGACATATTTTTCGTATAAATGCACCTTTAAAGCTGACTCAAAAGTGACAATAGATTTGTGAACGAGATGCATAAGATAGAAAAGAACACAAATATGTATCTCTGTTCTTTTCTAATTCATGCTTTATGGAGCGTTTATAACTTCTGTAAAAATTGTCCAGAAAGGAAAATTTGCATTGGAGTAAGAGAGTCAGATACACAGTCTGTCTCTCTTACTCCAATGAAAAATTTTCCGTTCGGGAAATTTTTAACGAAGGTGTAAATGCTCCCTCAATCTGCAGGCAGGCAGTAGAGGTGAAAATGTACCTTTAGGCCTTTTCATGTTCCCGAACGACTTTCAGGAAACTATTGTGTGTTAGCCTTAAGTAATCAGTATTTCTCTCTATGAATTCTTCTTCCATGCCCTGGGACCAGAATTCATAACAAAAACAGAGAAATAGAACTATCTTTCTCAAAAGAAAAACAAAAAAAAACTTTCTTTCAGTGACTCGTTATTCAATAAGTAGTACTGAAAAATAATTTATAACTTGTGTAAGAACTTTAATTTTGTTTGTTTGTTGAAAAGTTTTAATATTTTTAAAAATTAAATATTATAAATTACTTTATGATTATCAGTTGTCATGGTCACTTCCAATCAATTTCTTTTTTTTACCAATTTCAAAGGGTTTTTTATAATTAATTATTAAATTATTAAAACTTTGCAAATTAATGCCCTTCTATACTATATTTTAGATTTTCTTATACACAATTTCAGCTCAATTTGTTTAGTACATTAAAAGAAAAATATTCAAGGTTATACTGAAAATTTTTTATTTCTGCAATTTTGTTTTTAAAGTTTAAAAATATTTTTCTATATTGTTTGATTTTAGCACACTGTTTTTGATACGGAGAATAATTCACGAGACGCATCATTATTACCAATGGAAATAAATATGGAAGAGTCTGGTCAAGTAAAGTGTCAAATTTGTAACGAATTTTTTCAAAATCAAATGTGGTTATCGCATCACGTACAAGAAATTCATAATACCAACCGACAGATTAGCTCAGTCGGATAGATGCCTCGCATTGGCGGTCGTTTAAATACGAAGGGTATAAGTATCCTTGGTTCGCGCCCACTTGGCTTGGTATTTTTCCGGCACGTGAGACAATCTGAGCGGGAGGTTTGACGTCGAGGTATAATAATGTGCACCGTCGATTATTGTCCGGTACACACCATTAGAACTCGACTGTCGATAAACCGGTTGTACTCAGGAGAGGTTTTCTACAATTTCCCTCTTCTCTGGCGAGAAAATCCATTGACGGGTGGTCCAGGCGCAATGCGAGTACTCCTAATAAAACTCGGCTGTAGACGCAAAATTAGGTTAATATATAGAAAAATTTATGTAGAACGGTTATGCTTAATCCAAAAAGTATTTCTCGGGGACTCTTGTCGAAGTGCGTAAGGCCAATAGGGCAGGAGTATAAACAATAAAAAAAAATTCATAATACCTCAAATTATTTCCCTTGTAAATATTATGGTTGCACTGCTGTTTATAGAATAGCAGCATCTCTTAGATTCCATATTAGTAGGAATCATAGAGGATTAGTCCCTCCTAGTACAAGGCATTCGGATAGACTTGAGGAAATAGAAATGGGAGATGTGTCTACGAATTCAAGAAATGTAAATATTGCAAATGTGCCAGTAAATGATCCTCAAGATCCAGATAGTAGTTTTTCTACAAACAATAGTGATGATTTTAATAGTGATCATGATCCCAATGATGAACCTCAGTTTGTAAATAATGATAATGAAAGTCATTTTACCACTGTTATTGCTGATTATATTTTGTATCTAAGAGCACGAACCAGAGCAACAAATGATGATGTCCTTGGCATTTTGGGTCAGCTGCAGATAGTTGTTGAAACTTATGTCAAATATTATTTAAATCAAGTTAGAACAATTCTTCAAGAGGAACTGCAGATTGATTTAAATCGATATGTTGACATAGAGGAAATCATAAATGGAATATATTGCAGCGCGAACTTAGACAGCATATACAAGTAGGATGTATATTTCGAAGAAAATTATGGCGTCGTACAACCAATTGTAAAAGAGCTAGGAACTTCTTTTATTCCTTATGGAACACCTGCATTTGATGGGAACCAACAAATGCGGCTTCAAGTAGACGAGATGGTGTATATTCCAATAAGTAGCGTTTTACTCAATTGGTTTAAAAAAGGTGACTTTCAGAAGTTAGTAAATATTCCACAACAACGTGATGATCGCGTATTAGCTTCCTACATGAATGGAAGTCATTTTAAAAGTCATCCATTCAGAGCACAAAAACCAAATTCTCTTTTGATAAGATTATACTATGACGAAGCCGATATGTGCGACACTCTGGGATTAAAAGGTGGCACAAAAAATAAATTAGGCTTTTTTTATTGGATTCTCGAAGATATGTCGCGAATATATAGCTCACAATTAAAGTTTATAAATTTATGTGGAATAGTTCGTTACAAAGACGTAAAGAAATATGGCATGGACAAGATATTGCAATATTTCGTTAAGGATTTCAAGGAAATGGAAAAAGGGTTTGTACTTCCCAATGGTGAAGAACTTAGCTGCACTTTGTCTCTTCCTTCAGGCGATAATATTGGTGTTTGCCAACTTTGGGGGCATAAAGAATCTTATTCTGCCACTTACCGTCCTTGCAGATATTGCATGGCTGATAGGGATCAAATTAGAACAATGACGGAAGAGGATCAAACTCTTTTAAGAACTCCGGAAAACCATGACAGGCAAACTCAGGAAATAGAAGATGCACAAGATGAAGCAGAAAAAATACGATTAAGTAGAGAGTACGGAATTAACAGGAGATGTCAATTAAATGAATTAACTGGTTCTCATGCTACTATAACGGCACCTGATCTCACGCATGACGATTTGCTTGGTATATGTATTGTAACAACAAGATGTTATCTAAATAAAATCTGTTTTGAAGATGAGTTCATAACTCTGGACATTTTAAATAAAAAAATTCAAGAATTTGACTTTGGATATTCAGAAAAGTCATCCAAGCCATCAATAATAAAGAAAAAATTGATAATTAACAAAGACGAAGGATTTTGACAAAATGCTTCGCAAATGTGGCAGCTTGTAACAATGTTACCTCTTATTCTTGCTGACCACGTACCAGAGGCATATCCACCGCATCAAAATTTCCTGATGCTGTTACAAATATTATGCATTTCTTTCGGAGATAAAATTATTGTTCCCATGATAAGTTATTTAAAATTTACAATTGGGGAATATCTGCAAACATTTAAAGATTTTTATAAAATTCCGTTAACTCCTAAACAACATTTTTTGTTGCATCGACCAATGCTTATCACAAAATTGGGACCCGTTAGTCATTTCGTGACAATTCGAGAAGAGGCCAAACATCAGCAATTCAAAAGAGAAGCTTAGTGCAAAAGGACCTACTAAAACTTACCCATAACATTGGGAAAGAAACACCAACTTTTCCAGGCATCAGTTGTGCAAGAGGTCCTGGAACATGCTGAACAAACTGGACCAAAAAAATTAATTGATGTTGACAGTGAGCCATTTAGAATAATTTTTCGCAACAACACACGTGTTTATTCGACACGTTGGAAAATGAGGTGGTTGTATTGCTTTGTAAAAAAGTGATAACAATAGAACACAACTTATCTATAATGGCTTACGAGATCGAAATTCTTGATGAAATTCAGGCTTATACATTTAATGACGTCATTTCCTACGACGTTTTCCATACTCATCAGTGTAATGAAAGACAATTTATAATTAAAAAAAAAATTAAATTTTAAATTTATCGATTATCAGATTCTGACTCGATTGCGAAGTTTGGGTGATGCACACTGTAGCGAGAAGAATATCAAGTCTGTTTTTCTCGACCAATTACCTTATTCGCGTGCCATTTTGGCAGCTCCTAAGGTGGCTGGTTTACAAGAATTGGCAAATCTTGCTAATAAAGTTTTTGAAGCGTCTAATATTTCTAGTTCTTGTTCTGCTGTTAATACAAGAATTACTCTTTTGTCTACATCAAATAGCTCTATAACTGACAAGTATTGAAACTCAAATCAACGATCTTGTCGCTCAGATTAATGCATTCAGTACCAAACCTTCTCGGGGCAGAGATGATCGTTCGCGATCAGGATCTCGCGGTAATCGTCAGGGCAGTCGGAGTCCTTCATCTTCTCGTAGCGATAAACCTAACTGTTGGTACCATCATCAGTTTGGGGAAAAGCCAAATAAGTGTAATCAACCGTGTTCTTATTCTACTAAGGCGAAAAATGGTATGGAGTCAAAAGTTCCAAAACAGAAGTTCCAATTCCGAAGGACCCAAATTATTATTTTCCCAAATGACATTTTTCAAAAGTATTATTTTTCCAAAGGCCATTTTTACCAAAGTATTATTTTTCCAATAGTCGTTTTTTTATTTTTCTAATTTCAAAGTGCAACTTCAAGTGCAATTAAAAATTTTATTTAAACTATAAAATAGTGAACAGTGAAATTATATTAAATTTTAAATTTTAATTATGCTGCCATAATTAAAATTTAAAATAATAATAAATAAATAATAATAAATAATAAATAATAATAAAAAAAAATAATAATAATAATAATAAATAATTAATAATTAATTAATTAATTAATTAATTAATTAATTAATTAATTAATTTTTTATTAATTAATTATTAATTTATAATAATTAATAGAAGTCCGAAAATACCAATCCGAAAAATAATAACAATAATGTTGGACAATCGGAAAACTGAATATGCCTTCCCATTCGGAGACTATCGGGTTTGGCATTCCTTCTAGGCGTCTCCACGTTCATGATCGGAATTACGGACTTCTCTTTCTTGTCGACACCGGTTCGAATATCTCCCTCCTTCCCTTTTAACCAAATTCTAAGCGTAAACCATCTAATATTCTTCTTTTCGCTGCCAATAATACCAAAATCTTTACTTTTGGGGATAAACGTATTTCTTTAGACCTTGGTTTGAGACGAGAGATGAATTGGAATTTTTGTTAGGCTGATGTTCCATACCCGATAATCGGTGCTGACCTTTTAGCTAATCACGGCCTGATTGTGGATCTTGCTCAACGAAAGTTGATAGATGCGATTACGGATGTTTGTGTCAATTTTGAGGTTCGTCGCGTAAATTATTGCAGTATTTCCACTATTGATTGTTAGATGCTCTTCGCAGAAATTCTAACAAAATATCCAAAGGTTACTGGTCCGGCGCAGGATTCTTTAAGTTTAGTTAAGGGTGTTTTGCTTCATATACTTACACATGGTCCTCCTCTTGCTGAGCGTGCCCGTCGACTTTCTCCAGAAAAGTTGATAGCTGCTAAAAGCATCCACGCCTCAATTTCAGGCGTGGATGAAGTTAGGGGTTTGTCGTCCTGCGAACAGTTCTTGGGCTGCTCCGTTGAATATGGTTCTTAAGAAAAATGGAGATTGGCGACCTACAACTGTAAAGGTTCAAGCCATATTGTCTTATCCTAAGCCTGATAATGTTACAAAATTGCGTAGATTCTTAGGACTTCCCAACTTTTATCGGCGTAGTATCCGGGGTGCTGCTGCAATTCTTGCTCCTGTCACGTCATCGCGACGTATTTAATATTTGTAAAATAATATTTTGTAAAATTAGAATTGAATCATCCCTTTTTACATGTACCCCAGACATATCGATTTTCATATGTGTGTCATCTTGGACAGACTTTTCTATATATGTTCATCCACGATTGTCACCCTTCTGTAAGGTCACTGAAATATTAAAACAATGACCTTCCTCTGATGCCAAATATGGTCATGTCTATCTTTCTAATTTCTAATTTGTTCTCCCCTTTACACGTGTTATTGCATTGACCCAGAGGCAGTAAAATCGTGGGTGGCTTGGCACCCAACGAAAAAGTATATAAGAAGCCACCCTTGCCGAATTCTTCAGTACAGAAGTCACCCTCAAAGAAGATACCCGCTTTCTTCGTTAGTCCAAGATCACCCTTCAACTTAACTAGACGCAACTCATCACTTGCGTTTTCTTCAGAAATCTCCACCAAGTTAAGAAGTCAAGTATCTCCCTCAAGTGAATTCGCTCAAGAAACCGCTACCAAGTTAATCGCCGTCCGGTGTGTTCTCCGAGTTAGTTTACAAAACTTCACTCCTATTATTTCATCTCGTGCTACGAGTCACTCTACATTCGTTTGTGGAATATTCATCTGTAAACTACGAGGAGATTGCTATTGCCTAAATAAAAGGATTTTAACATACCAGCCGGATTCACTCTTATCTCTCCTTAATTATTGGTCTGTGAAATCTTGAGGAACTTGAGGACTACATTTCACCTGGACTCCGGACCTACATTTCATTCTGGCCCGACATTATTTTCACTGGGGACAATTACAACTTACCTGGGTACTCATAAATTCATTGACAAGCACTCATAAACTCACCTAAACAAATCCCAGGACATAATCAAGGTATATGACAAAGTCAATCATTTATCTATTTCATATTAATTACTTGTTCCCTTACGGATTCTAAATTCTGTTCCAGTGTTCCAAAGACTTCTGGATCTGTCTCCTCTCTCACTCTTTCATTCAACTGTAAAAGGATTCAAATAAACTTTCAAGTAGTATTTAAAACATCAGTTTCTATTCTCTTAAAACCTGTCCCTTAATACCAGAGCCTTCTGTTCTGTGAATAAATCAGGTTGAATCACCGATGCTGGACAAATTAAAATTATAATTTGGTTATGTTTAGTTTCATTATTTGAGACGTAACGCTCCATTGAATGCTTACTTGACCAGCTCTAAGAAAAATGACAAGACTTCGATTCTCTGGAATCCTGACGCTGACTTCGCTTTTGAGAAAATTAAAACTGAGATTGACAACGTAGCTCTCCTTTTTCATCCTGAACATGACGCTGAAACTAGACTCATTACCGATGCCGCCGACTTCGGAATGGGAGCTGCTCTCGAGCAATTTATTTCAGGTGCTTGAAGACCTTTGGCTTTCTTTTCTAAAAAATTTACATTTGCTCAAAAAAATTATAACACCTATGACCGACAGCTTACTGCTATTTGCGAATCAATAAAATATTTTCGATATTTTTTAAGTTCTCGTAATTTTCTAATTGTTACTGGTCATAAACCACTTATTTTTGCATTCAAACAGAAAACTAAAAAATCATCACCGCGACAGCAGCGTCAGTTGTCCTTTGTATCGGAGTTTTCCACTCGCATCGAACATCTCTCAGGATCGGATAATGTTGTTGCGGACGCATTGTTCAGGATTGATTTAATCAACTTGTTTTCTGAAATCGATTTGTCGGAGCGTTTTGTTTGGCCTGAGATGCACAAGCAAATTTCTAAGTTTTGCAAGGCATGTCTTGATTGTCAGAGAGCTAAGATCTCAAGACATAATATCGTCTTGCCGGCTCAATTTGTTGCTCCTGAATCGCGGTTTGAACATATTCACATGGATATAGTTGGACCTTTCCCGATTGACAACGAATTTTGCTATTATTTGACTCTTATTGATCGTTTCTCTCGCTGGCCCAGGGCGGTTCCAATTAAGAATATTGAAGCTGCCACCGTCGCACACGCTTTTGTCAACACATGGATTTATTTGTTTTATACACCCGTTTTAAGCTTATCTAGATATACAAGTGTGTTTACATTTCTCTTACAATATTTCTTATAAATATATTTCTTAATACTAAGTTTGCGCCTACAGAACGTCTTAAAATTAGGAGTACTCGCATTTGCCTAGACTATCCGTCTAATGGGTTTTCTCGACAGTGGAGAGGGAAACTGTAGAAAACCTCTCCTGAGTACAACCAATTTATCGACAGTCGAGTTCTAATGGTGTGTACCGGACAATAATCGACGGTGCACATCATTATACCTCGACGTCAAACCTCCCGCTCAGGATAGCTGCCATTATGTGTCATTCTGATTCGGATTGGACTCGAACTCTTCGTATCTTTCTTTTGGGATTAAGAACCTCCGTTTTAGATTGTGGGTCATCTCCTGCAGAGTTTGTTTTCGGTAAAGTGTTGCGAATTCCCGGTGAGTTCGTCCTGACGGATGACCATTCTGTCGAACCTTCTGCTTTTCTTAACGAATTCAGAGATCATATTCGTGTCGTTAAGCCTGTCCCAGTCACTCATCATCATAAGCGTAAAATTTTTATTCTTAAGGATTTGGAGACTTGCTCGCATGTCTTCGTGAGAATTGTTCGCGCCTTAAAAAAATCGTTACAATGTCCATACGTTGGACCCTATAAAATTGTAAATTGTACTACGGACCGCGTTTTTGAAATCGATATCGAGGGAACTCATAAACAAACTTTCATTCAGAACCTTAAACCTGATCATATTGCTCGTGAATCTACTGAGATTTTGAATTAGGAATTGCCTGCGACTATACCTGACAAGATCAGTGCGAATCCTGATTTTCAATTTTCTAATTTAGAAGATATTCAGGAACGTTCAAATCGTTGTTTAGTCCCTTCGAAGCACAGCGAGCCGTATGGCTTTTTTTCATTAAACATTTTTATTAGATAATATAGCACTTTAAATAAATAAATGCTAACAAAAAAAATAAATAAACTGTGTTGTTCCCGCGTTCTAAAGAGGGCAACACGGGTATACGTGATCAAAGACGCCACCTACAGTGCTAATCAAACTTTATCGTTCTTTGTGTTCTAGTGCAAAATTCATTAAAATAAAGACTATTTCTTTTTCCTGTATTTATATTCAACTTACTTTACAAAATATAAGTTCTTTTAAATAAATAACCGACAGGTTATGGGCCCAGACCCTAACTGCATTAGTTCTGTGTATTTGTATATAAGTAATAAGTGAATATATTGAAACTCGTGAGGACGCGTCGCACGCGGTAAAGTTAACCTCAAAAGTTTTTTTTTTGTTCGTGGCGTGGTTGAATACATTCCTGTTTTGGTGAAAATAAACTGAAAAGCAAAAGTGTCGTGTTTTGTGCGATTTTGCTAGGATTGTCACGAAAATTAATTGAAATTAATTTAAAATATGTCGAACCATTCAGTGCATATTGAAAAATTAGGAAAAGAAAACTTTGATACATGGAAGCTTCAAATGGAAGCAATTTCCGTGAAAAATGATTATTGGCTTTACGTAAATGGGACAAATGTACGGCCGGAGGTTCCAGAAGGTGTGGATGCAGCAAATATTCCAGCAGTTGTAAATTGGGACAGGGCTGATCAAAAAGCCAGGGCGGATATAATTTTGTCCATGTGCCCGTCGGAGTTGTGTCATATCAAGCATTGTGCTACTTCAAACGAAGTGTGGAGAAAACTTGAAGAAGTTTATCATTCAAGAGGACCTGCTCGCAAAGCAACCCTGTTAAAACAGCTGTTGTTTACAAAAATGCGAGACAATGAAAGCATGATGGATCACCTTAACAATTTCTTTGGAACCGTCGATAAATTGAGCGAGATGGAGATTTTAGTGGCCGAAGATCTACTCGCTATACTTTTGCTCTACAGTATCCCAGATAGCTACGAAAATTTTCGGTGTGCTATAGAAGCTAGGGACGAATTACCAGCGCCTGAAGCTTTGAAAATAAAACTTCTGGAGAAATTTAGTGCTAGAAAGGAAAAAGTTATACAAAGAGAGCAACATTCACAGGGAGCTTTTCAAGCAAAAACATTCGAAAATAAAAACAAGTTTCATCAATCTAAAAATAATAATTTGCAAAATCGGGACAACGAGCAAAAATTCACCAATTCTAATAATCGAAACGGACTTTATAGTCAACGAAAAAGTTACAAGTGCAACTACTGCGGTAAAAGTGGACACAAAGCATCGGAATGCTGGAAAAGAATAAAAATAAACAAAGTTCTTCAAACGTGGAAGAAGCGTTCACGGCTATTTCGATTATGGATTCAACGACTATTGAAGAGGATAGTGTGATTATCAAGGAAATTATTAAAGAGGAAAGTGTAGTGAATTGTGCAACTGTTAGTGAGAAAGCATCAATAGCGATAGCAATGAATGCTCAAATATCATCGAATAAAGGTTGGTGTGTAGATAGCGGAGCAACGTCACACATGTGCAACGACAAAAGCAAATTCTCATCTTTCAGTCCTGTGGATAATCAAAAAGTACGTTTAGCAGTGGATGCAACAAGAGAAATTATTGGAAAAGGTACTGTTCATTTATCTGTGTTAGACGATTCCAACCACAAAAGTATAAAATTAAATAATACCTTATGTGTACCTGATTTGAAAACAAATTTATTATCTATTTCGAAAACAACTGCAAACGGATGTGACGTAAATTTCAAAAATTCTCATGCATCAATATTAAATCAAAAAGGTGAAATTGTCGTGAAAGCTAAAAGAAAAGGTGATCTTTACTACATCGATAGTGGCGAAATGCTTGAATGGCACAATAGATACGGTCACCTGAATGAAAAGGATTTTAAAAGGCTCAGCGTCAAAGGCATGATTAAAGGTATGTCAATTAACTCTTCCGAAAAATTACCATTCTGCGAAACATGCATTTTAGGGAAGCAAAGTGCAAAGCCATTTCCTCAAGTATCACTGACAAGAAGCAACAAATTACTCGAACTCGTCCATTCGGATGTCTGTGGACCAATGAGGACCAAGTCAATCGGTGGTTCTACGTCCTTCGCTACGTTCATTGATGACAAGTCTAGGTATGTCGAAGTATCTTTTCTGAAAGCTAAAAGTGATGTCAAAAAATTTTTTCTGAATTTTAAAGCTTTAGCTGAAAACCAGACTGAGTGTAAAATAAAAACATTACGAACGGACAATGTATTGGAATATTGTGGAATCGAGTTCACTGAGGAAATCGAGAGAGCTGGAATAAGACGAGAACGCACAGTTGCTCATACGCCCGAGCAAAATGGAGTGGCGGAACGGATGAACCGCACTCTTATTGAGATGGCAAGATGCTTATTAATCAAATCTGGATTGCCACCAAGCTTTTGGGCTGAAGCCATCGCCACTTCTGCATATATAAGAAATCGCTGTCCATCCAGGAGTCTTAACAATATTACACCTTTTGAAGCAAGATTTGGTTTTAAACCTGATGTCTCTAACTTGAAAACTTTTGGTTGTAGGGCCTACGCTTTGGATAAAGATCCAAATAAAAACAAACTTGGACCGAAATCCAAGATCTGTGTCTTCATTGGTTATTCGGATGAATCGAAGGCGTACCGCCTATGGGATGTCACATCGAAGAGGATCATCAAGAGTCGTGACGTCATTTTTGATGAAAATTCCAAGGGCCTTCCAAATCTAGGCAAGCAAGAAGATATTTTCTCGGAGTTCGAGATGTTCCCCCGATCTGATATTTCAATTGAGAATGACGTAGCTGCTGACGAAGATGAGCAAAACTTCGAAGATCAAATTCAAGCTGAGAATCGAGTTCCAGATCAAAACCAATGTAAAGCTGAAAATCAAGTTGAGAATCACGTTCCAGGTGAAGAGCGAAGTCAAACTGAAGATCACTAGCAAGAAAATAAAATTGAAAATCGAAATCTAGTTGAAAATCATGATCAACGCGAAGATCAAGATGAGAATCACATTTTCGACGAAAATCAAAGCAAAGTTGAAGATAATAAAGATTATTTCAACGAATCATCATCACGTGCACCTCTGGAAACTCCAGTTTATCAGACTAAGAGGGGGCGAGGACGTCCTACGCTCGAAAGAACAGGTCAACGTGGAAGGCGGAGAAAATTGTTCAACATGGTGCAGATTCCTGAAGAAGACTCGAAGCAAGAAACCAACTTGGTCAACGACGAAATAACTGATCCAACAGTAGGTGAAGCATTAGCTGGACCACATGCAAAAGAATGGAAAGCGGCAATGAAATCTGAATTCGATGCTCTTCAAGAGAGTAAAGCATGGATTTTGGTCGATCGTCCTGCAAACAAAAACGTGATTGATTGTCGATGGGTCCTTAGGGTAAAATTCAACACAGATGGAAGTGTGGATCGTCGAAAAGCTCGATTGGTGGCGAGAGGCTTTTCCCAACGACCGGGAATTGATTTCCAGGAAACTTTTGCCCCTGTCGCGAGATTAAGTTCAATTCGTATCGTCGTAGCTCTGGCTCCTGAATGGGAACTTACCTTGTATCAATTGGACGTTGTGATGGCGTATATAAATGGAGACCTCGATGAAGAAATCTTCATGGAACAGGCTGACGGATTCATCAAACCAGGAGAGGAAGAAAAAGTGTATTCTTTGAAGAAATCTCTATATGGGTTGAAGCAATCCGGCAGGCAATGGTTTAAGAAGTTGGATAAGAAACTCCAAGAACTTGGATTTAAATCACTGAATGGAGATAAGTGCATCTACGTCATCAAATCTGGAGACTTCATCATGATCCTGGTTGTCTACGTCGATGACATCATCGTTGCAACTAATCGCGAAGACAAGTACAACGAATTGAAGAAAGAATTGGTGAAAGAATTCAAAGTGAGTGATTTAGGTACTTTACATTATTGCCTAGGCATCGAATTCAAGCAAGATCCTACAACAAAATCAGTTACAATGCATCAGCGAAAATACATCAAGAAAATTTTACAAGATTTTGGAATGGAGGAATCAAAACCGATGAAAACTCCTTTGGATGGCAACAACAAACTCTCGATAGAAGATGCACCGAAAACAAACGAAGAAATCAATGAAATGAGAAATGTGCCCTATCAGTCACTCATCGGAGCACTGATATATTTAGTGGTATCAACAAGGCCGGACATAGCCTACACGATTAGTGTTCTCAGTCAATTTAATGTGAATCCAGGAAGAATGCACTGGGCTGCAGCAAAGCGCGTTTTGCGTTATCTTCGAAGTACCTCAGATCATGGATTGACCTTCAAGAAAACTCAAGGAAAGCTGATTGGATTCGTTGACGCCGACTGGGCTGGTGATATCGACGGCAGATTATCTCACACCGGATTTGTCTTCAAATTAGCAGATGCAGCAGTTACTTGGGAAGCTCGTAAGCAAAAAAGCGTTGCTTTATCAAGTACTCAAGCCGAATATATGGCACTTGCAGAAGCGGCCAAAGAGACAGTCTACTTGCGAAATTTACTAAAAGAAATTGGATTTTTGGAAGAACGTGCTGAACCAACCATCGTCTATTGTGATAATCAAGGAGCTCAGAAGTTAATGCGAAATCCAATTTATCATTCGCGCTCGAAGCATATTGATATAAAATATCACTATGTGAGGGAAGTCTACAAAAATGGAGACATTGACGTCAAGTACATAGCCAGCAGCAACATGATCGCAGATGTTCTCACCAAGGGGCTCTTCGGACCAAGTCACCAAAAGTGCATCGAAAGATTTGGACTAACAAGTGTTGTTAATTAACCGGCGTTGAGAGGGGGTGTTGTTCCCGCGTTCTAAAGAGGGCAACACGGGTATACGTGATCAAAGACGCCACCTACAGTGCTAATCAAACTTTATCGTTCTTTGTGTTCTAGTGCAAAATTCATTAAAATAAAGACTATTTCTTTTTCCTGTATTTATATTCAACTTACTTTACAAAATATAAGTTCTTTAAATAAATAACCGACAAACTGTTTCAGAATTTTTAAATCTGACCAGATTTACTCAAAACTAGTTACTCGGGGGTTTTTGGGGTCGCAGATTACGAATCTGAAGTTACTTTTTAAAAATTAAAAATGGCGAATCCAATATGGCAGACTAAATTTTAAATTTGATCAGATTCGTTTAAAACTTGTTACTCGGGGGTTTCTGGGGTCGCTGATCACGAATCTGAAGTTACTTTTTAAAAATTCAGGCTGGAACACCAGACTACCCTTTTAAAGATATTAGAAGACTATTGTTTTTCTAAAATTAAGATTGCTATTTTCTTGGTGTAATTATTTACAAATATTTTAATTTGTCAATCCAGTGAAAACGTTATTGAAAAACGTTATTTTTCTTTTGAATCGCAACCAATAGATGTTGGTTATTATTCTACTAGAAGACTATTTCTACAAAAAAAAATACTTTCCACTATAATTTAATAAAGTAATAAGTTCTCCAAAATAAAATTTTACCCTGTTTAAATTATACACGAGTATATTTAATAAATAAAAGATATGTCTTGTAAACCTTAGAGTTAAACTCTTTACTGAGAAAACCTTATACTTAAATGAAACACATAAATTATTTTAGATAATTTTATTTTATTAAAATTAGTTTAAAAGATTAATCATAATGCATAAAAAATATCTACTGATTTGATTCAAAAGCATTATTTGTTTGAATATTTATAATAAATTCGACCATATATTCTGTTTTGGTTTAAATAAAAAATTAGTTTAAAATTTTGTTTAATTAAAGATTAAAAGTGGATTATAATGAATAATTTAAAATTAAGCATAACCTATCTTTGAATTAAATATATCATTTCTTTAAATGAAAAAATATATTTCAATCAAACATAAATACAATGTTGAACTGCAGAGGAAAGATTTTTTAAACTTGATTTAACTAAAATGGGTTTAAATTAAATAAATCGTTTCCACAGTATACACAAGCTTATTTAATATATACAGTAAAACCCGGTTAATACGATCCCGTTTAATACGATTTCCCGCTTAAAACGCTCATTTATGGTGGTTCCTGCAGTTAAAGACATACATTTTATTTCCCGCCTAATACGTTTTCCCGCATAAGACGCATTCTGAGCGCGGTCTCTACAGAATCGTAATAACCGGATTCTCTACTTTATTTACATTATAAAACAGTATGAAGATAAAATTTTTTAAAAGTATCTCCAGATTGGTAATCATTGACCCCAAAAACCTCCGGGTAACAAGTTTTAAGCAAATTTAATCAAATAAAAAAATTTAATCGCCATATTGTATCCAACATTTTGAATTTCTAAAAAGTGACTTCAGGTTCGTAATCAGCGACCCCAAAAACTCCCGAGTAACAAGTTTTAAACGAATCTGATCAAATTAAAAATTTAGTCTAACATATTGTATCCGCCATTTTAAAATTCTAAAAAGTGACTTCAGAGTCGTAATCGGCGACCCCAAAAACCCCCGAGTAACAAGTTTTGAGCGAATCTGATCAAATTTAAAATTTAGTCCGCCATATTGGATCTGCCATTTTGAATTTCCTAAAAAGTAACTTCAGATTCGTAATCAGCGACCCCAAAAACCCCCGAGTAACAAGTTTGGAATTTTTTAGAAAACACAATAAATGGATACTACTCATGAGCGACAGGAGGGGTCCATCTCATTCACAATTGAAGGTCCTGGTGGTGAAAACTTTTCACCGCGACAGGAGCTCAAAATAAACAACTTTGATAGAATGGAGTCTACTATGCTTGAACACTTAACATTCCAACTTACTGCTGCTGGTGTTTTGGAACAGGATCTGTTAACTATCAGTCAGGAACCTCCGAATCATCTGAAACCTCCAAACATACATCAAAAAAGTTAGTAACAAAACAATCCTTTTTAAGTTTCCCTTCCTTTAAACGGACGGTTGGAGCGGTTGCTGATGATGAGAATCATCACAATAGTCAGGGGACTGATGTTGATCAAGCGGGGTTGGCACCTGACCCGACCGTTCGTCCTGTTGATCCTCATAATGATCAGGAAATTCTTTTGTGGGAGTCTACAGATTTGAAATGGTCTAATGAGATTTTTTTGGATTCTTTAATCAAGTATGGTCCCTCTTATCCATCTCCGTATGTTGTGTTAATGGAGAGTACAGTACAGAGTAGGAATATAGGAAAATTAGACCCTGTGAGCGTGATTGATCTTCTGAACCCATTAATTAAAGGGAATAAGGTAATATCTAGAAACGGGAAAAATCAATTGAAGATAGAATGTGAAAATTGGCAAAGTGCCAACGATTTGGCAGAGTCCTTAGATTTGAACCTCGCTGGCTTTAAGGTTTATATTCCGGATTCTTTTATTCGAAGAAAGGGCTTTACAGTTGCATTTCTTCCTTATAGATCTATAAGGGATATAATAAGGGTTTCGACTAGTAAAGACTTAAAAGAGATAGTATCGATCAAAAGATTAGTTGATGATAAAAATCACATTCTGAATCGAATTGAGTTTACTTTTAATTCGCTTACAATTCCGAAAAATGTTCAAATAGGTCCTTTCATCTCACCAATAACTCCAGTCATTCCAAAACCCAGGAGATGTTTCCGTTGTCAACGTTTCTGTCACTTATCGAACCAATGCAGATCGACATACCCATCTTGTGAGTATTGCGCTGGTCACCATACAGTGCATTTGTGCACAAACAAACAAAGAATGCCTACCTGTAAAAATTGTAAAGGAAACCATCCTACAACCTCTTCGGAATGTTCAATTTTTAAATTTGATTTCAATATTTTGAGATTACGATACACATTAAATTGCGATAGGAGTGAAGCAAAAAGATTGCTTTTTGCAGAAAATCCTTACTTGTCCTTAAAAGAGACTCGGAGGTCACTGGATTCACCTCCTGTATCCTCACAGAGTCAAAATAGAAATCAGGCTCCTGAGGCTAATTAATCTAATTTATTACCAAACAACCATGATAATAATCGTGTGAACCCAGTGAGGGAAATCACTGAGGTTTTTCATGAACAAAGTATTATGCAGACTCGTGGTGTTGTTAAAGATCTAATAAATTTAAATCAAACAAAACAGGAATTCATTCTGTCCATGCAGAAAAGTTTAGCAACTCCTACGGAAAAAAACTCAACAATCGATTTCTCCCCACACATTAAAAAAAAATAAATAAAATTAATAATAAATAAGTGAAATAAAGTAAATAAAAAAAATATAATAGAATAAATTAAGAGAGAATAAATTACTTAACCATTGCATACCCTAATAAAACAACCAAATAGTAAATAGAAATAATCGATTAATAACTATTAATTGAGTTATATGGAAATAAAATGAAATAAATAAGACAAAAGTACTAACTAAAAACACACTCTAATTGAAAACGCAGAAAAAGGATTACTGATGGGTTTTATTTATCTACGATAATTATATTTTATATACAGTCGGAATTGTTGTGAATCGTGAAATTATTGAAAGAATTGAAAATTTAGATTCAATTGCAAATTAATGAATATTGTAGTCGAACAACTAATTTAATTAAATCTGGTCATAGCGGCCAGCAAAATTTGTTGAATATAATTATAATTAGAAATAATTTGTTATCTTAGTGTTATAGTAATAGTGATAATACAACAGGTGATGATCAATATATTAAGTTGGTTGAAGAATATATATCAAATAAACATTATTACGGTTGTTAACGAGTTGAATATATACTAATGTTACACTTTGTGATTTGTTTTGTTGTTTTTGCGTTAATAAATTAGGATTAATGAGTCCGAAATAAATGGTTAAACTATATGTACCTAAATCGATTTAAATAAATAAATATATTATATAAATATTGTTAACATTGGATTCGAAAAATATATTTTAGTGTGTAATATAGGCATGGTTTGGTATTGATAAAAATTTTGATAAATATTGATGTTTTGGAAATAGTGAGTTTATATGAACAAATTGTATTAATCGTTGAAAAGGAGAGGAATAAGGGGGAAGGAAGAGATTCCTTTTTCTTTTATCTCTCTTTTTTTTAAACTGTAAATTGATAGAGACTTAATTTCTTGCTTCAAGCAAGCCTTAGTTGGACGTCGTGTAATATTGAAATGTCTCCTCAAAACAGAAAGATTAATTTCGGCAATTGGAATGCACATAGTGTACTAAATAAAAGAGCTAAAATAGAATCTCTATTACACCTTTATAAATTGGACATACTATGTATTACAGAGACCTGGTTTAACATCGATATAATGGTTTGTCAGATACCTAGATTTTATACCTACAGATGTGATCGAAAAGATGGACGCCAGGGAGGCGGATCACTTTTATTGATTCGAAACTGTTATATAATCATCCCTATTAAGATACCTGAAAGCGTACTTGGACATATTGATGCTGTGGGTATATCAATCTCTACAGCAATAGGAACACTACAATTTCTATCAGTATATGCTCCTCCTGGAGTGGCGATTTCCTCATTGGTCTGGAAAGAACTTATGGACTTTTGCAAATAAACGGATCCAATCATTCTATGTTGGGATTTTAAGGCCCACTCTTCGGCTTGGGGATCCAGTTATAATAATCAGAGAGGTGAAGATTTGAAAAATATAATCGAAGATTTGATATGATTCCTCTAAATGATGAAACACCTACCTTTGTGATAAGAGAGGGTCAACTGGCAACAACTTGGATTTGATATTTGTCTTTTCTGCGTTGGGACAGATTTCCAGTGTCGAGGTGACAACCGATACCTTTTCATCTGATCATTTTTTGGTTGTTGCGAGTACTGATTCTTCTCCAAAAATGTTGAAATCTTCTACCAAGAGGTTTAATGTCAAAAAAGTTGACTGGGTTAAATTTTCGGATCTGGTGGGAGATGGACTTGACACTCTAACGGAAGAATTGGAAAGGAGCGAAAATCTTGAGTATATTTATAGTGTATTCTTAAATAAGATAGAGGAGGCTCTACTTAAGAGTGGTGCTTTTTTCCATCAGGACTAACAGGCAAAAGAAAATCCTAACCATTGTGGTGGGATCAGGAATGCGAGAACGCCCCAGACAGGAGGAGAAGGGCTAGAAAGGAATTATTAGAAAACCAAACTGAAGAAAGGAGAAACAACTTCCGAACAATAGATAATGAAGTAAAATGGTTTTTACGCGAAAAAAAGTATCCTTTACAAATTTCTGCAATTCAATTGATCCTTCAATAGGATCTTCAACCATCTGGTCAAAAATCAAAGCATTTTCCTCATCCTCTCAACCCATGAGAACAGGAATATGCAACGATCCAGACTCTAGCGTCTTCCTAGCCCTGCAAAAAGATCTAGTTCAGGAGGATATTCCCCCAACTGTCTTACCAAGAATACATACGGGAAATGATTCGGATGAACTCAACCAACCATTTATGTCACTTACCTCAGTTATTTGCAAACTGTTCGAGAGAATAATATATAAAAGACTTGAACACTATGTTGAAACCAAGGGTGGAATTCCTAAGTTTCAATATGGTTTCCGGAGAGGTCGTTCTACCATCGATTGTGTTTCTTCACTTTCAATTTACGAAAGAATGTTTGAATTACAAGTACCTTATAAACTGATTAATTTTATTCCCTTTCTAATAGTATCAAAGAAATTATTTTTTTCATCTGACAGTTCTAATTATAAAACTTCTTATGTAGGAGTTCCTCAGGATGGTGTCCTATCACCCCTTCTCTTTAATCTTGCTATAAGCAAGATATCTGATGTTATTCCACGTAACGTTAAATGGTTGATGTTTGTTGATGACCTTTTGCTGTATGTGAGAAGTAAGAATGTTGAATATAGAATTAAATCATTGGGAGAAACAGTTAATTCTCTAACTATTTGGCTTGGGACAGTGGGTCTTTCAATAGCTCCTAACAAATATCAATTAATGGTTTTTTCAAGAACAAGAAAAAAATTTGATCATCTTTCGCTCATGGTTAGAATCAATCTCTTGGTTAGGGAGTTAGAATCGGGGTTCAAAGTAGTCTCGAGTACCTTGAAATAAAACTAGATAACAAACTATTGTGGCATCTCCACATTTATGAGATTTCGTGTAAGGCAATGAGAGCAATCAATATTCTTAAAGCAATGTTCAAGGTTTCTTGGGGGGCTAATCCTACAACAATGGCAATGGTATATCGTGGACTGGTTAGAGCTCATCTTGAGTGGGGATGCCAATTGTTCTCCTCTGCTAGTAAATCTCATTTAGACAAGCTCGATCGTGTGCAGAATGCTACAATAAGAGTAGTGTTAGGTTGCATGCGTTCAACACCGGTGAGTATATTGCTCTCCGAGTTGAAGAGCCCCCTTTGAGAATGAGGAGATCTATGCTTAACAAAAAACATATGATAAAGAATTTTGCTTGGTCAATGAATCCATTGATACCTAAGTTACACTTTTTGAAAGATGTAGTTACTGGTAGAGGGCAGAACAGTAAGAAAATCACATATCACAAATTTTCTATTTTGGAAACATTCATTGATATGAGTAGTATGCTGAATAAAAATGAAAAAACTCAAAACCCTTCATATTTTGATTATAGTTGGAATAAATTGATCCTAAAATTAGACATTAATTTATCAAGTTGTCTCATGTTGCAGTCTGAGGAATTTCCTAATCGTGTTTTTTCAAATATTATGGAGAATGAATATGCCGATTTTAATCGTATCTATACAGATGGATCTCATGATCCAATTGGTTCTCGTTCAAGTTCTAGCTTTGTGATTCTGGAAATTGATTATAATTTTGGGGTTAAATTAAATGGCCTTACTCCGATCTATACATGCGATCTATCTATTCGGCTCTGAAACAGTTGGAGCGAATGGTGCCGAAAAAATTTGTAATAATTACTGATTCTAGGAAGGCTCTAGAAGAATTTCAATCAAGAATCTCCAATATGATCCCTCATCCATTAATTCTCAAAATAACCAAATCCATTATCCAAAATATAAACAAGGGACACCTTATTCGATTTTTATGGGTTCCATCTCACATGGGAATTGAAGGTAATGAATAAGCGGATAAATTGGCAAAACAAGCTTTAAACTTAGAAATTGGTAACTTCTCAGAAATCATAATGAGAGATATGATTCCTATTATTAAAAGAGATTTTGAGGGATGGAGGTTGCTGTCGTGGCCATATTCCGAGGGACGAATTTTAAGAAACAAATATTTCACGAGAGTAAATGTCAAAACTAAAAGACCATGGTTCCAAGGCATCAGCACGTCTAGGAGAAATATAAATACAATAGCAAGACTACGAACATCACATATGTATATGCAAAGGCGAACATTATCAGAGAATGGGATGGACTCTTCCCTTGCGGATTGAGATCACTGTATTGTCACCGACTAAACGGTGATTTTACGGTGAAAAGTAAATAAAAACTGTAAAACATTAAAAAAAGACAAAGTAAAATAGAAAAATTGAAAGAGGACAATTTATTGAAGAAATTTGTATTAGCACTTTATTAATAAATATTCATTATTAATGTGAAAATAATATTTAAAGTTGAAGTCATCTCCGGTGATATTTTACACTGTCACGGTGATTTGAAAAATACTCGTGTAATTGCACTTTGTTCATACCTAAAAGTGTATAAAATTAACAGCCATTGATATATAGAACACATTTAAAACGAAAAATATCTAATTAACTTTGTAATTATAATAAAAATAAATGAAAAAAGTAAAAAGTTTGCTTTTGGGTGTCATACGAAGAATGAGTAATTTGCTTTGTAGATAATACGTGGTGCACATTTACCATAAGAGCTCGGTCGATAAAATGAAAGTGTTACCATAAAACAAATTTCGACGTTCTTTCCTCCAGTAGATGGCGGAATGAAAGAATTCTAAAATACAAATTTGTATTATTCTGTAAAGTGTTTAATTTAAGTTTTTAATATTGCATTCAAAAGGTAAGTATGATAATATTATTTATGAATAATTCATGACATGGCATTTATTATAAATTCTAAAATAATTAAAAGTAAATTGCATTTGAAACAATTGAATAACATAATTATTCAGTTGAACAATGATAAATAAAATAATTTTTTAACCTAAAATAATTTCACATAATTACAAATTTAAAAAATCAATATTCTTTAAACATTACTCGATCACAATGAATTTGTTTATTTTCTTATAAAAAAAATTAAAAAGTTATTTATTCATGATGGCGGACTAACTAATTCTTTTATATCGCTCTAAAGTTATGAAAATTAATATTTTTAAGGTTTTTTTCTTAACAATAATAAATTTGTACTTTTTTATCAAAATACTAAACAATTAAAAATTCAAGATGGCGGACTAACTAATTTTTTTATTTTTGCTTTAAAATTATGAAAATTAATATCTTAAAGTATTTTTTCTTACCAATAATAAATTTGTACTTTTTTCATCAACATACTAAACAATTAAAATTTAAGATGGCGGACTAACTAATTTTTTTATTTTTATCATGGTAACAATAATTTACAAATTCTCAGAAAATAATAAATTTATACTTTTTTCATCAAAATGCTAAAAAATTCAAGATGGCGGACTATCTAATTTTTTTAATTTTGCTTTAAAATTATGAAAATTAATATCTTAAAGTATTTTTCCTTGACAATAATAAATTTGTACTTTTTTCATCAACATACAACATACTAAAAAATTAAAAATTCAAAATGGCAGACTAACAAATTTTTTTAAGGACCCTAAAGTTTTTTTTTTATTTAAAAACTTTTCTGCAATAATCTTGTTCAGAGTAGTAAATACAACAAATATCAATCAAAAAATTATCGAAATTTTAATATTGGGGGTAAAAAACAACCCCTTTCCAAATATCACATATATTATACGTAATAATGAAATACAACATATCACTATTAGGCGTTCGAAATTCATTCCAAAATCAACGCCAAAAATTGTCAAAAAATATACCAAACAATTTCCCATAGTTTAGAACCGGCGGTCGAACCCCCAAAAACCACCCCTAATTGAAAACCGATAAAAATAGTATATAAGTGTCCAAAACTGCCAAAAGGCGTGCGAATTTCTTTCTCAAAGTATTTTTAAAAATTCCCCAAAAATATACCAAGCATTTTCCAAAGGTTAGAACACGAGGACCACCCCCCAAAAAAAACCACCCTTAATTAAAAACCGGTAAAAATAGAAAATATGTGTAGTTGCAAGAGTTGAGCTCTTATCGAAATTCTTGAAAAAAGTTTAATCGTTTTGATCATAAAAATATATTAATGAAATGTTTTACTATCGAGAAACAATTTATTTATATGTATTTAATTTTAAAATGTATTAAACTTTTTTTAACTTAAAAACAATAATTGTCAAAGGAAAACACACTTTAATACATTTTTCTTCACTAAAAATAAATCAGATTAAATTTCCTGTTAAGAGAACGGCAATAAATACGTAATAATGCATAAAATACTTTACAGGGTTGCCACGCAACCTGAAAAACCTGAATATGTCAGGGAATTTTATAAACTTTAAAAAAACCTGGAAAAGTCAGGGAATTTTGATCGACATCCTGAAAAATTGTTATTTTTTAAAGTTTATTCTTGAAATCTATTTTTACATAAATATTTAAAAATTAATTAAATTTTAAAAAAGTTGCGTTTACAATTTTCATAAGTACAGATGTTTTTTAAAAGATTTTAATTTGAAATTTTGTAAAATTTTAATTTTGAATGAATTTAATTAGAAATCGTCTTAAAGAACGTGGATTTTTGAAAAATTTAAATTATTCCAATTCTTCTGAAATTAGTTAAATTATTTAATATATATTTTTAATTGATTATTAAAAATAATGGATTTATAGAAGAATTTTAATTAAAAACACTAAAAAAAATTGAATTTTGAAGTAATTACAAATAATTGAGGGTCCCTATCAAAGAACCGGTTATAAGTTTTTAAGACTCAAAATTCTCGACCTCTAAATAAAAAAGGATTTTAAATTTTAATTTCTTGAAAACAATTTATATTGGTATAAAGATTACCCAAATGTTTCTCAAGAAATTGGGATTAAAAACAGTTTAATTTTTTATTTACAGGGCAATGATTTCGAGCTTAAAAAACTTATAACCGGTTCTTTGATATAGGGACCCTCGATTGCAGAAATTCAATTATTTTCAAAAGTATAGTGAAATTCTTCTGAGAAATTCAATTATTTTCAAAATTTTTAATAAAATTCATGGCAAAATTTCAATTATTTTCAAAAACTTTTATCAATTCAATAATTTTTAACAAATCTACTACTTTAATAAAATTTTTTAAAGGAATTTAATTATTTAAAAATAATTTTAATAAAATTTAATCTTAACATTTCATTATCTTTTTAAATAAGAAAACTCATCGCAGACTTTCAATTATTTTTAATACAATTTTAATAGAATTCCTCGAAAAATGAAATTATTCTTAAAAATTTGATTAAAATTCCTCAAAGAAATTCAGTTATTTTTAAAACCTTTGCTACAATTTATTTATTAGAATTTAAGTATTATTTTCTATAAAGTTTTAATTAAATTTATTCAAAAAATTAAATTACTTTGAAAAATTTTAATGAAATTCTTTGTAATAATTCAATTTTTTTTCAAAATAATTTTAATAAAATTCTTCGTAGAAATTTTAATAATTTCAAAAATTTGTGAAAATTAAATTATTTTCAATGTCTACTATTTCAATAAAATTTCATAAAAGAATTCAATTATTTAAAAAGACATTTTAATAAAATTCGTCTCAAGAGTTTAATTATTTTCAAAAATTAATATAATTCTTCGCAGAAATTTAATTGTGTTCAACAATTTACAAAAATTCTAGTCAAAATTTCAACAATCTTTATAAATTTTTCTCCAAAATTTAATTATTTTCTAAAAATTTTAATAAAATTCTTGGCAAAATTTCAATTATTTTCAAAAACTCTTATAAAATTCTTTGGAGAAATTAAATTATTTTTAATTAAAATTTTAATAAAATTTCCGAAAAATGAACTTATTCTTAAAATTTGTCAAGAGAATTCAATTATTTAAAAATTTGTTTATAAAATTCTTTATGAAAATTTAATTTGAAGGAACATTCAATTATTTAATAAAATATTTATTTTTGTATTTAAATATTTGAATTCTCATGGATTTTTTTTAGTAAATATTGATTTAAAAATGAATTTCAGTTAAAATTTTAGATTATTATTGAATATTGAAAGAAATATTGCGTAAATTTTTAGAAATAATTGAATTTTGAAAAGGTTTCAAATTAAAATCTTGGAAAATTTGAACTTTTCATACTTTTAACTAAAAATTCTGTAGAATTAATTTTTTTAAAAAATTTTAATTACATTTTTCTTTAATTCTTGAAGTTTTTATTTTCTAATATATATTTAATTGAAGAGTGTCAGAATAATCAAAATTACGTAAAAATTGATATTTAAAATAATTGCATATTTACGAAGAATTTTATCATTTTTGAAAATAATTGAATTCTTGCTGAGAATTTTATCAATTTTGATAATAATTGAATTCTTGCGAAGAATTTTGTCAATTTTAAAAATAATTGAATTATTTCGAAGAATGTTATTCAAATTTTTGAGAATAATTAAATCCTGCGAATAATTTTATTATCTATAAAAATAATTAAATTGTTAACAAGATTTTTAAGGAAATTTAGTATCACTTTTTCTCAAAAAGTTTAATAGAATTTTTTTTAATTATTTGAAGTTTTTAATTTCTTATTTTTTTCATTGAAGAATGTCGCAGAATAATCGAAATTTTAGGTTAAATTGAATTCTAAACAAATGGATTTAAAAATTCCCAAAGAAGAACTTTTTCAAAAATTATTAAAAATAATTGATTTAAAGAAGAATTTGAGTTAAAAATTCTAATAATGAATAATTGAATTGAAATGAAAATAATTTTAAAGAAATTACAGTAATAATATTTTTATAGTATAAAATAATGATAGTATCAAGTTCTAATTATTATAAACCATGAAGAAAGCGATCACTCCGATACCTTATTCTTGTTTTATGATAATATTCTTATATGTTATTGAATTAAAAATTTTTGAAAATCTTAATTTCTGTAAAAAATAATGATGATATAAGTATTCATTTTAAAACGAAGTTATTGAAGATGTTTCGAGTTTTCTACAATTAAAGAAATTCGTAAATAAATGTAATAGAACAGGGAAAAAGTCGTTTTGTCTGGAAATCAGGGAGTTTGGTAAAATTAAAAATAAAATTAAAAATTGAACTTAAACTAAAATTAAAAATAAAATTTGATAAAATATAAATGTATAGTTTTAAAAACCTGGATTTCCGTTTTTTAACCTGGAAAAGTCAGGGAATTTGAAATGAAGAAAAGCGTGGCAACCCTTGATAAAAGGCAAATATGAAAAAATCTGAAATGAGCTCTTTTTGAAATGCAGGATTCAATTATTTTTAACATTTTTAATAACAAACTTCCGAAAATTTAAATATCTATACACTGAATAATTAGGGGCCGTCCATAAACCATTGTGGACACTCGTGAACATTTGTCAAACCCTCTTCTCCCCTATACAATTGTCCACGTGGATATTGCAAATTTAAAAAATAAGTTTTTTTTGTACTCCTCTATGTTAAAAAATAAAAAAGATTATTTTTGAACATATTTCAAAGCAAGAATGTCATTAAAGTCAGGGAAATGTCAGGAAATAATTGTTTATCAGGGAAATTAAGAAAACTGTGACTTTTTTCGACTCATTTAAAAAAACTGCGACAAAATACCACAATTTTCAGTAAAAAAAAAGTACAAGTTATTTTGATTTTTATAATGTGAAAAATAACTATGTATAAACAAATCTTTTTGAATAGTTGAAATTTTGTAAAATTTAATTGAAAATAATTAATTTATTTCAAGTCTTTTGTTACAATTTTTGAAGAATAAAAAGTCTTTAAAGGTAAATTTAAAAATGAAAATTAATGAAAATTAGCTTCTAATTTTTTAAAATTCAATATTTTCAATTGAGGAGCTGGATTCTATAACCGGCTCTTCGCTCGGAATGCACGCGCTAATATCAGTCGAGTGTCAGTGAGTGCCTCTGGGCCTGTCACTGCCACCCGACTGATATCAGGGTGGCCAGACGGTCGAAGCACAATTATGTATTCGGCTTTACAAAACTATGGTACACTATTGTACGCACGTGTAATACGCATGTGTAGCGGGAAATTTAAATTTAAACTTGGTAACTACACTGAGAAAACTGGAGTGTCAAATTCGGAGGTTCAAAAAGTGTATGTTTCCTTTGCTTATGAAGAGAGTTAAGTAGTCCTTCTAAAATAAATTTTGAATTGGTAATGGAAATCTGCTTGTATATTCTCTCCCATTATATCTGAGGGTTAAAAGTTGCGCAGAAAATGTGTACGATCTGATGCGCGCGAAATTATTTTTCTGACATTTTATGTATTTAATTTAGGGGTTAGGTTGCCATATTTATTCATTTCGCGCCGGATAAGGAAGGGATTTCTCAAGATGGTTAATTTGTCCCTCTGTTATAAACTCATTTTCCCTCCAAGAGAATTGGCACGAATATCTGTCAATGGTGTATTTGAACATTTAGATTCAGTATACTATTTTATTTTAAATTTACTTAAAAACCTACATTTTTATCATAGTTCAATATATTATTATTATTTATTAACGTTTAATTAATTTTTGTTAGTGTTACATATAAATCATACTATATTACTATTATTCTTTTTGTAGTTACCAAGTTTAAATTTAAATTTCCCGCTACACATGCGTATTACACGTGCGTACATGTACCATAGTTTTGTAAAGCCGAATACATAATTGTGCTTCGACCGTCTGGCCACCCTGATTCCCCCCCCCCAAATGTGTCCACGTGGTTTATGGACGGCCCCTTACTTTACAATTTTTTTAAATTAAAATTTTTTATAAAAATTGTTTTCAGCATTTGTAGTAATAAAATATTTTCAAAATTTTAAATTATATAAAAACTTAATTAGTTTTTTAAATTCTTAAATTTTTTTAAAATTACAGCAGAACCTCGGTTATCCGAGATTCCGTATTATCCGAGGCACTAAACATGCTCGGAATAACAATGCGGAATAGTAATGCGGAATAACTCGGATAAAACGGATCGAGCGACTAAATTTGAAAAATAAATTTTACAAAACCACTATTTGTGATCATTGCATTTAAAATTTCGTCCATTTTTGTCATTTAATATTATTCTAACACTTTAAACACATGAAAAATAATTTAAAATTTTGAAATTTTCATTGGTTCCGTGTTATCCGAGTTTTTGATTATCCTAGGTACCTCTTCCCCACATTACCTCAGATAATCGAGGTTCTACTGTATTATTTTCAAATATTTTAATAAATTTTCAGACAATTATTTAAATCTTTTTTAATCATATTAATTAAATTTTAAAAAAATTACAATGAAAAATTCTAGGAATTATTAAAAAAATATATTTTTTGGAAAGTAATATTCATTACTGCCCATTATTAAATTTATATTTGAGTCATTCAATTATATTTCGACTAAAGTCGTTGCCGACTAATTTTAGAATATTACAATATTTTCCAGGAATGATTTCAAAGGTTTGACTACCACTGACATATTAATTCCGAAAAAAGTTTAGGAACCAAAGAAAATTTTTTCTAGTATAAGAAAAACCAAAAGTTAATCACAGGTACACGGAGAAAAAAAAAGTAAACTGCTCTACCTGTCGGTAGATCAGTTGCATTAAACTGCTGCGTTTTATAAAGGGAAAACAGCGTTCTCATGCCAAATCAAACAGCTCTCTTTTTTTCTCTCCGTGTACGTTATATTTGATAAGGTTTTATTCAATTTAATAAATTCACTTTCTCACATGTAGTGAATGAAATTTGCAAAATAAGGTTATTTACCCGCAGAACTTTAAAATCATTTTTCATTTAATATTTCTTATTATTAATAGTTTATACCCATTTATACTAAGAAACTAAGTCATTTTTAATAAATTATAATAATAATGTGTTTTCTTAAAAATATTCTACACTTTAAAAAAAATCAGTAGTAGGATTTGGGGGTCCGTGCGAGCATTCTAACCTTTTGGAAATTGATTGGTATATTTTTAGGGAATTTTTAAAAATATTTTCAGAAATAAAGCCGAACGCATTCTTGTAATTTTGTGCTATTATATAATATTTTTAATTTGGGGGTCCGTACGAACATTCTAACCTTTTCGAAATTGGTTGGCATATTTTTAGGGAATTTTTAAAAATATTTTTAGAAATAAAGCCGAACGCATTCTTGAGATTTGGTGCTAATATATAATATTTTTAATTAGAGCTGGGTTTTGGTGGGCCGTGCGAGCATTCTTACCTTTTTGAAATTAATTGGTACATTTTTAGGGAATTTTTAAAAATATTTTCAGAACAAAAGCCGAACGCATTCTTGTGATTTGGGGCTGATATACAATATTTTTTATTAAGGGTGGGTTTTGGGGGTCCGCGTGTTCTAACCTTTTGGAAAATGCTTGGTATATTTTTAGGGAATTTTTAAAAATACTCTGAGAAAGAAATTCGCATGCCTTTTGGCAGTTTTGGACACTTATATGCTACACTGAAAAAAATTAAGCTGACAAATTCAACTACCTTTGGGTAGTTAAGTGAAAAGTAGTAAAAACAACTACTTTTTTAGTTAGTCTAACCCGGTTTGCGTAGTTAATTTAACTATTTTTATGTAGTTGATAAATAGTAGTTGATTCTACTAATATATGTAGTTAAATTTTAACAACAGGTAAGTTGTAGAATTGACTACAGTGCTGAAGTAAGAACGAGACGCATTCCTATTCTCTAAAGTAAATTTGTTCGAACTTCAATTAAACAGAATTTTAGGTGGTAGAAATGTCCCTTATCCGTTTTTTTATTTATCATAGTTATTAAGAGTCTTATAGCGTAGATAATAAAAATATATAATACAGGAATTAGAATTTAAATAAATTTGCAACAATATTAATTTGTCAATAGTAGAACTTTTGTTTAAAAAAATTTTATATTTCAGAATTCTATTTTATTTGAAACTTCGATTTTGCAAATTTTTATTTACAAGAATTTTCATTTAAAAGAATTTTCAAAATACAAAATTTATCCGTAATCGAATTTTCATTATACAGAATTTACATTAGGACAAATTTTAATTTCACGAAATTTTTTATTTACTACAATATTTATTAAACAGAAGTCATTTAAACTATTTTTTAATTGACAGAAGAATCATTAGAATGAATTTTTTCTTAGTCGACTTTTTTATTTCTCAAAATATTAATTGATATAAAATCGATTTGAGCAACTTTTCATATGACAAAAATCTCACATAATCGAAATTCATTTAGACAGAATTTCTAATTATTGAAATTTTCGTTTGTCAGAATGTTCATATGCTAGAAATTTTATTTTATAGAATTTAAATATGACAGAATTGTAAAATACTCGAATTTCTACTATGCCGACATCTCAAGCTAACGAAAGTTTAGTTCACAGAAATATAATTTGTCCGACAAAACTCCATTAGATAGATGTGTTGTCTTTCTCTAACTAATGGAGCATTTTTGGGCAAATTAAATTTCTGCCAACTAAACTTTCGTCAGCTTGAGATGTCGGTAAAGTAGAAATTCGTGCATATAACAATTTTGTCATATTTAAATTCTATAAAATAAAATTTCTAGCATATGAGCATTCTGGCAAACGATAAATTTTACTAATCACAAATTCTGTCTAAATCAATTTTGTTTTGGTTATGTGAATGTCATATATAAAAAGTTGCTCAAATCGATTTTATGTTAATTAATATTTTAAGAAATAAAAATTCGACTAAGAAAAAATCCATTCTAATGATTCTTCTGTCAATTAAAAAATTGTTTAAATGACTTCTATTTAATAAATATTGTAGTAAATAAAAAATTTCGTGAAATTAAAATTTGTCGTAATTGAAATTCTGTATAATGAAAATTCGATTACGGGTAAATTTTGTATTTTGAAAATTCTTTTAAATGAAAATTCTTGTAAATAAAAATTTGCAAAATCGAAGTTTCGAATAAAATAGAATTCTGAAATATAAAATTCTGTTAAACAAAAGTTCTACTATTGACAAATTAATATGGTTGCAAATTTGTTTAAATTCTAATTGCTTTATTATATATTTTTATTATCTACGCTGTAAGACTCTTAATAACTATGATAAATAAAAATACGGATAAGGGACATTTCTACCACCTAAAATTCTGTTTAATTGAAGTTCGAACAAATTTACTTTAGAGAATAGGAATGCGTCTCGTAAGAACAACTAAGATAATAGTTTACTCAACATTTCATAAGTAGTAAATTTAACAATTTTATAGTAATAAATAGAAAGTAGTAAAAGGGACTACTTTTGTAAGTAACGTAACACTTTCTTAACTAGTAAATTTTACTACTTTAATATAGTTCACACCAAATTGTTGAATTAAAGAATTTATACGGTTGAATTTGAAACAACACGTGAGTAGTAGAGGGAACTAATTTTTTTATTAGTCAAACCTTTTTTGTGTAATAGACTTTACAACTTTTATGTAGTTATAGTAGTTGATTTGACTACAACATTAGAGTAATAAAAATAAATGAATAATATTGTTGAAGCCTATCGAACCACTCTAAGTAGCAAAATCTACTACACAATGCAGTAGTTTTGGTGAGAAAATAATAGATAATTTTAACTTTTTGAACTTAAGTTTTACTACATTGAGTAGTAGATTGTACTACTTAAAGTAATTAGAAAGGATTGAACAGCATTTTTAAATAAAGCAAAGTTCAGAAATAAGAATTTAAAGAAGATAAAAAGAACTAGTAAAAGTAGTAAATACTACTACATTACATTGTAAAATGAACTACAGTTGTCGGTTGATCTATGTCAAGAATGTCATCAGGTTTCATGCAGACCATCGTAGCGTGCGAGCGTGGTTAGGTGGTTAGGTTATCGGTTTGCGAATGTTAGGGTCGTGCGTTCAATCCCCGGCGTTTGAGGATTTTTCTCCATTATGTACATAAGTGTTGAAAATTATAAAGTATATGTGACCAATAGGAATGCTAGAGGAGATGAAAAAATGAATTTCAGTAATAATAATAATTAATAAATAATAATAAATAATTCTACTACTTTTAAGTAGTTGCTGACAAAAACAAAAAGATGTTAATTTTTACTTTATAAAACAGATCATTAACTACTTTTAATAGTTAATTCTACAACAGAAATGTCGTTAAAGCCTATCGAATTACTTTAGGTAGTAAAATCTACTACTTAAAGTAGTAGATTTAAAAACAAAATAATAGTTAATTCTACAACAAAAATGTCGTTAAAGCCTATCGAATTACTTTAAGTAGTAAAATCTACTACCAAAATCTTAGTTGTTATAATTACTTTAAAGTTAGTCAAATAAACTACTAAATCACATTCAACCAACTACATTCTTAGTTGTCTTAACTGCTTTTATGATAGTTAGTACAACTATTTGAATTCAGTTGAGGACCTATTGAATTACGTAGAGTAGTTAAAAAGTAGTCAAATCTACTAGTTTTTTTTCAGTGTATTTTTATCAGTTTTCAATTAGGGGTGGTTTTTAGGGGTTCGACCGCCGGTTCTTAACTATGGGAAATTGTTTAGTATATTTTTTGAGAATTTTCGGCGTTGATTTTGGAATGAATTCGAACGCCTAATAGTGATATGTTGTATTTCATTATTACGTAGGGCGTTGTCGGCAGTGGTGGGACAGCGGGTATAGCGAGACCACCTATGCGATATTTCAAACAGCTGAGTTGACAGTGTTGCTTTTTTGGTGTAAAAGTAAAGTTTTATTCTGTTGAAGCTTTTTTATATGATACACACTTTCTGGATGTAAAATCTGTCACTATAATGCTGTCAATAGTTTTAAGCAAGTATTAAAATTTTATTCTTCGTAAGAAAAAGTGTTTATAAAATTAAACTTTTCAAAATTTGATGAACGGAAAATATTTTAAGTTATTAGTATGTAAGATTCCTTCAAAATTCCTAGAACATTATGTATAATAGTGCGATAGACACAATCCCACACAGCACATGATATTTCCTGAATATTTCACTGAAAGATTGAAATATTTCATTGCAAGATTCAGGAAATATTTCTGCAAACAGGAAAATGTCCGCTTATGTAGGAATATTGACGCGAAAATTGAGAAAATATTTCATTGAAATATTCCTGCAATATTACACATAAAGATTCTGCAATATTGTGAAAATATTTCAAAAAATGGAAAAATTTGTTAAACACCTCAAATCAATAGGAATTTTCTGAAATATTTTAAAACCCATAGGATATAGTAAGCCAAAAACTACTGCGCAACTCTACAGGCCATAGAAACTGAGTTCGACCAGTGCGCATCATTTCAGTTGAATATTTCCAAAATATTTCAATGAAATATTTTCTCAACTTTCGCGTCAATATTCCCACATAAGCGGACATTTTCCTGTTTGCAGAAATATTTCCTGAATCTTGCAATGAAATATTTCAATCTTTCAGTGAAATATTCAGGAAGTATTCAGGAAATATCATGTGCTGTGTGGGATTGTAGATCGTTATTACCGTAAATCACTGTTTCGGCAATGGCGGGACACTTATTGTCGGCAGTGTCCGGACACTGCTTGTTTACATCTAATAAAATAGTACATTTCTAAATGACTTCCGTATTATTTTTTTTAAGTTTTTTCGGAAATATTTTTCATAACAATAACCTAATCTTAAAGTTGAGAATGTATTTTCAAATAATCTGTAATAATAAAAATAATAATCTTAACTCTTTTCTTAGATGGTAAAAAACGTAAACAATTTAAAAGGGACACAAAGGAACCCAAATGCTTTGAAATTGAAAGCCGTAAAAGACATTGTAATTGAAAAATTTGCGATTTAAAGTAATATCCCGCCACTACCGACGCTTTTTAATGTCGGTAGTCGCGGGACATTATTGTACTTCGGTTACAGCTATTTATTTTTGAAGACATATGTTATCTATATTATGTAAATTTGCAAAAGATAGTTATTTGGAAAGGGGTTGTTTTTTACCCCCAATATTAAAATTTCGATAATTTTTTGATTGATATTTGTTGTATTTACTACTCTGAACAAGATTATTGCAGAAAAGTTTAGAAATAAAAAAAAACTTTAGGGTCTTTAAAAAAATTTGTTAGTCTGCCATCTTGAATTTTTAATTTTTTAGTATGTTCATGAAAAAAGTACAAATTTATTATTGTCAAAGAAAAATACTTTAAGATATTAATTTTCATAATTTTAGAGCAAAATTAAAAAAATTAGATAGTACACCATCTTGAATTTTTTAGCATTTTGATGAAAAAAGTACAAATTTATTATTTTCTAAGAATTAGTAAATTTTTTTCACTGAATATCGATAAAACAATTAAATCGGTTAAATAACTAAAAATTTGAGAAGTTCTACTGAAGTGAATGTTTACTTACATCTAGAGATATTTTACGTATTAAACAAAAGTTATGTATTTATTTTTATATAAATGAAGAGAACAATTTTAAATATCTATTAATTCGACATTTTAAATCAGAAATTTTTAACTTTTAAAAAAATTAATTTATTTATTGTTGCCATGATAAAAATAAAAAAAATTAGTTAGTCCGCCATCTTGAATTTTTAATTGTTTAGTATTTTAATAAAAAAAGTACAAATTTATTATTGGCAAGAAAAAATACTTTAAGATATTAATTTTCATAATTTTAGAGCAAAAATAAAAAAATTAGTTAGTCCGCCATCTTGAATTTTTAATTTTTTAGTATTTTGATAAAAAAAGTACAAATTTATTATTGGCAAGAAAAAAAACTTAAAAATATTAATTTTCTCAATTTTAGAGCGAAATAAAAAAATTGGTTAGTCTGCCATCTTGAATTTTTAATTTTTTAGTATGTTGATGAAAAAAGTACAAATTTATTATTGTCAAGAAAAAATACTTTAAGATATTAATTTTTATAATTTTAGAGCAAAATTAAAAAAATTAGATAGTCCGCCATCTTGAATTTTTTAGCATTTTGATGAAAAAAGTACAAATTTATTATTTTCTAAAAATTAGTAAATTTTTTTCACTGAATATCGATAAAACAAGTAAATTGGTTCAATAACTAAAAATGTAAGAATTCCTACTTAAGAAACAATGAATGTTAACTTACATCTAGAGATATTTTACGTATCAAACAAAAGTTAAGTATTTATTTTTATATAAATTAAGAGAAAAATTTTAAATATCTATTAATCCGACATTTTAAATCAGAAATTTTTAACTTTTAAAAAAATTAATATATTTATTGTTGCCATGATAAAAATAAAAAAATTAGTTAGTCCGCCATCTTGAATTTTTAATTGTTTATTATTTTGATAAAAAAAGTACAAATTTATTATTGGCAAAAAAAAAAACTTTAAGATATTAATATTCTCAATTTTAGAGCGAAATAAAAAAATTGGTTAGTCCGCCATCTTGAATTTTTAATTGTTTAGTATTTTGATAAAAAAAAGTACAAATTTATTATTGGCAAGAAAAAATACTTTAAGATATTAATATTCTCAATTTTAGAGCGAAATAAAAAAATTGGTTAGTCCGCCATCTTGAATTTTTAATTGTTTAGTACACGGAAAAAAAAGTACGTGAATCCTTCCTTGAAAGTGCTTGACTTTTGGATAGGACACAAAATTCAAGGCTGTATCATGTACTTTTTATTAAAAAATATAGAAAAGTCCTAGAGTTATTCTAGTACTAGTATGGGCAACAGTGTTTTTTAAATTTTAACGAAAAGTCATTTGTTAAGTTTTATAAAGTACGTGAAAGATTAGTTGACTGCGCTTGAAAATTCTGTGGAGCATGCGCAGTATGCGTTGAGCGTTTCTACCCAAGGTAAATGCCAGCTGATCGTCTGTTTCCATTTGTGTTAATTTCAGATGTGAATATACTATTATTTTATGAAAAACAAATAGTGTTAATATATATTTGTCTTCAAGAATTGACTTTCAAAAAAATATTTTTTATTTTGTGTTTTTCACAAAACAGAATGTTATGTAAGTATCAGTTTTCAGTGAAATAGCATGTCTCAGAAGTCGTGAAAAATTTCACCATGTGGTATATAAGAACAATTCGAAATGTGCTTTTAAGTGTTAAGTGTGTGTTTATATTTAAGTTATACGCGAATATATGTGTGTGTTATAGGTTAGTTCATAAGTGTTGAGGAACGTCGAAAAGTGATACAATAATTATTCTTTGTTTGTGTGAATAATTATCCAAATATGTGAATGAATGAGTGAATTTCAGAAAAACTGTGTGAACAAGTGGAAATTATTTTTTTTATTTTACAATTTTTTTGAAAGTCAATGAAATTCTCAAGCAAGGTACTAGAAATTTTCATTGACTGCTTTTGAATAACTCTCATGCAAAAGTACTAGACTGTTTTTAGTATTTTGTGTCGTATCCAAAAGTCAAGTACCGAGTCAATGAAAATTTCACGTACTTTTTTTCCGTGTATTTTGATAAAAAAAGTACAAATTTATTATTGGCAAGAAAAAATACTTTAAGATATTAATTTTCATAATTTTAGAGCAAAAATAAAAAAATTAGTTAGTCCGCCATCTTGAATTTTTAATTGTTTAGTATTTTGATAAAAAAGTACAAATTTATTATTGGCAAGAAAAAATACTTTAAGATATTAATATTCATAACTTTAGAGCGAAATAAAAGAATTAGTTAGTCCGCCATCATGAATAAATAACTTTTAATTTTTTATAAGAAAATAAACAAATTCATTGTGATCGAGTAATGTTTAAAGAATATTGATTTTTTAAATTTGTAATTATGTGAAATTATTTTAGGTTAAAAAATTATTTTATTTATCATTGTTCAACTGAATAATTATGTTATTCAATTGTTTCAAATGCAATTTACTTTTAATTATTTTAGAATTTATAATAAATGCCATGTCATGAATTATTCATAAATAATATTATCATACTTACCTTTTGAATGCAATATTAAAAACTTAAATTAAACACTTTACAGAATAATACAAATTTGTATTTTAGAATTCTTTCATTCCGCCATCTACTGGAGGAAAGAACGTCGAAATTTGTTTTATGGTAACACTTTCATTTTATCGACCGAGCTCTTATGGTAAATGTGCACCACGTATTATCTACAAAGCAAATTACTCATTCTTCGTATGACACCCAAAAGCAAACTTTTTACTTTTTTCATTTATTTTTATTATAATTACAAAGTTAATTAGATATTTTTCGTTTTAAATGTGTTCTATATATCAATGGCTGTTAATTTTATACACTTTTAGGTATGAACAAAGTGCAATTACACGAGTATTTTTCAAATCACCGCGACAGTGTAAAATATCACCGGAGATGACTTCAACTTTAAATATTATTTTCACATTAATAATGAATATTTATTAATAAAGTGCTAATACAAATTTCTTCAATAAATTGTCCTCTTTCAATTTTTCTATTTTACTTTGTCTTTTTTTTAATGTTTTACAGTTTTTATTTACTTTTCACCGTAAAATCACCGATACAGTGATTTTACGGTGATCTCAATCCGCAAGGGTTCCTGTTGATTGTGAATGCGGAGCCGAACTTAAAGATCTGGATCACTTATTGAAGGACTGTCCTCGTCTTTCCCCGGGAAGACCTCAATTTTTCTCTTATTTAGCGTCTAAAATAACGAATCTTAATTCAGAAAATTTTAACTTGGATAATTTAATATTTGACCCAGACATTTCAACGGTTATCGAAATAAGCAAATTTTTTATTAAGGGAAACACATATGTATCTGAAATAAATTTTAAAAAAATTAAATAATTAAAATTAATAACAGGAATAAAATAAATAAATAGTCAAACAGCATTAGCGAACTAACGGACAGTATAATAACAATAACAATAAATAAAATCAAGAGTCGGACCAGATCATCTAGATCAAGCATTTGTAATTTTAATTTCCCGCAATCACCTATCCATAATTCAGTATTAAAATAAAAAAGTACAAACGCAAACTTAACAAAGAGACATTCTAATACAATCGATCTGAACTTAAAAGAACATAACATCGAAAATTATTCCTACTCAACATAAACAATGAAATCATCGAATATGTGAATCGGACTTAAAACCGTATGAACCGGACTTAAAACTATAACACAAATAAGACAATTATAGTACTGGCTATTTGTTAATACAAGAGGCCATTAAAACAAAAGAAGAAGAAGAATAAGAAGAGTGACAGTTGATGTGGAACCGTCTACAACCCAACCACCTGTAAATACTTCGACTAAATCTAAGAAATTTATTCCAAACATTTTAAAGAGAAAGAAGGTCTCGTTCGACCTTTAATTAATATCAAGTTTTTTTTCTTGTACAACGAAAGTACTCATTTTTTTCGTTAAAATTTAATTTTAATTCTATTTTATGTTTTTCCTTTTTTTAAACCAAAGTGTCAACCAATTTGACAAGTATTGTCAAATGTGTGATATTAATTTTGTGTGGAATGTATGACTGTATTATGACTTACCTAATTTTTCGTATCATGTAATTAGTCATTTTGTCATAATTCTAACATACCTTTTTAATTATTACAATTATTATTTTTTTATTAATTTTTTTTCTTTTTTATCGTAGACACTTGGAGGGAGTGTGTGGCGGCAGCTTAATGTTCGCTTTGCTTGCCATAGAATTGGTCCTTAGGTTTCCCCTCTTTTTCCTTATGAGGAGGACTAACTGTGATCATCGAGGTATGAATGTCATTCTTTCTAGTTGTAACGTCGAGAAGAGAACATAATCTTATAGTTGAGTGTAAGCCAGATGGCAGTATTATTTTCTAATAAATAATGTTAAACAGAATTTATAACGTGATTATTTGGTCTTTTGGAATCTGACCAATTTTGGTACTTACCATACAAATTTCCCACAGTAGGAGAAGTTTGAATCCAATTTTTTAAATTTTAACTATAATAATCTTCGTATTTCATTCTTTTATTCTTTCTGCCAACACTTTAAAGTTAGTTCTTGTATATGCTTTTGTTTTTTAAAAAATATTGTTTGACAAATCGAAAATATGCAGGTATTTTTCATCTTCTTCAAAATTATTTACATCATTTCAATTCAATTACTATTTTCTAGGATTTTTAACTAAAATTCTTCTCTAAATCAACTATTTTTTAGAATTTTTCAAAAATTTCTCTGAGAATTTGCAAATACACTTGTTTAAAATTCAATCTTACGACATTTTGATTATTCAGGAATTCTTTAATTAAATAATACACTGTAAGAAAAATTTTGGAAATTTTCCCAAAAAAATTTAGAAAGCAAATTTCATTAATTATTTAGAAAAATTTACTAACATAAATAACGGAATTTTACTAAAAAATTATCGAAAACTTCCTATGAATTTAAAAACATTCCCATAAAATAATGTAGAAAAAATTCCAAAAGTTGAGAAAAATTTTCTTAAATGTTTAAAAAAATTTTCTTATAAATATGAAAATTTCTAAGAATTATCAATATATTTTTAAATAATTTACTTCTTTCAAAGAATTTTAATCGAATTTTTAAGAATAATTACATTTTTTGAGCAATTCGATTACAATTGTACTAAAAATAATTAAAATTCTGCGAATGAGCTTTATTATTTTTTATTTATATTTATGAAAATAATTAAATGTTTGAGTAAAATTTTATTAAAATTATTTTTAAATAATTGAATTCATTTGGGAAATTTATTAAAATAGGTCATATTGAAAATCATTTAAATGAGGAAATTTTTTTAAAGTAATTGAATTTTGAAGAAGAATTTTGTTATTTATAAAGATAATTGTAATTGTGATAATTGTGATTTAAGTGAAATTTTCATTAAATAATTTCTAAGTAATAATTTTATGATCGTTGTTTAGAATGAAAGTTATTTAAAATAAAAATTATTGTCAGAAATATAAAAAATTGATGGTTTTGTATTAGAATTCGTGGTGATTCATATTTTTTGAGACAAACAAAAAAGACACCAAAATTCAGAATTTTCTTATGAATTATAAAAATTTAATTTTTTCCAGTACTTTGTCTGACTTTTCTGTCAATTCTTGTGGTCAAAATAGTAATAATCTATATTACAACTCATATTTTATATTTATAAAAGAAATATGAATTAAAAATTTTTTAATTTTATTTTTTTTAAATTGCTAATTTTATTTTAAAAAGTATATGTAAGAAAGTAGGCGAGTGCTTTAGCGTACAATTTGTTGCTAGTCTTTATATATTTATATAGTCTCAACACTTAAAAAGGAAAATAAAGACCTTTGTCCAATAAAAATAAGATTCAAAAGATTTTACAAAATGCAATTTTTTATTTGTTGCTCCATTGATAAAGATGGTGAGAAAATTTATTTTTTTTTAAATAAAACATATTAGTCTCAACCTCTAAAGAAAAATGAAAGCTTTTGGCCAATTAAAATAAGATTTACACTCCTCCTTTTTACAAAACAAAATATTTTATTTAATTTTGAAAAAATATAACTTAGTCTCAATGTGTAAAGAAAAAAGGCCAATAAAAATAAGATTCCCTCCATCTGTCTTACAAATTGTGTTACCACGTGTGAACAGTTTATTATAATATCGGTTGATTGTTTGTTTATAAAATATATTATATTAATATCAGAATCAGTAATATATTTTCGAGCTGTCAAGGAGGAAAAACTCCAATCCGTAACCGCCAGAACCTCGGACAGAACATTTTTAATTTTTTGGTAAAAGTAAATAAAAGAATGTTATTAATAATTCTTAAAATAATATTTTATTTATAAATAAAAAATTGCAAATACTATTAACTACTTTTAAAAATTTTTTTTATAATATTAAATTCAATTTCACATTCTGCCTAAGAGAACAAAAATTCTCTACTCCGTGACAACCAAAATTGTTTTAGTTTCTTAATAAGTAAATAATAAATAAATTTAAAACTCGTTATTCAGAAGTTTTGGGGGCGCTAAATACAAATCACGTGTTGTCTTTTTAAAATTCAAAATGGCGGATACAACATGGAAGACAAAATAGTTAGTAATTTAGTGAAATGAACAACATTTTGACATTTTGAATTTTGAAAAACTAACATCAAATTCGTGAACAGCAACATTGAAATCCATATTCTCCATATTCTATACGCTATTTTGAATTTTAAAAAACTAAAATCAGATTAGTAATCAGCCATCCCAAAAACCATTGAGTAATAAGTCTAGCTAATTCAAATATTGTACTTGCGAAAAAAATGAAACAATTATTAAACATTAAATAATTATTTATTTTTTATTTAATCTTAATTCTGAATTTGTCCTTATGTGAGGGATTCACTCAGAAGACAAAAATTTTGTAAATGATCGACCTACAGTACCCGGATATTTAGGATATCCTACATATGTCCTAAGGATATCTGGAAACTACTTTATCCATAGGATTTCCCGAGGATATCCTGGGATATCTTAAGGATATTCTAGTGATATTTAAATTTTCGGATATAAATATCCGTTGCTGTTAAGGCAGCCCAACTTATTTTGACCCTACTACAATGCTGACAAAATAACTTAATAGAGAATTTTTTGGTTTTGTTCGTTTGGCGTATCTTTTTATGTATAAATATTTACCCAGTAATAACAAAATAATCAAAATTTATTAAATTTTTTTTGATAGTTTTAAAATGTTTTTTATAAATAGCAGATATGAGAACTAAACTTGTATTAAGAAACTGAGGATTCACACTGGACATAAAATACAATGACGTTCAACGAACGTTCCGAAAACGTTTCCAAATCATTAAACATTTTTAAATTTTAATTTATCAGACATAACACGTTATAACAACATTCCCCAAACGTAATATGTTTTTTAACACTGGTAAGCTACAATTTTAGAAAGTAGGTTACTCTTTATACTTATTAAACTAAAAAAACAAATAAGGTTGCCACAAGCTTGCAGTATAGGCTTACTGCAAATGATAAAATATCTACATAATCCAGCTTGCTCAATAAGTTTGCGGCAAGCTTACATGCTATGGAGTTATGAGGACACAATTATAAACAGATAGAATTTTGGTAAAATTACTTTAAAATTTTCATTAAATAAAAGTATATAATTAATATTGCTGCAATATTCTAAACCTGCTCGATAACATACAAATATTATCCATAAACAAAACAATAAATAATTAATAATACATTTAATATTTTATAATAATTTCTTATTATCAAAAACGACAAAGACTTATTAAAAACCTTATACAAGTTTTTTTATGCATATGGATGTAAGGTTACTTTTGTACTTTAAATTCCGTTAGTCTATTAAAAGTGTTTGCAAATAAAAATTTTACAATTACTAAAATTTAAATCAGCATGCATAGTGGAATCTAATCAATTATAAACGAGTTTCTTGACACTTTACATTTTTCATATTTAATCACGTGTCACACATAAAGCTTCTTGATTCATACTTGTATTTACTGCATATGTTTGTGCCAAACAGATATAAATGGTCCAATATCTGAAACAGAGAACGAAATATTCTTTAATTTACTAATTTTATGCTGTATTATGAGTAGAGAAACGCTAAAATCTTGAGCGTCATACATTGAAAGTGACAGAAACGCTTCAAGTCTTAGGGGACTTTAATCTCGCCCGAGTCAAAATCTCATAACTTCTTCTAAAAATTTATCGTAAATACTAGAAAAAAAATGTTGTAGCCTTACCTATAATGTGTAAAAATTTCTAAATGCCACTTGTTGAACTGGATTTTGTTTTATCATTTTTACTTGATGTGGAATGTATGCGGGATGAAACAGAAATTGCACATTCTTCGGAGCGGTTACTACTGGTTTCACTTTCTTGTAATAATTTGTCAGACTCCTGCAGTTCTCGTTCGGGAATTTCAAGTGAATCTGATGAAATTCTTCTTGCACTTTGATAATTCTCACCTATTTCTGTTATATTGTCCTTTGGATCTCTCAAATTGTTAAGTGAATCTGAACTTAAAGATGGTAAATCAAGCGTTGTTTTCAATTCCAAAGAATCAGAACTTCGACACATTAAATTTTGCTTTATTTCTGAATTATCCTCTAACTCCAAAGAGTCAACACTTGTTTCCATAATATTGGTTCCTTGTGGTTTCTGAATTGCAGTAGGAATCTCCTCATCTGTAATTCCTTTTTCACCTTCTATCTGAGAAATATCTTCTGTCGTATCATCCTGTCTTTCTAATTTTTCAACATTAGCTTGAGCAATGCGAATTATTTCATCGATTTCTTTAATTCTTTTCTCATAATCATCTGAACCTGAAGTACTTTGATTACCTGAACCATGTGCGCTGATATGCGTTTTAACTTTTGTCAGATTTTCTAATTTAAATTTATTCTCTGGACTTTCATGGTCTAATAAATCTTCTTCCTCCTTTGCTCTTAATTCAATTAAATGAGCTTCTTTACAAGCTTTTTCTAAACCTTCAAAATCTTTTAAAGACGATAAAGAAATATCGTCTCCATGGCCTGATCGACTACTAGTGTATCTTCTTGGAAGACTTCCATTACTTCCCGAGTCTTGAGATCCACTGCTAAATTTTTTAGAGTTTTCTAAGGCAACTGCATTCTCTAAGTGCTCGAATTCTTGAAGTGAACTTAAAGAAACATTATCATGATCAGTCGGTTTTATAAAATACTTCTTTCCAATTATCGTGTCATAATCAGGTGTACTTCCAAAACTACCTCTTATACTTCCTATACTTCCAACTGACTCTTTGTGACTCCCCATACTACCAAACTTGCTGCTTCCTGCTTCAAAATCAGTTATTTCTTCTTCTTTAATATCTTCTAAAGGTCCTCTTTCGTATTCTATATCATACACTCTTGTGTCACTTTGGAACTGCATCTCTATCCATTTCTTAGCACCTTCATCTGGATCTTCATCAGAATAAGATTGAGAATACTGTTCTTCGTTAGAAACTTGTGGGGGGCTTTCCTCTGATTCAAATTCAAATAATTCATTGCTTCTAGATACCTGACTTGTTGAAACTTCTTTTTCGTCTTTCTTTTCAGTAATTAGATTTTCTACATCTCTGTCATAATTTTTAGTACTTGTACAATGAAATTTGCCAATTATAATACTTTTTCCTTCTGCATCAAATTCTTCAGCTTCTTTTCCTACTTCCTCAATTACTACAAAATCATCCATGATATCTGGTTTATCTACTAATTCAAATGAGTCACTATCCGGCGAGTTTCTACTTTGCAATTCTTTTTCAATTACAGTCTCAATTGACATTCCAGAAGTAGAAGAAGTGGACATGCTTGCTTGTTGTAACCACGTTCTTGTTGATGTATGTAAATCGTCATTTTTCTCATCGGATTCAAGAAAACTTAATCTTTGGTCTAATGAATCTGGCTCAAATGAAAGTGCTTGCTCATCTTGATCATCAATAACACTTTCAGATTCTCTAGATATTATTTGCGTTGAAACACTTTGAACATCTTCCTGGCTAACTCGAGTTGTTATTAAATCCACTGATGTTAGAATTCCAAGTTTTGTTTCATCCATTGATGTAGATAAGTCAGATTTGCTTTTACTATGTTCATCTATCTCATTTTTTTCACCGTCATCAAAATTTGATTTTAATGTAGTATCTATGTGATCTAAATCTTTTTCTGAATTTAAATCTCTAGATTGGCACACATTAGGTTCTAAACTTTCGTTAGATATTAGTTCTAGGTCTGTTGTCTCTCTATCAATAATATCTGCAATTTCTTGGCAGGATTGATCAGCAGAAGAGTCTTTAGATAACTGAGGAAATATCATCTCGGAAGATCTTTTCATTTTATAAGGAATATCACTTTCGCCAGTTTCTATTGTTGTCATTGAAGTGACGTTGGGGATTTGATCATCATCAAGAGTTATTTCAAGATTAACATCCATTGCGTCTTTTTCGTCCATTTCTGATTCAGAAGGTACTAAAGTTTCTGATAATTCGCTTGTGCTATCTACACTTCCAAGATGTCCTGAACTTAAGGAATTTAGAGACTTCATTGATTCTCGAGAACTTAGAGTATTTGCAGCTGTCTGATAATCTTGAGAAGTTGGTCGAGAATTTTCCATAGACATCATTGCTGTTTCGTATTCAGAAAGTGTACCTGAAAAAGCTGATTGCATTGTATCAAATTCAGATGAACTGGGTCTGCTACTGCTGCCAATTTCATAATCACAGGATTGATAGTTACTTTCTCCTGAACTTTCAGGTTCACTTTCAGAAATAATTTTCTTTGGTCTTGAAGGTTTTATCCTTTTTCTAGGAGCAGGTTGTGGTGGTTGTAGAGAGAAACTGTCATCTTTATTATCGGTGTCTGAAATTGATCTACTAGCAGGAATTGGGGAAGAAGAATAAGACTCTTCTAATTTGCTATCTTTTAATATTTGACTAGATTGCTGGCATACAGTGGAATCTTCGATTGTTGTGGAATCAGTAGTCAGTTTTTGTTTACCGCCATCCGTTAGAGATTCTTCACTTTGCAACGATGAGTATTTTGTATCTATTGTTGATGTTTCTGAATTATCTTCCTTCTCTTTTAAATTACTATTCCATTTATGCTTAATGATTGGTGAACCGGACATAGGTGTTGAATCCTGATCAGAACCTTTTTCTGAAGACGATGTTCTATATAGAAAGGGAAGTTCGTTTGGAATTGATTCAGGCTGAATTTTAAATTGAAATTCTGAAGGAGAATCCTTGATATTAAATACAACTTCGTTATTTTCGCTTAACTCTTCAATTAAATCTTGTTTTGCTGCTTGCAATGATTCTTTTACTTCATCAATTTCTTTTTTAACAACTTGGTCCAAAACTGTTATTGCATATTGAGTACTTAAATTAACGTTTTGTAAATCTTCTTTTTTAGTTCTTAATGAACTATAATCGTCAATTGGTGTCTCCTCTTTTTCTATAATTTTCTTGGAATCTTCGATAAATTTTTTTCCTGCATCTATTTCACTTTGGTCTTTCGAATAAGTTTCTGTAATAATATTTGATGATTTACCTGCAGAATATGTTTCTGTAATATCTGGCTTTTGCCGTTCTTTATTTATTTTCTCTTCTGTCATATGATCTGCAAATTGATCTTTAGTTTCTTTTTCTTCTTTTCTTAATGTATGATCTACTTTTTGATGACCTTGATGCACTTTGTCTTCGATTAATTGTGTTTCTAAATTTTGATCGCTCACTTTTGTAACGGAAAATTTAGATGTCTTTAAACCTTTAAGAGTATTTTCATCTTCAACTTCACACGGCAGCTTTGTTTCGAACTTTAGTTCATCCTTTTGTATTGTAGTGTCCTGCATAATACTTGAGTTATATTCTTCTAATTCTTTGTTAAATTCCTGGAAAGGTTGTAAAGTTTCTGAAATTTCAATTTTCTCGTCTCCAATCATCCAGTTAATAGGCTTAATTTCAAGATCTTTAACTTTTGACCTAGGTGATATCAATGGAGGACTAAGGATTTCGTCACTCTCTCTTTTTTGTGGCATAAGATCACTTTCTGTATAAGATCTAATAGGAGGAAGATTTGAAGGAAGAATATTTACAAGAGTTCCTTCGGACATTGTAGTCAAGTTTTCTTCTAATTCTCCACTTCTTGACGGATACATTTTGTCAAGTGCACTGGCTGCTGTACTTTCATGTAAAGTCGAGACTTTTGTAGATGTAGATTCAATCAAATCATTATCTGGTAAATTTTTTAAATGAATAGAATCTTCTTTTAAATAAATATCCTGTTGGGGTTCAATAATTTCCAGTACTCGAGCAGTAGACATTTCGGAATTATCCGGTTCTTGTTGATATTTTAAAGATTCCTTTATTTTACTTTCTGCAAGCTGTTTATCTGTCAATGGAGTTTTTTTATGATTTAATATATCACCTTCTGGTACAAAACCTTCTACATCTTCTAAGTCCATATGGTCAGAAATACTGCTAGAACTTAAAGTTACATGAAAACGAGATGATGAGAGACCTTCCTTATCTTGAAGGAACAATTCATCTTCTCTCGCTAAATCTTCGCTGAAACTAACACTATCTTGTGTGTTATCTTTTTCGAAATTTTCTTCTTGTATCGAAGACCCTGACACGATATTATCTTGCAATAATGATTTCTCCGTCATATCTTGGAACTTTTTCGTCAAATCATCAGCGAGTTGATTATCTGAAATTTCCGAGTCCACGTTTTCTAGGTCTTCTAATTCTCTCTTCAAACCATCTGAAGAAATTGATCTATTACTTAGTTCTTTTTCTATCGACTGTACAAGTGTTTCTGCAATATTTTGAGCTTCTAATTTAGTCATAGCTGGATCATAAGAAGAAGGAGATTCATCTTTAAAAATATTTTTAGCAGCGAATGATTTAGATTCTTCTTTGTGAAAGTATTCATCAGAGACGACATCACTAATACTTTCTTTCAAATTTAACAAATCAGTTTCTATTTTCAAACCAACGTCAATTTTACTTTTTTTTATTTTAGTCAAATCTTCTACTTCTTTTATTATTCTCTCTTTGTCTTCTAGTATTAAGCTGTTTTGACTTGCTTCACTTTTAATCATTGCCTGTGATGCAGATGTATCAACAATCTCTTTCTCTGATGTAAGATTTATTGATGTATTTTGAAGAGTTGTTTTATTTAATTCCTTGACATTTACTTGGCTTTCTTGCACTATTTTTTCCTGAAACTGTTGTTTTATACATTTTTCTGAAGACTTTTTTGATCTATGATCTTCTTTTTTTTCCTCGAATAATAATTTAGTATCACCTTTTGAAATTTCTGAAGATTTAGTTTCAATTTTCTCTCTTGTTGTTGATGCTTCCTGATCTACTATTGAAGTTACAACAACATCAGAATCCTTTTTTAAAGTATCTAGATCCTCGAACATACTTCTAGCATCTTGTGGACGAGCTGAAAATGTTTTTGAGAAAATATGGGTTTCACTTTTCTTTTTTGTGGAAGTAACTTCCTCTCTGACTGTTTTCTCCATACGATGATGTTCTTTTGTTAATAAGTCTTTGTTTTCAGTAATCATTTTCGGAATACGTGATTCCAGATCTGTTTTTCGATCTGCTACAATTTTGCCTATATTTGAAATTGAAGGGTTCAAAATATTTCCGGAAGATGCATCAAGTATATTTTCAGTTTTGTTTTGATCCTTTAAGACTAATTTATCCTTTTCAGTTTTTGTCATTGCAATGGGAATACTTGATTTAAATTCTTTTTTTAACTCCGTTTTAATTTCTGATTTTTGTGTGACAGTTGTTTCCACTAAAGGAACAAATTCTTTTTTCTTTGGAATCATTTGTGTTTCTTTTACATCTCTCTCTATTTTCTGAACTTCGCTTGTTTCGGGTACTGAAAACGATTCCTTCTCTACTTTTTCTTCAGACAAACTTTCATGTTCTGCTTTTAAATTAAATTTTTCACTTATTTCTTCTTCCTTCTTAAAATCAGGTTTTCTTTTTGCATTCGCATGCGGTAATATTTTAACTGGAATCTTTGAATCAGACTGAACATCAGGAACGTATTCAATCTCTTGTTTAATTACATTAACTTCTTTTTCTAATGCTTCTAATTTATCAATATTTGAAATATCTTGTGATATTTTATGAATTATTTTTTCATTTAAAGCTTGAATGTTTTTTGAACTCTGGGAAGTAATTTTATTTTCTTTGTCATCGGAAGTAGATCCTTTATCTTTAAAATCTTCTTTCTCATTAAACTTTTCTTTTGTATCGCTAATCTCTGAAGGTTTTCCTTCTGTATCTGAAAAATAAAATTTATAACTGTAAATCGTATATTATTATTTTGTTGTAAAAGATAAAAAACATTTACACTTTGAAAGTTTTTAAGTTTAATTCTGCTCTTGTTTTATTTTTGAAGTAATCTAAATCAAACTTTTAAATTAAATTACCTGCGTCTATTTTTATTCCAATTGTTGCCTTGTCTTTTTCTTTTAAAGATTCTTGAGATTTATGTACTACTTTCACATTGGAAATTTCCTTCTGAATTTGTTCTTCAAAGTAATGCGCTTTTTCTGCAACAGAACATTCTGAAATATCTGGAATATTCATGTCCTCTAAAGTCTCAGATGATCTTCCTGAAAAAGCAGGTGTATACTCTTCTGACACTACATATGGAAGATTCTCACTGTCACTTTCATTATAAGTAAGTTGAGAAGATTTTGAAATCTCTGATTCCGATCTCTGATAGCTATTTCGCTTTTTTGTAATGTCCTCCCAAAATTTTTTCTTTTCTAAATAAGTCTGCTTTTCTAAGATTAAGTCGTCTTCTTCATCGTTTATTTTATTAGCGTAATTAGAATCAACAGGTTCATCGTGAAAAGTAGATTTCTTCGCAAAGGAACCTTGGAATGTGTCGGTATCTGTAACAACCAAATATCGTATTTATAATTGTTTATTGTAATTAATTTTTTTTGATAAAATGGGTTATAAAAAATAAAAGAATTAAAAAAGACTCTCGATGTATTGATTCAGGCATGTATTGAAAGTTGATTGATTTGAAAAGAATAAGTCTAAATCTGGCTTCATGCTGAGATCTAGAAGAAAGTGTAGATACTTTGAATAAAATTTGACTTAACAGGTAAGGACAATCTATTTGACTTGATAGAATTTTGAATAAAAATGTAGTTTCAGTAATTAAGTTTCTTTCTTCCAAAGTCAAAAACCCAAAACGTTGACACAATTGCAAATATAATTGCACCCTCTAGCCGGATATACACCATCTTTTTTAAAGCAGATGAGTTTGTTAAAAAGCAGTAGAACAGTGCTTAGCTTAGACCAGTGCTTTGATGAGCGGATAGGACCCAAAAAAGAAAACCGTTGGTTATCGTCCAGTGTTGCCACATTTACCGCATTTTTGCAATTTATAACGCATTTTTCAATTTATATATCCAGATTGTCTTATTGCGAAAAAAATCCGTATTTTAGCCTTTTTTATCTTGATATATATATTATTAAAAATTAAAAATATTTTATCAGATTTGCAAACATATAGAACGAACCTCGTCTTAAGGTACACTCACATCTTTTCCTTGTTATTTTTATTTATTTTAAAATACTTAAACTAGATAATTGTATTAATAAAGTGAAAATAACTAAAGATGCAGTTCCATGTTAAGTAGAAAAAAAGCAAAAATTATTGTCAAAAATCTCTCGATAAGGTTTTACTTACAACACTTTTTTAGCAATTTAGAGACATAGTTTCGTCAAACTGTTTTACTTAACTCATGTATCACCTCTTTATCTATCAAATACAAAAAGAATCTCAAATTTGATAAAAAGTGGAGTTAGCAGGTTTGCACTCTAAACCATTGTACTTCTCAAAGTATTAAAAAATTATACGGAAAATATAAAAGGAAATAATGACTACAGTCCGAAAGTGCAATTTGAACTGTTTATTAAATATTACTAAAACAATAAAAATATAAATTGCAACAATAATTAAATTAATTACATTAATTAACTAAATGAAATAATTTAATTTTTCAATTTTAATTATGCTATTAAAAATAAATAATATAATATTATTTCACATGAAATAATGTTCTATACATTTAAAATAAATAATAAAAAATGCAAAAAAAATTAAAACTGAATAGAAGAAGGATAAAGAATATATTTATTGAAGACAAGATTTTATCTTGTTAATTTTTAAAATAATTTTTGAACAATATAAGATTTAGAAATTTCAACTAACCGAAATAATACTCCCAAGTAGCTCGTAATAAAACTGCTACTTGGGCTTTTAATATAGAATTTTTTAAACAGTATTTATTAGTTGCTTACAATTCTTTAGTAACAATCATTTTATAATTTAGTAATAACTATAAATTAACATTTTATCAATATCGCACATTAATTAAAACACTATGTTAATTAAGATGAACTAATGTCCTTCAGATATCCTAAGAGTTAGGGTACGTGAAAAAATATAATTTTCATTTCATAGTTTGGACCCTAAAGTTTTTGAACATAAGAGTTACATGAGATTTTACTAATGTTTAGCTGGGTGAACGATTATTTATTGATATCTATAAAACATCCGAATTGTAGTTTAATGAATCTGTAAACATTTTAAAGATATTTATAATACTGGTGTTCAATTCTGTAACCTATCCACTTCCTACTTTCCACTCTCACTTCCCACTTTCCACTACCACTTTATACACTCTCACTTCCCACTGACCACATTCACTTTCCACCTTACACTTTCTACCTTCTATTTTCCACTTCCCACTTTCCACTCCTACCGTACACTCTCACTTCCCACATTCAAATCCCACCTTCACTATCTACTCCCACTTCCCACCTTCCACTCCCACTTTCCACTACCACTTTATACACTCTCACTTCCCACTGCCCACATTCACTTTCCACCTTCCACTTTCTACCCCCCATTTTCCACTTTCCACTCCTACCGTACACTCTCACTTCCCACATTCAAATCCCACCTTCACTATCTACTCCCACTTCGCACCTTCCACTTTACACTCTCACTTACCACTGCCCACATTCACTTTCCACCTTCTGCCCCCATTTTCCACTTCCCACATTTACATCCCACCTTCCACAATCTACTCCCACCTTCCATTTTCCACTCCCAGTTCACACCTTTCACTCTCACTTCCCTCCTTTCACTTTCTATCCCCATTTTCCACTTTCCTACCATTAGGAGTGGAAAGTAAGAAGCGAAAGTGGGAGTGGAAGGAGAAAGAGGGAATTTAGAAGTGGAAGGTGAAAGTAGATAGTGGAAGGTGGAAAGTGAGAGTGGAAAGTGGGAATAGATAGTGAAAGGTGTGATGTGAATTTGGAAAGTAAAAGTGGGAAGTGAGAGTAGAAAGTGGTAGTGGAATGTGGGAAGGGAATGTGGAAAGTGAGAGTAGATAGTGGAAGGTGGAAAGGGAATGTAGGAAGTGGAAGTAGAAAGTGGAAGGTGGGAAGTGATAGTGGATAGTGGTAGTGGAATGTGGGAAGGGAATGTGGAAAGTGAGAGTGGAAAGTGGTAGTGGAAGGTAGGAAGGGAAAGTGAAAAGTGGAAGTAGATAGTGGGAAGTGGGAGTATATATTGGAAGGTGGGAAGTGGGAGGGGAAAGTAGAAAAGATACAGAATCGACCCTCTGTATTACTAAATTAGAGTATTTTCCTCTAGTTACAACCCTGTCGAAAAAATTGATACAAAGTGCGTTTAAAGAGTGTTTTATAAAATGTTTATTCCATTTGAATTGCGTGTTAAGAACACAAATAATATGTTTGATGCGTGTATATATTAAAATGAATCAGTGTTTTACAAGCACTTGGTGAATAGTTTGCAAACTTATTAGTGTTCTCAAAACATAGTATGTCATAAAAGTGTTTTATGAGTATTCTTACATAATGTTGGAAATGTGTTTTAATAGTGTTACATGAAACATTTTCTAATTGCAAATTCTATGTCTAAATTGTGTTCATACTGTATATAATCATATAAGTGTGTTCCAAGACAAGTGAATTTAGTGTTTAAAACAGAATAAAAATATCTTTAAACATTTATTAAACCTACTATTGTTGGTTACATTTTCGACAGAGAAGCTACTGAACATTTTTTAATAACAACACTGTTAATATAACTCTTAATTACATAGAATTAATTCCTGGTTAACATACGTTTTTACATTGCCAACTTATTACAAGTTTTTTTTAAATTCATGTGTAAACTTTTTTTATATAAAAATTGAATGTCGTTGCTTTAGCATTGGCAATTTAAGTATTAATTTATTTAAATTAAGATGTTTTTTACATAGGATTTGGAAAGAATCCACTCTTTCTTATTAAAAAATTATCATTCTTTTTTCTACATATCACATTTTCCAAAGGTACATCACTTTTATTTCACAAAAATGCAAAAATAATTATTTTTTTACACTACGTTATTCAATTGTTAAATTATCAATACCAATAACTTTCAATATTCTTATTTGTAAAAGAGAAAAAAAATTGTAGAAGGGGTAAAAATAAGCTTTTTTGCTTTCACAAAAATCAAATATCTTAAGGTAAAAATAATTTTCAAGTACAATAAAATAAGCTTAATATGTATTACGATGTATAATGCAATTTTTATTTGATATCACATTGTTTTTCTTCCGTTTATATAATGTTTGTTAAAATAAAAGTAAATTTACTTCAGTTCAAATATAATTCATACTAAAATTTGAGTACAAGGGTCAAGGGCATACGTTTTACAAATTTTAATTTTGCTGTATATGATAAATGTTACTTAATATATCTCGATCGTAATTGTTAAAATATTAAATTAAATCTTTTAGTGTTATTTAAATAATTATTACATGAACGGAAAAAAGGATGTGGAATTTAACATTGCATTAAAAAATGGTTTCCTTTATAAATTTAACTACAAGCAAAGTTAATTTTCTCTGCTGACAAAGTAAAGAATTTTTAAAGTGTATTGTTTAATTGCTTTGAAATAATTTTTCTCTTATGTTCACATTTACACGAAAACAATATTATAGCATTTTTTTTTTAATTCTGCCAGTTATTTTATAATCGAGATCATCATTCGCCCACGTTTTATTTTTTTATCTAATTTAAAAATTACTTTACTCCAGATCTTCTACATCGGTATGACTGTCACTAATTCCATCGTCTGAAACATCTTTAGCAACATTAAGTAGATGATCTATTTTATTCAGATTTTTCATAACAATTTGAGAAGCTGCAAGGCCGTCCAAAACTATTTCTTCTTGAATTCCACAAGCACCTTCAAGTTCATCATCTTCGTCAGAGGCATCCATATCTTCACTATCAGTTGTTGGCATGACAATAATATCTGGCATTTTAGAATGAACTTCTTTTTCCCTTGCTGTACAAATTTGATTTCTTACTTCAACCGAAAATGGACCATCTCCTTCTTTTGTGGTAATAGTTTCTCCATTAAAGTCAGTGAATATATCGGATCGAGCTTCAACACATATTGGAGCTGGTTCTTCTCCGTCTTCATATGCTAAATCTTCAACATCAGTTTCTCCTTGATGACTATTGAAACCCACACTCAAACTATTTCTAGCTGGTTTCTTTTCCTTAGTATCATGAGATTCAACATCACTTGTATAAATTTCATCAACGTCAGTTAAGTTATCTACAAAACTATTCCGACGTTCTCTTGTTAAATAAAAATTTTCCTGATACGTAGAGTCTGATTCTTGATAATCAACTCCGTCTACAGTTACCGAAACAACGGGATTGGGTATGTTTTGAGGAATAGCATTGACTTTAGAAGATATATTTTTCTTTCCTCCTGGATGTATGATTGTCAATTCTCCTTCAGAATCAGTATCCGAAAAGTGTAGCGAAGTATTGTTCATTAAAGCATTTAAGCGTCTTCGGGTGGACCTAGTTTTGCGTTTTACTTGAGCAGTACCACACCTACTACTTTGATTTAGTATACAACTATCTGCTGATAATTCTTTGCATTTATATTCTGATTCCATTGCAAAATTGAATTTTTAAATACTTTTTAAGGAAAAAAAATTGTATAATTGTCTATTTAAAAAATACCCTGAAATAAAATTAAATAAATTAATATCAAATCAAAACAGAAAGAAAACAATCTCAAGTAAAATAAATAAAAGAACTCACTCCTGTATGAATTTTAGAAATATATTTTTCAATACACTAGTTGGTGGTAAATAGTATACTAGCAGTTGATTACTGACTACGAAACTCTACCCTTGGTATTGAGATTTGTTGATACATTGTCTTTAAATGAATTAAAGAAGCGGTACGGCTTCCCAAGTCATAAGAGGATTTAATTTTCTTCTTAAATAAAAATATAGAAAAAGAAGTCTGGCACTGGACGACTATACATCAGCTTACCTAATTGCATTTAATACACTGAGGTTTCATTGAGAAACCTTCTGTGTCTCTTATATTATCGATGAAATGAAGGTTATGCTTTATTCTCCTTTTTTTGTATTCACTCTTACTCTAGCTACAAAAATATTTAGTAAATGGAAAATTTTGTACCTGTTAGCTTTAATTGGAGGTTGTCATTTATAACTTTCTTTTCCGAAGGAGAAGTTGATTTGGGTTCATCGCATTTCTCTTTGTGATCTGATATTGATTTAGATTTAATATCAGAACTTTGGGCCAGTTTGTTTGAATCTTCCATAGCTAAAAAATGAATATTCGTTAAATATAATTATGTTAAATCTAGAACATTAAAAATTCTGAAATTTTATGTCCTCAATTATAATTTATAAATAATTTAGAACAGCATATAGAACTCTCTTCTAGAACTTTTTTTGGTCTTGTTTATTTACAATATCTTGGGGAATATCCAACGGATCACCATAAAATTTTTTGAGTGTACTCTTAAATACACGTATATTACGAAAATGCAATAAGAAAAATCGATTTTTTAAAAATCCTAAGTGGATGTAACCCCTTAAGCTAGCTGAATGTGGATTCGCGTAAAAATCGAATTCGGACGTTACGGGGAATTTTTTTGTTACCGTGAACAATAGCACTGTTACCGACATACAGTTGCTAGGACGAGCAGATATTATTTATATTAATTTTTAGTCATGAATTTCGGGATTTAAATTATTTACACAAATCTTTTAAAGATAAATAAATATAGTTTACTAACCTAAATGTTTGTTCTTTAATACTGAATTACTAAATGTTTCTGGAAGCACAATATTCAGCACACAAACTGGTTGCTGAGGAGGTTCTCCTTTAGCTACTTTAGGTTCTCTCATGAAAAGCATTCTTGCAACAGGATCTAAAGTTGGATCTTTCACTTTTACATGGAACGATATCCTGTTTTGACGAAATGATTTAAAGACAAATTTCAACTGAACTCCAGACTTTGTAACAGGAACAAGATTTCCACTAAATTCTATATACAAATTTTTCCCATCCAGAGCCTAAGAAACAAATTAAATTTTTCCATTTTTAAATCATGTAAATTATTGTTAGGATTATATCTTTATAATTTTACCTCAACATCACGACTTTTGACTAATTCCAAGAAATCTTCTTGCTTTTCTAGAGAGTGCATTCCATCTTTACCATCTGTCATGCATAATATCCGTAAAGTGGCTTCTATTAAATCGAACCGCTTCGAGTAAATGACAAAGCTTAAAATTGAAAAAACATAGAAGATATTAATGAAAATTTCTGTACAATTTAACAATTTTTAACATATCCAATGTCAGAATTTATTTAAATGTCTTGTTTCAACAAACAAGATTTTTGATCATCCGTATTGGATCCGCTATTTTGAATTATAAAAACTTAGTTTAAATTCATAATCAGCGACCCAAAAAAGATGAGAATACTAAATTTTATGAAAGTAAGTTTACTTTTAGGGTTTCGTACACAGAAGGTGTATCTACGAAACCCTTCTGGACAGACACTTGTGTTCATCTAGTAAAAATTGATATCAGAATATCTTTAAAAACAGGTAATTAACATCAACAATCAGTCTTACAATTAGTGTATTTTTCTTTCATATTATTCTATATAAACTTTTTATCAAATAGAAATAATAAATTCCGTACTTTATAATAATAGAAATCCTTTAAAAACTTACTTTGTAATGAATGGAACAAATAATGATTCTTTATATAATTCAGTCGCCATTCGTGGAACATCACTTGCGCTTCTATAGTCCATTAGCCAAAATCTAGCAGAAACCGTGGTTGTAAAGGAAACTCGGTCATTCATAAAAGTTAATGGTGTTGATCCAGTCACATCTTCCCATTGAGCTTCACTGGTACCCCCTTTATAAAATCATAAAGAATAAAATTCTAACGCTACCTTTACCAATATAACGATTATACTAAAGCAAACAAGTATAATAAAGTAAAATAATGCCTTAAGCGAAAATCATTGTTGATTGTCGGGGTAACTTTGGTAAAAAAGGAATTAGCTATGCTGATGACTTGGGGAAGCTCAAAAAAGAGTCTGAACCTGATACCAGACAAACAAGTGTGGTGGGAGCAAGACCCACTAAGATTGGTGGGTGCTTATAAAAATAGAAGGCTCATAAGAGAAGGAGAAGTTCGCCGAGGAGGGGGCAAGAATTGTAGGTGATCTTGGTAAGGTGCAGATGACGGATCAAATAGTTACACTGGAGATCCGTGACCTGGATTGCATTACCGACAACGCCAAAGTCCAGAAAGCCTTGGTGAAATTATTAGGAACACCATCAGCTAGCAAAAAGTGACGGTCCTAGGGCCCACCAAGCGTGGCCTGTAGCTTGCTGTTGTAGTCACGAACTTAAAGGAAGCTGAAAGGCTTGAAAAGTTGAGACGCATAAAGGCGGGCTTTATGTCGTGTCCAATCAGAAAAAGATGTTTGGTCGTCAGGTGCAATAGGTGCCTAGGATGCGGTCAGGTCGGCTCTTGAGGACGTGAAAAAAACTTTTGATAGAACGAAAAATAAATAGGCCAGAACAAGAGCGGCACGGAAGAGTTGTGCGAGCAACAAATGGGACCTTCACCCCACGGAGTTCAAAGCCAATAGGTAGTTCCGTGGGTTGAAGAATAGTCCAGATTAAGTCGGAAGTGGTTTTTAGTGGGTCGACCAGAACAAGAGCGGTCATCCCCACACAACCTGGGATTCTATATCCAGGTATCTGAATTCACAGATTTTCCATTTCTGATTACAAACAAAAAAAGGAATTCTTTCTTATATCTACACCTTTTTATATAAGGATGATTATAACTGAATTAAAAAGCTTTCTTTTCAATTTGTTATTAGACTCACCTGCAATACTACATAGCAACCGTAACGAAGTAGTTTCACCTCCATATTGATTAATCATTCCTTTATTTGCTGCTTGAGGAACCGGTATTGTAAGAGTAATAGGTTTATGAAACTTCCTTCTTCTTGGTTCAATGGTAACGACTGGTGAAACTGCTACACTGTTTCCGAGAAGTTTTGCTGTTAGCTCGGTTGGTATCACGTGTGCCTAAAATTTCAGAATTAATCGTTTAATATTTCGTATTAGACTTTCATATATAGGGAAAAATAAATGTATATAAGCAAATCTAAAAAATCCAGATGCATTTTTTAAAGCTGACCTGCAATCCAACAATGATTTTTTTAGTAAGTGAACCAGGTGGAAACACTGCTTGGACGTGATTTGCAACACTGGATATTAAAATTCCTCCTTCTGCTCCAATTACATGAACCTCTTGCTTGATTCTTGTAACAATAGCAAAGTATTGTGGAAAAGTCTTAGTTAGAATACGAGTTATTCGTCCCGAGTGTAAGGCACTCATTTGGGTATCTGAAATATTTAAATTAATTAACAATTTAAAATTATTTGTTAAATTTTTTTACATAAATTTTATAAGTGGGGCCCAACTTTTGTCGACACATTTTCATCACTCATCTCTGTGTAGGTTATTTTCCGGGTGTATTTAGAAAAAATAATGTAATTCAGGCTTCCTACAGAGTACATAATTTTTCTTATCTATTTTAGAAATATTTTACTGAATCATTAAAAATTTTGCAATACGAGGTTCTTAAATCAATACAAAAAAACTGACCCACAAGCAATTAAAGTGGGTGGCATTTTGTCCCATTGGGAGGAGCTGTATAAAAAGGACACCCTCGACAAATTCGCCAGTCAATCCAGCCACCGCCAGCAAGTTAACTAGTTATGTACTGCCATCGAGTTTGTTCTTTGACTCCAGTACAGAAAACCTCTTCAAGAACTAAGGGTCTTCTTTAAGTCTCGTCTTAGTCAAATTCATTCAAGGAGATAATTTCTACTACGAGACACATTTCTGTTTTTCTAAGGACTGCATTACTTTGACATCAAAGTTAATTAAATAAATCGGTCATTCCAAGGCAGAAGGATGTTTAATCTAATATACATCGAAATCTTGACTTCTGACCTTTCACTTTGTCTGGCCCGAAAATAATTTGAGGAAAATCTACTGCGTTCTATGTTTCTGCTAGTCAAGTTGTTTTCTTCGACCTCGCAATAAAGGGGGCACCGCTAGCTTGGTCTACGACTCTAACCATAACTTTTAAAGGTAAATTTCTAATACTTCAAATTTGTCCCCATTTAAATTCTCCTTGTTTCTACAAAGTTCTAATTCTGTTTCAGTATTACAGAAGACATCTGGATCTACTTTTTATCTCTAATTCAAATTGTAAAAGATTCAAATAAAAACTTTAATAATTTAAATTTAATTTAACAGTTCCTCTTTCTTAACCCTGTCCCTTAAGATAAGAGCTTTCGCTCTGTGAATAAATCAGGTTTAGATCACCGATGCCGGACAAATTAAACATATATAATTTTGGATATGCTCAGCTTCCTTTTGAGACAAAACAGTTCATACATAAATTAAAATTATTTTGTCTATAAGCTTTTATTTGCTTTACTCTGCTTGTGTAAGCCTTTGAGTTAAAAAATGAATGTCTAAATATATAAATTCTAAATTTTGGTACTCACCGTAAGTAGTGTTTAATAAATTGTCATCACCATCGAGAGAATTATCGTGTTCTTTCCAAGTTTCTCCATTTTCAGTTCTTAAAATTATAATTTCTCTGTTTTGGCCACGAATTGCAGCAAAATTTGGAATGTCAATTAACACAGGCCTACAAAAACATTTTTTTTATTAAAAATTAATAAACAGAGTAGGATAAATAGTAAAGTTTTCATCTTCTTTAAAAATTAATGTGGATATCTTTAAAAGTTTTAAACAAACCATAGATATATTTAAAGTTTGGGTAGTATTAAAACTTATTGTTTTTGTTACGTCATTAATTTTTTGTAAGACATAAATTCAATAGCACTTTTATCTTCGCTTTAACATTATATGGAACTTTAATCTACTGAAGCTAGAGAACTTGCTAAATTATTCAGAAATATTTAATAAAATTGTAATATTTACCCTAAAAATGAAGCTCCAACTGGGCCCATCTCAATAATGCGAGCAGCTAAAGCTTCTCCTTCCATTAATGGAGGAAGATTTACAACTTTATTTGGTTTTACTAATCTACAAGTAACACGAATTGGCATTGTAGCTCTTCGAGGTGGAACAATTATTCGAATTCCACTATGTCTACAGCCTTTCATTGTGTCACCTCTTGCATCCACCAAAAAGCTTACTAGAAATCTGAATTCAATGATTTTTAATACCTGGAATTAATTCCTAGAGTAAAAGCTGTTTAAATTAATCAAAAAAATACTCACGATCGGAAATGAAGTTTCCTACAAATAAAATTAAGAGTAGATTAAAAACTATTTGCATAAAGTATTAAAGGACAATATTAAGGATTAACTTCCAATTGGACAAAATTTTAAGACTTACTTCAATTCATGGAAATCTTTCTTTGCAGAAAAAGGGGAATGATTTTTTTTCAAAATTATCTTGAATTGGAGTTAGACTTAACATTATGTTTATTTAGGTGTGGATTGATTAAAAAAGTGTTGATATTTTTACACCTGAAGCAAAGACATTTTCAATGGATTTTTATACATTTTTGAACTCGTGAGTCATGTTATACTCATTTTCTTCTAAACTGTTTGGGAATTATTACAAATAGAGATTCATGTTCTACATATTTCAGAGACAAAAAATTCCTTTTTTAGACAGCATTTCCTTACAATTTCTGACAGTTTTACATATTTTAGTAAATTACCTTTCATTTATTTAATTTTAATCGTGAATGTCAGCTTCTGAGGTAAATATCGACAAATTTTTTAATAACCTTCTTTTAATGACTTTAAATTTTCAAATAAATAACAGTAATTTAATTACCCAAACCCAAAATTATCGTTATCAAAATTTTCTCCTATGCAGTAATTATTGCTCTCAACAAACTGTTGCTTTTCTTCTTTTGAAACTGTAAATCAAAAGTTTTTAGTCTAATATTTGTCTAATATTTGTAAGCAAATATTAGACATAAGTTAAGGAATTTCTAAAAAATAATTGTTACCATGTCTGTGTACAGGGTCGTCGCGAGTTACATCAATGGGAAGAGAATCGTCTCGAAGACTTTTCATTAAATCTACGGTTAAGTATCGGTAAGGTTGTTCACTAATCAAAGTGTCTGAACCTGTAATTATAAAGACAATGTACTTATAAACATATTAAGCTAACAAATTTCCAGTGTCTCAATTATAAATTACAATTGAAAAATTAGATTAAAGTTACGGTCATAATGTAGTAAAAGTATTGAACTAAAAAATTTAATTTATGGAACAATTAAAATTTTAAAGTTTGTACCTCCTTCATCATCAGAATCCGAAATAAAGCTTGTTTCTTGCAAACTTTCTGGGGCGATTACTTTGTATTTCTCTTCCCAATTTTTGTTATCATGCGTTTCGCTATCGTAAGATAGTCCTTTCAAAACTTCTATTACAGATATATATCCTAATTTTTGAGCGATATTCAGTGCTGTTAATCCATCCTAAAGAAACATTAATTATAAAATTAACTTCAAATGTAAGTATTAGTAACATCAAACATGGAAATGTATTAAATCCTTTTTGCAAATAACAAAAAATGACAGTACTCTAAGTTACTTTTTTAAAATTTTTTTTAACAAAAGAATAAAGTTCACTGTCAATACATTTTCAAAATAAGTTGAAAATCAGCTTTATCCTACACTTTCTTATACAAATATATAATAGGTAATGTATAATTACATTCGTGTGTGCTCTGTGTGAAGCTTGTCCTTCTATAAGAGCAGATACAACGTGGGCATGTCCTTGTTGAGCAGCTTGATGTAATGGAGTGTAGTTTTGGTTAGTCTTAACATTAATTTCAGCAGAATGTTTTAATAAAAATCGTATCATTGATAAATTTCCAAAATGCGCTGCAATATGTATTGGTCTATAACCAGTTTGTGTTTCTTTTTCAATATTTGCACCATTTTTTACTAAAATTGAAGCTACTCTAGTAAAATCTTCTTGGGCACATAAATGTAAGGCTGTGAGTCCATTCTGTAAAAAACTTTATTTAAATTTCTAAATTAGGGGGGAAAATTTTTAATTCTTTAAAATTAAATGTAAGATTTTAAATTATTAATCAATTTCAAACTTCTGCCATAGCATACTTGAGAGAAATGTTCAAACATTAATTGAGGATCCGGATGTAGCAACTGCCGCTACGCGTTGTCGCAAAGGATAATACCAGTCAGGTAGCAGCGAGGGGTCCATAGAAGTGCTCACTGCTCACTGACTGGTATAGTCCTTTACGACGGCGCGTAGGGGCAGTTGATACGTCCGGCCCCTCAATTATTAATTTTTTAATTAATATTATTATTAGTTTTTAATTTGAAATTATTTTTCTCTTATACACACCACGCTACCCTATCTAAAGTACATCTTTGATTTCGTTAAATTAGAAGCTCGGTTATAAGACGAAATTTGAATAAAAAATTTAAGTTACATATAATGAAAACAACAGTACTAATTCTTTAGAATAAGCATTTTTTATATATTACCTTCGCATTGTAATTCGGATCAGCGCCATGATCAATCAATAAATTAATCATATCATAATGTCCCTTTTGTGCACTTAAATGTAATGCAGTATAACCAGCTTTCGATTCAACGTTTGTTTTAGCTCCGTGCTCTAATAAAACAGTTGCTGTATCCATCTAAAAGAAATATTTAAAGATGTATTAGATCTTTGTACTTTAATAATTAGGCAAACGTTGCACTTATTAATGATATGGTATAGAGAGTCTATGAGACATAATTAACATCATTTTATTTTTTCTTAATTCCTTTGAACTGTTTAATTACATTGAACTGGTTACATAATGAAGTCCATACATTTTACATGTTTTCAATTGAATAGAGTAAATTTAAAATTTTACCATTACACATCAGGAATTTTTACTTATGAGGTAAAATAATCGAGTTTGAGTTTTGAGTTTGAGTTAATATTATATTTGGAACTATGATATTAATATTAATGATATTAATGATTTATGATATTAAATATTTATGATATTAATTATCACGTTACCTGATTCTTTCGTGCTGCAATATGTAACGGAGTATGACCATTTTGAGAAGTAATATTAGGAGATGCTCCTTTCTCCAGCAATAATTGTACAACATTTGGATGATCATAATGACAAGCCAAGTGTAAAGGAGTTATATTATTCTGTAAAAAAATTATTTGGAAACATTTTAAAACCTACTGAAGTTCTGTATTCATTTATGTACGTCATAAACAATCCCAGGCGGGAAATGTGTCACTTTGCGCCCGCACTAACTAATAACCATTTCATATTTTTAAGATATTTAATAATATGTTTAAAAATTGAAGTTATTAATAGTAAAATTGTTTGCGTTGTCGTTTGCAAATAGTTTTTGTCTTAAGTGAATAGATTCCTAAAAAAGTGCGCTGAACTGTTATTGGAATTTTTAATTTTTTAAATATATGTTGATCTAATAAATAAAATATACAAAATTTAGAATTTCGTAAACCAACCTTTCCTTGTGCATCTAGTTTGCTTTCCTTTTGTAAAATAATTTTGCAGACATTCATGTTTCCGTATTTTGAAGCAATATGTAAAGGTGTAAATCCATTTTTCGTTACTGCTTTAATAGATGCTTTATTTTCAAGAAGAATAGCAGCAACCTGTTTAAACATATAGTTTATATAGTATATTTGATCCTTTTCTTGTTCAAAATAAGTTTATTTTAAGTACTGTTAAATCTTCCTAAAGCAAAAAGTACAATGAAACAAATCTTTCTCTATAAGGACAACGAGAGGGAAAATTTAAAATTCTTACTTGTACTAAATCTTATTATATACAATTATAAATTTGCAGAAGTTGCAAATGATGATGATGATTAATTTAATCGCGCTCAAGTATTTTTTGTAGCAGATCCTATAGAGAATTTAGAACAAAAAATTGAACAAGGAAGTGTTAATAGATAACAATGCAAATAAGATGAAGATGGAGGCCTATAACGAGGGCACAAAAAAGCATTTTAAACGTAATTACCAAAAAGGAAAGGTTAATGAAAACAGAAAAACACTTCGAAAAATTTCATTCATTGATGACAAAACCCAAGAAAAGCAGTAGATAATTATTCATATTATCATATTCTTTCACCGTAGCACCTTCAGAGAGACTGCTAAGACAAGGACCATGAGAGACTCTTGCGTCCGTGACCAATTTAGTGTTTCCCAAGAGGCTAAACACCGGGCGACCTTCCGGTTGATTGTGTCGGGTCGGGTAGCCGAGCTTAGGCCCTGGGAAGGAGCAAAGTTAAGAGTCAGTGGGGTTGAGATACTCCAGGCAGAACCGGAGGACGTGCAGATGGTCTTACAGCATCTCGAGGGGTTGAAACCCCACTTTGGAGACATCGACCTGGCTTTTGCTGAATGTCGATGGATCTCAGGTAGTTGACAGGAGCTTCCTCCTGGTTCTCCAGATCCTTGAGAGACAACCAAAGGCCATAGAAGCTCTCGAATTTAGGCCATACTATCATATGGACGGGTAACCTTTAAGGTAACTGTCCCGGCTCATGAAGTCTCAGAAAATATAGAGGTGAGCGGAAAGAATACATAATTCACAGTTTGCAAGCTCACTACTATAACTTGCATTATAGTAAAGGCGCCTTGTCTGCGGATCTGATATTGGTGGTAACTGACCTAGAAGAGATAGATAAGATGGCCGTTGTATCAGCATACTTCCCATATGACAGACTTCCCTCTGTTGCAATGCTATTAGGAAAGAAGTGGTTGATATTTCTCTCTGCTCTAAGAGCATTGGAAACAAGGTAAAAAGATATAGAGTTTCTAATGAACCTTCGCTTGCTGATCATTCACAGATTGTCTTTAAGGTGGAGTCTGCGGGTCGTTCTGAAGCGAAGTGGATTCGTTATCCCAGGAAGACGTATTGGGCTAAATGTAACTCAGAACTCAGAGAGACTCTTTCTGGTTTATCATGTAAGATTAGAGATCGTGAGACCATTGATAAAGTGGCAAGTAACTTTAAAAAGGCCATCAAAGCAGCTTATGGAAATAGCTGCAAACTGATCAAAATGTTTTCGGGAAAAGAAGAATGCTGGCGGAATATGAAATTAGAACATCTCAGAAAAGAAACCAGAAGGGACTAAAAACGAAATGAGAAAAGCAAAACAAAATAGTTTGAATGCTTTCTGTTCTATCATCGAAAAAGGGAAGGAGGCAGCTAGGCTTGATAAGCTGCTTGCTAAAAACTCCGATGCAATCTTGTGCACCATGAAGATGCCTGATGGGAGCTTTTCTGAGTCAGACGATGAGACCTTGTTCTATTTGGTCAAGTCACACTTTCCGGGCTTTTTAAAGTCTGCAGGGAGCAGCTCCGATCCTAGGCCTCTGATTAACCTTCCGCAGCCTGATTATCGGTCTTAAAGGCAGTTGGCTAATAGGACCGTGACTGCTGATAGGGGCAGATGTCCCGTGAAATCTTTTAGTCCTTACAAGCTTCCCGGTCAAGATGGAGTCTTCCCTGTCCTTTTATAAATGATGGTGTAGGGCCATTGATTATGCTTGCTATGGGCAGTTTGACTTTACAGCGTTATGTGCCAAAAGCGTAGACAGGTACGAAAGTTGTATTTATACCTGAACCGGACAAAAACGGGTATACCCGATCGATAGATATATCCACATTCCACAGTGAGATCTTGAAGCAGTATCCGCTATACAAATGCGTATAGAACAAGATGCTCTACGGAGACAGCGCTGGCTAAAGCAGTTGATCTCATTGATGGACAAGTACAAAACCAGGGTTTTACGGTAGTTTATGGGCACAAAAAGGTCTGTTAGTCAGGCCTCCCCAAAGTCTATAAAATTAGCAAGGTTACACAGATAATATTTTTTTAATCGTTAGTGGCCTCCACCTTGATGTAATATTCGATGTGGCGTCAGAGGCATTAAACCGGGTAGATAGATGGTTCAAGAAGGTAGGTCTGTCTATAAATTCTGGGAAAACAAAAGCTGTTATCTATACCAGACGGTATTATAGAAATTCTGGATAGTAAGCTGCTTTGGAAAAAGCATCTAGAGGAGAAGTGCAAGAAACTTACAGCTGCTCTTTGAAAATGCAAATGGGCCATTGGCAGTGACGGATCCAGAGTTTACTCTAGAAGGGGTCATCTTTCTTTAGATGCGGCGAGCGACGACCATAATTAGCTGACCTTTTTTATTTGTAAATTTTTCGTCCCAGAGGGGGTCATGACCCCCATGACCTTCCCCCTGGATCTGACACTGGCAATTGGTGTCAACTAAGGTCTTAAACCGGATACACTATTATGGATCTATGAAGCAATTCTGCCTCTCACTTTTTTCTATTCTGAATACATTTTTTACTGAGTAAGAATGCCGATTCATTAAAGTTTACTATTAATTTAAAAAAATTTCCCTTATCTCCGAGTGACCCGGTACTCAGATCAATAAAAGTTTATTTACTGAACCCAACATATCCAGTAGGCATTCCTAGACGAGTTTTGATTCTATTGAGAGATATTTCAGAGTTCCTAGGCAAGTGGCATATTATCTCAATGATTCAACCACTTTAATACATCCAGTTTTTTGGTAAATTCCGAAACTTACACCGCAGTCCACCTTGGAGCCATCCTTATACCATACTGCGTCTCCAAGTGGAATACACTTCTTTTGCAGTCTATTCTAGAAGGTATAAAGATCTTATGACAGGGTTTAAATTTCACCATTTTAATCATTCTATCCTGCACAATACTTAACTCTAGGAAAATTAGAATTAAAAGACGAAGTTTGGTGCATTTTCTACCAGACTTATACTTACCCTTTGCGGCTAGTCTGCTCATATTGAGTTCCTATTTTTCTAGATTATTTGCAAGACAATTGGTTACCTTCTGTTTAAGGGTTATTTTTACCCCTAAAAACCGTAAACGACTTGATCTCGAGAAACGGCAAGACACGGGTATCTTTTTTTGCTCTAGTTTCCGAAAATCCTTGGTTCGTTCATGTGTGAAAAAAAATTAACTTTGTCGGACGGTGGAATAATTAAAAAGGTAAATATCTGACACTCTCATAATGAACCTCATTTAAATTCCGAAATTGAGAATGTTACGTTGTACGCAGTTTCACTTCTCGTAAAAAAACTCATTTTCTGTTTATCATCAGTTAAAGCCCTATTTTGTATCAAACGTTATAAATGGAAATTTTTTTCTGTACCTCAAAACGTGCATAATAAAGCCTCAAAATTTTATTTTGATTCATAGAATAGTTTCCAAAAAAAATTTCCAAAAAAAACGTTCATTTTTTAGTGCGCCTGGGTAGTATAACCCCTTAAAGAATTAAATACAAAGAACAAATTCTAGTTAAGTAGGTAATTATAAAATCAATTTTTTCGGTAGAAATGTAATGCGAAAATACTGAAAATATTTGAGGTTGTGTTTGCTGTATATTTTCTGTCTGTTTCATCAATCAGGACATGCAAATAATAAGTGTATCTAATGTGAAACGGTAGTTTGACGGAAAACCTGACTAACCTTAATTTAAAAGCTAAAATGCAATTAAACATTTCTTATTAAATTAAATACTATACAGAAATAATAATTCTTATACCATGTAAAATTTATTGAAATAACTAGAATTTTCTTACTACCAATTTTTATTGCATTTATTTTAATTTTTGTAATACTGTTCCATAATAGGAACGAAATTACGAAAGCGCTTCATAACTGGGACTTTTACCTTACACTGTTAAAAATCGAACTTCAACTTTATACAAAATAGATTGAAATAATGTTGTTTCAACCTCGAAAAGTGTGGATACTTTACCTAAATTACGCTAACTTATTGTTCCATTAACGTAAGTTCAATAAGTATTGTGTCTGAAGATTAAATATTGGGTCACTTTGATCCTTATATTGTTTTTATATAAATAATATGAAACACGCAACTATACATATGTGCAGAAACAAAATATTTTGTCTAACATGCCTTGCAAAATTCATAATGTAAAAATATAATAGAAGTAAAATATATTCAACAAAAAATCATTTTATTAATCATTGTACAATAAATAATAAGTGACTTTATAAAATTGTAAGTCGTGAACAATATATAATATAAAATAGCAGTAATGATAAAATAAATAACTAAATAAAACTTAACAAAATGTGCTTATAAGATAATAAAAAGCTTAAATTAAATATTCACGGTGCCGTGCACAAAAAAGATACAACATATTTAACTCATTGATGTGATCCGCTATTTCGGAGAATTCTTTGTACATTACCTCATCTTGTCCTTCTTTCGCTGCAATATGTAATGCTGTGTACATATCCTTTGTAGTTGTATCAACATCAGCACCATGTTGCAGTAAGAGCATTACTATATCAAGATTTCCTAATCTTGAAGCAATATGTAACGGTGTTTGTTGCTCCTGTAAAAAAATTAACAAATTTTGAATTACAAAAGATTTATCAACAACATTTTCAACAAATTTTGATATACACTGAAACCACACTTATTTGAACATGGCTCACGCAATTCGACACGAAGTGTCGCGTTTATTTGTACTTTGGTAGGCATAACTTATGTTGATGACGTAATTCGATAAATTGACATGATTGGCTGGTTTTGCTTGAACTTAACCAATGGGAATGAAAGTATATTTCCATTGGTCGCGTACTGCGCATGAGCTAAGACAAGTGGAGTTAGGACTGATCCTAACTGAAAGTAACTGAAGCGAAAACGGATTCAGATAAACGAGACTTTAAATAAGTGAGATTTCAGTGTAAGTGTAAATAGGCATTCTTCTCTTTTTTCACATTTCTGCTATTAGAACTGTTGGGACCGTTTAGCATTAGGAGTAAGTGACTTCCCAATACTTTTCAATAAAACGAAACACTTTTCTCCAGTGTTACGATCGAATTCGTAACTAAATATCCCTTCATGATAACAAAATATAAATATAATATTCAAAAGAAAATATTTCCAGTGTTCAAAACCGTAATTCTTATTAAATTGAGCGAGAGCACTTATCGCGTATGAGATATCGGGATGAGTCGTTACTGACAAATAAGTCAGTGCTCCTATCAATTCGCTATATTGTAATTTTTCTTCCTTGGTGGTGATATCGACCCTTTTCGTGAGTTTGGTGCCTGTGTCTATCAGAGTCTTTTGATGCATGGTGACTTCTCTATCTTCCTGAATAAACTCTACTCCCAGGCAGTATGATGCACTTCCAAGATCTTTCACTTCGAATTCATTGGCTAATTTCCTACGAATTCCGTCAAATGTCTTTGTTCTCCGGGAGGTTATCAGAAAATCATTTACATTGACTGCTACTAAAGTGATTTCTTCCCCTATCCCGATTTGAAAGAGACATGGATTGGAGTTAGTTGGCGTAAGTCCTATTTCTCGAATGTTACTGGTCCTAGTGACTGAAACTAAGGTCTCTGTGAAGTGCACTCCTGATTGCTGATTGAAGCCTTGGGCGATTAGGCGGGATTTTTTTTCCTTTCAATGTCCCCATCTGGTTTTAATTTATTTCTTATAATCATTATGCTGCCGATTGTTGTTTTTTCATGTGGCGGATCGACCAAAGTCCAAGTGTTGTTTTTTATGATTGACTTCATTTCATCAAATATAGCATGAATCTCTTCCTCGACGTCTGGAATTGCAATTGCCTTCTTCACTAGTATTTCTGATAAAACATTTCACTTGACAGCATCCATTATCTCGTTTCGGTTTTGTTAGCCGGTTTCTTGTAATTTCCGAGTACTGATTCGTTGACCGGTTCTTGTACCAATATTTGGATTATCTGATTGTTTCTTTACGATTCCTTTTGGTCCACCTGGTTTCTTTTGCATAGTTTCTTGCGCTTCGATTTGGGATGTTCCATCTGAGTTTTCAAGGTCATCGTTGATTTCGTTGTCGACTGCGAGGAAATCGCTGCTACCGTCGTCAACTTCGTTGTCAAGTTCCGGAAAATCACCATCATTGTCATTGTCGTTCACTTCATTGAAATCCTCAATTTTTGACACCGACAAAAGGTTCGTTCTTAAGTCCGGCACGTATAAAGCATCAGCAAGCGAAACGTTTTTTCGTCATCCCGCACTTTTATCGTTAACTTGTACGAACCCTTTTCCTAAAATTTGGGCTGTTGAGTTGTTGGCGACATTTAAAGTCCCCTGTTGGGAATCACTTAGGTTCGCCACGAAACTGACACTATCGCTCACCTAAAGTTTTCGAAGTTATTAAAAGGCTAGATAACAGCATCACCGTTAACAAATCTTGATTTAATTGAATGTACATTTCACCAAGTTTGTCCACTGTGTCGAAAAAAAAATTCAGATGATCCCGTATATTATTTCCCTCCACCATCTTGTGCAAGGTCAATCTTTCTAGTAAGGTCGCCGGTTCTTGCGATCTGACCTGGCGCTCAGATAGTTTTTCGACCGTGCTTGAAGTTGAGTTATTTCCGCTGCACCTTCTCCTACCTCGGGTTTAACTATTTCCCCGTTCACGTATTCACATAAGTCTGGCTTTATCAGAACTGCCTGCATCTGCAGTTTTCAAGTATCGAAGTTACTTTTATCTAGAAGATTGTCTTTTGACAATCTTTAATGTCCAGGGGACATCTATAAGACAACGTGCAGCTTATGTTGAGAAATTTTCTTTTTTACCACGTGATATTACTTAAGACACTTTTACTATTAGGCGAATCTATTAATTATTATTTAATAAAGCTAAAATAGTAAAAAGTAAGAAAAGTATTTGGTACGAATTAAACGAATTTAATTTTGTAAAGAATGCTCTTGAATGGAAGATCCCCTATGGGTTAAACGTTAAAACCTCAAAACTCTCGTTTCCGCACAATTCAAATAAAATATTTCACAATATTTAAAGCTACAATTAACTATTACTTTAATTTTTGTAATTTAAATTGTTTTTCTAAATTAATAAAATATAATATAAAAATAATTGTTTACTCCCAAAATTTTAATTATCTTATCAGTCAGTCTGAATAGCAGTTAATGCATGTGAATGCAACCTTTTACATCAAATTTGAGATATTAACTAATTAGATACAACTTAATCGAATGTAACTCAGGCATCCAAAAATGGTTTTTAAAAACTTATTCAATTGGGTAAATGCAAAATTTTAATGTTAACATTGTATATGAGGAAAAATTATGTGCAAATAACTTACCCTCGCACGAGCATCAACTTTTGCTCCGTTTCGAAGTAAAATACGAATAATGTCTGTTTGTTTTGCTCTAGCTGCTAAATGTAATGGTGTTTCACCTCTGACTGTAGGAACATCAGGATTTGCTTCATGTTGAAGTAAAAATATGACAATATTCATACAGCCCATAAAACTTGCAACATGTAAAGGTGTGAGTCCTGACTATAAAAATATGTATCATTAAAAACATAATTCTTTATTCTTCAAAAACTAGAGTAATTTTTTCAGTTACTATTATGAACTAAATACATAAGATAGATAAAACCTTCCAGAGTTAAAAGAGCTACATTCAAAAGTGAAGAAATAAAAAATATATATTTAAAAACTTATAAAATCAGAATCACTTACCTCTGTCGTTGACTCAATAGATGCACCAAGCTTTACTAAAAGTTCCACAACTTTAATGCGATTTTTTTTGCAAGCAATATGTAATGGAGTGAAGCCATTTAAGGCTCTGGCGTTTGGATCTGCTTTCCTGTCTAAAAGTAGTTTTGCCACTCTAACGTGTCCACAATGAGCCGCTACGTGTAGAGATGTTAAATAATCTATCGTTACTTCATCAACTGGTGCTCGATGATACAATAAAACTCTCGCGGCATCTACATGATCTCCTTGTGATGCCATATGTAAAGGTGCTAATCCGTTCTGAAAACAATAACTTTAAAATAGGTGTCCAGATTGATTAACAATTGATTTATTGTTAGATTAAAAATAGTAGCATTAAAATCAAAATTTAAATAATGTTCGACATGAAGTTTGAATCTCTTATAATAAATTGCTAACTTATTTAAAAAAAAACTCACCTTCGATCGTGCACTTATAGGTGCGGAATTTTCTAAAAGAGTTGAAACAACTTCCTCATGACCAGATCTAGCGGCGCAATGAAGTGGTGTTAACCCATCCTTAGTTTTCGATTCAATAACTGCTCCATTTTCTAAAAGTACTTTTACCATATTGTTTTTTCCCCACTTTGCAGCTACATGTAATGGACTAATATTAAACTGAAAAAAAACATTTTTGTCAGAGAGTTAACTTAATATTCACAGATTTCATAATTGTTGTAAATTAAACTCGTATTATATAATATATGATGATGATTTTTTAATCATTTAATTCTTATAAATGTTTCCTCTCAGGTTTATTTCTTCAACGCGTCACATATTTATTAGGAATAGAAATATTATATATAAATAATAATAGAAATAACTAGGAGTTTAATAATTTTAAAAAATTTTATTTCTCACCTTAGCTTGGTAGTTTACATCAGCACGTTTTTTTATCAGTAGCTTTGCAATTTCTTCATTACCATAGTGTGCAGCTATATGAAGAGGAGTAAATCCACTTTTTGAGGTAACATCCGGTTTGTGGTCATTCTAAAACAATTTTTCCTTTCATTAAAATATAATGATATTATGGTAATAAAAGAATTGTAATAGGTACTATTTTATTTATTTACCTTATGTAGGTATTTCATAAAAAAATATCTACATAACACATTATCTTACTAAAAGTTTTCTTAAAGCGCACTAGGTGAAATTCATTAGTAAGCTCAGTATAAATTTAGATCTTTCATATGTATAATATTCAACAGGGTAAAGTTATCATAAGGTAATAATTTATGACAGTTCACACTAAAAATAAGCTTGAACCCAGTGGGCACAGGAACGTCTTAAAAGACATTCTTAGGACGTCTTTTGAATAAGTGTGCCCACTGGGAAATGGTCATATTCCAGGTCTAGTTTACTTAAATGTGTTGTGAGGGAAACTCATCGTCTAATCCAATCTTGTAAAAAATATACAGAATTTTGAAACTCTTTCAAATATGTAAAATGAACAAATATACCTGAAGAAGTAAATCTGCTGCTTTGCAATCATCTTTTTTAGCAGCAATATGAAGAGCAGGAAGCCTTACTTTTCCTTTTGAATCATTTTCTAAAAGAACACTAACTACTTTATCATGTCCCTGCTGCATTGCAACAGCTAAAGGGGTAAAGCCATCCTGTAACAAATAAGAACAATGTTTGTTTAGAGTAGTTTGAAGTCATCGTTAGGGAAAAAATTAAAAATTCCACTTAAATATTGGAAAATGTTGTTCAGTATTTCTAATTTCAAATCTCAAATATTCATGGAATCATGACATAGTCAACAAATATTGTTGATAAATTCACTATTTTTAAAATCTTCAAATGATATCTTAGATCTAAATATAAAGGATTTTTGCAATTTTAAAATGTTTTTTAAAGGAAGAAAATAGTACTATCAGTAGATGATGCATCTTCTGAAATATATTTAATAAACCAAGCTTACCTCTGTCGCCAAACTTTGATTAGCACCATTACTTAGCAGAATCTTAACAACATTGTCATGATTTTCTTGTGCAGCCATATAAAGCGGTGTAAATCCATTCTGAGATTGAATATTGACTTGTGCTCCATATTGAATAAGTATATTCGCTGTCTCCGATTGACCAGCTGTAAATTAAAATTAAATTATGATCAATTGAATTTAGTGTGGGAATTTGAGTTTTTATTGCTAAAGAATTTTGGAGCAGCTTCAACGAATTACTTGAAACTTGGTAAGATTTATCTTTAATCGTTTAAAAGATATGAGCAATTAAACAATTTTGAACAATTGTTATATATCTTATAAATAAACTGTTGTCTTGGCTCAAAAAATTGATTTTCTGAAACTTTATACAAATAAATGTAATATTATACTAAGTTTCAAATAATTTGGTAGGGATGCTCCAAAACTGTTTAAAAATGAGCTGGAATCGCATGTATAATAATGCTCGAGAGTTGCGATGAATATTAATTCATTTATTGTGATCCCGTAATATTAGAATCATAACAAAGAAAATTACATTACCTAATGAAGCTATGTGTAAGGCAGTATTTCCCTTCTTTGTAGCAGCATCGACTTTAGCACCTCTTTTTAAAAGTTCTGTAACTATTTCCACATGACCATCCTTTGAAGCCAAATGCAAAGCATTTAAGTCATTCTGAAAAAATAGAATTATCGCATTTCAAGTTTTTAATTTTAAAACAATAATAAATTAAATTCACGATGTTTTCATACTGATCGGATAGTAGAGGGAGTAAATATAATGTCGGATAATCAAAAAAAGGCAAAATCGTTGTTTTCTGATTGGTCTAGAGTAGCAGGAACAAATACTCCCTAGGGAGCAAAAATGATGTTGGATAGAGAAAACGGGCAAAACATTAAGTACAGTTTTTTTTCTTCTTAACCCCTTCACAGTCGAGTGAAAATAAAGTTTTTGTGCCATAAGTGTTCAAAAAAAAATTTTTTTTAAAAATCATGATATTGTCATATTTTATGTTTTTGAGGTCACTGATTCAAAATCCGTGGTCGAAAAGTCAAAATTCAAAATGGCGGCTTCAAAATATCGAGCAAAAAAATTGAAAAGTTAACGAATTCGTTAATTTAAAAATTTTTTTTTGTCGCCTTTTTAAAGTTGCAATTTTAAATTTTGAATTTTTGACCACGGATTTGAAATCAGCGACCTCGAAAACCCCCGAGTAGGCATTTTAAGGCATTTTAAAAAAAATTCGTAAACTTAAAAATTTTTTTGGGCGCCATTTTGAAGCCGCCATTTTGAATTTTGAATTTTCGACAACGGATTTGGATTCAGCGACCCCGAAAACCCCCGAGTAAGGATTTTTAGCCAGATTCGTTAACATTTAAATGTCTTTTTTTCCGATGGCCCTATAGAGCCCATGGACATACAGGGCACGACATTTTTATGGCTCTATAGAGCCCACTGACAGTGAAGGGGTTAATTAATTTTTTTGTGGTTGGGGCGACCGGAGTCTGTCCCGTCACCGTCAGACCTGTAAAATTGTTAATTACTCTTCTTGTTCATATAGGATTCCACATAAGATCCTACACGGAGAGAAATTTATTTTTTTATTTTTTTTTTAATGACTTCAGGCTTAGCCAACTGTCAGAACACACACTCTTATATACCAACTTGTTTTTGCGTTTCTACAGAACGACTTTGAGGTTAGGAGTACTCGCATTTGCCTGGACCACCCGTCAATGGGTTTTCTCGCCAGTGGAGAGAGGAAACTGTAGAAAACCTCTCCGAGTACAACCGGTTTATCGACAGTCGAATTCTAATGGTGTGTACCGGACAATAATCGACGGTGCACATCATTATACTTCGACGTCAAACCTCCCGCTCAGATTATCTCACGTGCCGGAAAAATCCCAGGCTAATGGGCGCGAACCAAGTACCCTTTAATGCTACGTATACAGACAGCTATCTAGATTGTAGTCACGAAGTATTATAAGGAGATACGTATCACCTATGGGCGGCTCTGACAGAAAGTGGCCCCGTTTTCGGTATTTACGGTTCTCAAGCTTTCACGAACTTAAGTACACTTGCGCCAACCGCGGGAAAATTTGGTATTAAAATCACGTGGTTACATGTTTTTTGCCGGTTATGAATATAACCTGAGGCAAATGAGGCATTCTCTAACATAAAAGCCACCCTAAAAAAATTTCTTTTTGGAAATGAAGTATGTTAAAGTATACATAAAAACAAGTATGTAAAGTAGGTTATTAGGTCTGTGTAATGCGTGGTTGCCATGTTATCAGGGGCTCAATTTTTTTTAGTATAATTTTCAAATGGCAATATCTTTTACTCATATCAATAGATTTTAAAGTTGTATAAGTGTTTTTAGTAGAGAATTTTCCAAACTTTTGAATAAAATTACTAATTATTTAAAAAAATGTAATTTCATAAAAAATAAAACTTTTTTGTTTTCAATTTCCTCCCTCTTTCAACCCTTCAAATTTTTTTAAAAATACCCAAAAATGTTCCTTATTTAATAAGCTTTTTATCCCTCAAATGCCATTTTGGGACATTGAAATGCGTACAAGCTACAGATGATTTTGTAACCCGGTGCAACTCATCAAAAATTGATGAGTTGCACCGGGTTACCATAGTGTTGTGCAGTGACTTTCAATTAGGAATTTTTAGTAAAATATATTGTTTGGAACATGGGAAGTAGGTGTTTCACCTTGCAATATTAAAAATTCATTATTTTAAAAAAATTTTAGACTTCAAATATGTGTTTAATTATTGTAAAAAATACTGAATCACCATAAGTATTTTACTTATTCATAACAATTCATGTGATTAGAATATCACTGCTTTTATAGAATTTTGTTAATATCAGTTGATTTTTACACAGTAAATAAACATATTTACTTTACTATTAGTTGTAATAAATACTAATTACTCGGAATATTATAAAAAAGTCACTCTTGCTTTCCCTTTTCTGCTTGATTAACCTCATTTCCTACACTATATTTTGGTTTGGTTTTTACAACACCGCTTTTTAAGGTGTCAGAGAATTAATATTACATATAACATATTCATTGTTTGATCTATTTGTAAAAAATAATGCCAGTCGATAAATGTTTAATTCCTTTCAAATTTGCAATCTATAAAAAGGAAAATGTTCATAAAATTAACAGTTCAAAAATTAATTGTAAAAACGTACCAGAAAAAATATTTTTGTGCGATAAATGTCGCAAAAAAAATTCCAAAGAAGGTTGGCCTGATGATTTTGTCACTGGAATTCCGAATGTTTTAATTCCAGAAGTGAAAACGCAATCTGAATCAGAGAACGAATTGGAAAGCGATTGGTCTCCTGATGAGGAAAATATAGATATAGACGACGACGGAAATGCTTTTCATTATAAAAAACTAGTTGAGAAATTGAAAAATTTATTTCACAATCCACTAACAAACAATTTGAAAAGAAAGAAAATTTTGATTCTTATGCCTGCAAAAATATTTGGTTGTTCCCGCTCACTTGTAAAGAAAGCAAGGCAAGAGATAGAAAATAGAAATTCGGGACATACTTTATCTGAAGAAGTAAAAAATGTAGTTATAAACTTCTATGAAAATGACATAAATAGTCGTCTTTTACCGGGAAAAAAAAAGTTTTATATCGGTCAAACAAGTGGATGGAACTCGTATACACACACAAAAGCGTTTAGTTTTATGCAATCTTTTAGAACTTTTTAACCTTTTTAAAACAGAATATCCTAATTACAAAATAGGATTCTCTACTTTCGCTCGATTGCGTCCTAAACATTGCATCCTAGCGGGTTCAAGTGGAACCCATTCAGTCTGCGTATGTACGTATCATGAAAATGTACATTTAATGATTGATGGGGCTTCCGTGCCTTCTTTGACAAAATCTGCAGATTCAAAGCTCACCTCGTACAAAGATTATCTAAAAATGTTGGTCTGTGATTCCCCCACACCAAGTTGTCACTTTGGAGAGTGTCAACATTGTCAAGACAATGTCCCTCTGGACACGGAAACGTCTTTGTCCTAGAAACGTTCCTAAAACGTTTTTAGAACGTTTCATGTCCGCTACATAACGGCTTAAGAACGTCCAATGTTCTAAAAACGTTTTTAGAACATAAAACGTTCTTGAGACGTTATGTTGAGGACATGAAACGTTCTAAAAACGTTCTAGGAACGTTTCTAGAACAAAGACGTTTCCGTGCCCAGAGGGGTTGATACTATTTAAAATCACTTGGTAGAGCTTTTTAAAGGTGAAGGTATTGACAAAATCGAGTATCAGACATGGGAAAGTACAGATTGATCAACATTAATAACTCGACTTCAAGAAACTAATGAATTTATAGAAGATTTATGCGATAAATTGATTTCGTTACGACAACATGACTTTATAGCCCGACAACAAGCAAGCTATTTATCATTCAGAAAACAAACTCTTCAAGAAGAAGAAGTGATAGTTTTCTGTGATTTTGCAGAAAACTTTGCATTTGTTACCCAGAATGTTGCACAAACGTTCCATTGGAACAATAACCAAGTATCGATCCATACCGTTGTAAAATCATGAATTAAAACACCAAAGTATGGCAATCCTTTCCGATGATCGAAAGCACAATACCTCAACTATGCATGCTTTTCAAACAATCCTTATGAATCATTTGCGTGAGAGAAACATACCATTAACAAAAATAATATATTTTACTGACGGTGCAGCTCAGCATTATAAAAATAAGTTAAATTTCTCTAACCTAATGAAGCATAAGGAAGATTTTGACGTTGACGCTGAATGGCATTTTCACGCCACAGCGCATGGAAAAGGGCCCTGTGACGGCATAGGTGGAAATCTCAAAAGATTAGCAGCACGAGCGAGCTTGCAACTTCTTTCCTCTGAACAAATTTTAACAGCTGAGGCACTTTTTAATTGGTCGAAAGAAAATCTGTTAGATACATCTGTGTACTTTTCTTCGCAAGAAGAACACAAAATTCTTGAGGCTTCTTTAAAAGAAAGATTCCCTGTAGCTAAAACGATTCCTGGCACTCAAAAGTATCACGCATTCACACCTTTAGGTAATAATCAAATTTCTTTAAAGACATATAGTTCTTCAGAATCAAATACAGTCTTCCCATCAAACCGTGGACGTAAACGTAAAAGCACATCGTAAAAACAATGTAAGGTCATATAAATCAGTTTCAAAATCCCACAGCTTGATATAAGCTTAAAAACAATTTTCTTATCCACAAAAAACTATAAAATTTTTTAAAAATACAAAAAAATAATAAAAACTAAAAAAATAAAGGGATCAAATATCTGCTACGTCCACGTCGTTGATCCTGGGTTACGCCAAATGCAGATAAAAAACAAACAAAAACACAATAAGAGAACAGTAAAGGCTAAATGGATGAGTTGCACCGGGTTACAAAATCATCTGTAGCTTGTACGCATTTCAATGTCCCAAAATGGCTTTTGAGGGGTAAAAAGCTTATAAAATAAAGAACATTTTTGGGTATTTTTGAAAAAATTTGAAGGGGGAAAGAGGGGGGGAAATTGAAAAAAAAATTAATTTTTTTTATGAAACTACATTTTTTAAAATAATTAGTAATTTCTCCAACACTTGCTCTGAAAGGAGTACTTTTCTTAATAGAAAAGTGTGGCGAAAGTAGAACTTTTCTCAATTGCTCTGAAGAGCGTGGCGAAAGTAAATCATGACCTAATTCTTTTTTCTTGTTCTTTGACCGAGATATATATTTTGTATCTATATAACTTCTTCCCCACTCAAAAAATTCGTCTTTTATTATATTAAACATAAGCACACGTTAAATTAAAATTATACGAAACTCACGAAGAAACCTTTCCTCTCAAGGCGTTGGAGAAAACGTAGTGCACAACACGTGGTGAAAGAATGATTTTTCTCGAGTGCGATTGCTGCTCTCGCTACGCTCGAGCCGCAAACTTCACTCTCGAAAAATCACACTTTCGCCACTAGTTGTACAATGTACTATTCATTCAAAAAGTTTGGAAAATTCTCTACTAAAAACACTTAGGGTCAATTGGGGTAAATGTAAACGGAATATCTATTTTTCACCAAAAACATTTTTTTTGTTAAAAGGTAAAACGGACGGATTTTTTTGCATGAACTTATGTTACTAGAATTCCCTAAAAAAATTTTATGAGGTTCAAAAAAATATTGATGCACCTGAATCGCCTAAAACTGACTGTTTACATTTACCCCGAGATTTTGAAATTTTCCTAAAATTCGGGGTAAATGTAAACACCACTGTAGTTAAGCGAGGTTTAAGAAACAAGTTATTTCAAGTATACTACTGTTTTAAGGGATGGAAAACCTGAAAAAAAATTCTTCGTAGATGTATAGTAAATCAACCAGTTGACTGATAATGTATCATATAAATAAACAATCAACCATTACAAAATTAGTAATGTAAAAACTTGAATAACTTGAACAAATTTTAATAGATTTTCATTCAACTTGGTAAAAAGAAGTTTTTAAGGTTGCTGAATAAGAATCTAAAATCGAATTTTTAAATTTCAAAATGGTGGATCCAATATGATGGATGAACCTAAAAATAATATTTTTAAAGATTGATCAAATTTGCTTGAATCTGGCTACTACGGGGTTTTTGAGGTCGCTGAATACGAATTTCAAGTCAAATTTTAAATTTTCAAAATGGCGGATGAACCTAAAAATATTTTTAAAAATAGATCAAATTTTCAAAAAAAAATTTATTTTTTTATTAAATTTTTTTTCAAAGAGGACCTAATTTCCTTTTCTATGTAATTTTACATTGCCAAAGTAATGAAATTGTGAAATAGAAGCAAATTTATTCAATTATTTTCTTTTAAAATGTAGTTCAAGTTCTGTTTACATTCACCCCGAGTTTTTGAATTCTCGGGGTAAATGTAAACACTTAATTATTTATTAACTAAATTGACGAACATCAAAAATCAAAGTCGATTTTTGTTAGGGCATTAATAAGGAAGAATTACATATTTTTGTTTGATTTTTAAATTTATTTTTATGCAAATGCGAGACAAAATACTGAAACAGTAAAATTTTGATTTTCAATATTTTTTGCATTAAAAGATAACTTACACTATGGCATTGCCAATTGTCAAAATAAAATGTTGGCAATACTTAGAACATCTTGTAGGTGAGCTGAGGTAAAAATATTGACGTCGTACTTATTTTTTAATTTGTAAATTTAGCTGAAACATCTACTGTTTACATTTACCCCTTGTTTACATTTACCCCAAATGACCCTATAGCCTATACAACTTTAAAATCCATTGATATGGGTAAAAGATGTTGCCATTTGAAAATTATACTGAAAAAAATTGAGCCCCTGATAACATGGCAACCACGCATTACACAGACCTAAAAACATACTATTCATACTTGTTTTTATGTATACTTTAACATACTTCATTTCCAAAAAGAAATTTTTTTAGGGTGGCTTTTATGTTAGAGAATGCCTTCTATATCTCGCTCGCAAAAACCGTTTGGAATGCTTTGTTTTACGTGTTTTTTTTATAAAATATTAGTTAATTGTTTCAAAAGGCTGTGATAGTGGTACAGTTGTGAAAGAACAAAGATGTGGAAACAATTTAAGTTTCTTCAAACCCCGAACGGTACGTGATTTTTTATAATTTATAATGTTTACAATTGCAATTTAAAAAATTCAGGATGTAATATATAAATATTTTTTTTTCATTTTTAGATCTAACCAAATGAATAAATGGCAACATATGTTTACTTTATTATAAGAATTTTATTTTTTATAAAAAACACATATTTTGTAAAAAAATGTATAAAATATTATTAATGTAAAAATACAAAATATTTTGTAAATGTTGTATAATTTTTGTATAATTTTTTGTATAATTTTTAAATAAAGAAAAATATATTTTTTAACTAATCTAGGTTAACTTGGTTATTTCTGGTAACTTGAATATTAATCACTGATTATTGTGATTATGCATATATATATTAGTGTGGCCATATCTTTAATTTTAAAGCTTTACTTGTCAAATGCATATGAAAATTGTGTCCGTACCCTGACTTTAATTTTTGAATTCATCAACGCGACGCAACCCTGAAATAAGTTCGATTCTAACCTAGCCAAACTGTTGACAGTTTTGTCTGCTTCAAGAATCGTTTGTGTACTTGTATATTTTGTTAAACGATATTTTAAAAAAAAATTCTTCTTAATAAGACAAAATGTCAGAAAAATAAAAGCATTCTGGGTTCTACTACAGAAAAAGAAAATTACAAGAAACTGCAGAATTGCAAAAGCAAGCTACGGCTTTTAAACGTTTTATCCAAGTTAGCTCTAGCCAGAATAGTGATTCAGTAAATGTTACAAATGAAGAATCGATTGAATTATCAGAGGTAAATTAAATTTAATAGTACTTCGACCTGAAAAAGACTTAATTACATATTGTTTATTAGAAATGTCTATACGTAATTTATAATAATTCTGCTACCTATTCGTAGTTTTCAATTGTATCGCTTTATCATTAGGGAAACTGTGTCCGTCTTAAGCTTTTAGATATTTAAAAATATATGTGTAACAGAAAAATGTTTTTTAATATAAATCAACTGGTCATTTCTTAATATTTTCCAAAATATTACAGACAGGTGAGTTTAAATTTTTATATCTAGTATTAATAATCCTCTTATATTTGTGTACTTGTTATTTAAAAAGCTTGTAGATATGTAGAAAAATTATGTAGTTGTATTGATAACATCAAGAGAATACCTGAATCGATGGAGTTTTCAAGGAGGTAAATAAATTTAATCACTATTAATAATCTTTTATAAGAGTTCGTTTAATTGGTTTAGACTATGTAAGCAAATTCAATTAACTGCCGTTTTGTCAAAAAGTCTTTTTTATTATTGTTAATAGAAAAATGGATATTTACATTTTATGAATTTCTAATAAGATTTTTAAGTTTTAAAGAAATGAAGTTTCATTTTTGGCATTGAATAAGTGTAAAGAAATAAAATTTTTAAGGTCTAAACAATTTAGATTGTCTCTTAAAAGATTTAAAATTAAAATTTTAACTTGATAAATATTTTGATTTAATAAAATAATTTGTAGAGAAAATCAAATATTGTATTTAGTTCATAAAATGATTTATTTCTTTTATTAGGGAAACGAGAGCTTCCAGCCTAAATCAGATGTACAAGAACGAATTCAACTAGAAAGAAGATTTAGATCAGAATGAAGAAATCAATAGTAAAGAGTCTTCTGCAACGAATGTAAGAAAAATTATAGTTTTTTCTAATTTATGATAATATTATTTAATGAAATTTTTTTATAGGTGACTCAAGAAAATGAATCTCTTATGGTATCAAACGATCCCGGAGAATGGCCAGATATTATATCGGACAAAATTCGGCAAATTCTAATTGAACGTGGACCTGAACAAATTTCTAATATTCAGTTTCCTAAAAATAATGATGGGAGAAGATTCAGCGTTCAAAATTATTGTAGACGAATGCCTAATGGAGAAGATATATTACCCTCCGGGCACGGAAACGTCTTCGTTCTAGAAACGTTCCTAAAACGTTTTTAGAACGTTTCATGTCCTCAACATAACGTCTCAAGAACGTTTTATGTTCTAAAAACGTTTTTAGAACATTGGACGTTCTTAAGCCGTTATGTAGCAGACATGAAACGTTCTAAAAACGTTTTAGGAACGTTTCTAGGACAAAGACGTTTCCGTGCCCAGAGGGTACGTTCTTGGCTAATTTATTCTGTGTCGAAAAACAAAATTTTTTGTTTTTGCTGTCGTCTTTTTGGCACAACAAGAACTTCTTTATCATCTGAATATGGTTATTGTGACTGGAAGCATATGTCTGAACTTTTATCGGAACATGAAAAATCTTCTGGCCACATGAAAACTTTTCAATCATGGGTTGAATTTGCACAACGTTTATCTAAAAATAAGACAATCAATTCTGAAAATCAGAGAATTATAAAAAATGAAGTCAAACGCTGGATAGAAGTTCTTAAACGAATAATATGGGCAATCGGATTTCTTGGTTCACAGAACTTAGCATTTCGTGGCAAAACTGATTAACTTTATTTACGAGATAATGGCAATTTCTTAAAGCTATTTGAATTTATTGGAAAATTTGATCCAGTTATTTCCGAACACTTACGGAGCATAGAATCAAAAGAATCTCACGTTCATTATTTAAGTAAACGGATTCAGAATGAAATTATTGAACTTCTTAGTTTAAAAATAAAAGAGCATATTTTGAACGAAATTAAAAAATGGACCTATTATTCAATACTCTTAGATTGTACTCCTGATACTAGTCATAAGGAACAAATGTCTTTAATTATTCGGTATACATGTTGTGAACCAGGACAAGAACCCAGCATAGAAGAACACTTTTTGGGATTTATTCTTGTTGAAGAGTCAACGGGTAAAGCTTTAACTGACTCTTCTGTCTACACTTGAAGAAATGAAGTTACCACTGTCGAATATGCGCGGGCAAGGATACGATAACGGGTCGAACATGAAAGGCAAACATGCAGGAGTTCAAGCAAGAATTTTAAACCTAAATCCGCTTGCATTTTATGTGAATTGTGGTTCACACTCAATGAATTTAGCTGTGAATGATGCAGCTTTATCTTGTAACGATGCTGTCAACTTTTTTAACATTGTGCAAGAAATTTACAATTACTTTTCTGCTTCTACTCATAGATGGTCTACTTTAAAAAATCATGTGACGTCGTTAACCGTGAAACCATTAAGTACAACTCGATGGAAGAGTCGAATTGATGCCGTAACACCTCTTCGGTATTATATTGGAGAAATATATGACGCCTTATATGACTTGTCAGAAGACCCAAAAAGCGATGCATATTCGAAAAACATGGCTTTGAGTTTAGCTCGAAAATTAAAAGATTTTAAATTTCTCTGCAGTTTAGTTGTTTGGCACATCATTCTTTTTAGAATAAATGTGGTCAGCAAGCTTATGCAGAAAGTCGACATTCATTTTTCAACTTCGATGGAACTTATAAAAAAAATAATAAGCTTTTTAAAAGAATTGCGAACAGATGAAGGTTTTGAATCTATAATAATTGATGCGAAAGAACTTGCCGAAATTCTAGAAATAGAACCAGAATTTCCACCTGAATTGCAAGTACGTCGAAGAAGAGTCCGACGCCAATTCGAGTACGAATCTCAAGACGAGCCAATTGAAGTTCCAAAGCAAGCCTTAAAAATAAATTTTTATTTTCAAGTACTGGATCGAGCTATAAATTCACTGACAGAAAGATTTTCTCAATTAAGCAAGTACAATGACATATTTGGATTCATGTTTGATTTGAGCAGTGAAGATAAGACATTACTTTTAAATAATTGTTTAAATTTACAATTAGCATTAACGAACGGTGACAGGATGATATTGATGGTTCACAACTTTATCAAGAACTGTTAGTTCTGTTTTCTGTATCCGATTCATTACCTCAATTGACTAAAAATCCAATATAATTGCTGAAATTTATTACTACTAAAAATCTTTGTAAAAATTTTCCTAATGCTTATATAGCATATCGGATTGCTGCAACTCTTCCTGTAACTGTTGCTTCAGCAGAAAGAAGCTTTTCGAAATTAAAATTAATTAAAAATTATTTAAGTTCTACACCCTGTAAAAAAAGAAGAATTGGGTGGTCTGGGATTTCAAATTGGGATGTCGTTTCTTGAATTCGAGAAAACGACTTTTTCGAATTGGACTGATTTCTGAATTCAGAAATGTATGGTCCCGCGATCAACCTAATTCGACAGATATTTTAAAGATGAAAATAAAGAGTTTTACGCTTCACAGGACTTTGAACAGTAGTTAATTGAAACGATGCACGTTATACACGTAGGTGAATACATTTCTTTAAGCAATAATGTAAATTTTCAGTAAAATAGAGAGAATTAAAAATTTGATGTGGTCTTTGTGTACAATAGAAAAAGTTTTCTACTTTGAGGGTTATTAAAACAACTCACTTACCGACAGATGAGAAGTTTATGATAACAATCAAATGGTGATTCTATACGAAAAGTATCAATTACGTCGATAATTGAATATTAGTAAATTAATTTAAAATTTTTGTTTTTCAAATGTATTTAAAAATTAATTGTAGAGAATTATATTATATTTTAAAAAATATAATTAAAAACTTGATTTCAGTCTTTAATGATTTTAAGTATTTCATTTTGTAATCAAACTTGGAATTAATTTCATTTGCAGTTGTATTATTTTAAAACATAGTAGATGTGTTGAACATAGTTTTATTAATTATTAATGCTCTTAATATTAATTTAAAATTATTTAATTTGAAGTAAATTTTAATTTAATTGAAATTAAATAAAAGAAAGTGAGTTCAAAAAACTGACAATTGCTATTAAATTGAAAGTAGGATTTAAAAATGTTAAAAGTAGTTAGAATATTGGTTTTTTTTAATTATAATTTAACAAATTAATGTTAAAATTTTATTAATTTTGTAATGCTATTAATAAATGAGTGCAATATTAATTACCAATTTTTATTTGCATATTTTATCAAAACAAGACCAAAAATATTGAATTAATTTGTAATTATAAATAAAGAAAATTAAATTCATTTTTTTTAATTTTATAGTAATTCTCTACAATTAATTTTTAAATACATTTGAAAAACAAAAATTTAAAATTAATTTATTAATATTCAATTATCGACGTAATTGATACTTTTCGTATAGAATCACCATTTGATTTGTTATCATAAACTTCTCATCTGTCGGTAAGTGAGCTGTTTTAATAACCCTCAAAGTAGAAAACTTTTTCTATTGTACACAAAGACCACATCAAATTTTTAATTCCCTCTATTTTACTGAAAATTAACATTATTGCTTAAAGAAATGTATTCACCTACGTGTATAACGTGCATCGTCTCAATTAACTACTGTTCAAAGTCCTGTGAAGTGTAAAACTCTTTATTTTCATCTTTAAAATATCTGTCGAATTGGGTTGATCGCGGGACCATACATTTCTGAATTCAGAAATCAGTCCAATTCGGAAAAGTCGTTTTCTCGAATTCAAGAAACGACATCCCAATTCGAAATCCCAGACCAACCAATTCTTCTTTTTTTACAGGGCAATGTCTCAAGAAAGACTGGTAGGATTGGCAGTGATGTCAATTGAAAGTGAAATATTAGAAAATATTGATGTAGAATCAGTTATAAGAAATTTTGCTGAACTTAAAGCTCGCAAAGTTTTATTGTAAATACACGTGTTGCCAGTATTGGCGATTTTGCGCCAAACTGGCGATTTTTTTTTGAAATGGCGACGGATTTTTCGTCTTGGCGCGGAAAATTTACATTGGAGTAAGAGAGACAGATATACAGTTTCTTAAATTTGGCGCTTTTTTGGCGATTTTTTTTCTACAGATGGCGCTGAACGGGGCCATCTTTTATATACAGCGATACGTCTCTTTATACTACTTCGTGATTGTAGTATTTACTATCAGAAGATTATTGAAATTTGATTGTACAAATAACAATCTTTGATGTTAAAAATTGTTGGTTGGGGTTATACCATCAGAGATTATTGACAATCGCCAGAAGAGGGCAGAAGTATGCAGAGCGAGTACAATGGCCGAGCTGTCGTATACTTTAAATTACATTACTTTCCAATTTTTCATTTTATAATACCGTTTACGCATGGATTTAAACAATCTTTTCGGTTATTATATTTTAGAAGACGCTTATTCAGTGTATGTAAGCAGATTTTGTAAAACGTTAAGAGAAAACTTTGTTGGAAAATGTTTGTTTACCTATTTCAGGTCTTTTAAACCAGTCAGTGCCGTTCTATTGGGCGATAATATCGGAAATCTCATTTAACCCTGCCGGAAAAATGGACTGAAATTGTACTGGGGAATTAGTACTAAGGGCTCAGTGCTATTTCAGTGAAAATTTGCTGCGTTTCAGCACTGAAATTGTACTGGGAAAAATTACTTGCAAAAGGGTCGCTATCGGTGATGTTTATGGCCTGACCGTCATTAAGTTGAAGGACGAATATTTTTCTGTTAATGTTAAAAATAATTTTTATTTATATTTCAACATTATATTTGTTTTTCATCAACTCAGATTCTTTACAAGTAATTATTATGTATGCTAAATATTCATGTTAATCTAAATTAAAAAATAATATCCGTTTTTGCGTAACAATTAGAGTTTGCGAGATAGTTTATAACCTTGTTAATTAAAAATTTTGTATAATGAATTTTAGATATTTGTAATCATAAAACATCACAGATTTAAATTTTTTTGTTTTGAAAATTTAATTATTTAAACTTTAAACTCTTTAAGCCATAAAATTATAATCCCATACAACAATAGGCTTTCTGGTCTATTGTTAAAGCAGGGGTTGCAATATAAGTTTAAAATTTAACGGGAATTTCGTTAAAATTTTTGTTAACCTTTTTTATTTTCACTTTCAGACTGTCAACAATGGTTTGTTGACATAACCTACATTTGAAACTATTGTTAAAGGACTATAAAAATGTCTACCGAAACATTAAAAAAACGGACTGAAATTGTACTGGAGGCCAGTACAATTTCAGTACTTTTTCAGTCCATTCTTCCGGCAGGGAACCTACAAATTTCAAAGACTTTCCAACACTTAAAAAAATTTATTGTAAAATGAGAATAACTCGTGCAAGCATTGACCTGTCATTTTAAAAGAAAATTCAATCGTTTAAAATTTTGGGGTTATAAACATGTATAAATTTTATAGTCTTTGATTAACTATAAAAAAATTAATTAACTAACTGACAAAAGTTGGAATCAAAGATTCCATATTCCACAAAAATGCAATATTTGTTACAAAATTGTCCACCCTGCTGGAAGTAAAGAGATTAAAAAAAGGGGATAAAAAAAGATTAAAAGATGTTAAATTTCGACAATACTTGATAGTAATGACTACAATCAGAAAGTTAGTATATTTATATGTTCTCGAGTAACATCTTAGATTGTAAAAAGTGGATAGTAGATTGTACCCAGTATCATAATGATGGTACCACGAACAATCTTTTCTTTAACCATCAAATTTCAACTATCCATTTCTCTCAGTGTATATAGAAAACTATAGGTCATCCTGTTACATTCCCATACCCAGTGGGCACAGGGACGTCTTAAAGACGTCCCTTTTTGTCCGCGGACGATTCGGGGACAATGATGGCAATGTCTCTGAGTCATCAAAAAGACAACTAAAAGACGTCTTAAAGACGTTCTATGTCTGGTCCAAAAGACGTCTTAAAGACATAAGAAAGGACGTCTAAAGTACGTTTAAAAGACATCTTTTGGACGTTCTTTTTACATTCCTTCAGATCTTAAATAAACATTTCTTATATAACATTTTCTAAGTTGAAATTCAGTAATATTGTATTAAATTTATTTTAAGTTTAATTTTACTTTTTCTAAAATGTGGAGAAATAATGAAAAAATTCCTACGAAGCTGGGATCGAACTCGGATACCTTGGGCTTAAAACACTGCGCCTTAAGCACCTCAGCCGTTCAAGACAGATATGAACCTCTACAAAGTTAACGATCTCACTTGTCAATGAAAGGAATTTAACTTAGAAAAATTCCAATGAATTTCACATTCATAAATTTCTAAGTCCAAGTTGAACTTAGAAAATAATATTTTCTATTTATGAAAATTTTTCTATTTTCAAATGTTGAATGAAAAAGACATCTTATAGACATCTTAAAGACATCTAATGGCCAAGACATAGAACATGAATAGGACGTCTTTAAGACGTCTTAAAGACGTCTTTTTGTACAAGTCCAAAAGACGTCCGCAAAAAGACACCCTATAGGAAAACATGTTTTTCCTACAGGAAATTTCCTGATAAGAACTTACATAGATTCCTATGAAGAATCCTATAGTAATTTACATGGGATCCTTATAGAATTCCTTGCAGGGACCTATATTGGATTTTCCAGTAGGGTATTTAAAAAATATTAATTCCGATAATATTCTCACTGATGAAAAGTACGCATTAATTTTATCAGAAGTAAATGAATCTAAAAATAAACAAATTAATAAAGAACCACTTACGAAGAAACAATATCGACGAGTTCGAGAGGATTTGATGTTGTGAGAATCCGAGACAACGAAAAATTAATTGAAAATACAAAAATTGATAATGGTCAGCGTGAAATACGATATTTCTACAAAGTGGAAGATTTTTTGTGTATTGGACATTAATTAATTAATATTTAGATAATGATAAATATTATTTATCTTTTTATCAGTTATGTAAGCCGAGTTGAAGAAAAAGTATGTAAATATTTCGAAACCAGTTATTGAAAACATTTTGTCATTGGGTGAGGAATGTCAGTTAAAAAAGAAGACTAAAAACGAGGGTTAGTTTTTCATCCACTATTATCTAATGAAATGAACAGTAGCTGCCAAGTGGATTTTTATTGACATGCAAAGTGAAAAGGATGGTGGGTTTCGCTTCATAATGAATTATCAGGACCACTTGACAAAGTTTACAATGCTTCGACCATTGAAATCCAAAACAGTTGAGGAAGTCGCATAAAATCTGATAGACATTTTCTGTATATTGGGTGCTCCGTACATTCTACAATCAGACAATGGCCGCGAATTTCGGAATTAAATTATTAACAACCTTGACGAGATATGGCCTGGATTAAAAATGGTCCACGAACTAGGCCTTGTCATTCCTACAGCAGAGGATTAGTTGAACGGTCCAATCAGGACATAAGAGATATGTTGGTAACGTGGATGGCCGATAATAAAAGTAAAAAGTAGTCGAAGGGTTACGTTTTGTTCAGAGTAAAAAGAATCGTGCCCTTCATACTAGAACTAAAACAAGTCCATAGGAAGCAATGTTCGACTGTCAACAAAATTGCTCTTAACAAAACTAGGTGTCGCTTATTTTTTCGTCCATTAGCCGTTTTCGTCTTTTCAGCCTAACATGTGAGGAGCAAATTTTCAAAGGCTGATAAATCCATTTTTGAAAAAATTGAGATAAACATAAATTTAATATTTTAAAGACCTCACAAATCGACCTGTCGCTATTAAATGTAAGAAAAAAAATTTTATTAACAACGAATTTTCAATTTAAAAACTTTTTGACATAACCAAGATGACTTATAATTTTTAAGTTCTTTATTAGAAAAAATTACCAAAACTTTTAAATAACTTAATTATGATAATGTTTAATTAAAACAAACGTCTTAAATATAAAAACATTATTATAAAAATAAATTAATACCAATTTTTTAATTTAAAAAAAAAATTTTAATTAATTAATTAATTGAATTTTTTTAAATTAAATATAGTGGTTATGTGAAAAAAATCATTTGTTTAATTTTCTCGATGTAAGAAAATATGGATTTATCAACTTTTTAAAACTTGCTCCTCATATATTTTTAAAGCTTTCAAACATTTAATAGAAGTAAACATTAACTCAATTTACTGTAATCAACGCCAGAAAACGTATATCTGCACATGTAGTCCGAAGTTATACCCTACAAAATTACATTTTCTTAAATAAAAATCATTTACGAAATTATTTTTGAATTTAGGTTATTGAAATTAGTGTCAATTTTATGTCAATAAATAGTAGAATAAATTTCAAAAAAGAAATAGCTTTCACCTTACTTATATGATTGTTTATATAATATAATTTTTTTCACAAAGTTCAATAACTTCCAACTGAATTAATTTTTTTCTTCGATTATTTTTATTTCTCAACTGTCATATATGTTCCCTAAATGTTAGGTAAAGCAATAGAAATGCTAAATTTTTATGAAAACAATTAGATACAATGGAAGAGGCGCATGAAAAGTCTCCAATTTTTATTTTCCGAATCTTTATTTTATCGAAATTCTTTTTATCTAATAGGAATTAATTATAATTTCTTTTAATCAAAAGAACAATTGTCAAAAACATTTTTTTTTTTGAATAACTAATTAACAGAATGTTTAATACTGCGAAAGAAAATGTTTTATAATCTTCAAATAACTGAATTATCATTTCTAAAAATTATTATTTTTTATATTTCTTATTTACACTAATATTTTTATTTTCGAAATGTCAATTTTGATAAATATTATTTTATAGATTTGTTAATAATTATAATAATTATATTCCCGAATTATTATTCAATATAATTCAAATATTACCGAATTACCAATTCTTAAGAAATTTATTGTTCCTAATAATATTTTTTTATAATGTGTAAATGTTCTAAATTCTAAAGTCTCTAAATTTTATTTTATCGAAATATCATTTGTTATAAAACTTTTTTCTTATAAATGTTTTTTAAAATAATTTTAACTTTTTCGAATTAACATTACTTATAATTTTCTTTACTCCTAATCATTCTTCTTTATAATTACTACATTTTTTAACTTGTATTTCTTCTAACTATAACTTTACCGACTTGTCACTCCTCATAATTATTATTATATCGAAATATTATTTTTCAAAATTTTTGTAATATCTAATTATTTTTTATACAAATTTTTTTATTGTATAATAACCAGTTTTTATAATTTTATTTTATTCGAATAATTATTTCGTATAATTTTTTTTCTTACCGAAATTATATTTGAAATAATTTTTTTTAATCGATTTTTTATTTTTCCTAATATTCATTTTTCCAAGTAATTCTTTTTCATAATTTTTATATTTCCTAATTCGTATTTTACAGAACATACATTTTTTCTAAGTTTTAAATTCTCTAATTTATTATTTTCCTAACCTATGAATGTCATAATAAGAATTGCACCGAATTGGGATCTGAAATCACGTGAAACTGACCCACCCCTTAGCCTTTTTGTGGCAACCATCTTGGATTTTATCTTTTTCTTGAACGTATATCAGAAAGAGACGAAACAAAAGATGGCTACCACAACATGGCTCTCACTAGATGGCGTATCGTAGTATTTCAGATCCCAATAGTTATTTCACATTCAGAATATCCGGTTTCGACGTTTCCCATCTCTGAAGCATATGGCGCCAAATTTGAAAAAGTTTATTATTTTTATTATATAACAATTATTAATTATTACAAATATTGTTTAAAACAATTTCCCTAATGATATTTAGCGTTGTTAATTGGTTTAATTAATATTTGTAATAATTAATAATTTTTAAATAATAAAATAATAAACTTTTTTCAAATTTGGCGCCATATGCTTCAGAGATGGAAAACGTCGAAACCGGATATTCTGTATGTGGAATAACTATTCGGTGCAATTCTTAAGGCGCACGCACAGCTCTACTGCCAGCATGAGAGTAAGAGAGAAAAAACATGAAATTTGAATTTTCTGACTTACTTACTCTCATGTGTTACCATGACAACTATGCATGCATTGGCATGCATGCAGAGCTGTGAGAGCGTCTTTATTAGGACATTTATAGGTTAAGCAAATAATAAATTAGAGAATTTAAATCTTTAAAAAATATATGTTATGTAAAATACGAATTAGGAAAGATAAAAATTATGAAAAAGAATTATTTAGAAAAATGAATATTAGGAAAAATAAACAATCGATTAAAAAAAATTATTTAAAATATAATTTCGGTAAGAAAAAAATTATACGAAATAATTACTCGAATAAAATAAAATTATAAAAACTGGTTATTATACAATAAAAAATTTTGTATAAAAAGTTATTAGATATTACAAAAATTTTGAAAAATAATATTTCGATATAATAATAATTATGAGAAGTGACAATTCGGTAAAGTTATAGTTAGAAGAAATGCATGTTAGAAAATATGGGTGGAAAATATAGTAATTATAAAGAAGAATAATTAGAAGTAAAAAAATTATGAGTAATGTTAATTCGAAAAAGTTAAAATTATTTTGAAAAACATTTATAAGAAAAAAGTTTTATAACAAATGATATTTCGATAAAATAAAATTTAGAGACTTTAGAATTTAGAACATTTACACATTATAAAAAAATATTATTAGGAACAATAAATTTCTTAAGAATTGGTAATTCGGTAATATTTGAATTATATTGAATAATAATTCGGGAATATAATTATTATAATTATTAACAAATCTATAAAATAATATTTATCAAAATTGACATTTCGAAAATAAAAATATTAGTGTAAATAATAATTTTTAGAAATGATAATTCAGTTATTTGAAGATTATAAAAAATTTTCTTTCGCAGTATTAAACATTCTGTTAATTAGTCATTCAAAAAAATAATGTTTTTGACAATTATTCTTTTGATTAAAAGAAATTATAATTAATTCCTATTAGATAAAAAGAATTTCGATAAAATAAAGATTCGGAAAATAAAAATTGGAGACTTTTCATGCGCCTCCAATGGAAATTTAAAATATTTACAGAAATGTTCAAATGTCCAAAGTTACCCTATATATTCGACGGTACTTCGCTACTAACCCAGTGGGCAAAAAACCATCATTGTTTTAAAAACGTTCCAAAAACGTTTTTAGAACGTTTCATGTCTGCAAAATATTGTTCCAAAAACGTCCCATTACTTTTAAAACGTTTTAGAACCATATAACGTTTTTGGGACATTATTTAGCAGACATGAAACGTTCTAAAAACGTTTTTGAAACGTTTTTTAAAACAATGATGGTTTTTTGCCCACTGGGAAGTCTTTACGAATTTTAATTTTTACTGCACATAAACATAAATAAACATGTTCAGGAACAAGTTTTGAGAAATTAGACCACTTGAAACTTTAATAATCAAATTTTTTGCTTAATTTCAAAGTATGAAGCCTTATTAGGAATAATTTACAACAATCCCGATGACAATATTCAAATAATTATGTACAATAGTTATGACTATTTAATTGAGAGAAGTCGAGAGCCGCTTAACCGCCAGGCGAGTCCGCAACGCCCATCAAACTTTTCAAATTATTATATTATTATATCTTATATGGTAAATAAAACGAATTCATTCGGGCCAAATGTTATTGTATTTTTTCTCCAACATTTCGAAACCTTAACGATTTCCTCTTCAGGGAGTCGAAATAAATCAGTGATATAGTTTACATCATCTTTTTCAAATCGTCATAAAAATAAAAATAGAATTTGTCAATTTTTACGTAAAACCCATAAACGTTGGAAAACAATAGGAATTGGAGTCAATAACAACAACGTAAATATAATCCATTCACAAAAATCACACAAAGGAAATTCCGTAAATAGACAAAACATTGTTCGAAGTGTCTATACGTCCGGCTAGTCGGACGAAATATTTCGTCTAAACGTCCGGATATACGGACATATAGCTCCCAAAATATTTCATCCGGCTATTTACTATATGTACTGGTGATGAGCGTTTGACAGTATCCGGATAAAATAATGAACTTTATAATTCGTCCGTCTATTAGATTTTTACAAGTATAATATATTCCTTGAATGTTTTTGACGTTTTTAGGTTATGGAGATACTTTATGTTTTTTTCTACAAAATATTTGAAACACAAAAACTTTAAAATTAATTTGATAACTAAATGCGAAAACATAATATGCATAATAATAGTAATAACAATTGTAATTATTGTCATTCTATAATTATTATATTAATTTTTTGCTTTTTTGTAAATGTTTACAAAAAATATTTTATAATAAAATTTTTTTAGATAAATAAACATCAAAAAATATTCTATGCAGAGTTTACAAACACATATTTGTTAAATAAATAATGTAAATAGAAGACTAACATTTATTTATTTATATAACTTTTTTTATTTATTTATTTAAAAAATGTCTATAAATTAAGAATACAATATTTTTTGAAGATTGCAAGTCTTAAAAAAATTATTGTTCACAAAAATATTTTGGGACGCCTGTATATTTCCGGAATTTAAAAAGTTCTAATCGTAGTTTTATCCATTTAAGTTTTAAATGTTAATAAAGTGAGTTTATTATAGAATTTATTTTTCAGCAAATAAGCAAATTATCCGATTCGCATTTACTAAATAATATAATTTATTTAAGGGGTAACACCATTCTAGAGCCAGAAAAAGAGACCTATATATCTTTGATGATTTATTTTGAGAAAATGAAAAATAGAATAGGATTTCTTTTTGGAGGATTTATTAATTATACATATTGAAGTGTGGAATTTTTTTTTAAAATTATATAACAAAATGGCGGCGGTAAATTTCATATTCAAAATCTACTATTTTTTACGGCCGGAAAGGTTTCTTGAAAAGTTTAAGTCCTGGAACAAAAAGTAAAGAAATTTTACAAACTATAAATACTATTAACTTTGGAACTGCATACTGATTTTTTAATTTGATGTAAACTTTATTTTTTATTACTCTTTGGCAAAAAATCGATTATTGTACTCAAAAAGTGCACGATTTTTACAAAAATTGATATATAAAAAACCCTTATGCACTTCCAAAGTTTACATGGAGAAAAATATAAAGTAACTTTTACTACTTTTATAGTAAAAAATTTACCGGAAAGAGTAGTAAAAGTTATTTTATATTTTTCTCCGTGTATATTATATACATCATGAAATTTCTTTGTTTTCTGTTCCAGGACTTAAACTTTTCAAAAAATCTTTCCGGACGTTTTGTTAAGAAAAAGATTAGTCGATTGTTACTATAAAATTTATCGTCGCCATTCTGTTATAAAATTTAAAATAAAAATTTTTTTCTACACTTCAATATGTATTTAACAAACCCTCCAAAAAGAAAACCTATTCCTTTTTTCATTTTCCCAAAACAAATCATCAAAAATTGGTCTTCTTTTCTGCCTCTAGAGTGGTGTTAACCCTTAAATAAAATAATTTTTTTGAAGAAGAGTAATAGTTCTATATAAATGTTACAGTTACTATAAAAGTTTAATCAAAATTATAATGTTGAATAATTTGAAACCCGTGTTATCCTGAAGAAGATGAAGATTCAACTGGTAAAATTGTTATATATATTCTATATTACCTATAGTTGTAATTTATTCAAATGCTGAATTTTTCAAAAGGTAAGTTATTAAAATATTTATGATATGCAAAACTTTATTTTCTCAAACCTTTATGAACTCAAATGTCCATAAAATATATTTTTTAATATTATTTTATAAATGTCATTTGACAGAATGTTTACTGTAGCAAATGTTAATTGCAAATAATGTTTTTATACTCGAATAACCAATTTTACAATGTTAAAGAATTGACTATTCTTCATTATAAAATATTACCTGTAGTTAATTATTGTAATAATAATTGGTAGTCAATTTTTTTAGATCAAAATTCCATTTGGATTTTTTAACATTGTAAAAGTGGTAATTCGAGTATAAAAACATTATTTGTAATTAACATTTGTTACAGTAAACATTATGTCATATGACATTTTTATAAACATTAAAAAATATATTTTATGGTAATTTGAGTTAATAATGGTTCAAGAAAATAAAGTTTTGCATAAGTTTTTGCAATATAAATGACAACTAGAATATATAACAATTTTACAAGTTGAATTTTCATCTTCTTCAGGATTACACGGGTTTCAAATTATTTAACATTATAATTTTGATTAAACTTTTATAGTAACTGTAACATTTATATAGAACTATTACTCTTCTTCAAAAAAATTATTTTATTTAAATCAATTATATTTTATTACATTTAGACCAAGGCGGGGAAAGAAGTGGTTTTCATTTTTTTGTCACGAATTTTTCAAAATAACCCCGAATTTCAAGTAAATTGCTAATTCCTCGCTTTGGAAGCAATTTTTTTTATACATAGTTACACTGAAACCCCACTTATTTAAAGTCTCGTTTACTTAAAGTCGCGTTTATTTGAACCCGTTTTTGCTTCAGTTATTTTTAGTTAGAATCAGCCCTAACCTCACTTATTTTAGCTCATGCGCAGTACGCGACCAATGGAAAGATACTTACATTCCCATTGGTTGAGTTCAAACAAAGTCAACTAATCATGTCAATTTATCGAATTACGTCACTAACATAGGTTATGTCGACCAAAATACAAATAAACGCGACACTTAGTGTCGAATTGCGTGGGCCATGTTCAAATAAGTGGGGTTTCAGTGTATTTATTTTAATATCAGTAGCCATTTAAAAAAATTCCTAAGCGGTTCCAAATCGGGGAAAGAAGTGATTTTGAATTTTTTGTGGCACGGATTTTCCAAAAATCTCTGATCTTCTGATAATAATTTATTTTAATGTCAGAAGCCATTTAAAAAAAATCCAAAAGGATCCAAGTCGGGGAAAGTAGTAATTTTTGTTTTTTAATTGTAATTCCGGGATTTTTGGAAAATCTACGACAAAAAATACAAAATCACTGCTTTCCCCGCCTTAGATCCTCTTAAAATCTTTTTTAAATGGCTTCTGATATTAAAATAAATAATTAGCAAAAGAAAAAAATTGCTTCCAAGTCAAGAAAATTAATTAAACTAAATAATTAAAATAAATTAACAACTTACTTGAAATTTCGGAATTTTCGGAAAATCTGTGACAAAAAAAATTCAAATTCACTGCATTCCCTGCCTTACATCCTCTTGAAATTTTTTCTAAATGGTTTCTGACATTAAAATAGATAATCGTGAAGAGAAAAAAATTGCTTTCAAGGCAAAGAAACAATAATTTTGGTTTTAGTTGAAATTTCGTGATTTTTAGAAAATCCGTCACAAAAAAATAAGAACTAATGTTTCCCCATCATTTACATGAACAATTTTATTAAGAAAAATTTGTATCCTGAACTTTTCAGAGAAACATTTTTTCGTTGAATCAACATTGTTAACTTCAGTTTCATTTTTACTATATACAGATATAAAATTCCTTTCATTAATTTATCGGGACGTTTTAGACTCTAAATATTTTATCCGGCTGACCAGCTATTTAGTTAGTATTTTACTAGCCGGACGTTTAGACTCAGCTGTGTTATGCAGCAAAACGTCCGGCTAGACAGTATCCGGACGAATTTATTGCGTCCGGCTAACAGTACCCGGACAAATTTTTTTATCCGGCTAGTCGGACGTATAGACGCAGGGAACATTGTTATCACACAAAACATTAAAAAATAAATAAATCATTTAAATACACAAGCAAATAAATTAAATTAAACGGAGACAAACGAATAAATATCAATATCACAATATCTTATATATTTCAAGGTTGTATAGGTGGTTTTAAGCAAAATAATAAAGAAAGATTGAATTCAGGTGATTTGGTTCCTTGCCTCAAAAGTTACATTGAGCGGTTCTAAAATAATCGAAATTCAAAATTTATTGCTACAAGTGTTTTTAATGACAGTTATAATAATATTTTACGTGTAATACAAATTTTTAAATTAAAAATTGGACTCTATGCGCAAAAAATGTGTGCAAATGTCGACCAGCGGCGCGTTACTTATTCGAATTGAAGAGCGCAAGAGGCCACGAAGGAGGCTCGAAAATTGAAAAGAGATCAACAAAAAGAAGACCAAGACTTTTTTCACTTTAGGAAAAGATTACTATGGCCTAGGAATAGCTGAATAAAAAGTATGTTGAAAAGTTTTTAAGTTATGCAGCTATAAAGTGCTTTTTTAACATCTTTTGCGTTTTTCTCGAAACTATATTTCTCAAGTCGGTGGGTACAATAACATAAAAAGATTTCAACCAATTTACTAAATCAGCGTAGCCAGACAGTACCATAATTATGTAATTGTACAATAATTTTGGCTTTTGTACAATGTACAATCTTTCCCGTACAATACCTTTAACCCTCTGCTGATGCTAACTTATCCCCACTCTATCGCCAAGGAACGTAACTCCCATAGTCCCCACCAGGCGTCCAGAATGACGATTTTTGACGATAACGGTCGTTAGCATCAGCAGAGAGTTAAAATGTACCATAATTTCAAAAATATTTTTGAAATTCAGTCGTAAAATGTAAATAAGATAAGAATCTTTGCATAAACCAATGATAATTAATTTTTTTGTCCAATTCAATTACTGCAACCAATAAGGTGCAACTTTAAAAGATCGTAATTATGTTGACCAATCAAATGGTTTCATTTTCTTGTCTCACAAAATTCTCATAGTTCATTCGCTGTTAACACACTGCATCCTACTTTTCGTTTCTGGTAAATTTGATGTTCACATATAAAAGTTAGTTCTTAGTTGTGACAAGAGAAAATGGACTGTGTAAAGGAAAAAAAAGAAAACGATCGGGAACTCCAGAAAGGGTAAAAAAACTACGTGGAGACAGCAGTGCTAAAGTACAGAGACGTACTTAAAATTATAGAAATTAATGGCAACAACATCCTTCTAGATCACGCTGGTTGAAGGCGCTTTCCAAAATTTTGGGCGAGCAGCGAATTTTCATGGCCTTGAAACTCACATTACTAAATATGATTGGCTCTACAAAAAGCTGCGTGAAAATGTACTTTTGTCAGAGCCAATCATATTTAGTAATGTGCATTTCAAGGCCGTGAAAATTCGCTGCTCGCCTAAAAATTTGGAAGTGTGCAAGCGCCTTAAGGCCGGTTCCTGAGAAATCTTCACGAGCACAGTGCATTTTATGTAATATACAGAATTCACAGCCGATATTTCTGTAATTAACAAGCATGCCGAAGGGATTAGTCACTCGAAAATTGTGAAAGGTATTTTCTTTGATCTTTTCTTAAACGTAACTTTAACCTCAAAATTCGAAAATTTTTCTAATATTCAGTTAAAATATAAACAAATGGTATCTACATTATAAGAAAAGTAATTAAATTAGTAAATTGTATTTTACATTATTATTTACAATATTATATTAAATTTTAGTTTTTTTTTATTTTACCATTTTTTAAATGATAAATTTTAAGGTTATGTATATCTTAAATGTTCATCTTTACAATATTTACACTACATTATTTATTTCTTATATTGTTATTTATTTTAATTTAATTATGTACGTAAATTATCTTTGTTATACAGGCGAGTAGGAGGTAGTTCAATCCAAAAAGTTTTGACAGAATGCGCGGGAAAAAATGACCAAAAAGCACAACAGGAAAAAGAAGTTAAAACAGCTGAAATAATGTTATGTTCCTATATCATAGAACATAATTTATCGTTTAGAGCTTGTGAGCATCTCCCGAAACTCTTAAAATCAGCTTTCCATGATTCGGAAATATTGAAATCAGTTACACTAGGAAAAACAAAAGCTAGTGGAATCATTAAGAACGTCATCAACAAATCTTGTATTGAGGATTTGAGTTGTATTTTAAAAAATGTCAAATTTAGTGTGATAATTGACGAATCTACAGATATTGGAAACATAAAAAATTTGGCTGTTTGTGTTCGCTTCTTTAATGAAGAAGTAAAATCTATTCAAAGCCGATTTTGGAAACTCGTAAACGTGTTTAATAGAAATAATCCGGATGCCGCAGAAGAAGGTGCTACTGCCAGACGTTTATTTGAATGTCTTATTCAAAGTTTCGAAGAAGATAATGTGCCGGTTGACCAAATTATCGGATTTGGAAGTGATGGCTGTAACACCATGTTTGGTGTAGATAATAGTGTTGCTAAAAGAATGCAAAATTTATTGACGATTCTAAGTCAGTCGTCGCAGTAGATTCGTTTTGGTATAAAATTAGAGAAGTGGAGTCTCTAGAAAGGGAAAGAGATTTTAAAGAATTAGGGCAATTCGCGTTAGATATTTTTTCATTGCCACATTCAAGTGCGACTTGTGAGAGAGTCTTTTCTAAAATAAATAACGTCAAAACGAAATCAAGAAATAGGATGTTTTCGTCCACTTTACAAAGTTTATTAAGTGCGTCGGAATATATTGCAAAAACTGGCTGTGATAAATTCCGTCCAACGGAAAAAATGCTATCATATATGAACGCTAGTAATATATATAGACAAAAAAAGCAAGTACAAAACAATTTACCGGCAACTATTAGCGAAGTAAATATTTCTTCGTCGGTGGATGAAATCGATAGTGATTGCGAAATAATTTTCAATTAAAAGTCAATAATTTTATAAAACAAAAATTACTTTATAAAGACTGTTAATTTTATTTAAGAACTAAAGACGTTATACGTTTATAGTTACATGCTCTAGTTCCATGAACCAAAAAACCATATGTGGTAAGCTTAAAATAATGTTTTTTAGTCTTTATGTATATCTTCGTAAAAACTTTTATATCAGAGATATGAAATTCTATATAAAATTGTTTTAATTTATATTTAAGTCGAAAATGTTTTATCGGAAATTTAAATCCAACTTGTATGTGATACAAAATGTTTAAAAAATTGAAATAATACAACAATTTTTTAAAGCATCTACATGCTAAATAGTAGAGTTGTGCAAAAAGCTCGAGGCTCGATCGAGCTTTTTCGAGCTTTTCATTTTTCGAGCCGAGCCGAGCCTAATCAGTTCGAGCTGAGTTCAAGCCGAGCTGTGTAAAAAGCTCGAATAGTTTCGAGTACTCGAGTTAATTCGAGTTCTAGAGAAAATTCATAGAATTTTCGCATTTATTATATTTAGCAAATAGAAATATTGATTCAGTAATTCAAATAAATTCGAAATTTTTTATTTATTAATAAATATTTAGTAAATTCTTCCACAGTTATTTAATAAATTAATTTTTTTGATTTTTGGAAGACGTATATAAAAGGTAAAAGAAAAACACTCTTTTACTTTTGTATAAAATAGACGACGTTTCGGTGGTCAGGTTCGCCACCATCATCAGGTCACTTTAATAGAAAAAATTTTTTCTTTATAAAAATTAATACAACAAAATTTTTAAAAAATTAAATTTAAACAAAAAATAAAAAACAATTTGTTTGTGATTTGTAAATTTAAACATTTTATTTTTTTTGTTGTATTGCGTTTATTTATGTTTTTAATTTATTGACGTGATGTTTATTTTGTTGACTTTAACTAGGTAAAAATTGTTTTTTATTTTTTGTTTAAATTTAATTTTTTTTAAATTTTGTTGTATTAATTTTTAGAAAGAAAAAATTTTTTCTATTAAAGTGACCTGATGATGGTGGCGAACCTGACCACCGAAACGTCGTCTATTTTATAAAAAAGTAAAAGAGTGTTTTTCTTTTACCTTTTATATACGTCTTCCAAAAATCGAAAAAATTAATTTATTAAATAACTGTAGAAGAATTTACTAAATATTTAATTAATATCGTCCTGGATTAATAATGGACGCAACATCTTCAACATTTCCTCGAAGATGTTTCTTCAAATTCGTTGGAGAGAAATATGGAAGAAACACACCGTTCTTCTTCTTAAAAAATAGTCACATTTTAAACGTCAGCTGGCTGAAACATCATCAAAGCGACATTTTTTGCTAAGGTGCAGAAGCAATGGACTCATTCCGCAACATCTTCTTCATATAAGTAATCGATCTAATCATATTTCATTTCATAGTAATTCATGCAAAAAAAGCTTTCATAAATTTAATCTTTATTATTCACGCACTTTACTTAGTCATGAGATTAGAGATATTCATTTTCATCTCAATTTCTTAACTAAAAAGTTGCAATTTTTTGAAAACAAAATTTCACAATGTCATATTAACTCAGAAGTATTAAATAATTTTTTCCTGTTTTCTGAGAAAAAATTTTCATCTATTCACTTACTTTGTAACCACAAACTAATTAAAAAATTTAATTCATTACTTAATAAGAAAACCTCTGTTCATAATATTAACACAAGAAAACAAAATTGGTTAATCAATTTAACGAATACTGTCATTCCTCAAGAAGTTTGTGATGTCATTTCTTTGGGTCAAAATTACAGTAGTACGAAACAGAATTCTAAACATGTTTCGAAACAAGAATCTATCAATATTATAAAAAATTTAGAATGTACTATTTCGAGTTTAGATATTAGTTCTGAAGTCAAAAATGAGATTAGACAAAAAGTTAGTAATAGTGTAATGTCAAATCTGTCCAAAAAAACAACATCACATTTGAAGACAGAAGTTTTGCCATTAAGTTAAATTCTGCAAAAAGTTTCTTGAAAGAAAATCCTGACATATTTTTTACTAATTCAGACAAAGGAAATGTTTCAGTTTGTATGAAAAAATCAGACTACATTTCCAAAGCCCATGGCTTACTTTCTGATCGACGCACTTATAAGGAAATTTCAACAAAAGGAGTTTTATTCAAATTACAATCAAGAACTTATAAAATTCTAAAAGATTTAAATGACAATGAATTTCTTAAACGAAAATATCATAATAATCAGTTAACTATGACTAATACCTCTTTGGCAAAATTTTATGGTTTGCCAAAAATTCATAAAGATAATGCACCTCTTCGTCCTATTATTTCGCTAATAAATAGTCCAACTCATTTTTTGGCCAAAATCATATACGAAGAGTTAAAAACTGTAATTCCTTTACCAAAATCTCATGTAAACAATAGCTTCGAGTTAAAAGAAAAATTGAAGAATATTACTGTACCACAAGATTTTGTTTTATTTTCTCTTGATGTTAGTTCACTTTTCAGTAATATTCCATGTGATTTAGTTATACAAAGCCTTGATAGAAAAAACAATATTATTCATAATAAATGTAAAATTCCTTTTGTTGACATTATTAATTGTACTGAATTTTTATTTGATAATACTTATTTTGTTTTTGATGAAAAAATTTATAAACAAATTTACGGTACTCCGATGGGGTCACCGATATCTCCATTTTTTGCGGATATTGTAATGGATGACGTGGAAACTGATTGTTTGAATTTGCTTAAAAATAATATCAATTGTGTTCCTCTATTTTATTATAGATATGTGGACGACACACTTTTGTGCGTCCATAAAGATCAAGTCGAACTTTTTATTGATACTTTTAATTCGTTTAATATTAATTTAAAATTCACTTATGAACTAGAAATGGATAATAAAATAAATTTCCTAGATATGACATTAATAAAAAATAACAATCAACTCATCACTAATTGGTATCAAAAATCCATTTCTTCTAATAGATTGATAAATTATTTTTCACGTCATCCAATTCAACAAAAGAAAAACATTGTTTACAATTTATATGATAGAGCAATTTTATTGTCTCACAAGTCCTTTCATAATGAAAACATTAAACGAATCTTTAAAATTTTGCAAAACAACGATTACCCTTTAGAATTTATACAAAAAAATATAAAAAAACGAAAACATACATTAATTCATAAAACAATAGATAAAAAACAAACTAACAATGTCGTTAGTATTTATCAACAACTACCTAAAATCTGTATTCCTTTCAATGATATTTATTATCAATTATCTAATATTTTAAATAAATATAATTTACTTTCTATTCCTATTGTGGAAAATAGCTTAAGCTCTGTAATAAAATTAGGAAAGGACTTGACGAAAAAGTAGGATCGGAATAATATTGTTGATAAATTTAATTGTAATAGTTGGCCTGCAACATATATTGGTGAATCAAAGCGTACTTTGAAAAAAAGAATTAGCGAGCATAAAAACAAAAACCTCGAATCCGTTGTGAACAAACATCAAACTGAATATAATCATTCTTTTAATTTTGACGATGCAGAAATTTTAGATTATGAAACTTCTTATAAAAAACGATTAATTTCTGAGATGATTTATATTAAATGCAATAATTTTACTATTAACAAGAAGGAAGATATACAGTTTCTTAGTAATTCCTATTTTCCTTTGCTTAATAAATTGAAAAAATGGTTATAATTCATAATATTTCGATTGCGGGTCATTGACCCCATCGACTGTATATAACGCGAAAATTGTCACCGGCTCAGTCAGTTTGACTAATCACTCGTTTTAATATTTGTGATTTGTAAATTTAAATATTTTATTTTTTTGTTGTATTGCGTTAATTTATGTTTTTAATTTATTGACGTGATGTTTATTTTGTTGACTTTAACTAGGTAAAAATTGTTTTTTATTTTTTGTTTAAATTTAATTTTTTTTTAAATTTTATTGTATTAATTTTTTTAAAAAAATTTTTTCTATTAAAGTGACCTGATGATGGTGGCGAACCTGACCACCGAAACGTCGTCTATTTTATAAAAAAGTAAAAGAGTGTTTTTCTTTTACCTTTTATAAACGTTTTACTTATTAATAGTTTTTTTAGTAAGTCAAAAGCTCGAATCCATTCGAGTACTCGAATTTACCCGAGTACTCGAATTTTTCGAGTACTCGAAGTCACTCGAGTACTCGAAAATTTCGAGTACTCGATACATCGAGCCGGTTTGGGCTCGGCTCGGCTCGAAAAAATTTCGGCTCGGCTCGGTTCGACTTTTCGAGCTTTTTGCACATCTCTACTAAATAGTATATTTTGTATGTGTTCCTATTTTATAAAAATACGCAAATTATATAAATAAAATGAATGACTGTTTAAGTATACTATTTTATTTTAAATTTACTTAAAAAACTACATTTTTATCATAGTTCAGTATATTAATATTATTTATTAACGTTTGATTAATTTTTGTTAGTTTTACATATAAATATACTATATTACTATTATTCTTTTTGTGGTTACCAAGTTTAAAATTAAATTTCCCGCTACGCATGCGTATTACACGTGCGTAGAATAGTGTACTATAATTTTGTAAAGCCGAATACATAATTGTGCTTCGACCGTCTGGCCACCCTGTTCAATTTACCTCAAAAAATGTACACGTCATATTCTAAACTGCACAAGGTAACGTGCGCCTCACGGGTAACCCTGTGTCTCCAATATTTTTAAATTTTTTGAAAATGTAATATATATTTTTAAAGATGAATATTATGTAATTTAATTTAATAAAAACCAAAAAGTTCCATCCCTAAAAGTTTTACAAAAATAATATTTCTTCTGACAGCTTAAAATTCCCGTACAGGATCCTCAACGGAACCCTAACGGATCCGCTAGAGATCCTTGACTTGTCCTGTATGAGATCCCGTACAGAATATTGGGACAAGGTTCCTGCTTAGGAACCTGCATAAGAACCCGTGTGGGAACCTTGATTGTTGGGTTCCCTCGCCGGTTCCTGTATGGGAACCTTAACATCAGATTTTTCACAAAAATTTTACCTCGTAGAGACCTACATGAATCCTGTACAGGAAAGCTTTTATTGACATTCTTGAAGGAACCTATGTAGGATCCCATGTAGGAACCATTCTATTTTGATTATTGTAATAATATTTTCTTATCCTTTTGTGAATCTTACATAGATTCCTTCACAGCCCCCACAGCACCGAAACTTTCCTAAAAATTTATTAAATATTTACTTGCAATGTTCGGAATATGTAATTACAATGTTTATTGAAAGTTGTGTAAAGATTTAAATGTCCCGATTAAATAAATCCAAATGTTTCGGTGCTGTGGGGGAGGATGGCAATAAAAAAGCCGAATGCCTTATTTTTATTATGCGGTTAGGCTGGTCTAACCCCTTAATTCTACATGTAAGAAATATTTTTTTTAATTTTGTTCAAAACCATATACAATTTCATCTTGTAAAAGGTCATACATTAGAACTTGTTCCAATTTTTTATGCTGAAAAGGTAAAATTTCTTGTACAAAGAAACTAAAATGTAATAATTATATATTCTAAAATATTACTGAATAAAAATTCCTCTTTTAAAAATTACAATAACTACATGAAGAATTACCGAAATGCGCCTATTTTTAGATGATTCTTTGGTAGATGTACACTCTCTGGCCAGAGTGATATAAGACAAATACATTTTCAAAACAAATAATTTTTAAAAGTTTACTTACTGAATTAGCTGTGTTAATGTCTAGATCAGTGTCAAGATATTCAATCACTTTTTCAAGATTTCCTGAGCGAGCAGCACGAAGAAATGCAGTGGTATTATCAGTCTGAAAAATAATACAACTTGGATAAATAAAAGTGAATAAAAGTACATTTTTATTTATTTCTCGGAAAGTTATGCAGATCCCGCATTTTGATACTCACCCAAGTAAAAGTAGAGTTTTTTCAAAAATCGAAAATAAAATTTTTTTTTATTCAATATCAACAAAATATCAAATAAATTTTATTTCAAAATTCTTAGTGGAAAAAGTGTTTTTTTATAGACAATTTAAAAAAAATTGATCTCAATTTTCACCAATAAAAAGTTTTGCGGTTTCATAGAAAAAATGCTGAAAAATTTTTAAGTTGTATATCTTCTATGTTTATGAATATTTTTCCAGAAAAGTTTCATTATTTTGCTTCCTCATAGAGGAAGGATTGTATTAGCAAAATTTTCGATTGTGATTTATTGACATATTTATAAACTTTTTTTCATTATACATAATCTTTTAGTACTTTATGCACGAATGGGCATTGCCCGTATAAATGTTATAAATAAATAAAAAAAATGATGTAATTTTATCTCAGAAGTCCAAAAAACGGATTTTAAAAAAATGTCCCGATGTGTGTGTGTACTAACATTACATTTGCCTCAATATCTTAGAACGAGAAAGAGCTAAAGGCCTCAATTTTTTTTAAATTGAAGGTCTTCCCGGGGGACATAAAATGAGAGTATTTTCGGCCAGATTCATAAAGTTTAACTATATTTTTTTAAATTTTTCATTTTGTAAAAAAACGTTTTTTGGCCATAACTTAAAAAAATGTTAGGACACCTATAAATGTTTTTCTTTAGTTTTCTAGAGTTTTTATCTTTGAGCCTTCATTGAACATTTTTCGTCTATATTAGCCAGAGATATTAAATTTTTAAGAATCTAAATTTTTCGAAAATAACACTTTTTTGAAAATTTTGTTGAAAAATATAAAAGTAACTTTAAAAGTATCATTACCAACTTGTAGAGCATTAAAAAACGCTTCGATTGACCTATTTTTTAACCTGATTCGGTTAGAAATTGTCAAATTATTGGTATTTGAAAAATCAAAAATTGTGGAAAATATCATTTTTTCAACATTCTTGTTTATTAACTTATGTGTAATTATTAAACTATTATAACCATCTTATAGAATATATAAAAACATATTGTTTGGACCAAGATTTAATGATTTTTAACTCTTTTATAAAAATATATATTTCAATTATTGTTATTTCTATGAGGAAGCAAAGTGCTCATGAAATGAACACCAAAATTATAAAAATGTACAACTTGGCAGCGGTTTTTTTCAGTTGCTTTCAAGAGAATAATAAAGCACAGTTTCATCAAAATTCCATACTAGAAGGAAATTCACATGATCACTTACCATGGAATTGCTCAATGGAGAATATTCATTATTTGAAAATAAACAACAATTTTATACCTATTGTCAACTTATTATTTGTTTTTTGTTTGTTACTAATATTCTTCTTATAAGCATTGATTAAGTGGTTACACGCCCGCATAACTTCAAGGGGTAGTTTCAAAGCTTTAAAGTGGATCATGGCCGTTAAGAAAAATTATTTTTCAATTTTTTTTTTAAGTTCTAAGAAGTATGAAGTTAAAAGACAATTCTGTTTCTAAACCTACACAGAAAAAGAGTTGTTGAAACTTTCATAAACTATTCACGTTTTTAGATGGGACCCATTTTTGGTTTCATATATTTTTAATATAACTGAGAATTGTTGTTAAAATATTAAGAACGAGTTATAGAGTCTGTAAAATTCAGTACGATAACGTTGGTTTCTGATTTAATTTCGAACTGTTTACAAATTCGTCTTTAAAAGGTATATAAAATTTTTATTATAAGTCATTTAAGCTTTAGAAGATTTTCAACTGCATTTTTTAAACGTTTGTTGAATTCACGAAAGACTGTACGAGTGCAATAAACTTTAGAAAAACTTCATGAAAGTTTATGACTGCTGTTCTCATTTTTCGAAATCCGCAATGCGTTCAAGTCTTCTGCGCATATCTCAAAATTTCTTTCCAATTGTTTCTGCTTGCAGTGTAGTAATTTACAATTTTTAAAATAAATGTAATTTAAAAATTTTTATTACATAGGTATTGTTAAAAACAAAGTCGAAACTAATTTTGTTTTTTTCTTTTCTTAGTCTATTTTTAAATCAATAATTTTAAAAAAATTAATATTAATTGTACTTATTTATTATTTTGTTTTAAATATTTAATTTTAATTTTGAAAAGTATAAATTTCATTTTATCAAATATGTAATACAAAAGTATGTACCAGTTTATGAAAGTTTCGAAAACTGCATTCTAGTTTTTCGAGAGTTAATATATACACAGTAATCGCACTTCTGCTTTGGCTTCTGCTAAAGCTATTTTAATATGATCCTGCTAGTATTATTTAACTTTTGAAAATTAGTGATTTATGATAAAAACACCCTTTTTGAGCATAAATCACTAAATTTCAAAAGTTAAACAATCTAGGCTCATTTTCCCATTTATAAATCCTTATAATAGAGTAAACTACAGATTTAACAATCTTAGATGTTCCAGTGAGCGAAAATCACGCCCGCCATTGACTTTTGATAATTTTATGAAATCTTTACGTTTTGGGGTCCCCTGAACCCGAAAAATTAGCCATTTTCGTTGAAAACTACAAAAACTACAGTAGTTTCAAAATTTTGAAAATTCAATTTTTTCAAATTTCTAAATTTTTAGCTTTATGTTATATTAGATTAAAAAAATACAAACAACTTTTCTCTACAAATTTTTTTCATAAAAACTCAATTTTTTTAAGTTTTTGGGTCAGACCAGTTCAACTGTGTTAAAAAAATTTTATTGATTTTCTAAAACGTTACAACTTTAATAAATGTCTGTAGTTCATAACAAAACAAAATAACACTTTTAACCGTTTTTTGAAATTAAATTTTTTTTTGCATTAACAAAATATTACAACATTTTAAAAAAATTAATATCTCAAAAGCCGTTTACAATAAATTATTAAAACTTAGAATAATAATTACACAAAATTGTCCACTCTTTCAAATGAAAATATTTGCATGATTGTAAATTTAAAAATTTCATATTTTTAATAACAATTTTATAAACAATTTGAATTATTTATATGTTCTTTCAATTGCAATGAAACTCATAGGAAGTGTTCCCAGAAGTTTCTTCTTGAAAGCAAAAACAAAATGTTTGGTGTTTTTTTTATTCACCTTTAGGTTACTTGAAATATGTTAATTTAAGATATATTTAAAGTACTTTTAGATTTTAGAACAATAAATTACGTGTTCTATTATAGCTTATTTTATTATTCTTTTTTATTATTCTTCATGTATACTCTTTTCGGGTATTTTTTTTATAATAAATAAAATAAATAAAAAAATAAATACTTTTTTATTCAATTAGCTTGTTATGTAAAGCACCTAAAAACTAGAGTTATTTTTAAATTTTGCAAATAATTAAGTTGGACAAAAAAAGATGAAGATATTTTTATGATTTGATCAATTTCAGCAACAGTTTAAACAAATAATTGTTATTTACAAAAGAAGGGCTGGCTGCAATAAGGGGACGAACGCGTGGTTGAAAGGGATACTTGAATTTTTAAAATATTGTAGCTTCTTCAGCAAAGCATGTTTCTGCGAAGAAAATTAGTAATTAAAAATAATTTCACATTTTCCATCAGCAAGAACAAAAATTTGCATTTAAGTTCACTTAATCTCGCAATCATCAGCAAACAAAAAATGTGATGAGAATGTAATCCTTAAAGTCGTAGTAACTTCAAGAAAGAAAATGGTTCCATGAAGCGTTAAGTAATTATTAAAGTTATGGTTTCTTTAAATTTAACTTCTTCAGGAGCAGAGGACTTTTGAAACCTTTATTTTATCTGTTATACCAAAAGATCTCTGTTATATAATAAAATAATATGATATATATGAGAATTATTTCTTTTCTTGAATATTTAAAATATGTAATAAAAAAACTTTAATAAAGCGAAAACATTAAATAACATTAAATAATTATTTAAATTATTTAGATTTAAAAAAAGACCACGGGATAAATGCTTTGTGTTGTAATCAGAATTTTCTAGTTTTATTAACCATAAATTTCTAGTTAGTTTAACTAGAAATTTTTTAACCTTGGGTGTTTCCGAGGTGCATGCTGTGAGCGCTGTGAGCATAAGTGTATCTTTTTCTAATCAATGCGGTTAGAAGAGAGGATATCCCATGCTCAGAGCGCTCACAGCGTTGTACCTCGTAAACACCCCTGATGCATCTGGTAACTTTAAAGTTTAAACAGATTTTTTAAGTGTATAAAAATATAAACATATTTGTATTTTAAAATTAAATATTTTACATTAAAAAAAATATTTATTTCAATTTTTTATCATTTTTTAACCAAACTTCAAGAACTGTTAGTTTTAAAAAAATATGACAACATTAGTCAAAATAAAATATTTTAATTCTATGTTAAGGGGGTAGTCTGGTGTTCGAGCCTGTTTTGAAAGCATATTTTGGAATTTTATTTTTTTATTATAAAATAAAATATAATCACATCAAATCTTTTTACATCTGTTTGTTATTATTATGAATTCTTTAAAAAAAATTATTTCACTATATTTATATTTTTTTTAAGTCCGCCATTTTGTTATTTTTTTTAATTATTAATTAAACTGGTTCGTTCTAGTTCGGGCCATAGCCACTGACGTACAGAAGAATAATCAATTTGATTTTTTTTATTTAAACAATGCCAACGGATGTTATTACCTGCACCAGCCTCCTACTTCTTTTTTTGTTATAAACATTAACTGTAAATATCTATAACAATATAAAGTATAAACTAGTGAAATAATTTTTTTTAAGAATTTATAATAATAACAAATAGATGTAAAAATATTTGATCTGATTATATTTTATTTTATAATAAAAAAAATTCCCGAAATATGCTTTCAAAACAGGCTCGAACACCAGACTACCCCTTTAAATTACTTATAAAACAAGCTTTATAGGTATCACTATAATGGGTCATTCACATATTACGTGATAAATATTTTAGGTATTTTAGACCCCCTCCCCCCTGCGTGATACTTTTTCTATAGTTTAGTCTGACCCCCCTCCCACCCCTAAATGTATCACGTAATATGTGAATGACCCCTAATATATTTTTTAAAAAATGTTTAATTTTGCCAAAATAATGTTAATTATTATAAATATTTTGTTTTAAAAATTAATTTAATAGTTTTGTCGACGGATTATTTTTTGTACAATTTTAATACCTTTTTATGGCTTAACGAGGAAAAATTTAAGCCAATGTATTTTAGAGAATATACGTTTCATTGCAGTGAAAAAATACATGAGTTCATGCAATTCGCAACAATGGTTCATTTAAAATTTTTTTAAATAATGGAGTTTCTTTAATAATTTTATAAAATTTTGAAAATAATTAAATTTTATGAATAATTTCTTTCAAGTTTTTAAAATAAGCGTGTTTGTTAATAATTAAAATTTAACATTTAATTATCGAATTTTATTAAAATTTTAGAAAATAATTCAATTCTTGTGGAAAATTGTATAATGAATTAAGAAAAAAATTGAATTCTTTCGTGAAATTTTTTAGAAAATAATTGAATTCTTTCGTTAAATTTTTTTTTTAAATAAATGAATTTTACTATTAAAAATATAATTGAATGGTTTTGAAGAATTTATTAAAATTTTAGAAAATAATTTTGCATAATAATTAAATAATAATAAACTAAACAGCACGTTCCGCGTGTAACATTTACTAGTAATAATAATAATCACCAAAATATCTATCAAAAAAAGAAAAATAATTATATATCATAAAAATTTCATTGATGAGCTATAAAACCATTATCTTTATTAACTCCTAGCTATTGGATAAATCGATTTTTTAAATGACTTTCTAAAATAAAACTATTTTGAGTCGAAATTTCTAATCGTAAATGTTATATTAGTTTTAGTGCAAAATTCAAAAAAATTTTTTTGTTTATTTTGTTTTGTAATTTTTAATTTGTTTTATTAACAATAAACATTTTTTATAGTTTCTGATGAGGACGGTGGGACCGTCGAAACGTTAAATGAATTTTTTGTGTTTTATTTATTTATAATAACACTATAATTTGACTTGGAGGATTGATATTTTTACATCTTGTTTCGTATTTTGAGTCAATAAAGTGGAATTTTTGGTTAAAAATCATTAACACAATTCTCTTAAATAATTAATTTTAATAATAATAATAAATTCAATTTTTGCTGAATATATAGATTAAATAATATGTAATTGGTCAAAATTAAATCAACCAGTAAATATTATTTTATATTATTTAAATATTATAATGAAATAAATTTAATTTATGTAAATCAATTTTTAATTTTATTTTAAATTAAAAAAATATATATATATATATGTATATAATTAAAAAAATTAGGCAATAAATATATATAACAAACCAATTTGTTTTTCTTCTTTACAATAATATAGAATTTGCATTCATTTTTCATCAGTATTTTAGAACAGATTTTATATTCAACATTTAAAAAAAATTTAATCTAAAAGAAGAAACATTTTTTCTCTACTATAAAATGCTATAAATGTATAAGAATGAAGCGACAATATTTTTATTTTAGTTGAATTAAAATTCTATTTCAACCCTAATTCGATCGGTGTGGCGAGACACAGACAACCGGCTAGTTAAGTTTTCTGAAAAGTTGAAATTTATTAAGAATGCTAAAGCAAGTGTACCTGGCTGGTGCTGTCAGTAACCATCTCGACATTCGTCGAGTGTAGTTCCCAAAAGCAGGAAAATTTTGGAATTCCTTGTAAGATTAATTTCTCGAAGATTTTTTGATGAGAAAAATGCTTAAATCACTATATACGAAGCCGGTTTTACACGACGAACACACAACAGGAGCCGCCCCATAAAGTATTCAAAGCGCATACTCGAGGGTCAACGATTGCGCAAGAAGTGCGAGGGTTGCTTCGTCAGTCATAGGAGTCTTTATCCATAATAGTCGCTTTTGCAAGTAATCGAAGTACGCATTCAGATTGCTTTGTCAAAGTTAATGTTAAAAATAACACTTTAATGAATATAATATTAGATTTATCATTTTTATATAATATATAAAATAATATTATCAATATCTTTATTACTTATAGATTTTCCATAGAAATGAAATTTTTTTCCATCCCTTACATAAATTATATATATATATATATATATATATATATATAAATTTTCAACTGAATTACTTAAAAATTAACTGATTAATGAAACATTTTTATTTCAGGGTTGCCGCAAAAATTTAACTTTGTATTTCGATCCATGACTTTTGCCTGATTTCCAGACAGAATTTTGACCTTTTTCCTGCCACTAAAGAATATTTTGATTCACTCGAAAAATTATTAGAAACTCAAAAAAATGTTCGAATATTTGCGAATTTCTTTAATTATTATAAAATTATTCGAAAACAATTGTTTTATTTATCATATTTATTTAATTATTATTATTTTTTCCATTGAAATTAAGATTTTCAAAAATTTCAAATTCAAATCTTTTGAAATTTTATAACATATAAGAATATTATTATAAACATGAAGAAGTCAATCACTCCAGGTCTTCGACTCGGAGTAATCGATTTCTTCATGTTTTTATAATAATTAACGATAACCAAGGGATGAAATTACTATTTTATATAAGAATGTTGTACTTCTTCAAAATTATTTTCATCATTTCAATTCAATTATTATTTTCTAGAATTTTTAACTAAAATTCTTCTTTACATCAATTATTATTTAAAAGAACGAAAAATTTAAATTTTCAAAGATTTGAATTTGAAACCTTTTCAAAATTCAATTATTTCTAATAATTCACGCTATATTGTTTTTAATATTCAATTATTATCTAATACTTCAAGTGAAATTCATTTTTAAATATGTAAATTTTTATTAGAAAATTCTACGAGAATTTAATTATTTAAATACAAAAATAAATAATTTATTCAATAATTGAATTTTTATTAAAATTTAATTTTTACAAAGAATTTTATTAACAACTTTTGAAAATAATTAATTTCTTTTAAGGAGTTTAATTAAAATTTTACTGAACTTTATTATATTAAAGAATTTTATAACAATTTTTGAAAATAATTGAAACCTTTGTGAAGAATTTTATTAAAATTATTAAAAATACTCTAATTCCTAAGAAGAATTTAAATAATAATTTATGAAAATAATTTAATTCATGCGAAGAATTTTAATAAATTTTGTTTAAATAATTGAAAGTTTGACAAAAAGTTTATTAGCATTTTTGCCAATAATTTAATTCTTGAGAAAAATTTCGCTATTTATTTATAAAGATAATTTAATTCTTGACGAGAATTTAAAAAAGTTTTGAAAATAATTTAATTTCTGCAAAGTATTTTATTACTTTTCAAAAAAATTGAATTCTTGTGAGAAATGTTGATATTTATGAAAATAATTGAATTTTAGAAAAGAATTTTATTAAAATTCCTTTAAATCATTGATTTTATGGAGAGAATTTTGTTGTTTATCAAAATAATTGAATTCTTTTGCAAAATTACTTTAAAAATTTTTGAAAATAATTGATTTCCTGAGACGAATTAAAAGTTATTTATGCAAATAATTGAATCATTGCAACAAATTTTATTATTTTATTGAATAATTGAATGTTTCTTATATTTGAATTCTTTCGTCAAATTTTAATAAAATTTTTAAGAATAACTGCATTTTTCGAGGAATTTATTTTAAATTGTATAAAAAAATATATAAAATTTTGTCGTGAAAATAATTGAATTCCTAAATGAAATTTTATTATTTATGAAAATAATTGAATGTTTTCGTAGAATTTTATGAAAATAGTGAATATTTAAAAATTATTGAAATGTGGAAAATTTTTAATAATAATAATTGAAATTTTTGCAAAGAATTTTATTTAAATTTTTTGAAAATAATTGAATTTTTGGCGAAAAATTTTGCTATTTATAATGATAATTGAATTCTTGACGAAATATTCGTTAAAATTTTTAAAAATAATTTAATTTCTTTGAAGAATTTTATTACATACATATTTTTAATTAAATTTCTTCAAAGAATTAAATTATTTTCAAAAAATTCTAATTGAATTCTTTGTAACAAATTCAATTTTTGTCAAAATAATTTTAATAAAATTCTACCTAGAAACTTAATTAATTTCAAAAATTTGTCAAAATTCAATTATTTTTAATGTCTATTACTTCAATAAAATTTCACAAAAGAATTCAATTATTTAAAAAGAAATTTTAATAAAATTCGTCTCAAGAATTCAATTATTCATTCAAAAGTAATACAATTTATTGCATAAATTCAATTATTTACAAATTATTTTCATAAATGATTATTATTCAATTATTTTCATAAATAATAAAATTCTTCTTTGGAATTCAATTATTTTTCAAAACTTTCCTCAATTTAATAATTTTTCATATTAAAAGTAATCAATTTATTATTTAAAAATTTGATGATAAAATTCTTTATGAGAATTCAATTTTAAGAAACATTCAATTATTTAATAAAATTTTTATTTTCGTATTTAAATAATTGAATTCTCGTATAGAATTTTTTAATTAATATTAATTTAAAGATGAATTAATTAAAGAATGTCAGAATAATCGAAATTTCGTAAAATTGAATTATAAACAAGAGGATTTGAAAATTCTCGAAGAACTTTTTAAAAAATTATTAAAAAGAATTGTTTAAATCGAAATGATGAAAATAATGTTTGAAGAAATTACAGTAACAATATTCTAATAATATAAAATAATGATTTTATCAATTTTTAATTAATTATTTTTTTAAAATTAATTATTTGTGATCATAAAATTTGGTTCCTTTCAAAATTAGACAAACCATACTTCAATATTTCTTTTTTATTTATTTTTTGTACCAAAAATGATTTTAATATTGATGTACGGAATCTGTCCCATTTCAGTGCGAGAGCAACTCCGCACTTGTCCAATTTTTAGTTCTACTTAGTTTTAATTTTATATTAAAAATCAAAAATTTAGGTTTTGAAATAAAGGGTTTTAAATTTTTATAATACGGGTCTCGGTTTACAGTTTTCAGTTTCAAATAATTTTTTTTCAGTTTCGGTTTCTGGTTTTCGGTTTTTTAAAAATTTCTGTTTTTTTCGGTTGCCATCCCTGTATTTAACAAAAAATATGTTTATTATTCCTGGTTGAAATAAGAATACATTCTTCGTATGACAGTGAAAAAGTTAGACAGTTTAAATTACAATTAATTACTAAATTTCCTAAACCCTAAATGGTTTAATGATATCCTTGGATTCCATCCGATTTTCAATTTTTTTAAAATTAGACACACTTCTGAATTGAATCTACCTAATTCAAAATATACATAATTAATTGATAACAAACAATGAATCATAGAATACTTTTAAATTTTGAGGTCAGCAAAATAAAATTAAAAAAGTGAAAATAATGAATATTAATAATAACATTCATTAATTTTTTCGAAATTATAATTTATGAAATCATTATTTTTTTACTAACCTATTTAATAATTCTGTAAAAGGTTTCAGCTTCAACTATAGTGTTGTGTAAAACAGTTTATTATTAAAAGCAAAATACTAAAAACTGATCAACATTTAATCTGAACAGTGGAAATAGTGAAGTAAATTCATATATTAATATTATTAAAGAAAAACGAATAGAAAGCATATTATAAATTATTCTTAAAACCGCACTTATTTCTGTATGAAAATTGTACCTCAAATTTTAAGATCGATGAATAAGAGAGTTTTGTGTACATTTCTTATAATAAAAAAATATGTATCACTTTCGATGGAAGTTGTGATCACATTCATGTTTTGGTAAGTGTATGACCTATACTGAAGACGTTGCTCCACGTATATTTATAGTTTTTTGCAGAGGCTCTACTGTCTAAGGTCAACGTTGTCTAAATAACTTACATTTTTAATTCCAAATTGTTTATTAAAATCAAGAAATACATTTTTTTAAATAAATTTAATGTTATTTTCTTATTTCAACTTTAAGTTTTTTAATATTCTTTTATGTAGATAAAAAATTATATAAAATATAAACTTCTGTAGCAGAGGTATAACCTGTATATTACACCGTCCGACACCATTTTTTACAATATAAAAAACAATTATTTTTGGAAACTAGGACCAAGAAAAGAAAACCCGTGACTCGCTGTTAGATCAGTTAGTTAAAAATTTGTATAAAAGATACTTTAACCGAAACCTGTAAAGTGAATAAAAGTTAAAATAATTACTTTATGATTGAAAAACAAAATTTAACCCTAGTAAAATTGATTATTAAATTAATTGATTTATCTACTTTTCTATTACATTTGATCATTAAATTGAGAAATTTTGACGTCAATTTGATGAAAATTGAACTGTAAATAAGGTTCACTTAATAAAAAAAATGCATAAAATCTAACCCAAAAAGAAATTACTCATCAATTTTATGTCAAATTGATCGTTAAGTGTATTACTCGATTTTACGAAAATTATTCAAACTTTTAAGAATTTCTAATTAAAATTCATCAAACTTCGATTTTAAGATTAATTTGTAGGCTGCAGAATATTTTAAACCCAGTATTTTTAATTTTGCCCCTCTATATTACACTGCAAGCCCGATCAGCGGTCACCCGATCAGTGGTCACTTGTTTACGTCGTTTGTAGATGGGGGCGGGCGAGGGGCAAAGAGGGAGTCGAAAAGTTGTGGCAGTAGCGTATACATTAAAGACGCTCTGGCCCCTTAAAAAAAAATTCAGTAGTCAAGTAATGGTAACCCATCATAAAACAGTTCGTACGGTCCTATATGTTTACGCCCGATCAGCGGTCGAGCACCCCCGGAGCTGACCGCTGATCGGGCTTGCAGTGTATTTAGTTTTCTACGTCTTTTATTATTATTATTTGATATTATTAACATTATTAATTAGGAAGGGAATTTATCAATTATAATATTATTTTTTGTCAGGAAAATTTTCCAATTTGAATGAAATCGAAAAATCAAAAATAAACTTCTAGTATAAGTTCAGCAATATTTTACAGGGTTGCCACGCAACCTGGAAACCTGGAAAACCTGGAAATGTCAGGGAATTTTTATAAACCTTGAAAAAACCTGGAAAAGTCAGGGAATTTTCATTGGAATCCTGGAAAATATTGTTTTCTAAAGTTATTGTGCTTATTCTTGAAATCTAATTTTTCTTTAATTCAATTTTCTTAATTCAAATTTCTTAATTCAATTTTAAAAGAGTTGCCTTCACAATATTTCTTCGCAATAATTCAATTATTTTCATAAATAATAAAACTCATCGCAAAATTTTAATTATTTTTAATACAATTTTAATGGAATTTCTCGAAAAATGTATAATTATTCTTAAAAATTTTATTCAAATTCATCAAAGAAATTAAATTATTTCAAAAGTAATAAAATTCTTCGCAGAAATTCAATTATGGTCAAAAGTTTAAAAAAATTTATCGTCAAAATTTCAATTATCTTTATAAATATTAAAATTTTTCTCCAAAATTCAATTATTATCAAAAATTTTAATGAAATTCTTTTTAACAAATTCAATTTTTTTTCAAAAATTCTCCTCCAGTCAATGATTTTTAATATATACTATTTTAATAAAATTTTCCAAAAGAAATGAATTATTTTAAACATTTTTTATAAATTTTTTCGCAATAAATCTATTATTTTCAAAAATATTCAATTTATGTTAAAAGAGAATCAATTATTTTTATAAATATGTAATACGATTTTTTACAGGGATTCAATTATTATTTTCATAGATAATAAAACTCATTGCAGAATTTCAATTATTTTTTATACAATTTTAATCGAATTCTTCGAAAAATGGAATTATATTTAAAATTTTATTAAAATTCGTCAAAATAATGCAATTATTTAAAAATTTGTTAATAAAATTCTTTATGAGAATTGAATTTTGAGAAACATTCAATTATTCAATAAATTATTTATTTTTGTATTAAAAATAATTAGGTGTTTAAAAAAGAAATATTATTAAAAAATTCGTCTCAAGAATTAAATTATTCTCAAAAGTAATAAAATTCTTATCAGAAATTCAATTATGGTCAAAAGTTTAAAAAAAGTTACAGTCAAAATTTCAATTATTATTATAATATTAAAATTTTTCTCTAAAATTCAATTATTTTCAAAAATTTTAATAAAATTCTTGGCAATATTTCAATTATTTAAAAAAAATTAAATAAAATTCTTGAGAAAATTTCAATTATTTTCAAAAACTTTTCTCAATTCAATAAAATTTTTTTAACAGAGATTCAATTATTTTTAATACATTTTTAATCTAATTTCTCGAAAAATGAAATTATTCTTAAAAATTTTATTGAAATTCGTCAAATAAATAAATAAAATTCTTTAAATGAGAGTTCAATTTTAAGAAACATTCAATTCTTTAATAAATTATTTTTTTTTATTTAAATAATTGAATTGTCGTAGAATTTTCTAATAATAATTGATTGAAATATGAATTTCAGTTAAAACTTTAGATAATAATTGAGTTTTGAAAAGCAGGTCTCAAATTATAATCTTTGAATGTTTGAATTTTTCATACTTTTAACTTAAAATTGTGTAGATTTAATTTTTTTGTAAAAGTTGAATTGAAGGGTAAGACTCCGTCAGAAAAAAAGCGATTTGCAAGTGGTCTTCCGATTTCTTTGAAAGCTTGGGAAATAGAAGTCTTATATGAGTTAAATTTAACCCTAAAAGGATTTTGAAAAATTTTCAAAATGGCGGCCGCTACGCCATATTGAAAATGAGTGTTGCGTTTTTTTCAAAAATTAATAACTCTGAAACTTTTTGATCGATTTTAATAAAATTTACAGGCGGTATAGTTAAAAATACGTAGTTTAATTTTATATTATGACCAAAAAAAAATTTCCAAAATTTGTCAAAAAAAAAGTCAAAAAAATTTTTTGAATTAGTTTTTAGTTCAGTTGGCCTAATTTTTGAATTTTCTAATAAGTAGATATCGATTCCTTGTAATTTCACCTTTCATTTCATAAAAAAAAATTTATGGAGACTCTAATAGTTCTCGAGATATTGCGACTTTAGTGGGAGCGCGTACCGCGGAATTAAACTACGTAGCGAGGCGGAATATGAAGCGAGCGTACAAACGTGCACAATAGGGTATCCGTAACAATGCGACTTTCGAATTTTGTTTACGCCACCCCCCAGTTTCGTTCCAATAAAATAAAAAAAAAATTTCCTAAAATTTGAAGCCGATTGATTAATATTAACACGTGCCAGTGATCGATCGAAATTTTCAATTAAAAATACACAGGAAAACTTCACTTTTAAAAAAAAATTCATAAGTTTTTTAATTCTCATGCAAAAAATTCTCCAGGTCACATTTGCCTTCATTTTTAGCTGCACTATAAGATAGCACTTTGCCAAAAATTCAATTTTCAAAAAAATTTTAAATTGCGGATGTTTAAAGTGGGTCATAAAAATGCACCACAATATATCCAAGGTTTTAACACATAAATGTTGTCAAAAATTCAAAAAATTTCTCACTCGGGGCTATTTACGATCGTTTATCATGAATCTGATATCACAAATTAATTTTTGAAAATTTTCGATCCAATATGGCGGGTTTAAAATTTTGATTTTCTACATTTTTGAAGTAAATATTCTAAAACAACGTCAAGGGCTTCAAATTTTAGGAAATTTTTTTTTATTTTATTGGAACGAAACTGGGGGGTGGCGTAAACAAAATTCGAAAGTCGCATTGTTACGGATACCCTATTGTGCACGTTTGTACGCTCGCTTCATATTCCGCCTCGCTACGTAGTTTAATTCCGCGGTACGCGCTCCCACTAAAGTCGCAATATCTCGAGAACTATTAGAGTCTCCATAAATTTTTTTTTATGAAATGAAAGGTGAAATTACAAGGAATCGATATCTACTTATTAGAAAATTCAAAAATTAGGCCAACTGAACTAAAAACTAATTCAAAAAATTTTTTTGACTTTTTTTTTGACAAATTTTGGAAATTTTTTTTTGGTCATAATATAAAATTAAACTACGTATTTTTAACTATACCGCCTGTAAATTTTATTAAAATCGATCAAAAAGTTTCAGAGTTATTAATTTTTGAAAAAAACGCAACACTCATTTTCAATATGGCGTAGCGGCCGCCATTTTGAAAATTTTTCAAAATCCTTTTAGGGTTAAATTTAACTCATATAAGACTTCTATTTCCCAAGCTTTCAAAGAAATCGGAAGACCACTTGCAAATCGCTTTTTTTCTGGTGGAGTCTTACCCTGAATTGTTTTGAAGTTATTTAAAGTTTTTATTTTCTAATATATATTTGATTGAAGAATTTACGAATACCTGAATAATCGATGAAATTTGTAAAATTGAATTGTAAACAAAAGGATTTGAAAATGTTGAAAGAATGACTTACCAAACCAGTTAAATCAGGATTTTTTTGCACTTACAAAGTATAATAAACATCTTTTTCTTTTTCTTATATCTTCTGTGGAGAAAAAAGAACCAGATATTAAAAAAATTAATAAAGAAAATTAGATCCGAAAATTTGTCAGGATAATAGAAAATCCAGATAATAGAATTTCTACTGTAAATTTTTTTACATTTTCAAAAATTAAGTCATAATGCATGAAGAATGAAAAGAAAAGACAATTTCTCGTCTCTTATGTCTAAGAATCGGTTCTCAAAAAAATGCATAGCAAAGAATATATAAAAAAATTCGATATTTTAATGAAAAGATATTTTTTTTATTTTGAAAAAGCAACCTTGAAAACAAAAAAAATTCGTCATATTACATATTTAATTAGTTTAATATACGATATTTCAAGTAGACAGTTTTTAAAATTTCCAGCATCGAAATAAAGTAAACTATAATTTTAGACTATTGATTATCAAGTAAAAAGTAAAAACAAATTATGGAATTTATTCGTAATGTTATAATTCAGAAGTGTTTGACGTGAAATATTATTGTTTGCAAAATTATTCGGCAAAGATTTAAATCATAAAAGAAATTGTTTTTTAGAGTAGCCAAAAACATTCCTCTCCATGGAATGCATTACTTTGTAATTAGTTTAAAAATTTCTTATTATCAGCGTTGACTTGTGTCTCGATTTCTATAAGTTATTCCTTGACTTCTCATATCTTTTATTGCTTCTCTAGGTAATGTTCCAGAAACAGAAAGAGCATAAACGCCTTTTGTAAATTTACCTGGAACAAATAATAGTATAATATGTAACATGCGAGTAAAACAAGACTTTTTTGGAAAGGATAAGATTTTTACGACGAGTATTTAAAAATGAATTTGGACAATTGAAGTATATGGTTGGAAAGTCCTGTTTAATAGGAACATCTTTTCTGTACAAAGTAAATTGATTGGTTTTAAAATGAAAAAGTTATAAAGATTAAAAAAAAAAAATTTGTAGTCGAGGTTGGTCCTTACAGTCAAGGTCGGCCATGTTTAAAATTCAAAGGGCATTAATCGTTAAAAAATAAAATTACATGTTTGGAGTTACGGAAAATCGATTCTTTATTGTTTACAGTTTGTAACTTATTGAAATAACAAAATAATAACAATAAACAATATAAAAAAGTAAATATAAATAAAAAAAAAAATTTGCACTAAAATATTAATAAAATTAAATAAAAATATTAATAAAATGATCAATTATATTATGAGTTATACAGAATTGCAGTTTTTGCAAATGAAGTAGCTCGTCCTCATCTTTGCGCATTTTAAACACATAGTGGCCGACCTTGACAGTAAGTAACATTACCGAATTGTTGTAACCATAAAGAAATACGTTTCGGGATTCGATTTTTTACTTTGTTTTTCTTTCAACCATGAGTCCTACAAATTTTCTGCATACTTGCCTTGACGATTCAATTTGTTTTTTATCTTTTATTAATGGTTTTTCACATTATGCACAAAACTTTCTTTGAGCTTTTTTTGTACCGACGTCACAGAAAACACAATTTTCGATCCTCCGAAAATGTAATTGAACAAAAAATTAGGTTTTACTAAGACAAGCTTCGACAAGCATGCGCGTAGGTGGTGCTAGTGAACTTGACAAAAAAACGCGAATGGCCTACCTAGACAGTGGTCCAACCTCGACTATACTCCCCTATTATTATTAAACAGTTATTGCATAAGCGAACCATACGCATACTATTTCAATTTATTTTTATTTAAAACACAATCTTCATTTAATGTGATAAAATTAAAACAAAACTTATATTAAAAAGATTTGCATTTCTATTTTTTATTTCTATTACTGAAACTAATCTGAAGAATCTTATTGCAATCTAATTTAATACTTATTATACATTACTAGAGTTGTGCAAAAAGCTCGAAGCTCGAGGCTCGATCGAGCTTTTTCGAGCTTTTCATTTTTCGAGCCGAGCCGAGTCTAATCAATTCGAGCTCGAGCTCGAGCCGAGTTCGAGCCGAGCCGAGCTGTGTAAAAAGCTCGAATAGTTTCGAGTACTCGAGTTAATTCGAGTACTCGAATTTTTCGAGCACTCGAGGGAATTCGAGTACTCGAATTTTTCGAGTATTCGAATTCACTCGAGTGCTCGAATTTAATCGAGTACTCGAATTTTTCGAGTACTCGAAGTCACTTGAGTACTCGATACATCGAGCCGGCTTGGGCTCGGCTCGGCTCGAAAAAATTTCGGCTTGGCTCGACTTTTCGAGCTTTTTGCACATCTCTATACATTACTCACTAATTCTCTGCCACTTTGAAACCCAACTATCTTCTGGACACATGACTGCAATCATGCTGAAAACATATGAATACTTTGATTAAACATAACATATTTAAAAGATATTTTTTAAACATACTTAATAAACAGTAAACACTTATTCGAATTTGACCTTCATTTATAAAAATTCAAAATGTCGGACATGATTTGTAAAATTTATTCGGATTTTTATCAATTTCAGTGTCAAGGGGTATTTTGAGTCGCTGAATTCAAATTTGACATTTACTTTTAGAAATCCAAAATGGAGGATCCAAAATGGCGGACGTAATTTTTTTACATCAAAATTAGAATCAGTGACTCCAAAAACCTTTATATACTAATTTTTATGAATATCTGCTTGAAATTGAAAAATTTTGCCCGCCATATTGGATCCGACATTTTGAATTTTTTTTCTTGACGTATTTGAATTCAACCACCGCAAAAACGTGTGTATACTAAGTTTCATAAAAATTCATCGACCAGATTTTGTTGGACATTTTGGGCCAATCATATGAATATTTTTCTAAACAGCAGGCTTCAGTGTCCCTAAAAAGTATTTTAGGGTAAATAGGGGACTGAAAATTGAAAAATAGGGGACTTTTAGGGGACCATAAAAATTGGTTAAATAAAGATCAAAATATAATTTATTTATACAGAGTTGCCACAAAAATTTAACTTCATTTTTCCCTGATTTCCAAACACAACTTTCACTTTTTCCCTGACCCTAAAGAATATTCTGATTCACTCTCAAAATTATTAGATACTCAAAATAATGTTCTGTTAAATTTACTTACAAATTTCTTCAAAAGTAAAATTATTCGAAAACATCAATAGTTTTATTTAAAATAAATATTTAATCATTTTTTTATTGGAATTAAAATGTTCAAAAATTTCAAATTGAACAACTCTTAAGAATATTATTATAAAACATAAAGAAATGAATCACTCCGAGTCTTCGACTCGGATTCATGAGTGTTTCATTTCTTTATGTTTTATAATAATTAAAGATGGCCGACTGACAAAGTCATTATTTTATTATTATAAGAATATTGTTACTGTAATTTCTTCAAAATTATTTGTATCATTTCAATTCAATTAACATTTTCTAGAATTTTTAACTAAAATTTTACTTTAAATCAATAATATCAATTATTATTCAATTAAACTTTTTCAAAAAAATTAATTCTACAGAATTGTTAGTTAAAATTACAAAAAAGAAAAATTTAATTTTACCAGAAATCAATTATTTAAATACAAAAATAAATAATATTGAATGCTTCTTAAAATTTAATTTTTACGAAGAATTGTATTAAAAAATTTTGAAAATATTTAATTTCTTTTATGAAATTTAATTAAAAGTTTAATGAAATTTATTATATTAAAGAATTTTATAACAATTTTTGAAAGTAATAAATTAAAAACTTTTTGAAGAATTTTATTCAATTTTTTAAAAATAATTGAATTCCTGAGAAGAATTCAAATAATAATTTTTGAAAACAATTGAATTCATGAGAAGAATTTTATTACAATTTTTGAAAATAATTAACTTCTTGAGAAGAATTTTAAAAAAAATTTTGATAGTAATTTAATTCTTGAGAAGAAATTTTCCTATCTATTTATAAAGATAATTTAATTCTTGACGAGAATTTTAAAAAAAAAATTTGAAAATAATTTAATTTCTGCAAAGTATTTTATAACTTTTCAAAAGAATTGAATATTGTCATAGAATTTTATTATTTATGAAAATAATTGAATTTTAAAATGAATTTTATTCAAATTCCTGAAAATAATTGAATTTTGTCGACGAATTTTGCTATTCATTTATAAAGATAATTGAAATGTTCACAATTTTTTGTAGATTCTTTAAAAATAATTGAATTTCTGCGAAGAATTTTATTAATTTTGAAAATAATTGAATTTTCGCAAAGAATTTTATTAATTTTGAAAATAATTTAATTTTTGCAAAGTATTTTATTACTTTTCAAAAGAATTGAATTCTTGTTATGAATATTGATATTTATCAAAATATAATTAAATTTTGGAAAAGAATTTTATTAAAATTCCTAAGAATAATTGCTTTTATGGGAAGAATTTATGCGATTTTTTGTTTATCAAGCTAATTGAATTCTTTTGCAAAATTACTTTAAAAATTTTTGAAAATAATTGATTTCCTGAGACGAATTAAAAGTTATTTATGCAAATAATTGAATCATTGCAACGAATTTTATTATTTTATTGAATAATTGAATGTTTCTTATATTTGAATTCTTTCGTCAAATTTTAATAAAATTTTTAAGAATAACTGCATTTTTCGAGGAATTTATTTTAAATTGTATAAAAAATATAAAATTTTGTCGTGAAAATAATTGAATTCCTAAATAAAATTTTATTATTTATGAAAATAATTGAATGTTTTCGTAGAATTTCATCAACAATTTTTTTCAATAATTAAATTTTTTGATAAATTTTATGAAAATAGTGAATATTTGAAAATTATTGAAATGTGAAAAACTTTTAATAATAATTGAAATTTTTGCAAAGAATTTTATTTACATTTTTTGAAAATAATTGAATTTTTGGCGAAAAATTTTGCTATTTATAATGATAATTGAATTCTGGACGAAATATTCGTTAAAATTTTTAAAAATATTTGAATTGCTTCTAAGAATTTTATTACTTTTGAAAATAATAGACCTTTTCATTTCAATTATTTTCTTTGCGCATGCGTTATATGGAATTGAAATTCCGTTTCAAGTTTCGGCCCTGTTTACAGCTATTGCATTATTCAGATATGAAAAAAATTATAAAAAGTGTTCTAAATTATTATATGTTGCATAAAAATGGAGTATAATAATTATAACAAATACTGGAATAAATTTAATGGAAAAATTAAGGACGGAGCATATATTAATTATTTTATCAATAAGTTATTTTTTAAATATCAATAATTTATTTTAGTTTTTTTTGCATTTCTACATGCAACGTTAATAAAAACAATAAATAAAAGTGAAAGAGGTAACTATTGTGCTTTTCACATTTCATCAGCGAATAACAATATGTCAATATATAGTAAACATAACCTCACTCTGGAACCAACTCTTTTTTCTTCTTTTAGTTGACTGTTTTCTGCACTTGCAGTGATATTTTTAATTGCAAATTTAACTGCGTGTTTTTATGTTTGAATTTGATACCAATTTTGCACCGGACACATTTTCTTTTCTCTAAAAAAACATGAGCAAAAGTAAAGTTTTAACACATGTTAATAGAACAGGGCCGAAACTTTTAAAATTGGTGAACTGTCATGGTTGCTGCGCAGACGCATTCGCGACTTCCGAATTGAAATGAAAAGGTCTATTGAATTTTGCAAAGAATTTTTTTAAATTCTAAAAAATAATTAAATCTTTGTGAATAATCTTGTTATTTATCAAGATAATTGCATTAAAACTTTTGTAATAATAAATAATATTACAAAAAGAACCAACTTTTAAAAATAATAATTAATATAATTATTCAAAAATAATAATAATCAAAATTTTATAAATTTCATGAAAAATTTCATCGATCATAAATTTCAAGATTTGAAGCTTTCAAAACAAAAGTTTCCAATTGAAAGTTTCAACGGCACTTTGCTAAATTTGGTGTGAATTAATCATTAAAAGATAAAATAAAAAAATAAGAGAAATTTTGAAAATAGGGTACGTTTAGGGACCAACATTAAAAAAAGGGAACTTTTAGAGAAATAGGGGACAGACTGTGAAGCCTGGAACAGCAGCGAAGGGGTTAAAGTAAAAAATTATTAAAGTGTGAGAATGTCAGAGTAATACTTTATATTAACTCTCTCTATTCATCATATAATAGAGAAAAGGAAATAATATAGTTCATTTATATTATTTCACAAATATATTTTGAAAAAATTGATAATTACTAAAATTAATAGAAATACAACCTGTTTTTTTAATAAAATTTATTTTATTATATCTTATTGAAATTACTTTCTATAAACTATCTGAGGTGATGAATAAAAAGAAATAAATAATTTAATAGCAAAATGAAATAAATTTTACTGTATTCTTACCCATCGAAATTTCCACTTGTGCACCGCATGACTGCATCTCTGTCATTTTTAATTCTAAGAAATAAGTTGCAGTTTTCACAGCCGTCAAGTTCAAATTGATCTATTGTCTATAAGAAATAGAAATAAAAGCGGATGTTTATATTTTTTCATTAAATGTAGAGGATTCTAGATAGATGAAAGAAAAAGAAATAACAAAATATATAGTTTTCGACAAGTTAGGATATTATAAACATAACCTAAAATTGTTTGCCTCTTATGTATATAGATATACCTTTCTTGGAAGCGCGTCATATTTAACAACTGTTAGTCAAAAAAAGATAACTTTCACTTTTTTCACACAGTAAAATTATTAAGTTAATAATAATTAACAGATGTTAATACTGTGATAAATATTTAGAATCTTAATCTCATACGCAACATATTTTATTAAAAACATAAACAAAACTTCTTAAACAACTTTATAAGATGTCAAAACAAATAAACAATAATCTAGGCAAGTATAAAGAATTTCAAGTGTAAACAAAAGGAAGAAATGAGTATGTGTAATTTCTTATTTTAAAAGTATTAGATAATAATTTTTGTTACAGTTCATGAGTGTATATTTACCTTGATTAAAGAACATCCTAAACAAGCTCTTAAGCTTCTGAGTCCTTTAGGAACTGTATCCATGGCTTGTTTTTAAAAATACTTATTGAATTCTTTTTAATTCTATTGCTTCTAGCACAAGTAGTTGATATAAAAATAAATTGAGGCTTGAAACATTTCTTTAGTTGGTTTTTGTTTATTATTACTAGCCTTGCTAGTTTCGCTAGTTTCAGAAACTTAGGGTGGAGTCCCATGACAGCGTTTTGCGTTGCGTCGTAATGGGAGAGAAAAAGACGCAAATATACGTTTGCTGCATTTTCTCTCATTACAACGCAACGCAAAACGCTGCCATGGGACTGCGGCCTTATTCTTATGGTACGTCTTCAATAGGAACATAAAGCTCAGTTAACAGTGGTTTGCACACAAGTGTGGTGTGACGTCACGGCTAGTGTCATCTGTGGTGATTCAGTGAATTTAAAGAAATACAAAAGTCACTATGATTGATTAACTACACTTGTTTGAATATATACACGTGCCAAAAGGTCAAAATTCAAGGTTATACACGCGTGTTAACTTCGATGTCAATGAGCTATACGCGACGATCATGCGCAATACTACTCAGAATAAGGGGAATAAGGGTAGTTTTCTAGGAAATGATACTAAAAATAGTTCATTTATTACCCTTGGCGCCACGAAGTCGCGCCCTAAAAACTATAAAACGAAATACGAAACCAAAAATGTCAATCATCCATTGCGCAACCTTTTCGCAGAATCACTAGATTTTAGTCTACGCCTATTTTATATTAATTGGTTAAACGAACATAAAATTATATGACGTCAGCAATTTGATTGGTCAAATTGCTTGTGGAAGGGATAAATCCCTCCTACCCTGTAAAAAAAAAAGTATTGGGAGGTACGGGATTCCGTATTGCAAGTGCCAACCTGCCAATGCGGTATTCGCGAATTACCGCATTGGGTGTCGTGGTGAATACGGAAATCAGGGGGTCCCAATGCGGTGCCAGTTTTAAGCTTTAAAAAAACGAAAATACGTGACAGGAGGAAATAATTAGTGTCAGTGGAGAAATATGCGAGTTAAAGGAATGAGAAAATAATAATAGTGAGTGTAAAAATGAAATTTTAAGAAAAAAAGGTAAGTTGAACTGTCAAATATGGGCCCAATGCGGCATAGGCTGATTTCAATGCGCCACAGCAAAAGCAACTTTGACTGATTTGAATGACGTGAAATAGGTAAACAAACATTTTCTAACACATTTGTCTCCGTACACAGACACTTTTCACTAAATCTGCCAACGTACAATTGGTAAGCATCTTCTAAATTACAATAATTGAAAATATTGTTTAGATTCATGCAGAAACATGGTTATAAAATAAAAAATTGGAAAGTAATGTAATGCAAATCATATGTCAGCTGGGCCACTGTGTTCGCTCGATTCGCTCTGCTTGCTTCTGCCCTCTACTGGCGACTTGCACTATGTACCGATTGTGTACCGCATTGAAAGCAGCCTATGCCGCATTGGACTCATATTTGACAGTTCAACTTACCTTTTTTTCTTAAAGTTTCATTTTTACACTCACTATTATTATTTTCTCATTCCTTTAACTCGCATATTTCTCCACTGACACTAATTATTTCCTCCTGTCACGTATTTTCGTTTTTTTTAAAGCTTAAAACTGGCACCGCATTGGGACCCCTTGATTTCCGTATTCACCATGACACCCAATGCGGTATTTCGCGAATACCGCATTGGCAGGTTGGCACTTGCAATACGGAATCCCGTACCTCCCAATACTTTTTTTTTTACAGGGTATTTTGTTAACTATAAAAACCAATGTTAAACCAAAAATTGTCAGATTATTTCGTATTCTCGCGACTCGTGTTCAAACATTATAACTTAAAATAATTTGTGAACTTATAAATATTATTCTAAAAACTGGGTAAATACAATAAGTGACTAACAACTAATAAAATTTGGTTTTTGCTAAATTTTCCAACTATAAATATCAGTGTTATTTATTTAAAGAACCTTAAATAATTAAATAAACATTTTAATATAATTTAATGATTTAACTTCAGTGATTTTAATTAATATTCATATAAATAACTTTAAATAAACAGTTTGATTTATACCTTAAATATTCTTCATTTAGGTCAGTGATAATTTTAAGTTTTGATAAAATTAATTAAATAATTTACAGAATGTGCAATTATTCTGAATCAGACAAAAAACAAATATATACATTTTTAAGCTTTCGCAGAAACACCTTTACAACAACCGTTAACGGAAGAACCGAAGAACGAGTTATGGAGTATTTAAGGTACCGTCCCATGATGGCGTGAAAGCGTCGGCGTAAAGCGTAAACCATGTGAGAGAGTGAGAACGTGATATCTGTTCATCTCTTTCTATCGCACGATTTCTGCTTTACGCCGTCATGGGAATATAGCAAACATATATCTCCATCTCTCTCACACTCATTGCCTAGTTACAAAACGCAACGCAAAACGGTGCCATGGGACTTCATCCTTAGGCCGCAGTCCCATGGCAGCGTTTTGCGTTGCGTTGTAATGAGAGAAAATGCAGCAAACGTATATTTGCGTCTTTTTCTCTCCCATTACGACGCAACGCAAAACGCTGTCATGGGACTCCACCCTTACACCTTCAGTGAAAATTGTCCAGAATGAAAAATCTATATTGGCGTAAGAGAGACAGGCTGTGTATCTGTTTCTCTTACTTCAATGTGGATTTTCCGTTCTGAACAATTTTTACCGAAGGTGTAAACGCTCCATTAGAGAAGGATAAACAATATACCTATTCTTCTCCAATTAATTCTTCCGTTTACGACATCGGTATGATTCCGGTTCCTTTCTATTCTGCTTTGGTTGTCTTATAGCGATTTTTAAATTTTTTGCTAAACTTTATTTAACCGACAGTTCAACTTTTTTTTTATTTCAACGATATTAAATTAATGTTTAAAATAATGTAATTTTATGAAATTTTATTATGCACCTTAAACGAAACGTAATCGTAACGCAACGCAAAACATTTCCATGGGACTGAACCCTTAGGGTACGGTCACACGACTTTTGGAAAAACCATTCTTGTCTTTCTCTCTCCTATGACATAGGCATAAGTTTTTCTCACTTTACATTTTCTTACTTTTTCCAAAAACGGAAAATGTAGAATGAGACAAACTTATGCCTATGTAATAGGAGAGAGAAAGATAAGAACGGTTTTTTCAAAAGTCGTGTGACCGTACCTTTATTGCACGGTCATACCAACTAGAGTAAGAGAGAGAAAACATAAAATTTGGAATTGTCTGACTCTCTTACTCTTATGTGTTACCATGACAACTTGCATTCAGGCAGGCAACCGAAGGTGAGGCCGCAGTCCCATGGCAGCGTTTTACGTTGCGTTGTAATGAGAGAGAATGCAGCAAACGTATATTTGCGTCTTTTTCTCTCCCATTACGACGCAACGCAAAACGCTGTCATGGACTCCACCCTCAGGGTGAGATCGTACCTTTAACGCCGACATGTGATGGCACCTTTTCAGTTAATGAATCCATTGTGCTTAGGGCTTTATCCACTACTACGTGGGACTACTCTCTGAAATAATGTGATTGCACCTTTACATTCTTAGAATAGCAATAGTTGCCTTCTTTTTATGTTCGATGTAACTTCTTTATTACAGAAATGGCATTTAGATTAGAATATAAAGTCGTGTAATGTAATGTTTTTTGAAATATATTTGATTGAAAGCAGTGTTTAATGTTCCATCAAATGGTACGTCAGGGTAACAATGTTAATCAAATTCTTTTGTCTTCTTTAAGAGATAAATATTGTTATTTTTATTATCACAGCAGTATGTTTATTTTTAATTTAATGTTCTCATGTTTTTCAAAACAAACTTTTTTTATCACATATATTGGAATATTATTTTATTAAATTAATCTCATAGTCGATTAGAATATTTTTTTCTAAAATAACTACAGTATTTTATATTGAATTACATTATTAATTTTCACAGAGTAGGAAACAGGTTTTAGCCGGTATGTTTATCCTGCTAGGAATATGAATAATTTATTTTTTTTGATAACCTAAAAGAAGTTATTCACTTCTAGACGAATTGTTTTTTAATAATTTATATTTCAATTTAAAGTTTCATTTTTACAGTGTAAATAATAAAAATAGGGACATTCTATTTCCTGTTTCCTGATACCTCGAAACCCCCCGCCCCTCCTCGAATTTTTTTGAAACTCACACTACCGACCATAATTAAGTGGACACCTCTTTTTTTCATTATAGTGTAAAAAAGCGTTAAGCGAATAGAAAAGAAAAAGAATAAAAGTTTTCTCTATTGTTTCCCTAAAAGATAATAAAGTTATGATAAAAATGACACCTAATAGAAGAGATTACGTCAAGTTTTCTTTGTTGGATATACCTATGAAAAAAATATTGATTTTGCTTGCTTTTCTTTATTTTTAATTTCTCTAAAGCTAATTAATATTTTTAACGTTCTTGAACTCATTTTAAACGTCATTTAATGGAGAATTAAATTTATTTATCGGTATTTTGGCGAATATTTTTCCTTATCAGGTGCAAGTCGAGAATCTTGGATCAGAAAAATTTTAAAAATTATCACTAATATTAAAGATGTTGAAAAAATGGTTGAGTAAAATATATAAATTTTATAGATACTTAAAAATGCAAGTCAACTTTTTAATAATGTATTTATTAAGTCAACCCGGACTAAAATTTTTTAAGTTTTTTGTAAAAGTAAAAACATTTATGAAAATCTATAGTTCACAACAAACTAAAGAAACACTTTTAACCATTTTTCGAAATTAAAAGTTTTTTATAACTTCTTACAATAACAAATTTGTACATCATTTTAAAAAAAAATTCATAACTAAAATTTAATTTGTTGGAAATTAATGGGGATTTTTTGGTAGTTAATTAATATGCACTCTTTTAAATAAAAATAATTGTAAAAAAATTTTTAATTTTTAATAACAATTTTATAAACAATGTGTATTTTTGATGCTTTCTAGAGCAAGAATTTTGATGAAATTTATACATAACATACATCTTTATATTCTCGAAAAAATGTGTTTTTTTTAATTATAACCGGAGATTTTTGATTTTTTGTTGCGTCGTGCACGGACCGCCACACACTGGGGCAAATAACACGCTTTTGGGCAAATTGATTTTTAGACCACAATTTTTAACCGATTGACAAAATTTTTTTTTAAGTTTAAGCTAATAAAATTTTGCATTAAACGTACGTTTTTTATTTAAAAAAAATTTCCGTTAATTGTTTATTAAATGTTAAATAAAATAATGAGAAATTTTTTGACTTTAAACAAATACTTATTGTTGCTTACGAAGGCCTATTATATTATTAATAATTACCAAAAGCATTATAGCTATGTTCTAAAAATGTTTTGAGGCATTAACTATTTTGTTTAAACAATTTTTGAATTGTTATATAAAGAAATAAATTAACAAAAGCTTTTCTTTAATATTTATTTTATTATTTACAAGGAAATATACCAAAAAACGAGGCTTAAACAGCTAAAAATAAAGAAACTGCAAATGTTAATTAAGCTTTCTTTAAACAATGATAAAGTAATAAAGGAGTATTATTTTTATGAAAAAAATGCTTTTTTCAATGTTTATAAATAAATAAAAAAAAATTAAAGCTAATGTATATGTAAAAAAAGTTTGCCTTTTCCAGTTTTCAGTTCGCTACTATATAAAAATTTTGTTACTAAATTTAACTTTATTAATTCAAATTAATTTAATCTAAACAAATTTAATCGATTCAAATATCCCTAGATCCAATTATGTTAAACTATTAAAGCTTTAAGTGTTAAGAAAAAAACTACAATTAAGGGAACTTTCTGGTCAAGGATTAAAAAAAATCGATTTTTCTTTTTTTTTGCTTTAAAATGTTCCTTAGTATCATAAAATTATTGTCTTAAAACATTTTCAAAGAAATATGCAACAGAAAGAAAGTTATAGCAATTTCTTCAAATTCTATCAAATCGATTTTAAAAAACCAAAGACAATTCAATTCTTTATCTAAAAAATGATTTAAATCATTTTATTTAAAAATTCTAAAAAAAATTAATTGAATTTTGGAATAATTACAGTTGTAATTTTTAGAATAAAAATAATTTCCAATCATTTCACATTGAAATTTAAAAAAAATTTAATTCTTCAAAGAAAATAAATAATAAGTAGGTATTAAAATATTTGTTTAACAAAAATTATTGAATTTTTGAATAATTTAATTTGGAAATTCTGAAAAATTGTAATTACAATTTTTGTGAAGAATTATCGATATTAATTTTTTTGATTAAGAATTGGATTTTTAAATCTAATTGTAGTTTTGGAGAATTCTTACTGAAAATTTGGAAAATAATTGAACTTTACAAAAAATTAGAATTGAAGTTATATTTTTATCTTTAAATCGCCTAAGATGTACATAATAAATCGTAAGCAATTGAAAATGCAATTTATTTTTATTTCCATAGTGTAAAAAATAACTATAGTCGAATCTTTTTCTGTAGTATCTTATTTTTTCAAGTCTTTTAGAAAAAGTAAAATTTATATTCTTTATGGGGGGAAACCACATTAGAAGGCTCATTTCTATGGATTCTTAAAGTATTTTTTAAGGCAAGAATAAATTTTTTAAAATTCAATGACAGTTCGACATCACACTGAGAGAAGAGTTATTGTCGTGACAACAAAACGCGTTTAGTAGCAGAAACACATGGAGAGCGATAGTAGCGCCCCTGGCGGTTTAGTTCCTGTTTAGTTTCCCTGACTAAACTGACAGTCGTTCCTACTATAGTATAGTAGATGCGACTGTTAAATTTGTCCGTCGAAAATTAACAAGACTGTTTAGTTATCGGAACTGAACCGATAGTCGCCTTCACTATTCTCTTCTCTCCGTGCATTTTACTGCTGCTTTCAACAATGTTTGAATAAAAATAATTTATATAGAATAAAACTACTAAATTTTAAAATGATCGGTAAATTACTGTTTAAGTTTGACGTCCTGAAAATATGCAAAAATGTCAGTTCCAGAAAAGCGCGTTTGAAAATAAAGATTCGCAAATTTTATATTCAAAAGAGTAAGAAACCACTTACATTTTAATTTGCTATTCCAGCACCATAAAGCAACTTCTGGCAAATTTCTCCCTTATCTCCATTATACCTTCAGTCCATGTACAACAAAACGAGACAATTAAAAAACGGACACCCTTAGTTACATGTTTCATGAGTTCGTGGCTAAACCGGAGGGATCACCGTCTACCATCTGTATCACATAAAAGACTTCAAATTTCGCTTTGAAATTTTGTGAGCCTACTCTTGAATAATTATACCTACTATCGATTTATGCAATTAAAAAATCGATTTTTTAAACCTTCTAATGTGGTTTCCCCCCTTAAAACAAATTTAAGCAATTTAATTTTATATTTTTTTCAAAATTTATTTTGTGTTAGACTCGACCATCCTGCTAAAAATCCATATTAAAATAACTTTAGCAGCCTCTTAGACTAAGATTTAAAGGTTAAAAGAGACTTTAGGTCAGATTTCCAAAATTCAAAATAGCGGATCCAATATGGCGGACATTAAAACTAAGAAGTTAATTATTTTTTATGATACTTATTACATGAAGGTGTTTGGGGGTCACTGATTACAAATCTTACATCAGATTTTGAATTTTGAAAATCTGATGTCCAGATTTGTAATCTGCGAACTTACAAACCTCCAAATAATGAATTTCAGACAAATGCAAACAATTTTTAATTTTTATCCGCCATTTTGAATTTTGGAAATCTGATGCCAGATTCGTAATTAGCGACATCAAAAATCCCCGATTAACAATTTTCAAGACATTTTAATGTGCAGAAGCAAGAATATCGACTTGTTAACTTTAAGAACGTTTTTCTCGAAAACTTGATTTTGGGCGTAAGGTTCCTTTTAACTTACTAGGTTACATATAAATTATTAAAAATAATTATGAATACTACAATTGCATTGTGTATATTTGCAAAAATATTTTTTTAAATTTCGGTTTTTTTATCTTATTTTTAACAAACCAAATTACATTGTTTATTATTAATTACAATATATTATTTAAACATATATTTCACTTCACATTATTAATAAAAGTTGACGCACATATAACTCATAAAACAATATTTGAAAATTTCACACACACACGGGGGTTCGAACTTTGGACCTTGGGGACGCAAATCAGATACACATTCCTCACAGCTACTCAAGCTTGAAAAACATTTCTCATAAACAACCATTAAAATGTCAAATTATTTACTATATTTAATTATTACCATTATTATAAAAAAATTCTTGTAAAATATATTTTTTTAAAAATAATTTTAATCTGTTTTAGAGAATCAAAATCTTCATTTTAAATGGAAAGGAAATTTTAAATTTTGTAAAAGAAATATAAAAAACATCTACAATGACTGTAAGTTTCCAATGTATATTCTCTAAATGTTTTCAAATACAATAATTTAATTTTCAATTGTTTGTCCAATTATTTGTAAATTAACTATAATAATTTGAATGTTCTTTCATTCATTTGCTTTTTTTGTCTCTCACACTCTGAAGTTGTTTTTTGTTTATACTTTTGTTTTTTGTTAACTTTAGATAAATTGTATATTATATTATTAGCAGAAAATGTTACGCGCGGAACGAGATATTCAATTTATTACTGTTATGCAAATTACAACATTTTTTATTTTCAAATATAAATTTTTTAAATAATTTCACAATCAAAATTTAAAAAATTAACTTATTAAGTACAAAGTTAATTATTACTGTTCATACATTCAAAAATTTTAATAAAATTTCACGAAAGAATTCCATTATTGTCCATCATTTTCTAAAATTTTAATAAATCCTTATAAACAATTCCATTATTTTTTTAAATAGTAAAATCTTTACAAAAATTCAATGATTTTCAAAAAATTTTAATTAAATTCCTCGGAAGAATTCAATTTTTAAAAAAGTTTTAATATATTTCGAATAAATTCAATTTTTTTCTAAAATTTTATTAAATCCTTCGAAAAAATGCAATTATTTTTATAAATAGTAAAATTCTTCGCAAGAATTCAATTAATTTTATAAAAAGTAAAATTCTTTGCAGGAATTCAATTATTTTTAAAACAATTTTAATTGAATTCCTCGGATGAATTCAAATATTTTTAAATATTTCGATAAACAATTATTTCCTAAAATTGCATTGTAATAAATTCTTCGAAGCAATTCAACTATTTTTGTAAATACTAAAATTCTTTCAAAAAATAATAAAATTCTTGTGATGAATTCAATTATTTTGAATATACTTAATTTTAATAAAATTATTTAAAGAAATTCAATTATTTTTTAAACAACTTTAATTTAATATTAAATTTGAAGAATTTAACAATTAACTTTAATTTAATTTCTCGAAAAAATTTCATTATTTTTAAATATTTCTATAAAATTCTTCATAACAATTTAATTATTTCTTAAAGTTTCAGTAACTTCTTCGAAACATTTAAATTATTTTTATAAATAGTAAAATCCTTTGCAGATATTCAATTCTATTCAAAAGAATTTTAATATAATTCCGCGAAAGAATTTAAATTTTCAAATATTAACAAAAAATTTATTTATTTTCTAAAATTTTAATAAATTCTTCAGAATAATTCAATTATTTTTATTAATAGTAAAATTCTTGGCAAGAATTCAATTATTTTCAATACAATTTTAATAAAATACTTATTCAGAAAATTCAATTGCTTTTCAAATTTTCAATTAAAAGAAGTTTCTATTATTATCAAATTTTTTGATAAAATTCTTTGCAACAATTCGATGATTTTCAATACATTAATTTTAAAATTGAAAATATTTGAAAAGAAAAATTATAAAAAAGTTCAGAAACAAAAAAAAAACACATCTAACTTGAAAGTAAAATAAAAAAAATGAAATAAAATAATTTGAAGTTTATTTTAAACATAGTTGAATTTTATTTATTTTTTTTTTTTTTTTGAAAATAATTGAATTTCTGCAAATATTTGTAATTTCTGCAAAATTGAATTTTTTAGTGTTTTCAACAAAAATTTAAATTAGAAAATTTTTAATTTCTATTATTTTTAAAATTGCTAATTTTATTTATTTATTTTCTCAAAAACTATTTGATTGGTATTTGCAATCGAATGAGACAAAAGCAACGTCAATTAGATAAAAAGTTTTTTTTAAAAAAGTGTACCGATCCCTTTCTGATTATAATTTTGTGTATAATTATTTATTTCTCTTCTTTAATTTATTAGGAACATTTAACGCAAATGACAGAAGATTCTTACGGATGGCATCAACCAGATGCTGTCTGTAATAAATGTCACAATTTTACAACAGATTCCTTATCTCCGAATCGGAACATTTTCTTCAGGTAATTTACTTTTATTTTATTATAGTTGTATTAAAAAATATTTCAAAAGAATTCAGTCTATTATTAATATTATTTAAATTTATACAATAAAATTGTTCAATTATCTTTCTAAACGATTTTCAGGGATACCACATTCACTGGAATGGTCAGGATTGTCTGCAATAACTCGAAAAATCCATGTAAAGTCCATTTTCATCAGCTTTGTTGGAAACTTATGAAAGAAAATTTATCTCCTATTAAGAAATTATCTGATAAGGTAATAGAATGAAAAACAGGGTGTCTCCTGGCCCTTGAAGTCCTGGAATTCCTGGAAATGTCCTGGAATTTGAAAAAATGTCCTTAAATGTCCTGGATTATGAACTTTTGTCCTTGAATTTTCCATATTTTGCTTTTCAATATTCAATAATTTAAAAATTTCACTCAAATTTAAAAAAATAATTTTTTGATCATTAAAAAATAATTTCAATTTGTCATTTGATTAAAGAAACTGGTATAAACAATATTGATTTTTAACTCTTTTTATAATAAAATAAATATTTTTTTTCAAGTAGGTTAATTTAAATTATGTTAATCGTAATATGAAATAATATTACACAGGGTTGCCATAAAATTTTATTTTTGTTTTTTCTCTGACTTCCCTGATTTCCAAACAAAATTTTCACTTTTTCCCTGACCCTGAAGAACATTAATAACTTCTTTTTTAAATAAATATTTAATCATTATTTTTTTTCTATAGGAATTAAGATTCTCAAATTCCATAACTTATGAGAATATTATAATAAAACATGCAGAAATTTAAGATAACACAGTAATAAAATCATTATTTTATTTCATAAGAATATTGTAACTAAAAATTCAAATATCTAAAGATTTTAATTTTAACCCTTTTTAAAATTCAATTATTTCTAAAAATTCACGCTATAATGTTTTTAATATTCAATTATAATTTTAAATTTTAAGTAAAATTTATTTTTTAATCAATTTTTATTAGAAAATTTCCTGAGAATTCAATTATTTAAATACAAAAATAAATAATTTATTCAGTAATTGCATGTTTTTTAAAATTGAATTTTTATGAAGAATTTTATCAAAATTTTTAATAACAATTGAATTCTTTCGGCGAATTTAAAAAAAAAATTGTAAGAATAAATGCAATTTTCTATCATTTTATTTAAAATTTTATAAAAATAATTGAAATTCTGCAATAAGTTTTGTTATTTATGAAAATAATGGAATTCTTGCAACGAATTTTATTAAAAATCTTTTTAAAGAATTGAATTCCTGTGAAAAATTTTATTTATAAAAATAATTGAATTCCAGAAAAAAATATTATTATTTATGAAAATAATTAATTTCTTGTGAAGAATTTTATTGAAATTTTTTTAAATAATTGAATTTTTCAGAATTTTTAAAAACTTTTTAAAAATAATTAAATTCTATCTTGAAATTTCAATAAAAACTTTAAAATAAGTGAAATTTAACAAAGAATTAAAAAAATTGTTTTTTAAATAATTGAATTCCTGTGAAAATGTTTATTTTTGAGAAAAATTAAATTCTTGGGAAGAATTTTATTAAAATTTATTAAATAATTTAATTGCTTAAAAGAATTTTTATTTTTTACGGAAATAATTAAATTGTTTCGAAGAGTTTTAGAAACGTTTTTGACAATAATTGTATTTCTAGAAAAAATGTTGTATTTTACTAAAATAATTGTATTCTATGACCGATTTTATTATAACTTTTCAAATTTATAAAGCATTCTATCAAAATTTTTAAAAATAATTGAATTCTGAAGAAAGAAAATAATTGATTTCTAGCGAAGAATTTTATTCAAATTCTTTTAAATAATTGAATTCCTATAAAAAAACTGTATTATTTGTGAAAATAATTGAATTCGTAAGAAGAAATGTATTAAAAACTATTGAATTGTATAGGAAAATTTTATTAAAATTGCAATTTAATGAACTAAATCTTGCAAAGAATTTTGTCAACATTTTTTTAAATAATAGAATTATAATTAAAAGAATTTTATTTAAATCTTTCGAAATAATTAAATTTCTCAGACTATTTTGTTCAATTTTCTTTATATATTTGAATTCTTTCGAGAAACTTCATTAAAAAATTTAAAATAATTGAATTGATGTGAAGAAATTTATAAAAGGAATTGGTAAATAATTGAATTCCTGTTAAATTTTTATTAAAATTTTGTTTAAATAATAGAATTCTTTTGGAAAATTTTATGAAAATAGTAGATATCAAAATTAATTGAAATGAAGAAAATTTTTGAAAATAATTGAAATTTTGCCAAGAATTTTATTACATTTTTTGAAAATAATTTAATTTTGGAGAATAATTTTATTATTTATAAAGATAATTGAAATTTTGAGAAGAATTTTTAAAAAATTTTTAAACATAATTGAATTTATGCGAAGTTATTTAAAAAGAAATTATTGTCAAAAATAGAAAAAATTGAAGGGTTTGTATTAGAATTCTTGGCAAGTTCATAGTTTATAAGGCAAACAAAAAAGACACAAAAATTCAGAATTTTCCTATAAATTCTAAAAATTTAATTTTTTCTAGTACTTTTAGTAAAAGTCCCTGACTTTTCCCTGACCAATTCTAATTTCCCTGAATTCCTTGACTTCCCTAACTTGTGGCAACCCTGTTACACATATAAATGTCCTGGAAAAATAAAAAATCTGTTCTGGAATGTCCTAAAAATGTCCTGGAATTTTAAGTCATACTTTCAGTAGACACCCTGAAAAATTGTTAAATTGGTATTAGAGGATGAAAATGTTTGACAAATTTATTTTTATATCTAGGATGTTATAGGATTTGCGTGTTTTACACCTAATTGTGAAAGTAATTCTACACATAGTGTTATTGAGCGAATAGAAATTATTGATGAACAAGGAGAAGTTAAAACCGTCATTGAAGGAACAGTGCCCGCACAACCAGTGAAGCCTACTCCAGTTGCGAAAGGCGCAATTCGAAAGAATGTAAGTATTTTCTATTTACTTTTCAGGTCCGCCATTTTGAATTTCGAAAAATTAACATCAGATTCGTAATTAGAATTGTCATGAAACAGAATTTATTTATTTATTTAAATTTTCAAAGTTCCTAGGGCTAGAATTGATATTCTAAAAAAAATTGTGACCCCAAAAACTCTAGAATTTATGTATTAAAAATTAATTTTCTTAAAAGGCCTCACGAAGGCCTCTAATGTTGGAATTCGTAAATAACAAATCCTATTTCGCAAGACTTTTTTTAAAGTTGGTTCAAGCACACCGCGTATTTTTACTAGTAAATTTTTATAAAAATGCAATAATTAAACTCACACTTGTCAGATTTTTTAGAATTATTCAGCAATGCTTATTACTACCAATTTCCTGTATTCGAGTAATAAATACTTTAATGTTTTAGATCGTTCCACCAAAACAAAAAAAGCTTTTTGTAAAATTGAAAAAATCATCTCCTGTTGCTGTACAATCACCGATAGTTAAAGAAATTTCCAACTATTCCAGGTTTGTTATTCAGTTTTATTTTTATTGTAAACTGTACCTTTAAATGTAGATAAAAATTTAAATAATTTCATTTTAACTCTTACGTTTTAGATTTGATCTGGAATCAAATCTGCTTGAGTTAGTAAAACTTCGATCCAGCGACTTCGGACTTCCATTTGAACAAAGTGTAAGTTTACTTCATTATTTTTAATTTCTTTTTTTAAATTACACTAAAGGTTTGTTTGTGAATTTATGGCATCCCCTTATAGAATCCAGTCCCTTGATTATTTTTTAAAAAATGTGTGAATCTTGAATATTTCTCTAAAATATAATTTATTTAATAAATTTTATGTATTATTTTGTTGTGACTTTAAAAACACAATTTATAAAAGTTTGAATTATCTTTTTTTTAAATTTTGCACTATCTATTGCTACTTCGATTGTCCAAATTATAATTAGATTTTCTGATTTTTGGTGTCTGATTAGTTGACTCATTTTTATAATAACTTAACCGGAAAATAAATTTGTTGGGAATGGAAAATTTTTATATTTAAGAATCGTCATTTGGTGGATTCCACGTCAGTTCAACACACTTATTTTCATGACTTGTTAGGATTTGGCTGTAATTGTGTAAATTCATTACTTTTATAGTGATAAACAACTCCACCAAATATTTTTTCAAAATTTTGAAAATTACCAAAAATATGGCATTTTCAAAATTTTTGTCTTTTTTTTAAAGTGCTATAACTTTGGTTCTAATTAACCGATTTTGGATTTTAAAAAAAGGATTTCTTTGGTTTTAAGTATATTTTAAGTTAAAATTAAAATTAAAAAAAAAAATTCAAAAAATTTTTTTTTTTTTAAATTTTGAAAAATTAAAAATCCGTTTTTGAAAAAACATCATCTTCGATTTTTTTCAAAATTTTACTAAATGTTAGGGCAAATGTGCTTTACATGTCCTGTAAGTTTTATCTTGGGATCTCAAAGGGATTCGGAGTAAAAAAATAAAACGTAACCACAAATTACGAACATATGGGGCTAAATTCCTCACCTACCCAGGTAAAAAAATGAATTTTCTCTAAACTTTGATAAAATGTTACTATTATTAGTAGAAGTGTAAATATTAATTTTTTTTAAATTTGATAAAATATTTTTTGAGTTATGGAGTTTCAAAATTTTGATTTTTTTGAAAATATCTTTTTTTCGATTTAATATATTTATAAGTAAAATTAATCAAATTTAAAGTATGAATAGTGGTTTTTAAATGGGTTTTCACGGGCTAAAAGCTGGTGATGAAAAAAAAGTTGTTTTCTGTCAATTTGACCTTGAAATTCAAGGTCAAATTCTTAATTTCAATATACAGTAGAACCTGGTTAATACGATCCCGTTTAATGCGATTTCCCGTTTAAGACGCTCATTTATGGTGGTCCCTGCAATTAAAGACATACTTTTTATATCCCACCTAATACTTTTTCCCGCATAAGACGCATTCTTAGTGCGGTCTCTACAGAATCGTATTAACCGAGTTCTACTGTATCTCAAAATCGGTGTTTTTTATTTTTTTCTAACCTATCCCAATAGAAAGCTTACCTTTTTTCATATGAGCCATGTAAAACTCAGAGTGGGACCATGGATCTTTTTGAAGAAATTAATTATAAATCATCATTTTCTATGTAAAATAATGATATATTATTATTTTCCTCAAAAATTCTCATGGGCCCACTCTGATTCTTACATGGCTCATAGAAAAAAGGTCACCAGCTTATAGCCCGTGAAAACCCCTTTAAAAACCACTATTCATACTTTAAATTTGATTAATTTTACTTCCCGTGTGGAAAAAGCCACGTTCGAGCCCCACAGCTCCGGGGCCCCCGTCGGGGGCCCTTGTGGAAGATCCATGAGGAGAAATCCACGAGGGCACCAGCAGGGGCCCCGTTCTTTGCCCTTACGGTTGCCCTGCTCAAAAATTTATCTAAGTTTAAAAAAAAAAAATTTTTTGTTGAAAAACTTTAGATCAGAATGCATTAAATTACGTTTCAAAGCACCTGAAATAAACATTAAGTGACATTTTTCCAGAAATCCTATCACAAAGTTATGGAAATTTACGAGGGCACCAGCAGGGCCCCTGCTCTTAGCCATTATGAATGCCCTGCTCAACAATTTTTCTAAGTCCAAACGAAAAATTTTTTTTACAACAAAAAATTATTGTTTACTATCATTTTAAACAATGAAAAACACGTTTTTAACAAATCTTTAATGTTACTTTTTTTGAAAATATTGAACTTACCTAAGGGCAAATCCATGAGGGCCCACGCGAGGGCCCTCATGGATTGCCCACATCATTAACTGGAAAAAATTTCTAAGTCCAAAAAAAAAAATTTTTTTTACATAAAAAAATTAATGTTTATAATGATTTTAAACTATGAAAAACGCGTTTTTAACACAAATGTTTTGACATTTTTTTTTTTTTGAAATTATAAAAATATTAATTTATGAATATTTATGGTCTATTATTATATTATTGATATTGTTATTATTATTATTAAACTATTTAATTATTTGTCATGGTGTATTAGTGTCAATAAATAATTTATTGAATCATCAAAAGCAAGTCAGCAAGTCACCTACATTAAAGCAATAATTTTCAAGTAGGTCACGTAGCATAGTGGTAAGAGTGTTGTCTGGTAATCATTAGGTCGTAGGCTCAAATCCCACGTGCGTCAGATTTTTTTTTTTTTTTTTTGGTCACGATTTAATTAAAAAAAAGTAAAAATTGTTAAATAAGAATGTTATTTGTCAATAATTGGACTAATTTGTTATTAATAAATAATTAATTTATTAATTTAATTGAAAATAAAGTTGAGGGCATTTTATGAAATCCACGAGGGCACCGCGTGGAAAATCCATATGGAATCCATGAGGATTTTCTTCGAGGGCACCCATGAGGGAAAGCATGTCACGCCTTCGAGGGCTCCGCGTGGATTGCCATTATGGATTCCACATGGCAAGAGGGCAATCCACGAGGGCCCTCACCATTTTTCTGCACGGGTTATAAATATATTAAATCGAAAAAAATATATTTTCAAAAAAATCAAAATTTTGAAACTCCATAACTCAAAAAATATTTTATCAAATTCAAAAAAAATTAATATTTACACTTCTACTAATAATAGTAACATTTTAGCAAAGTTTAGAGAAAATTCATTTTTTTACCTGGGCAGGTGAAGAATTTTGCCCCATATGTTTGTAATTTGTGGTTACGTTTTATTTTTTTACTCCGAATCCCTTTGAGATCCCAAGATAAAACTTACAGGACATGTAAAGCACATTTGCCCTAACATTTAGTAAAATTTTGAAAAAAATCGAAGATGATGTTTTTTCAAAAACGGATTTTTAATTTTTCAAAATTTCAAAAAAAAAAAATTTTTTGAATTTTTTTTTTTTTATTTTAATTTTAACTTAAAATATACTTAAAACCAAATAAATCCTTTTTTAAAATCCAAAATCGGTTAATTAGAACCAAAGTTATAGCACTTTAAAAAAAAAGACAAAAATTTTGAAAATGCCATATTTTTGGTAATTTTCAAAATTTTGAAAAAATATTTGGTGGAGTTGTTTATCACTATAAAAGTAATGAATTTACAAAATTACAGCCAAATCCCAACAAGTCATGAAAATAAGTGTGTTGAACTGACGTGGAATCCACCATTTATCCGAATTTAATTTGTTGAAAATGTTGTTTCGAATGAATCACGATTCATCAATTAAATTAAACGGGAATGACAATAGTTTAGTATTTTTGTAGACCTTTTCTTTTAAGAAGTCAAGAGAGATAATATTTTGTAGCCTTTGGTCTAGTATAGAAAAAACAAAAAGTTTATGTCGAAATTTGTTGGTTTAAGTCGATTTTTTATTTAGTTAATAGTGTATTTACAATTTAAAAGAGTTTCAATAATTGAAATTTTGAAAAAATTTAATTGAAAATAATTGATTTTTTGTTTTATAAAAATTTTTGAAAATCAACTTTTGAAGAATTTTAATTGTAAATTTTGAAAGTAATTAAAATTCAAATCAATTTTAATTGAATTCCTCGGAAGAATTCAATTTTTAAAAAAAAATTTTAATATATTTCGAATGCATTCAATTATTTTCTATAAATCTTAATAAATCCTTCGAAACAATTCAATTACTTTTATAAATAGTAAAATTCTTCCCAAGAATTCAATTATTTTTATAAATAGTACAATTCTTTTGCAGAAATTCAATTATGAACAGAAATTAAAAGAAAATTCTTCGCCAAAATTCAATTATTTTCACAAATTTTTAATAAAATTCGACGGAACAATTTAATTATTTTTGTAAATAATACAATTCTTTGCAGAAATTCAATTATATTCAAAAATAGAAAAAAAATTCTCGTGAAAATTTCATTTATCTTTATAAAGAATAAAATTCTACTCAGAAATTTAATTATTTTAAAAAAAATTCATTACAATTCTTGACAAAAATTCCAATTATTTTCAAAAAATTTCCCTAAATTTAATAACTTTCAATTTAATTTTAATTAAATTCTTATAAAAACAGGGTGGCCACCGGACCTTGAAACCTTGAAAACCTTGAAATGGACGTGAATTTTGTCAAACCTTGAAAAAACCGTGAATTGGACGTGAATTTTTTTAAAAACCTTGAATTTTATATTATATATTATTAAAACTAAAAAAAAATTTTTTTGACCATTTTCAAAATTGTATTTTTTGATCAGGGAATTCAGGGAAAAGTCAGGGAAAGTAAAATTGGTCAGGGAAGTTAGGGAAAAATCAGGGATTTTTATTTAAGTAACTGGAAAAAATTGAATTTTTGAGAAGTTACAAATGATTGCAGAAATTCAATTATTTTCAGAAGTAATAAAATTCTTCGCAGAAATTCAATTATGTTCGAAAATTAAAAAAAATTCTCATAAAAATTCAATTATCTTTAAAAATAATAAAATTCTTCTCCAAATTTAAATTATTTTCAAAAATTTTAATAAAACTCTTTGCAAAATTTCAATTATTTTCAAAAAATTTTTCTTAATTCAATGATTTTCAATATCTACAGTTTTAATAAAATTTTTCAAAAGAATTCAATTATTTAAAAAAAAATGTTTGATAAAATTCTAAGCAAACTTCGCAATAATTCAATTATTTTCATAAATAACATTTTTTACAAAAATTCAATTATTTTCATGAATAATAAAATTCATCATAGAATTTCAATTATTTTTAATACAATTTTAATTGAATTCCTCGAAAAATTTAATTATTCTTGAAAATTTTATTAAAATTTCTGGAAAAAAATCAAATTTGTTGATAAAATTCTTTATGATAATTTAGTTTCGAAAAACATTCATTTATTCAATAAATTATTTATTTTTGTATTTAAATAATTGAATTCTTGTAGAATTTTCCAATAAAAATTGATTTTAAAATGAATATTAGTTAACATTTTAGATAATAATTGAATATTAAAAGCATTATAGCATGAATTTTTAAAAATACATAATTGATAAAATACATAAAACATAATTGAATTCTTTCGAAGAATTTTAACAAAATTTTTGAAAATAGTGACATTTTTCGAAGAATTTACTAAAGTTGTATTAAAAATAATTGAAATCCTGTGAAGAATTTTATTAATTTATAAAAGTAATTGAATTCTTGCAATGAATTTAAAAAAAATTTTTTTTAAATAATTGAAATAATGTAAAGAATCTTATTATTTATGAAAATAATTGAGTTCCTGCATCGAATTTTATTACATTTTTTTAAATAATTGAATTCTTTTGAGAACTTTTATTAAAAAAGTAGATTGTGAAAATATTTGAATTTCAACGAAGAATTTCATTATATTCGTGAAATGTAATTAAATTCTTACAAAAAAATTAAGAGAATAATTCCATTTTTCTAGGAATTTACTTTAAATTGTATTATAAATAATTGAAATCCTCAAAAAAATTTTATAATTTATGAAAATAATGGAATTCTTACAACGAATTTTATCAATTTTTTTTTAAATAATTGAATTCATATGGAAAATTTTATTACTTGTAAAAATAATTGAATTTATGCAACGAATTTTATTACATTTTATTTAAATAATTATATTCTTTTGAAAACTTGTATTAAAAATGTAAATTTTGAAAATTTTTGAATTTCAGCGAAGAATTCCATTATTTGTGAAATGTACCTAATTTAATTCTTGCAAAAAATTGGTGAAGATAATTTTATTTTTCGAGAAATTTATTTAAAATTCTATTAAAAATAATTGAAACCATGTGAAGAATTTTATTATTTATGAAAATAATTGAATTCTTGCAACAAATTTTTAGAGGTGTGCAAAAAGCTCGAAACCCGAAGCTCGAGCGGGTATTTTCGAGCTTTTCATTTTTCGAGCCGAGCCGAGCCTATTCAGTTCGAGCTCGAGCCGAGCTCGGGCCGAGCCGAGCTTTATAAAAAGCTCGAATAATTTCGGGTACTCGAATTTTTCGGGTACCCGAAACTTTCGGGTACTCGAAATTTTCGAGTACTCGATTTGATTCGAGCCCTTGAGAAAATCCAAAATTTTCTACATTAATTTTAATTAAATTTTTTTTTTTTCAAAAAAAAAATTTTTTTAATTTAAAAGCTCGAATTAAATCGAGTACTCGAAAATTTCGGTTACCCGAATTCATTCGAGTACCCGAAATATTCGAGTACTCGAGTGAATTCGGGTACCCGAATGTTTCGGGTACTCGAAAATTTCGGGTACCCGATACATCGAGCCCGGCTCGGGCTCGGCTCGGCTCGACTAGAAAAAATTGCGGCCCGGCTCGGCTCGGCTTTTCGAGCTTTTTGCACACCTCTACAAATTTTATTATAATTTTTGTAAATAATTTAATTTTTTTTTTTTTTTTGAAAAATTTTATGGAAATTAAAATTTTTATAAGTTGTTGAATTTTAAAAATGTTTGAATTTGAATGTTTTGAAGAATTTTAATTCCTATGGAAAAATAATTATTAAATACTTATTTAAAAATTTAAATATTGATGTTTGCGAATAATTTTACAATTTAAGAAATTCGTAAGTAAATGTAATAGAAAGTTTTTTTGAGTATCTAATAATTTTTAGAGTGAATCAGAATATTCTTTATGGTCAGGGAAAAAGTGAAAATTTTGATTCTTCAGAATCGTAAGAAAAGCCTAAAAAAAATTCGGCAATAAAAAATGTGGAAGTAGTTGAATTTTTTAAGTATTACTATAGTAAAATTTGAACCAACAGAAAAACCTTGGAAATTTCCTAGAAACCCTTGAAAAAACCGGGAAATAGACGTGAATTTTATTCACGAGTTTTGGTGTCCACCCTGTAAAATAAATAACCGTTGGCTTTTGTTTTTTTATACTTCCCAAGTTTAGAAAAATTGTTTAGAGAAAAGTAGAGTATCTATCGACTTAGAAAAATGAGTAACGTTTTTGACGTATATTTTATGATAGTAACAGATGATAATGGGGATGTCAAGAGCAACACTTCTCTGACCTGACTTCTCTTACCGCTGGACACCCTGTTTTATACTAAGTATTCTAATTTAATAAATCTATGTCACGTAAATCGATGTTTTTTCCATAATAATTTTTTTATAATTAAAAATTTTGTCCTTGTACTTTTAGCTTTTTTTCAGCACACTTTTCAAATGTTTTTATCTTATTAAAGCACAGCATGTTTCACAGATAGAAAATTAATTTTTGTTCTTTGGATTCACGTCATTCCCGAGGCTCAAAATAACAACAGAATATCAATTGATATACTACCCTATAATTTAAAAACTGCGGAAAGTGATATTGACGATTAAATCGTAGTTTCTGTTTTTTCGACATTCTGGAAATCAACCAAAGTGACAGTGTCACTTAATGCAGTTTTCAAATTTTAGGGCAAAATAGCAATATGTGGGTACAAAATTCGACAAGTATTACCACTGAGAATTTTTTGGCTTTTGATTTTTGTGCAATTTACTTTTAAATTGTACTACTATGATAAATTTACAAAGTATATTTAAACAAGAGTATAAAAGTATATTTATATTTAAATTAAACTATAAATATTAATTGTAACATAAACAAATACACATGAATGTGACATTTGTCGAAATTTAACCAATCTCTGGAACTTTTAGACTTTTAGGTTTTAGAAAACATAGTTTTTTTCAAGGCACATTCTTAAAATCTATATATTAACAATAATCGTTGTATTCCGGCAAAATCTGTTCGCAGTTTGAAGTTAGTTGTTTGCTTTTTTGTTTCCTAACTTTTTAAATAATTTTTTTAAAAAATATTTTCAATTTTAAAATTAATATATATTAAAAGCATTGAATTCTTGCAAAGAATTTTGTCAAAAAATTTGAGAATAATTGAATTTTTTGCAGAATTTTATTATTTATGAAGATAATTCCATTCTCGAGAAAAATTTTATTAAAATTTTAAAAAATCCTAATTAAATTCTTTAAATTTTTTTTTTAATAATGGAGTTTCTTTAATAATTTTAATTAAAAATTTTTAAAGTAATTTAATTTTATTAAAATTTTTAGAAAATAATTACATTCTTCTCAGAATTTTATTACAATTTTCTAAAATTTAATTCATTCAAGGAATTTTAATAAAATATAGAAAATAATTAAATTCTTTCAAAGAATAAATACTACTGAAGGTTTTTATTAGAGTTTTTGTAAATAATTAAGTTCTTTTGAAGAATTTTTTTTTAAATAATGTATTTTTTGAATAATTTCAATTGAGAATTTTGAAAATAAATGAATTTAAAAAAAAGAATTTTTTTCAACTTTTTAAAATAATTTTCAAAATAATTTTGCGATGAATTTTACTTCGAAAGGATTTCTTGACAAGAATTTATTTCAAATTTTTTGAAAATAATTAAAATTTTGTAAAGAATTCTATTATTTATGAAATAAATGGAATTCTTGACAATAATTTGTTTCAAAGTTTTGAAAATAATTAAAATACTCCAAAGAATTCAATTATTTATGAAAAAATTAAATTCTTTGCAAGAATTTGTTTCAAATTTTTGAAAATAATTGAAATTTTGTAAAGAATTCTATTGTTTATGATAAAAATTGAAATTTTAACAATAATTGTTTCAAATTTTTGAAAATAATTGAAATCCTCCAAAGAATTCAATTATTTATAAAAAAAATTGAATTCTTGACAAGAATTTGTTTCAAATTTTTGAAAATAATGGAAATCTTCCAAAGAATTTGATTTTTTATAATAATTGAATTCTTGCGAATAATTTTATTAAATTTTTTGAAAATAATTGAAATTTCCAAAAGAATTTTACTTTTTATGAGAATAATTGGATTTTTAGGAATAATTTTATTAAAATTTTTTAACATTATTGAAATTCTTTGAAAAATTTTTATTATTTATGAAAATAATTATTGAAATCTTGCAAAGATATTTATTAAAATTTTTGAAAAATAATATAATTGTTTCGATGAACATTTAAATTCTTTGTAGGAATTTAGTTAAGATTGATTGTATTGAAAATAATTAAATATTTAGAAAGATAATAATTGAATTTTTGCAAAGATTTTACAATTTTAAAAAACAATTGAATTGTTTTGAAGGATTCATTAAAACTTTGTTGAAAATAGTTGAATTTTTGCATAAAATTTTATTTTGAAAATATAAACATTTAAAATCGAAAAACTGAGTTCAAACTATCGTAGAGCACGTAAATCTTAACAGATTTTTATCTTCTTTTTTTTAAACACTCGGCATTAAATTCCCAAAAAATTTTTTCGGGAATATAAAGATAAGAGTCCAAGATAGGTTATTTATAAATTTCATTATTGAAATTATTATTCGAAATTAAAATTTTTTTTCTACAATTATGTTTATTTAAAAAAGTGCATATTAATTAATTAACAAAAAAATGAATAAAACTTTTAATGTATCATGATGAGCGATAACGAAAAGTTTAAAATTTCTAGAGATATGCCCGTATAAATTGTTTGCATTTTTTTCCAAACTTTTAACTTTTATGAATATTTTTGTTTAATCTTTTCAAGTGGAAACCAAACGTTGGGATGTATGGACCTCTAAACTTACATGTGAACCTCAATGACTATTCTCATCATACTTATTCCTGCACAGAACCCGAGATAACGGAATTACACAACTTTACATTTTCGTTAGTACATTTTTTAATATTACATTTTTATTATTTATAGGGTAAGTGACCCAATTTCCGAATTCCGATACATCAAGAAAATTCCATGTTTTCAATGGATATTTAAATAATTAAATAAAAATATAATTGCAAATAATATTTACCTAATTACAGGGCTCGGATTGTGCGACTTTTTCGACTTTTCTAAGGAAATGTGACTTTTTTCGACTTTTTTTGTGAAAAAATGCGACTAATCGACTTTTTCGAGATATTTTTTAGTAAAATGCGACTAATCCACTTTTTTCAAATTTTTCAATTACTTTTCGACTTAAATTGTAAATGGCAGAAATATTTTTTTGTAAACAATATTGTTTACAAAATCATTCTTCTCTTTAGGGAAAAAAAACATAACATGTTATCTCGTTTCTTAATATTTTTGTAGGAAATTCTCAATTTTCATAAGGAAACAATTTGCATCATTTCTATTTCTTAATTACAATTGCTTTAATAAAATTTTAAGTTTTTTAAAAATTAATGAAAAAAAATGTTTATAAATTCGATTTGTCAATTAGAAAGTGAAACTTTTAAAATTTTTAGAAAATTGAAGGAAAAAGTTTTAGTCAAAAAAATGATCTGTTACATTTATTTACAAATTTCTTTCAAATTTTTCGAAAACATCAATAACTTCTTTTTTAAATAAATATTTAATTATTATTTTTCCATAGGAAATAAAATTCTTCAAAAGATTCAAATTCAAACCTTTTTGAAATTAAACAACTTATAAAAAATTGTTATAAAACATGAAGTAATCGATCACTCCGAGTCTTCGACTCGGAGCAATCGATGTCTTCATGTTTTATTACAATTAAAGATGACCGAGTAATAAAATCATTATTTTATATTATAAGACTTTATAAAAAAAAATTTTTAATTATTTTTTATGAAAGTAATTGAAGTATTGAGAAGATATTTATAAAACATTAGTAAGTAATTGAATTTTGCAGAATAATTTTGATATTTACAAAGATAATTGAAATTTTGAGGAGAATTTTAAAAAAATTTCGAAAATATGAATTTCTGCGAAGAATTTTCTTATTTTTGAAGATAATTGAATTTTGCAAAGAATTTTATCAGAACTTTTGAAAATAATTAAATTTCCAGGATGAATTATATTAGGTATTTATGAATAAGATAAATAAAATTTTGACGAGGAATTTAAAAAAAAAATTGAAAATAATAGAATTTCTAGGATGAATCTTTTTATTTATAAAGATAATTGAAATTTGGACAAGAATTTTATTATTATTTTTACAAATAATTAAATTTCAGAGAAGAATTTTATTATTTATAAAAATAATTGAAATTTTGAACAGATTTCTTTAAAAATGTTTAAAAGTAATTGAATTTTGCAGAAGAATTTTCTTATTTTTGAAGATAATTGAATTTTGTAAAGAATTTTATCGAGAAAATTTGAATTTAAAAAAAATTTTTGAATATAATTGAATTTCTGCGAAGAATTTTATTACTTATGAAAATAATTGAATTTCAGAGAAGAATTTTATTATTTATAAAGATAATTGAAATTTTGACAAGAATTTTATTAATTTTTTTTTTAAATAATTGAATTTAGGAGAAGAATTTTATTATTTATAAAAATATTTTACAGTTTAAAGAGAATTTTAAAAAAAATGTTAAAAATACCTAATTAAAATTTTGCTTTGAGTTTTATTAAATTTTATTCCGGATTGTTTGATATTAAAGTATGTGTTGTCGAGAAATGTGATTTTTTTATGTGATTTTGTGTTTCCTTTTTGTCGTTTTTTCTAAAATTCCATATGCGACTTTTTTTCGACTTTTTTTCAAATTTTATGCGACTTTTCGTGGCTTTTGTTGTGAATTTATGCGACTAAAGCAACTTTTTTTGATTCTTAAAGTCGATCCGAGCCATGTAATTAGAAGGACTTTAAAATTGACTCCATTTTGCAGTTAACATTTTTGATATTGCTCGATTATTGCGTAAAAATTCCTGAAGTAGGCACTAATTTTTTAATGCAGCAATTTTTAAATTCTTTATTAATATAATTCTGTAGTATTTTCGAATCGAAAAATAATCCTAAAGTTCATCTAAGAAATGTAAATTTTTATAGGAGTTACAGTTTGAATAATTTTTAAGCATGAATTTATTTTTAAAAAAATGTTTTCGTTCTATTTGATGGATTTTTATGCAACAAATGAACTTTGTGACTTATTCATATGTCTTGTGCCTGGTTACCTACTAAAAATTTTGAATATTAATTATTAAATAGTTGAAATAAAAATTAATTTATTCATATTTACCCGTGTGGAAAAAGCCACGTTCGAGCCCCTCAGCTCCGGGGCCCCCGTCGGGGGCCCTCGTGGAAGATCCATGAGGAGAAATCCACGAGGGCACCAGCAGGGGCCCCGTTCTTTGCCCTTACGGTTGCCCTGCTCAAAAATTTATCTAAGTTTTTAAAAAAAATTTTTTTGTTGAAAAACTTTAGTTCAGAATGCATTAAATTACGTTTCAAAGCACCTGAAATAAACATTAAGTGACATTTTTCTAGAAATCCTATCACAAAGTTATGGAAATTTACGAGGGCACCAGCAGGGCCCCTGCTCTTAGCCATTATGAATGCCCTGCTCAACAATTTTTCTAAGTCCAAACGAAAAATTTTTTTTACAACAAAAAATTATTGTTTACTATCAGTTTAAACAATGAAAAACACGTTTTTAACAAATCTTTAATGTTACTTTTTTAGAAAATATTGAACTTACCTAAGGGAAAATCCATGAGGGCCCACGCGAGGGCCCTCATGGATTGCCCACATCATTAACTAGAAAAAATTTCTAAGTCCCAAAAAAAAAATTTTTTTTTCATCAACAAATTAATGTTTATAATGATTTTAAACAATGAAAAACACGTTTTTAACAAATATTTAATGTTACTTTTTTTGAAAATATTGAACTTACCTAAGGGCAAATCCATGAGGGCCCTCGCGTGGGCCCTCATGGATTGCCCACATCATTAACTGGAAAAAATTTCTAAGTCCAAAAAAAAAAATTTTTTTTACATAAAAAAATTAATGTTTATAATGATTTTAAACTATGAAAAACGCGTTTTTAACACAAATGTTTTGACATTTTTTTTTTTTTTGAAATTATAAAAATATTAATTTATGAATATTTATGGTCTATTATTATATTATTGATATTGTTATTATTATTATTAAACTATTTAATTATTTGTCATGGTGTATTAGTGTTAATAAATAATTTATTGAATCATTAAAAGCAAGTCAGCAAGTCACCTACATTACAGCAATAATTTTCAAGTAGGTCCCGTAGCATAGTGGTAAGAGTGTTGTCTGGTAGTCAGTAGGTCGTAGGCTCAATTCCCGCGTGCGTCAGATTTTTTTTTTTTGGTCACGATTTAATTAAAAAAAGTAAAAATTGTTAAATAAGAATGTTATTTATCAATAATTGGACTAATTTGTTATTAATAAATAATTAATTTATTAATTTAATTGAAAATAAAGTTGAGGGCATTTTATGAAATCCACGAGGGCACCGCGTGGAAAATCCATATGGAATCCATGAGGATTTTCCTCGAGGGCACCCATGAGGGAAAGCATGTCACGCCTTCGAGGGCTCCGCGTGGATTGCCCCTGCGGATTCCACATGGCAAGAGGGCAATCCACGAGGGCCCCGCCGGGGGCCCTCACCATTTTTCTGCACGGGTAATTAAGAATAAATTAGTTATAACATATTAATTGCAAAAAACTGAGATTTTAATAATTATAATTTTTATTTCTAGGCTGTTGTATGAATACATCGTTGAAAGTGAATACGTCAAAGTTAGTGATATTCTTTCCAAATGGAATGAAGCTAAAAGTTTAATTCCGGCCTCTGTCAGTGTTGTAAATAACGATATAGGTATGTGATAAATTTTTCCACAACTAATGTTCGTATAGTGTTTATTATCTTGCGATATGATGATCGCATATCTAATGATATTAGATAGTTTCTGACCAAAACGAAGGTTATATTTAAATTTTTGATAACACATATTTAACTCTAGACAGTACAAGATATCTGGTTCGAATAAAGGACAAAAGGTCCAATCTAAAATATCCAAGAAAAAAATCCAAAGTACAAAAAGTCCAAAGTGAAAATGTCCAAAATGAAAAATGTATTCATACGTATGAATACAGCTGAACCCGTCTATGTTTTGAAATAAATAAATTATATCTTTTATAATAATAAATTTTTTTTATAATTTTTCTCTTTTTGTTTGACTCGTCAACTATCAAACTACCACGAATTCTACTACAAAACCTACAAAATTTTTTTCTATTTCTGATCAGAATTGATTTTTTAATATTCATTTAATTATTTCAAATGTTTTAATGCAATTATCTTGATAAATAACAAGATTATTCACAAAGATTCAATTATTTTTTAGAATTTAAAAAAATTCTTTGCAAAATTCAATTATTTTTATAAATAACAACATTTATCACAAGAATTCAATTATTTTCAAAAGTAATAAAATTCTTAGAAGAAATTCAATTATTTTTAAAAATTTTAACGAATATCTCGTCAAGAATTCAATTATCTTTATAAATAGCAAAATTTTTCGCCAAAAATTCAATTATTTTCAAAAAATTTAAATAAAATTCTATTCAAAAATTTCAATTATTTTTAAAAGTTTTTCGCATTTCAATAATTTTCAAATATTCACTATTTTCATAAAATTTATCAAAAAATTTAATTATTGAAAAAAATTTTTGATAAAATTCTACAAAAACATTCAATTATTTTCATAAATAATAAAATTTCATTTAGGAATTCAATTATTATTACGACAAAATTTTAAGTATTTTTAATACAATTTAAAATAAATTTCTCGAAAAATGCAATTATTCTTAAAAGATTTATTAAAACCTGACGAAAGAATTTAAATTTAAGAAACATTCAATTATTCAATAAAATAATAAAATTCGTTGCAATGATTCAATTATTTTCATAAATAACTTTTGATTCGTCTCAGGAAATCAATTATTTTCAAAAAATTTTTAAGTAATTCTGCAAAAGAATTCAATTATCTTGTTAAACAACAAAATTCTCCCCATAAAATCAATTATTTAAAGGAATTTTAACAAAATTCTTTTCCAAAATTCAATTATTTTCATAAATATCAAAATTTATCACAAGAATTCAATTCTTTTAAAAAGTAATAAAATACTTGTCAGAAATTAAATTATTTTTAAAACTTTTTTAAATTCTCGTTAAGAATTAAATTATCTTTATAAATAAATAGCGAAATTCTTCTCAAGAATTATAATTATTTTCAAAAATTTTAATAAAATTCTTGGGATAAATTTATATTTTTTAAACAAAATTTAATAAAATCCTTTGCATGAATTCAATTATTTTCATAAATTATTATTTAAATTCTTCTCAGGAATTCGAGTATTTTTAATAATTTTAATAAAATTCTTCACAAAGTTTTCAATTATTTTCAAAAATTGTTATAAAATTCTTTAATATAATAAATTGCAGTAAAATTTTAATTAAATTCCTTAAAAGCAATTAATTATTTTCAAAAGTTTTTAATAAAATTCTTCGTAAAAATTAAATTTTAGTAAACATTCAATTATTGAAGAAATTATTTACTTTTGTATTTAAATAATTGAATTCTCATAGAATTTTCTAATAAAAATTGATTTAAAAATGAATTTCACTTGAAATAATATTAGATAATAATTGAATATTAAAAGCAATATAGCGTGAATTTTTATAAATAATTGAATTTTGAAAAGGTTTCAAATTCAATTCTTTAAAAAAATTTAAATTTTTCGTTCTTTTAAATAATAATTGATCTAAAGAAGAATTTTAGTTAAAAATTCTAAAAAATAATAATTGAATTGAAATGATGAAAATAATTTTGAAGAAGTACAATACTTATTTTTATATAAAATAATAATTTTATCCCTTGGTTATCGTTAATTATTATAAAAACATAAAGAAATCGGTTACTCCGAGTCGAAGACTCGAAGTGATTGACTTCTTCATGTTTATAATAATATTCTTATAAGTTATTAAATTTCAAAAGTTTTGAATTTGAAATTTTTGAAAATCTTAATTTAGTGGAAAAATAACAATGATTAAATAATTAAGATAAATAAAACAATTGTTTTCGAATAATTTTACAATAATTAAAGAAATTCGCAAATATTCGAACATTTTTTTTGAGTTTCTAATAATTTTTAGAGTCAATCAGAATATTCTTTAGTGTCAGGGAAAAAGTCAAAATTCTGTCTGGAAATAGGTAGCAACAATTTCAATTTTTTTGCATTTTAAGAATAATAATTCCACGAAAAATTTAATAAAAATTATTTATTTCAGTAAATATCGAATGAGTAGGATGCTTTTTTAATTTATAAACTAAATTATAATTCCAAATATGTTTCAGACACGTCTTTGTAAATTTTTTACTTTATTACAGAAATAATAGACTTTTTATTGGAATCTTCAAACATTGTGATGATTGGAGAATATATTTGCATCATACAAATGCTACCAACTGTTTATGATTTAATTAAAAGAGAAACAAATGGTGTTCTTGAAGTTGCATTGAGAAATGCACTGAACCCTGATGATCCGGATTTAGAAGGTATTTGAAATTTAATATTTAATTTACATTCAAACCTATTGCGTTTTAGTACACGTTTTAGTACACTATACACGAGGTTATGTTACAGGTAAAATATTACTAAAATTTTAGCTTATACCTATTCAAAGATAGTTTTTTATATTATTTGGTAGAATGATGTTATTTTTGCTAGTTTATTTATACAAACTTAATTAATTTTTTTTTTTATTTTTATTTTATAATATAATAATAAAAAATAGAATTAATTTTACTTAGATTTCTTTAGTTTTCTCAAAGCATGTAAAAGATTTAATATTTTTTTAAACTTTATTTACAGGCGAAGATTATGACGGTTTGTTTAATCTAATAGAACAAAACGACAACGCAAATACTCTTTTCATCGAACCAAAAATTCAAAATTTTGAAATGGAATATATGAAAAGCACTCCTTATTCTTCACAGGCAGATAATGATAAATATATATTTGGTAGAAATCCTGCAACTGAATCGGTCAAAGGCTATGACAAAAATTTCGATGATTTTATATTTAAAGAAGAGGAACCAGTCAGAGATCTCAATAAAAATATCGATGTTACTCAGTGCGAACAGGAATTTGTATGCGAAAAGTCTAATGGAATCTACAGTATTGAAAATGTTGAAAAAGATCTTAATAAAAGAGAAATTATAGACGAAGTAAGTCAAACTTTAAGGACTTATTTTGAGGACGTTGATCGAAAACTTCAACAGAAGAGAAAATGTGAGTCTAATTGTAAAGATTTATATTATAAAAATAATCTCAAAATAATAATATTTATAATAATAATAATAATAATAATTTTTAGCAGTTGATAGTTTATCAACAAAAATGGAGCTGGAAGAAAATGTTTCATATATGAGTGATGCTCCCAAGAACATTAAAGCCGTTGATAATATTGATAAAGTGGTAAGTTATTTTTTTGGTTTAGTAAAATTTTTTTTTGCATATTTATATTAAATGGACACTTGAAATTCAATTTATATTTTAAGTCATAACTCAAATTGAATGCGGTTTCGCTTGAAAACCGAATTTTGAACAAATAAACCTTCTAACATTTAGGAATTTTGAACAAGAAAACATTCGAACTTTTAGAAATTGAAACGAGTAAAGACGCGAAATTTTGGAAATTCAATTCTATTCTTAACCCTTTAAGGACCAAATGTACAAAAATTTTACCTGAAATTTTAATTTAATTAAATCTATTAAGTTTTTAAAAAAATGTGCACTTGCTGTTTATTATTTATTAAAAAGTTAACTTTGAACGCCATTTTGTTTTTTTTTTTATTTTTGTTACTATATTTTATGTTGGACATTTTTGACGCAATATTTATATCTTTGAGACGTATTCCTTTGCCATAAATAATAAAAAAAATTTGTTTTGAAATGAAAAATCTTTAAAAAATCGTAGGATTTTTATTAAAAATAATTAGCAAATGATACGCGCGCGGAACGCGGCATTGCATTTATTATTATTTTGTAAATTAAAAAACTTTATATTTTTAAGAATGAACATCAATTTTTGAATGATTACCTATAGATTCAAAATTTAAAGAATCCACTTATTAAGTACATAATATTAAATACTCTTGTTTATTATTATTCAAAAAATTTAATAAAATTTGTCGTAAAAATTTCATTATTCATATAAATAATAATATTTTTAGAGCAATTCAATTATTTTCAATACAATTTTAATAAAATTTCTCGAAAGAATATACAATTATTTTTAAAAATATTAATTAAATTCGATTATTTTCAAGAATTTTAATATAAATTCAATTATTTTCAACAATTTTGATGAAATTCTTGTGAAAAAAGCATTATTTTCAAAATTTTTAATAAAATATGTATTTTTAAAAATTCAATTATTTTCAAAAATTCAGATAAAATTCTTCGAAACAATTCAATTATTTTTATAAATTGTAAAATTTTTGGCAAGAATTCAATTATTATTTTTGTAAATAATAAAATTCTGAGAAATTTATATATTTTTAATGCAATTATAACTAAATTTCTAGGAAAAAATTCAATTATATTCAAGATAATTATTTCAATAAAATTTCTCTAACAGGTTCAATTATTTTTAAAAATTGTAACAAAATTTTTTTATACAATTCAAATGTTCTCAAAATTTTTCAATAAAATTATTTGTAAATTTCAATTATTTTCAAAATTTTCAATTACAATTATTTTACATTATTTTTACGAAATTTAATAAAATTTTACAAAAAAAAAATGTTATTATTTACAAAAACTCTACTAAAATTGTTTAAAAAAATTTAATTTTCTATGATTAATTTTTATATAATTTAATAGGAAAATTGTTAATTACAATTAATAATAAATACGTTTATTTTAAAAACTTAAAAGAAATTCTGCATAAAATTTAATTATTTTCAAAAATTTCCGTAAAAATTAATAAAAAAAACTTCATTATATTTTAAAGAATAAAAATCTTTTCAAGAATTAAATCATTTTTAATACAATTTTAATTACAATTTCTCGAAAGAATTCAATTATTTGAAAAAATGTTGATAAAATTCTTGTAAAATTGTATTTAAAATAATTGAATTTCAGCGAAAATTTTATTAATTATGACAATAATTGAATTTTATTAAAAGTTTTTTAAATAATTGAACATTCTGTGAAAAATTCAATTGGAAATTCAAATAATTGAATTTTCTTAGAGAATTTTTACAGGATTTTAAAATATCCAAATTTTCGAAGAAATCAATTAAAATTGTATTTAAAATATGTTGCAATCCTGATAATACTTTTTATTATTTATACAAAAATAATTGAATTTTTTATTTGAAGATTTTTATTATTTATAAATTGAATTATTGAAATTAATTGAATTCTTCATAAAATTCAATTACTTTAAAAATTTTCAGTAAAAATTATTTAAAAAATCTCCATTATTTTCAAGAAAATTGAAATAAATTCTTCAAAACGTTTTAATTATTTTAAAGAATTTTAATAAAAATCTTGCCAATAATTGAATTATTTTCAAAACAATTTTAATTACATTTTTTTTTAAAGAATGCACTATTTATTTATTGTCAAATCTTTTTATCGAATTGACTTCTTATTTAATTTTATTTAATAAAAAACTACTAAAATTTATGTAAATTTACCGGCCCTCTAAAGGTTAAGGCCAACGCAGAATAAATACGGTCACGGGTACGAGGCATTGGGAAGAAAAGGACGCAGACAACTTCTGTCATTTTCTTTTGCATGTTCTGTTCTCGTATCCGTATTCATTCTACGTTGTAGAATCAGCCTGTGCTTATGTTCCTTGGTGCTACGGTTCCTTACAAGATATGAACGAACCTTAAAAGATTCAAGTGTTTGAGTGTTTTTAAAAAAGCAGGAAAGAAATATTACAATAACACGTTAAACCAAAAAATTTATTCATTACTGGATTTATCTTCTAACAATACTCTTTATAAAAACAAAAATGTAATTATTTTATATTTTACACTTGTGTATTGTTTATCAATTATTAAATCTCATTAATAGTTTATTATTTTCAAAATGTGCTTTGAAGGTTAGGTTTTAATGAAATATAAATTAAATATAGTAAAATATGTAATTTAATTCAGTATTTAGTAATTATTATGAGAAACAAGATAATAATTATTACTCGTGACGTGATTTGTGATTCATAATAAGTTATGTGAGTTATCATTTCCCAATGGTGGTATATTGAGACTTTATTTTATAATATAGATATACAAAAACAATAGACATTTCCTGAATATAATTTTCTGTAGTTAAAAAAATGACTTATTCTTATTTTTAATTTTTTGTTTATATAAATTTGAAATTTAAAAAGTTTCCTTTAATGTAGAATTTTAAATAAATTGTCATTTGACTTTCTGTTGAATATTCTACTTATTTTATAAAACTCTAGAAAAAATTTATATCAATTACTTCTTTTTCTGTGTTTAAATTAAGTTGACTTAAATTTTAAGAAAACTAATTTTTTGTCGTAAAAACAAAAAGCCATAATTTTTACTTATACTTTCCCTGTGTTTGTACAACATAACAGAGTTATTGAGAAATGTTTATAATAATATGAATTACATCAGGTATGTGGTGATTCATTAAAATTTTGCAACAAAAATGTTTTTTTAAACAAATATTTAACTTTGTGTAAACACTGAAAAACTCTTCACTGACAATGATTAAAATTTGTTCTTAAAATATCAACCTGCTTATGACAGACGTAATCTATATATAAAAAAGTAAGAGAAGTGAGAAATTCATTATTTAATATATAATCTTTTCTGTATGCGGCCAAACTACGTGAACCCAGAATACAATTTTTAAAGTTTTTTGTAAAAGTATAAACATTTATGAAAATCAATAGTTCACAACAAACTAAAGAAACGTTTTTAATCATTTTTCGAAATTTAAAATTTTTATAATAGTACAGTCAATCTGGCATTTTTTTGGAAAAAAATACCTTACTCGAGATTATTTCATAAATCGTTAGTGGTATATGTGACTAGCTTAAAACCAAAAAGTTGGGACACCTTTTTCCTTGGGGAAGGGGGGGAAACTCAAAATTATTATTATTTTCAAAAAATTTAACGCAATTCTTTGAAAGAAATCAGTTATCTTGATAAATATCAAAATTCTTTCCAAAAATTCACTTATGTTCAAATATTTTTTAAAAATTCTCGTCAAAATTGCAATTATCTTTATAAATAATAAAATTCTTCTCTGAAATTCAATTATTTTCCAAATTTTTAATTATAATTAATTAAAAAAAACATCATTTTCAAAAAATATAAAGAAATTCGTCAAAAGAATTTAATCATTTATAAAAACTGTAATAACAATTTTGGAAGCCATTTGTAGATTTATTTATGTTCGAAATCAAATAAATTTAAATTTGATGAGAAAAAAAAGTCGGGAATTTTGGTATTACAGTACATACAATAATACAAAATGTTACTTTCTTTTTGCAGTTAGACAACATTAAAAATATGGACGACGTTATTTATAAACAGTGTGTTGATCATATTAAACATTTAAATAATCAAATAGAAATATTAACTAGAAAGAAAAATGTTGCTGAGCAGAGAATTGCTCAAATGTACCATGATAACGGTATTATAGTGAAAAGTTACGAAGAAGAGCGGAATAAGTTATCAGTCGAAAATGAAAATTTAAAAATTCGATACAACTCGCAAATTCAAGATTATGCTAAGTTACGTGAAAATATGATGACAGTCTTTAAAGAAAAGGAAGATTTGAAATGTGAGCTTGAGAAGAGCGAAAACGATAAAATTAAAGTAACCGGAGAGTTGCAGTCCAGATCATCAGATTTAGAGTAATTTTTTTAAAATTAATTATTTTTTTTAATTAATTCAAAGTTCTGTAAATTATGTAATTCTACATAATATTTTTTTTTTGAATATTTTAGGAAAGAACGAGAATCTTCTTTAGAATGGACAAAAATGTTATTTAGAAAATGGCTTGATGAACAATTGAAAGCTAATGGGAATTTATTAAACGGGTAAGTTGAACATTTGTGTTTAAATCAAAAATTGTTTGCATATAAAATGTTTCATAACTTTTTTTTATTTTACAGTCACATAGAGCAATGCAATACAGCAATACATGTCTTTAATAGCGTAAATAAATATGCAAATGATGTTTTACGAATAAAGTTATTTCCTGAAATGCAAGAATGGTATAAAGTTAAGACCAATATGCAAGAGGTGATGACTGCTCAACAGGTAAAAAGTTTTATTTATGTTGTCCCATAAAAATCATTTATTTTTGTAAAATTGGTTGTCTGGAAACTGTCTCCCTGAATAAAATTCACATTTTGGAAGACGCCACATACAGTTGAAAAAATCAACTTTGATAATTGGTACTTTGGAAGAATCATTTAATTCTCTTCTTGTAATATGTAACAATGTTAAAAAGGAATTTTTGCAATAACTATAATACATTTTTTACAATAATAATAACAGGGCTCGAACAATGTCCGTTTCTTTGAAAAAAGATCCGTAAAGTCCGTAATTTGATTGAAAAAGGATGAAAAGTTCGTAAATTCTACGATATAATTTGGAGAATTTCAGAGAAATTACAAATGATTGCAGAAATGCAATTATTTTCAAAACTAATAAAATTCTTCGTAGAAATTCAATTATGTTCAAAATTTTTTTTAAATTATCGTCAAAATTTCAATTATCTTTAGAAATTGTAATTAAATTTTTCTCCAAAATTTCAATTATTTTCAAAAATTTGTCCTTAATTTAATAATTTTTAATATCTACTATTTTAACAAAATTTTCCAAAAGAATTAAATTATTTTTAAAAAAAATTCTACAAAAACCTTTAATTATTTTCATAAATAATAACATTTTTACAGGGATTCAATTATTGTCGTAAATAATAAAATTCTTTTTAGGAATTCAATTATTTTCATAAATAATAAAACTCATTGCAGAATTTCAATTTCAATTATTTTTAATATAATTTTATTCGAATTCCTCGAAGAATGTAATTATTATTAAAAATTTTATTAAAATTCATCAAAAGAATTCAATTATTTAAAAATTTGATGATAAAATTCTTTATGAGAATTCAATTTTAAGAAACGCAATTATTCAATAAATTGTTTTTTTGTATTTAAATAATTGAATTCTAGTTGACTTTTATAATAAAAATTAATTTAAAAAAATGGATTTCAGTTAAAATTTTATATTATAATTTAATATTAAAAGCATTATAGCATAGATTTTTAAAAATAATTGTATTTTGAAAATGTTTCAAATTAAAATCTTTGAAAATCTGAATTTTTCATACTTTTAACTTACAATTCTGTGGAGTTAATTTTTTTTTAAAAACTTTAATTGCGGATTTTTTTTGAAATTATTTAAAGTTTTTATTTTTTAAAATACATATTTAATATTGAAGAATTTACGAATAATTGAAATTTTGTAAAATTGAATTGTTAACAAATGAATTTGAAAATTCTCAAAGAATTTTTTCAAAAATTATTAAAAATAATGCATTTTATAGAAGAATTTTATTATTTACAAAGGTTACTGCAATTTTTGACGAGAAATTAAAAAAATTTTTAACATAATTGAATTTTTGGAAAGAATTTAGATCTTTATCAAGATAATTGATTTCTTTCAAATAATTGCTTTTAATTTTTTAAAATAATGTTAATTTAAAACCTTTTTAAAATTCAATTATTTTTAAAAATTCACACTAATTTTTTAATATTCAATTATTATCAAAATTTAAACTGTAATTTATTTTTAAATCAATTCTTGTTAGAAAATTTTAATTCAATTTATTTATTTAGAATAATTTTAATTTATTGAATAATTAAATGTTTCTTAAAATTAAATTCTCATAAAGAATTTTATCAACAAATTTTTAAATAATTAAATTCTTTCGATGAATTTTAATAAAATTTTTAAAAATAATTACATTTTTCTAAGAATTCGATGAAAATTGTATTAAAAATAATTGAAATTCTACGATGAGTTTAATTATTTATGAACATGATTAAATTCCTAAAAAGAATTTTATTATTTTTGAAAATAATTGAATTCCTGTAATTAATATTATGAAATTTTTTAAAAATAATTTACTTTATGAGAAGAATTTTATTATTAATACTAATAATTGAATTCTTGCAATGAATTTGACTATAATTTTTAAAAATAATTCAAAAAATTTCATTAAAATAGTAGAATTGAAAATCATTGAATTGAGGAAAAATTTTTGAAAATAATTAATAATTTTCAAGAAGAAAGAAATTTTGATAAATAATTGAATTCCTGTGAAATTTGTATTACTTATGGAAATAATCAAATGTTTGCGTAAAATTTTATTAACTTTTTTTTAAAGAATTGAATTCTTTTGGAAAATTTTATTAAAATAGTAGATGTTGAAAATAATGATTTTCAATATATCTACCATTTTTATTGAATTGAGGAAAATTTTTTGAACTAATTGAAATTTTGCTAAGAATTTTATATAAATTCTTGAAAATAATGGAATTTCCGAGAAAAATTTTGTTATTTATAAAGATAATTGAAATTTTGACTAGAATTTTAAAAACATTTTTTAACACAATTGAGTGTCTGCGAAAAATTTTATTCGATGATAATCGATTTTCCTTTCGATGATAATTGAATTTCTCAAATAATTTGTAACTTCTCTAAAATTCTTCAAATTGTATCGTACACTTTACGGATTTTTCGTACTTTTTTAAAACTTAGAATGTTTTCAAGGACCTTAATTTTTGTCAAATAAATTTATTGATATTGTGGCCTTGGTTCCAAAAATTTTTCTAAGAAGGTGTTAAATAAAATTAGTTTTCAGTATTTTTAAAACAAATTTCGGATTTTACGAACGTTTTTTTTTAAAATACTGACTTTTACGGACCTTTACAGAATTTACGAACCTAGTTCGAGCCCTGCGTTAAAGTCTATCCGAAGTCTGTTTTTATCAGGAAAAATTTGATTTATGGAAATATTTGAACAAGTTGTACATTTTGAAACGTGTATTCTTTCTTTTCGCAGAATGAACATAAAAGATTGGTTGATTTACTAAATTCGAAAACCGAATTCTCTCACCTGGATGATTTCAACTTGAAAATATCTCAAATTCTCCTAAAGCCAGCTATACCTTTGGCTGAAAGTGTTCATCAAGCTTTTCAAATTTCACATAGGCATATAGTGCATCGCATGTCAAATATTCCGCCACCTCATCCACGACCGGGAATTTATCCACCCCAAATGGATCCCAGATTCCCGCCGCCTATGTATCTAATGAATCATGGATATCAAGGCTTTCCAAGGCAGAACATGATGGGCAACTGGCAACAGCAAGTTAGGCACCCACAACAATTCATGAATATGCCACCACCACCTCCAGTTTCGATCTACAATGAACCAAACAGACCATTAAATATTGATAATACAATAGGTAAAAATTGCTCTACATTCACTTAAGAATTCTTGTTCTTAATAAGTTGGACATTCTTTTCAGTAAAGAATCATTTATATTTTTTTACAGTTATGAATGACAATGATAAAACATTTTACTCTGGCTCAAGAGAAGATTTGGTAAATGACAATGATGTTAGTTTGAATGATGTTGTGCTAGAAGAGAAAGATGAATTGAGTGAAGCTTCAAGTTTAGGAGGAAGTACAACTTCTCTGTCTACGTCGGATATCTCTCCTCAGTGAGTAATATGCATCAATAATAATTAATAATACATTAACCCCTTATTTATTCACTTGTCTTATTGCACGCAGAGAAATAGTTGTTAAAAGTAACGAACGATAATTGAATTTTGTTCTCCAAATTATTAAATAATACAATAACTTAAACTTTGGCTAAATCTTATCTCTTGCCCAAGTTTCAAGCTTTCAGAATCCTTAAGATTTTAGTATCTACCTTCATTCGTGATCAGCAACTCCAAAATTCAAATTAAACAAATTTTTTTTTAAATCTTCGTTACTAAAATCTCTATCGATTTTTGTTTATTTACATTTATAACAAAGTATGAAAAAATCGATATGTTGCTATAAAATAAAGTTTTTAACATTTAAAAAATTTTTAAGTACATTAGAAATCATATTTTAGTATTCCTGAAGTAACAAGTTTTATATAATTTCACTTTTATTAATAACACTAATTAATCAGGGTGGCCACCAAAACTCGAGAATAAAATTCACGTCTATTTCCCGGTTTTTTCAAGTTTTCTAAGAAATTTTCAAGGTTTTTTTGTTGGTTCAAATTTTACTATAGTAATCTTAAAAAATTCAACTACTTCCACATTTATTATTATTTTTTATTGCCGAATTTTTTATAGGCTTTTCTTACGATTCTGAACAATCAATCGTATAGATTTTAAAAAATTCAGGGTTGCCACAAATATTTAATTTTATTTTTCCCTGACTCTTTTCTGATTTCCAGACAAAATTTTCACTTTTTCCCTGACCATAAAGAATATTCTGATTCACTCTAAAAATTATTAAAAACATTCTATTACATTTACTTACGAATTTCTTAAATTGTAAAATTATTCGCAAACATCAATAACTAAATTTTTAAATAAGTATTTAATTATTATTTTTCCATAGGAATTAAAATTCTTCAAAACATTCAAATTCAAACATGTTTAAAATTCAACAACTTATAAATATTTTAATTTCCATAAAATTTTTCAAAAAAAAAAAATTAAATTATTTACAAAAATTATGATAAAATTCGTTGCAACAATTCAATTATTTTCATAAATAAAAAAATTCTTCACATGGTTTCAATTATTTTTAAATACAATTTAAAGTAAATTCCTAGAAAAATGGAATTATTCTCTTAATTTTTTTGTAAGAATTTAATTTCATTTCACGAATATAATGAAATTCTTCGTTGAAATTCAAATATTTTCACAATCTACTTTTTTAATGAAAGTTCTCAAAAGAATTCAATTATTTAAAAAAATGCAATAAAATTCGATGCAGGAATTCAATTATTTTCATAAATAATAAGATTCTTTACATTATTTCAATTATTTAAAAAAAAATTTTTAAAAATTCATTGCAAGAATTCAATTACTTTTATAAATTAATAAAATTCTTCACAGGATTTCAATTATTTTTAATACAATTATAAGTAAATTCTTCGAAAAATGTCACTATTTTGAAAAATTTTATTAAAACTATAGATATTGAAAATCATTGAATTGAGCAAAATTTTTTGAAAATATTTGAAATTTTGCAAAGAATTTTATTAAAATTTTTGAAAATAATTGAAGTTTGGAGAAGAATTTTATTATTTTTAAAGATAATTGAATTGTTATGAGAATTTTTTTTAATTTTTGAACATAATTGAATTTCTGCGAAGAATTTTATTACTTTTGAAAATAATTGAATTTCTTTCCAGTTACTTAAATAAAAATCTCTGACTTTTCCCTGACTTCCCTGACCAATTTTACTTACCCTGACTTTTCCCTGATTTCCCTGACCTGTGGTAAGCCTGAAAAATTTTAATTTTTTCAAAAATAAAATTTTGAAAATGGTCGAAAATTTTTTTTTTCCGATTTAAATAATATATAATACTAAAATTCAAGGTTTTTAAAAAATTCACGTCCAATTCACGGTTTTTTCAAGGTTTGACAAAATTCACGTCCATTTCAAGGTTTTCAAGGTTTCAAGGTCCGGTGGCCACCCTGATTAATTAACTTTTGGAAAAAAGAATATAATTGAAAAAAATCAATTTATAGTATATTTCATCGAGTTTTTTATCCGAAATTTAATGGGTAATTAACATATAACAGGATTCCCAGTCTGTCCCCTATTTCTCTAAAAGTCCCCTTTTTTTAATTTTGGCCCTAAACGTACCCTATTTTCAAAATTTTCCCTAACTTTCCTCTATTTTTTTCTTTTATCTTTTAATGATGAATTGACACCAAATTTAGCAAAGTGTCGTTGAAACTTTCAATTGGAAACTTTTGTTTTGAAAGTTTCAAATCTTCAAATTTATGATCGATTATTTATATTTTATTAATTATAAAATTTATAAAATTTGTAAGCTTAGTATATTGGTGAAGTCAAGTCTCAATTATGTTTAGAAGTTGGTTGTTTTTTTAATATTATTTAATTGTTACAAAAGTTTTAATGCAATTATCTTGATAAATAACAAAATTCTTCACAGAAATTCAATAATTTTTAGGAATTTTAATAAAATTCTTTACAAAATTCAAAGTTGAATTTTTTTTTTAAATTTGACAATATTGTCAAATTTTTTTTTAAATTCTTCCCAAGAAGTCAATTATTTTCAAAAATTTTAATAAAATTCTTCTCATGAATTCAATTGTTTTCAAAAATTATTATTTAAATTCTTCTCAAGAATTCAATTATATTAAAAAAATTTAATAAAATTTTTCAAAAAGTTTTCAATTATTTTCAAAAATTGCTATAAGATTCTTTAATATAATAAATTTCATTAAAATTTTAATTAAATTCCTTAAAAGCAATTAAATATTTTCAAAAGTTGTTAATACAATTCTTCGTAACAATTAAATTTTAAGGAACATTTGTTACATCCTGTATATTTTTAACTTTTATTTTTTAAATTTTATTTTACAAATAACTCAAAATGGGCCCTATAAGAGTAACATTAAAGAGAGTAGACAAACATTTGAAAATTATCTTTTTCCCAAGAAAACTCGTTTACACTACATTTTTTTCGCTCACAGATTGTACCGTGAAAAAGGCAGTTCAAATTTCATCCTTAACAGTTAACTTTAACCTTCCAGAAAAAATACTTTTTCCGAACAAAAGTCAAAGTGTTTCCAAATGTTAAAGGAAACCATAAATTGAAATATAACCTATGAACAGATGTCTAAAGAACGGCCTTTTGAGGGTACGGTCGAGAGTGTATGGGTGATTAAATTTAAAATGTCATTTTCACTATCTGCAAATGTTGACTTGGCGATGTTGAAATTTCTGGTTAAATTATTTTTTTTTTGGTTGACTAGCATGTATAATCCATGAAATCAATAGTGGTCAAGCACATAATAACAAATATTTTCATAAACAGACAGATTTTTGGAGAAAAAACATATATTTTCACGAGGCACTTTTTCAGTATGTATTCACTAGAACAAACTGAAAATACAATCAAATTTTATAATAAATCATTGTATTAAAAGCTAATAGTCAAATACGAATTATAAAATAATTTATATTAATTTTCACCGTGAATTATGTAGCTGTAAATCACAAGAAGACATAAGCAAGTTAGGGGACACCAGTGACACGCTTAAAGATGTCATTGAAAATTATTTTTAAATAATAAAAAAGATATGAACATATGAGTAAAAATATAGTTTAAAACTAGAATAATTGAACGTAATAAATAGAAAATATATGTGGATTTATAATTCATAGAAAAAATGTAGAAAGCTTAATATTGACAAAATAAAAGAAAGATATGTTGTTAAATTTTATAATTTCAAAAAACGACTCTAAAATTATTTATTATTATTTACTTTTATTTCAAAATTTTGAGCAGATTTGTCAATTCTGCCTTCGGATTCGGATTCAGCAGCGAAAAATACATAGTGTTTAGAACAAAACACTTTCTTTTGAGTGCCTGTGTATTTTAGGGGACACCAGTGACAGGGGACACCAGTGACATTCTGCCTCAATTTTCATTTTAAAAAAGAATGATTATATTTCTAACTTTGGAGGTGTGCGATTCTGAAAGTTTCAGTAATAAGTGAGACTATAATGAGGTATTTGAAAAAAATACTAATATTAAGTACTATTTTGTCGCAGGGACACCAGTGACATTTGTGCTCGGTAAATTCATTCTGCCAATCTGCCATGCATCGTGTATTTTGTAGATAGGTTAGAACGTTGTAGTTTTTTTCTCTAGGCTTCTAGACACATAGTACTTTCTATTAACAGTCGATAAAGCATTTTCTTACTCTTGCACAATTAAATATTAAGCGCGAGATTCAGATTTTGTCATTTTCTCTTAAAAATATGAAATTTAAGGACATACGCTTTTGATTTTTTTCCAACCACTATTTTATTTATTTATATTCGACTAGTAGTTTTTCTTTAAATATAGAAGTTCCACTTTACGAAATAATTTTTTCGGTAATCAAAAACATGAAAAATAACAATTTTTCTTAGTAGACAAGATATGGTTTTATGTTCGCGGATACGGGACACCAGTGACATTTTGCCTGCAATTTTGCTGCCAAATTTTTTCTGAGTGCTTTTGGTGGCTAAAAATTAAAATTTGAACAAAATAAATGATATATAAAATTAATGAACCATAATATGTTCGATATATAGGTTCGGACTCGAGTTTTCTCGGCAGGACAGCAAAATGACATTTTAAATTTAATCACCCGTATACATATACACATTCTAAAATGTGTTTAAACGTTAATTTTCATTTGCAAATGAGTAATAAATAAAACAATACAAAAAATTATTAACAATTATAAATTATAAACAATTAATATTTTAATATTATTAATAATGTGTATAAATAAATATTGATTGTTTATAAAATAATTAATAACAAATAAATACCCACAAAGAATAAATAAAAGCAATAAACCAATCATAATTCACAAATTATTAATAACAATTTATAAAAAAATAAATGATCGTAAAATAGAAATAAATAATTAAATAATGCGACAATTACGTGAAAAATTACTATAAAATTAAAATTCAAAAACTTACATACATTTAAAAATTATAAACAATTAAACTACGCTATAAAAATTATTGTAAAATTATTATTAACTAGATTTATAACAATATTTTGTAGAATCTCAAGAATGTAAAATAATATCCCTACCAACTCAAACATAGAGATAATATATCCCTACTATTTTAGAAAGACACTGACCTAGGATACAATCCTCAAGGACTCAGTCTCTTTATGAGTATTGGTTCGAGGAGAACCAATCCCGAAACGACAGAATCAAATCTTTTAACTTTTTACCATTTTCTCTTCTCTATTTTCTTCTTAAAAAACCAATCTGATAATTAGTCAGCCGCTTTTTCCATCTCCCTAAAAATATTGTCCAAAAATCTGAGTAGGGACAATATCTTAAAAACAGTGTCCTCACAAGACAAGTTAGTTAAAATCAGTTACTTATCAGTTTTAAAAGTCTCAGTTCAATTCAAGTTCTTAAAATAAATATTTCTATTTTTTCTTACAAAATAATCATAGTGTTTTTAACAAAAAATTTCAAAACTCCCGGTCAAGATAAAAATTTACTGTCATTTCTCGGTCCAGCGGTCCCCCTAAAATTAGATTAACCCTTTTGTCTGTAATAAAAATTATATTTATTTATAGAAATGGATTTCATCAAATTAAAGTACCAAAGTATGGAGCTGATAGAATTATGGAGAAATTGCGCTTCGAATTTGTCGGAGTTCCTGAGTATGTATTATTAGTTATAAATGTTTTATATTATAATTTTAAAAAAAAGAAAAGAAGGGAGAAATTTTTTAATTCTAAGCACAACTTTTATTTATTTTTGATTTTCTTCGAAATGTATTTAAGCATTTAATGCCGTATAAATTAAAAGCCAGAAACGAAAACATTTTTCAGAAAATATAATCATAAATGTGTTAATTCTTAACTTTGTCAAAATGATGTGTTTTTTAATATTTAATTTATAAACATTTGTAAATTAACAAAATTATTGTAATTGACAATTTTAAATATTGCAGATATGATTTAATCGATTGTATTCTACAATTAAGGAAAGACCATCATAATAGTTTAAGCGGAACAAACACATTTGAAATTATAAATGAAGCTAGACAATTCGTTTTGAAAAGACAACGACAACGTGAGTAGTTTTATTGTATTAAAATTATTTTAATTAAACGTTTGATATTAATTTAAGCAATTTTTCTATAAATAAACTTATGATTACTTAGTAATAAAATAGATCAATACCAGTTACTAAAGGAAACAATTATTTCATTTGATATCATCTTCAGAACACTTTATTAAATTAAAAATAATTAAGGAATTAAAGAAAATTAATTTTCATAAACGAAACTGTACTTTCAAGAAAAGTAAAGCAGAATTAAACATTTGAAGATGGCGGACCAAATATGGCGTCAAATATGAAGTAAAACCTGAAAGTTTTTGTCACTATTTTCAAATTACCAAAATGATAGGTATTAGATTCGACAAAATGTTACTTATACTTTTTTTTAGATCTGTGACACTAAGAGCTACATTTAAAATATTTTAATTCCTGTGGAAAAATAAATAGATATTTAAATATGTATTTAAAAAGAATTATTCTATTTTTAAAAATGTAATTTAATTTAGAAATTATGTAAAAATTTAATTTTTCGGTTGTTACTTTTTTAATATTTTTTTTAAATCTTAAAGCTACTTTTTGCTACTTGTTTAAAATTAATTATTGAGTTGCGTTAATTTAACGAGTCTATAAATAATATCTTACCTTTTTTTCTAACCAAAGTGTTTCTTGAGAAATCAAAAATAGTAGGGAAGGGAGGTAGCAGAATTCACACTTCTTTTTTATGTATGAAAAATATTATTTTTTCTGAATGTATTTAATTTCAAGATTTTATAATTAATTTTAAAATTTATCTGTTTTCAGATATCTTCGATTATAACGAAACTCCTAATGAACATAAAGAAAATAACGACATTAACGATAAAAGTGAGTTGTTACTTTGCTTAAGAAAATTTATAATTCAAATGAATTAATATAATGAATTCTTGCTTTTTAGTTCCAGAAATCAAGGATAACTTTCATCCCTTTGGAATGGAGAAGTTACGTAAACGTAATAATTCTGTTTCTTCGTCATCTTCAAGTAAGAACTAAAATTACATTTTAAACAAATATGGAAATAGTATTAACAAAAAAATTAATAATTGTTAAAAAAATACATTGTATTTATAAAGACGGTGAAAAATTCTACGTTAATTATTATGCAAGCACAAGATACAATTTATTTTTATTATATTTACAGGGCTCGGTTTGTGCGATATTTTCGACTTTTTTGTGAAAAAATGCGACTAATCGACTTTTTCAAGATTTTTTTTATAGTAAAATGCGACTAATTGACTTTTTTCACATTTTTCAATTACTTTTCGACTTAAATTTTAAATGGCAGAAATTTTTTTTTGTAAACAATATTGTTCAAAAAATCATTCTTCTCTTTGGGGAAAAAAACATAACATATTCCCGTTTCTTAATATTTTTTTAGGAAATTCTCAATTTTCATAAGGAAATAATTTACATTTATTTACAAATTTCTTTCAAATTTTTCGAAAACATCAATAACTTCTTTTTTAAGTAAATATTTCATTATTATTTTTCCATAGGAAATAAAATTCTTCAAAAGATTCAAATTCAAACCTTTTTGAAATTAAACAACTTATAAAAAATTGTTATAAAACATGAAGACATCGATCACTCACAGTCTTTGACTCGGAGCAATCGATGTCTTCATGTTTTATAATAATTAAAGATGACCGAAAAAAAAATGTTTTAAATTATTTTTTATGAAAATAATAGAATTATTGCGAAGAAATTTATAAAAGATTAGTAAGTAATTAAAATTTAAATTCAATTTAAATTGAAACCTGTGAAATTTTCATTATTTATGCAAATAATTAAATGCTTGCGTACAATTTTATTAAAAATTTTGCAAATAATTGAATTTCAGAGAAGAATTTTATTATTTAGGTATAAAGATAATTAAAATTTTGAACAGATTTTTAAAAATAATTTAAAAGTAAATTGAATTTTGCTGCAGAATATTGATATTTATAAAGATAATTGGGATTTTGACGAGAATTTAAAAAAAAAAATTTTGAAAATAATTGAATTTTTGCGAAGAATTTTCTTACTTTTGAAGATAATTGAATTTTGCAGAGAATTTTATTAGAACTTTTGAAAATAATTAAATTTCCAGTATGAATTTTATTATTTAGAAAGATAATTGAAATTTTGACAAGAATTTTATTAAAATTCTTGCACATAATTGAACTTCAAAGAAGAATTTTATTATTTATAAAAATAATTGAAATTATGAACAGATTTTAAAAAAATTTTTTTAAAGTAATTGAATTTTGCAGAAGAATATTGATATTTATAAAGATAATTGAAATTTTGACGAGAATTTAAAAAAAAAATTTTTGAAAATAATTGAATTTCTGCGAAGAATTTTTTTTACATTTGGAGATAATTGAATTTCTGCGAAGAATTTTATTACTTTTGATAATAATTGAATTTCTAGGATGAATTTTATTATTTATGAAGATAATTAAAATTTTGACGAGAAATTTAAAACAATTTTTAAAAATAATTGAATTTCTGCGAAGAATTTTATTACTTTTGATAATAATTGAATTTCTAGGATGAATTTTATTATTTATGAAGATAATTAAAATTTTGACGAGAAATTTAAAACAATTTTTAAAAATGATTGAATTTCTGCGAAGAATTTTATTACTTTTGATAATAATTGAATTTCTAGGATGAATTTTATTATTTATAAAGATAATTAAAATTTTGACAAGAATTTTATTAAAAATTTTTAGAATAATTGAATTTTTGTGAAGAATTTTATTATTTATTTAAAAGTAATTGACATTTTTAAAGAGAATTTTTAAAAAAATGTTAAAAGTAACAAATTAAAATTTTGTTAAGAATTTTATTAAAATTGTATTCCTGATTGTTTGAAATTAAAGTATGTGTTGTCGAGAAATGTTATTTTTTTCAATTTTTTGTTTCTTTTTTGTCGTTTTTCTAAAATTTCATGCGACTTTTTTACGACCTTTTCGGAGATTTTATGCGACTTTTCGTGACTTTTGTTGTGAATTTTTGCGACTAAAACGACTTTTTTTGAGTCTTAAAGACGATCCAAGCCCTGTTGTATTTATTATTTATTATATTTATTATCTTTATTGTATTTTCTTTACGTGTCTTTTTATTTATAATAATCTCTCAACCCTCCTTTTGTTTCAGTAGGCGCTGCAACTATTAAGATTGAAACTCAAACTACAAAAAAATCTTCAGGAAAGTCGGCTTGGGTTCCGATTAAAGCAAGTGCTAACAACTGGACAAAGGATACCATTGAAGCGGAGTGTAATATTTGTTTTGAAGCGCTGGATCAAGTTGCGAATAGAAAAAGTGTCTCTACCTTAGATTGCCAACACTCATTCCATAAAGAGGTAACATTATACAAACATTTAATTATTTTTAAAAAAATGTCACGAAAGAATTAAATTTTTTTTTTAATTTCGTTATAAAATTTATGAAAAAGAATTCAATTATTTTCTAAAATTCTAATAAAATTTAAGAATTAAATGTTTAATTTCAATTATTAGCAATCACGATTATTTTAAAAACTTGAAAGAAATTATACATAAAGTTCAATTATTTTCAAAAATTTTAATTAAAATTATTAAATAAACTCGATATTTTTTACTCGGCGGTGATTTTCTACATTTTAAGTTTTATTTATTGCAGAATGTATAAAAGAACAATTAATAATTTAATAAAATTTAACGTTTGATTTCAGTGTATAAAACAATGGTTGAATAATAGCCGCTCGTGTCCTAATTGTAGGGAGTACGCTACCCACCACGAGGACTACCCTCCACTTCCCTAAATACTTACATACTTGTATTACGTTATCTTAAGGACATCAAATGTATCATACAGTTTGTTTCTATTTTTTCAATTATTTTTTATACTTTTTCATATAGTTTTCCATACAATCTGTTATTATTTTTCTGTGAATTATTTTACTTTATATAACAATACTGTTTAGAAAAACATTGTAATATCTTTTTTTTAAAGAAAAAAACAAAAGAAATGATTTCAGATGTAAAATAAATAATTTTCGTAAAAAATATAGGCTTTTCTTTATTTCTCTTTGGCCTGAAGTGACGTTTAATTCCACCAGAAACTGATGGAAAAACTAGGAGAAAGACTAACTACATGGTGCCACCATTTGGGTGGAATAAATAGCATTTCTCCTGGTTTCAAGTAACAGAAGAAAGCTTCCGCTGACTTAAATTTAGGCCATTTTTCGTAGTCCGGTTGATAAGGATCCACTTGCGCTGTATTACAGAGTAATCTTGTTTCGTAAGGGTAGAGACATTCACTGTCCTCTGGTTTATAGAGAACTATTCGTTTATATCCAAACACCTATAAATATGTAAGTCAAGATTTATTATATTGAGTAAAAATTAAAATAAGAATTTAAGCAATTTTTTCTACATTACCTGACATAATAAATTATTCTTTGGATCGTAATGTAAAGGAGAAACAGTTCCTGCTGGACCGAACCAAGCATTAATGTCTGTCGAACTTTCATCTTCTGTATCGGAAAAAGAACAAAAATCCGGTACTGAAAAATCGTTTTGTAATTCTGGTATCTGTAAAAAATAGTGTTGAGTAATTTTATTTAATAAATTCGTTTCTATAAATATTTATTTGTAGAAACGAATTTAAGAAACGAGTTCTTTATCATAAGCTAAAATAAACTCAAAAATTGAAAAATAACGTTAAACCTGCTGAAATAATTGATGCTGAGCTAAATATCCAATTTTTGTAGACTTGGAAGAAATATAAGTTTCAAGATATTCGGAAAATGTAATAAGCTGTTGTGCCCAATCGTCTTCCGTATATTTGGAGCCAATTTCAATTGGTACAGTTCGAGTTCCAGCTACTCTTTTAAGATATTCTATGTCCTTCCACTTTTCCAAAGACTCCCAATGCTTTATACAACCTTAATAAACAATAATAATAAGAAAATGTCGGTACATCACTTAGAACTTTAGAACTTTAGAATTGGTCAGAGAAAATTCAGGGATTTTTACTAAAAGTACTGGAAAAAATTAAATTTTTAGAATTTATAGGAAAATTTTGAATTTTGGTGTCTTTTTTGTTTGCAAAATTTCAATTACATATTTTCAAAAATTTTCCTCATTTCAATTGAGAAATTTAATTATTTCGAAAGATTTAAATAAAATTCTTTTATAAATTAAGGCAAATTAAACGAAAACATTCGGACAATGAATAAAATATTTATTTACTCCAACGTTTCGAAATCTAAATGATTTCCTCTTCAGGGAGTCTATCCAAAAAAAAATATACAAAATTAAATAATAATAAAAATTATATACATAATTAAAAAAAATAAAAAATAATTTAACAATACATAAAATAAAAATTAATGTATAATTATCTTACCATTGTCCGAATGTTTTCGTTTAATTTGCCTTAATTTATAAAGGATCTCGGACGTTAAAGATTATAAACTAAAATTCTTTTAATTATAATTCTATTATTTAAAAAAATGTTGACAAAATTCTTTGCAAGATTTAGTTAATTAAATTGCAATTTTAATAAAATTTTCCTATACGATTCAATTGTTTTCAATACATTTCTTCTTAAGAATTCAATTATTTTCGCAAATAATACATTTTTTTATAGGAATTCAATTATTTAAAAGAATGAAATTCTTCGCTGGAAATCAATTATTTTCTTTCTTGCGAATTCAATTACTTTAAAAAATTTTGATAAAATGCTTCATAAATTTGAAAAATTATAATAAAATCGGTCATAGAATACAATTATTTTCGTAAAATACAACATTTTTTCTAGAAATACAATATTGTCAAAAATGTTTGTAAAACTCTTCGAACCAATTCAATTATTTTCGTAAAAAATAAAAATTCTTCTAAGCAATTCAATTATTTAAGAAATTTTAATAAAATTCTTCCCAAGAATTCAATTTTTTTCAAAAATAAACATTTTCACAGGAATTCAATTATTTAAAAAAAATTTTTTTTTAATTCTTTGTCCAGAGTTGCCACGTTTTGCTCTTTTCAGATTCCCTGACTTTTCCAGGTTTTCCAGGTTGAAAAACAGAATTTTTCCAGGTTTTTAATACGCAAATTATTCGAAAGTATCAATAACTTCATTTTTAAATAAATATTTAATCATTATTTTCTCATATAGAAATTAAAATTTTTTAAAATTTGAAATTCAATAACTTATAATAATTAAAACTTGCTACTTTGTGACTATTACTTCTTCAAAAATTGTCATCATTACAATTATTCATTCTAGAATTTTCAACTAAAATTCTTCTTTAGGTCAATTTTTTTCAAATAATTTTTCAAAAAGTTCTTTGAAAATTTTTAAGTTTTTTTGTTTACAATTTAATTTTATAAAATTTCGATTATTCTGACATTTCTCAATTAAATTTTAAATATATTAGAAATTAAAAACTTTAAATAATTTAAAAAAAATTCCATTAAATATTTTTTAAAAAAATTAAATTAAATTCTTAATTAAAAGTATAAAAGTTCAAATTTCAAAAGATTTTAATTCGAAACTTTTTCAAAATTCAATTATTTCTAAAAATCCACGCTACAATGCTTTCAATATTCAATTATAATCTAAAATTTTAACTGAAATTCATTTTTATAATCAATATTTATTAGAAAATTCTACAAGAATTCAATTACTTAACTACAAAAATAAATATTTTATTAAATAATTAAATGTTTCTTAAAATTAAATTGTTATAAAGAATTTTATCAACAAAATTTTTAAATAAGTTAATTCTATTGACAAATTTTAATAAAATTTTTAAGAATAATTTCATTTTTTGAGAAACTTGATGAAAATTGTATTAAAAATAATTATTGAAATTCTGACAAGAATTTTATTATAATTTTTGAAAATAATTGAATTACGAAGAAGAATTTTTATTTTTTGTAAAGATAATTGAAATTTTGACGAAAATTTTTGTAAATTTTTTGATGTATCAAAAAATTATTTTTTTAAATTTGAGTAAAATTTTTAAATTATTGAATATTGAAAAGCAAGATATGGAAAATTCAAGGACAAAAGTTCCAAATCCAGGACATTTAAGGACATTTTTTCAAATTCCAGGACTTCAAGGACCAGTAGACACCGTGGATAAAGAAAAAAGTTTAAAAATGACTTTTATTACCTATTAGTCCTGTGGAAAAACAGCAACATTATTATTAAAAATTAATGTTTTTATTCAAAAAACTTATGTGAAGATTTTTCGCAGCTAAAATGAGTTAAAAACTGATAGAAATCGCTCACAACTTGTTTCTTAGTTGTTTTTATGCTTGCCAATTACAAATAAGGAGCCAAATTTAAAAAATTAAAAATGGCGTATCCAATATGGCGGACACTTTTTGAAAAACTCTTTGAATTTGCTTGAAACTCGTCACTCGAGGGTTTTAGAGGTGATTACGAATATGATGTCAGTTTTCAAAAATTCAAAATGGCAGATTCAATATGGAAGTATTGAATAAGGAAAAGCGTTAACAATATTAAAAATTTTCTACTTAACAGAAATTATTTTTAACCTAATTTTTATAGAAAGAGAATTTCGTGAGAGTAAATTGAAATACCTTTTACTATTGCAGGAACTTTCGGTTGAAAAAATATCTCTATAGAATGATTCCATTGATGGTTGTTCATAACAAGGCACAGATCGAAATTCAGGAAACGGTGGAGAGCACATGTCTATGTCATTAATATTAATCCTGTTGCTGAGTTCCTTTTTAGACGAAATTTCTGTGCATGTTTGAAAGTTTAAAAATTCTGTTAAAAATCAAAATTATTTAAAATAAATAAAGACGTACTTATAAAATGACCGTTTAATTGTGAGGCAATTGTTGTCAGCAATTCAGGAGAACTCTGAAGAGGCGCTCCTAATAAAATTCCTTTGTCAATTTGCTTTATCATCGTTAAAACTATTGGCAAATCTGTTTCGATATTGTTTTCCAGTTCCAAACAAATTGTCTGTGCAAAAACGGTTCTTTATAATAATTGATTTTTAAATTCACATTTGAAATATTGTTAGCAATTCAGACTGACTTTTTTCAGATTAATTTTCGAACTACATACGATAAATGTAAAAATAAATTGATACATTACCTTAAGAATACTGCAAATGGAATATGAATATCTATATTGAATTGGGACATCTTTCCAGTGACCAGAATGTAGTGTTTCCCAAATTCGATTCAAACAAGCCTCTAATCGCAGTTCCATATTTTTAATAAACTCATTAGAGCCATTCCTTTTATAATTAAAGTACATTTTAAGTGTTTTAGCATTTTGAAAGAAATATAAAAGAATAGAAAAGTAAAATATTAATTTGAATTACTTGTTTTTTTCACTATATTTACTGAAATATTCAATCATCGGTATTAATTGTATTTTAATTTCATTGGGAACAGTTTGTTCCGATTCCATCAATAAAGATTTCCAGGAAATTGATTCTGTCGTTAAAAGCGTATTGTTGCACATTTTTGCTGAAAAGTTAAAGAAAATACTGTATTAAATTTACTTTTACTTGAAAAATCAAATTTAAAAGGTGAGGCTTTCTTTCTTCAGTAAAGTAGGGCAAATAACAACATATTAAGAATAAAGATTTACTTTATTAAACTACTCCATCTCCTTCAAGTAAACAATATACATTTATTAAAGTGCTAACAAAAAATATAATAGTTTAAAAATGTGTAAAAGAGAACTGCTTAATATGATATCCACAATTTCTTCCACGAAGGATTATCACATACAATTTGACCGTCGGTGAGATGTCGATTTTGCGGACCTGGTGCCCCAGTATTGGGTAATCGGAGAATATAATTGCAACTGCGACATCTCCACACGTATGGGTGCAGCTGTTCTTTCACATCCTCCGGTATTTCATGGTGTGGTTTCACCTAGAAAGAAATAGAAATCGATATATTTTTTATAGATATAAAAAGTGCGTAACATATATATCTAACAATATACCTTATAGGGTCCCATTTCATTGATTCTGTCCATCTCAGAAATGAACATGCCAGTGTGATGTTTACTGTCTTTGTCCATCCTATGTCTGAACAGTTTTACATGAATCATTTCATGTAAAACTATTCCGTTGCGATCACTTTCCGGTAACAGCTGGTAAGCCTCCCAACTTATGCTAACTGTTCGCTTATGTAGATCAGTAATTCCAGCAGTCGATCGCATGTTCGCTCCCCAGTTTACGCTAAAGCCTGCCAACTTTACCTCGCCATTAAAATATATCTTGTCCAACCTATTGTACAGCTCGTTAACGTCAGGTCGATCGTCTGTGGAACGGGAACGTTCACTGAATTTCAGGCCGGACTCTAGGACCGGATTTTTGGAACGCGTAGCTCTACCACTCATCTTTCACAAGTAATACCTGCTTAAAAGAATTTTGCAAGATATCAGGTCTCGGATCGTCTTTAAGACTCAAAAAAGTTGCATTAGTCGCAAAAATTCACAACAAAAGTCACGAAAAGTCGCATAAAATGTCCGAAAAAGTCGTAAAAAAGTCGCATTCAATTTTAGAAAAACGACAAAAAGAAACAAAAAATTGTAAAAAAATAACATTTCTCGACAACACATACTTTAATTTCAAACAATCAGGAATACAATTTTAATAAAATTCTTACCAAAATTTTAATTTGTTACTTTTAACATTTTTTTAAAAATTCTCTTTAAAAATGTCAATTACTTTTAAATAAATAATAAAATTCTTCACAAAAATTCAATTATTCTAAAAATTTTTAATAAAATTCTTGTCAAAATTTCAATTATCTTTATAAATAATAAAATTCATCCTAGAAAATCAATTATTATCAAAAGTAATAAAATTCTTCGCAGAAATTCAATTATTTTTAAAAATTGTTTTAAATTTCTCGTCAAAATTTTAATTATCTTCATAAATAATAAAATTCATCCTAGAAATTCAATTATTATCAAAAGTAATAACAGGGTTGCCACAAATATTTAATTTTATTTTTCCCTGACTTTTCCCTGATTTCCAGACAAAATTTTCACTTTTCCCCCTGACCCTAAAGAATATTTATTATTTATTTTATTAATAATAAACGGGATCAAACCCTTTTGTACATTTGTACTCTTACAATCTAAGGCGAATAAACAACCTATACCTATTTGTTTTAACAATAAACAATAAAGCTAGGTGGCTGGTAAGTAATAACTAAAATTAATCAAAAGCAAAAATCACACATAGTACTACAACAATTTAATTATACAATAATGCCCGCAAAGATGCAGTGAAACTATGGCAATATTAATTTCAAAAAAATTTATATTATCGGAAATCGAATTTGCCTCTCTACTAAGTCTACTTATTAAAGACATAATATAACCATAATTAGTTCTATGATACGGTACAACAAAAACAGAATAGTATCTACTTGATCATTTAAATTAATTAATGACAATAAATGCGGACATTGAATAAATCCATTTAGAACCTTATAATATATTCTGATATATTCTGATTCTTATATTCTGATATTCACTCTAAAAATTATTAGATACTCAAAAAAAATGTTCTATTACATTTATTTACAAATTTCTTTAATTGTAAAATTATTCAAAAACATCAATAACTTCTTTCTTAAATAAATATTTAATCATTATTATTTTAGGTACTGTATAGGAATTAAAATTCTTCAAAACATTCAAATTCAAACCTTTTCGAAATTCTACAACTTTTAAGAAAATTATTACAAAACATCACTCCGAGTCTTCGACTCCGAGTTTTTTTTCTTCATGTTTTGTAATAATTTAAACCATAAAATTTTTTAAAATAAGATAATTATTTACAAAAATTCTAAAAAAATCCTTCGCAAGAATTCAATTAATTTTACAAACAGTACAATTTCACAAAAAATTCATATTTAAAAAAAATGTAATTGGTGTGTTTTTAGGACCTTAATTTTAATCAAAAAACAGTACATATTTGAAAAAAATGTAATAAAATTCGTTGCAATAATTCAATTATTTTCATAAATAATAATAAATCAATTATTCGTTAATTCATTTTTAAATCAATTTTTATTAGAAAATTCTAGAAAAATTCAATTATTTAAATTATTCAATAAATAATTTATTGAATAATTGAATGTTTATTAAAATTGAATTCTCATAAAGAATTTTATCAATAAATTTTTAAATAATTGAATTCATTTGACAAATTTTAATAAAATTTTTAAGAATAATTACATTTATCGAGGAATTTGATTAAAATATTGTATAAAAAATAATTAAAATCCTGCGATGAGTTTTATTATTTATCAAAATAATTAAAATTTTCCTAAAAATTTTATTACTTTTGAAAATAATTTAATTCTTACAACGAATTTTATTCAAGTTTATAAAAATAATTGAATTTCGGTGAAGAATTTTATTATTTATAAAAATAATTGAATTCTTGAAAAGAACTATGTTAAATTTTTTTAAATAATTAAATTCTTGCGACGAATTTTATAAAAATCTTTTAAAATAATTGATATTTTTCGAAAAATTTTATGAAAGTTTGTATTTTGAATAATTGAATTTCTGTGAAAATTTTATTACTTATGAAAATAATTGAATTATTTCAAAGAAATTTATTAAATATTGAATAATTAAATTCCTGTGGAATTTTGACAAGAATTTTATTAAAATTTTTTAAAATAATTGAATTTTGATGAAGAATTTTATTATTTATAAAGATAATTGAAATTTTGACGAGATTTTTTTTTCAACATAATTGAAATTCTGCGAAGAATTTTTGTAACTTTTGAAAATAATTGAATTTCTGGAATTATTTGTAACTTTTCAAAAATTCAATTTTTTTTTTAGTTTTTTTTACTAAAATTCTTCTATCAATCTAGTATTTATAAAAATTGTAAAAATTATACATTGAATAATTTATAAGTCAAAATTTTATGATAGTTTTTGAAAAATTAAGTTATTTAAAAAAAAATTATTGTCAGAAATTGAAAAAATTGAAGGTTTTGTATTAAAATTCGAGGTGATTTTATAGTTTACGAGGCAAAAAGGAAAAAAAATTCAGAGTTTTCTCATGAATTTTTAAAATTCAATTTTTTCCAGTACTTTTAGTAAAAATCCCTGACTTTTCCCTGACCAATTTTACTTTCACTGACTTTTGCCTGAATTCCCTGACTTCCCTGACCTGTGGCAACCCTGAATAAAATTCTTCGCAGAAATTCAATTATTCTCAAAAATTGTTTTAAATTTCTCGTCAAAATTTTAAATATCTTCATAAATAATAAAATTCATCCTGGAAATTTAATTATTTTCAAAAGTTCTAATAAAATTCTCTGCAAAATTCAATAATCTCCAAGCGAGTCTCCAAGTGTAAGAAAATTCTTCGCAAAAATTCAATTATTTTCAAAAAAAATTTTTTAAATTCTCGTCAAAATTTCAATATTCTTCTGTAAAATTCAATTTATTTTAAAATTTTTTTTAAAAATCTGTTCAAAATTTCAATTCTCTTTATAAATAATAAAATTCTTCTCTAAAATTCAATTATTTGCAAAAATTTTAATAAAATTGTACGCAAGCATTTAATTATTTTCATAAATAATGAAAATTTCACAGAAATTCAATTACTTACTAATTTTTTTATAAATTTTTTTCGCAATAATTCAATTAGTTTCATAAAAAATAATTTAAAAATAATTTTTTTTATAAAGTCTTATAATATAAAATAATGATTTTATCACTTGGTTATCTGTAATTATTATAAAACATGAAGACAGTGATGGCTCGGAGTCGAAGACTCGGAGTGATCGATGTCTTCATGTTTTATAATAATTTTTTATAAGTTGTTTAATTTAAAAAAGGTTTGAATTTGTATGTTTTAAAAATCTTAATTCCTGTGGAAAAATAAAATTATAATTAAATATTTATTTAAAATATAAGTTATTGATTTTTTCGAAAAATTTGAAAGAAATTTGTAAATAAATGTAAATTATTTTCTTATGAAAATTGAGAATTTCCTAAAAAAATATTAAGAAACGGGAATATGTTATGTTTTTTTCCCCAAAGAGAAGAATGATTTTCTGAACAATATTGTTTACAAAAAAAAATTTCTGCCATTTAAAATTTAAGTCGAAAAGTAATTGAAAAATGTGAAAAAGTCGATTAGTCGCATTTTTTCACAAAAAAGTCGAAAAAAGTCACACTTCCTTAGAAAAGTTGAAAAAAGTTGAAAAAGTCGCACAATCCGAGCCCTGAGATATGTTACTGCAATTTTTTCACAATTATTTGTATCACTTCAATTCAATTAATATTTTCTAGAATTGTTAACTAAAATTCTACTTTAAATCAATAACATTAATTATTATTCAATTAAACTTTGTCAAAAAAATTAATTCTTCAAAATTGTTACATAGTTAAAAGTACGAAAAAAAAATTTAATTCTACGAGAAATCAATTATTTAAATACAATTTAATTTTTACGAAGAATTGTATTAACAACTTTTGAAAATATTTAATTTCTTTTAAGGAATTTAATTAAAATTTTAATGAAATTTATTATATTAAAGAATTTTATAATAATTTTAGAAAATAATTGACTTTTTGAGAAGAATTTTTAAAAAATTTTTGATAATAATTCAATTCTTAAGAAGAATTTCCCTATCTATTTATAAAAATAATTTAATTCTTGACGTGAATTTTTAAAAAATTTTGAAAATAATTTAATTTTTGCTATTTTTTTATTACTTTTCAAAAGAATTAAATTCTTGTGATGACTTTTGATATATTTATCAAAATAATTGAATTTTTAAAAAGAATTTCATTGAAATTCTTGACGAGATATTCGTGAAATTTTTTAAAAACAATTGAATTTCTTCCAAGAATTTTATTACTTTTGAAAATAATTGAATTCTTGGAATGAATATTGTAACTTATGAAATTAATTGAATTTTGTAAAGAATTTTATTAAAATTCCTAAAAATTATTGAATTTCTGTGAAGAATTTTGTAATTTATCAAGATAATTGCATTAAAACTTTTGTAATAATTAAATAATTATGTAGGTAGGTTTTCGTTGCCTGCATAGAAAAAAAAACAACCAACTTAGGGGAAATTTTGAAAATAGGATATACTTTTAGGGGCCAAAATTAAAAAAGGGGACTTTTAGGGAAATAAAGGACAGACAGTGAAGCCTGTGTACTACTATTTTATAAAACAAAAATAATAAGTTATAATCTTTTAAAGTTTTAAATTTTTTGGAAAGTTTTTTTTAAAACAATTGAATTTTATATAGTTTCTCTTCTTTTAACCCATTAACGCCCACCAGGACGCAAAATGTACCATGATTTGACGACTCTTATTTTGTATGAAATAATTAGTTAAAAATTTTAGGAAATACCATTTCCGACGTAAAATTTATCGCTCTTTCGGAATATGAAGCTCAAATTTCTTTATAATTATCTCAAAAAAATTTATAACAATTTTATTGCAAAAAAACACACTTTTTTATGAAAAACAAATTTTTCAATTATTATTTTGACATGGAAAACTAAAGAATGTGGTCTCCAAAGCACAAAATATCGCGTCCTCGAACTCTCAGCTATAAAAATCCATAATTACTTTTTTTTTAAATTCAAGATGGCGGATATGAAAATGGCCATTTTTCCAAAATGCAAAAGGCCGAAAAAAAATTTCGTGTAATGTTTTTCAAAAGTTATTAGATTTGCTTGAAAATGGTTACTCGGTGGTTTTTGGGGTCGCTGATTATGAATCTGATGTTACTTTTTTAAAATTCAAAATGGCGGATCCAATATGGTGGACAATTTTTTAAAAAGTAATTGTATTTGCTTGAAAATGGTCATTTGGGGGTTCTTGAGGATGCTGATTACGAATCTAACATCAGAACAATATTATTTTTATCGTTGCTCTTACCACAAGGAGGTCGACGTGCAAAAAAGCCACTTTTTAAATTTTATTTAAAAATTTTTTTTGGATTTTGCCTCAAAAAATATAGCCACTATCATGCAAAGTGCAACAAAAGGACACAAAAATTGTGCATTCAATGTGGCATATATAGTAAGTTCTTTTTTGATGTAGCCACCTAGTATATGTTGTTAAAGGCAGGTGGCTACATTAAAAAAGAACTTACTGTATATGTGCGTCACTTATGTTTTCAATCAAACCACATGTAGTGTTAGTCTCTTTTTTATCATTGTATAAAAAATGTCATAATTATATAAGTGTCATAATTATCGTTGATTCAGATTTAGAAAGCAAAATTAAAATTTTATATTATTTATTTAAAAAAACCGCTGCCAAGTTGTATATTTTTTTTTTATAATTTTGGTGTTCATTTCATGAACACTTTACTTCCTCATAGAGATAAAAATAATAGAAATATATGAATAACTTTTTATAAATATGGTAAAAGTGATTAAATTTTGGGTCAATCAATGTATTTTTAAATATCCTACAAGATAGTTACAATAATTTAATAGTTAAACAAAAATTTTCAAACAAAAAAATTGAGAAAATGTCATTTTTCACAATTTTTGGTTTTTAAAATACCAATAATTTCGAAATTTATTATCGAATTAGGTTCAAAAATAGGTCAATCGAAGCGTTTTTTAATGCTCTACAAGTTGATAACGATAATTTTAATGTTACTTCCACGTTTTTCAACAAAATTTTCAAAAAAACTCTTATTTTTCAAAATTTTTGATTTTTAAAAGTTTAATAACTCCGGTTAATATAAACGAAAAATGTTCAATTAAGGCTCAAAAGATGCGTCTAAAAAAACTCTACAAAATTATGGAAAAACATTTATAGGTGTCCTAACATTTTTTTAAAGTTATGGGCAAAAAACGTTTTTTTTGCAAAATTAAAAATCCAAAAAAAAACTTAATTAAACTTTATTAATCTATCACAAAGTATTCTTACTTTATGTCCGCAGGTGAGATCTACAATTTAAAAAAAATTCAACCCAAAAGCTATTCACGATTTTGAGATATTTATGAAAATGTGATGTTTACACACACACACACACATACGGAATGACATTTTTTAAAAATGTCATTTTTGAACTCCTGAGGTCAAATAACATAAAGATATGTCAAGAAATCGAACTTGAAAAATTTCAGTATTACAGTACTTCCTCTATGAGGAAGCAAAAATATTAAAAAAGCCAAAAAAAAACATTTAAATAAAAAAAACAAAAAAATTGTTTAAAATAAAATAAAAACAGTAGCTTTTTTGCACGTCGACCTCCTTGTGGTAAGAGCTGGGCAACGTCAATAAAATTTTGTTGACGGCTAACGGACGTGGAGGATAAACATAATATTGTTTTGAAAAAGTGACATTAGATTCGTAATCAACATCCTCAAAAAACCCCTAGTAACTATTTTCAAGCGAATCTAATCACTCTTTAAGGGGTTACACCACTTTGAAATTTTCAAAAAATTGAAAAAAATTTTTTTGCTTAAAATACTCCTTATGGTCACCAAAATGATATGTCATTAGTTATATATCGATATCTCAAGTAAAAAGACAATTTTCGAACTGTTCAAGCAGGGTCGCGCGCCAACGTTTACATTGTAATGAAAACTTTAAACGCGTTTTTCTCAAAACTGTATTTTAAAAATCGGTGGACACTCTGGATGCCACAAATTTCAATCGATCCTCTTAGTTCTTTTTTTATTTTGATTGTGATATAATTATCTAGCGAAATACGTACGGATTTTTCGAAATATTAATATTTAAATTTTCTAGACAACTTTAAATAATGAAATTTATGCAAAAATATGGACTTTTTCCTTCAAATCGATGCCATTTTGCGAAAAATAAATTTTTTTTAAAACGAATACGTATTTCGCTAGATTTTGAGCTACAGAAACTAAAGCATTTTTACTTTTTGGCCTAGCTTAATTCTGGACCGAGTTATAGTGTCCACCGTATAGCGATACATTTTTAAAGCACTTTAACATATCATCTGTCAAACCGACAATTTAAAAAAAGAAAGAAATTTATATATATTTTTTTGTAGTTCAAGAGTAGTACAATACCCTACTGTAATTTAATTTTCCTAAAAAAATTTCTATTCTTTAATAAAAATTGTTGAAAAAGCTTATGTTTTGGACGGGTCAAAGTGGTGTAACCCCTTAAAAAATTGTCCGCCATATTGGAGCCGCCATTTTGAATTTTGAAAAAGTAACATCAGATTCGTAATCAGAGACCCCAAAAACCCCCGAGTAACCATTTTCAAGCAAATCTTATAACTTTTGAAAAACATTACCCGAAATTTTTTTTCGGCCTTTTGCATTTTGGAAAAATGGCCATTTTTATATCCGCCATCTTGAATTTTAAAAAAAGTAATTATGGATTTTTATAGCTGAGAGTTCGAGGACGCGATATTTTGTGCTTTGGAGACCATATTCTTTAGTTTTCCATGTCAAAATAATAATTGAAAAATTTGTTTTTCATAAAACAGCGTGTTTTTTTGCAATAAAATTGTTATAAATTTTTTTGAGATAATTATAAAAAAATTTTAGCTTCATATTCCGAAAGAGCGATAAATTTTACGTCGGAAATAATATTTCCTAAAATGTTTAACTAATTATTTCATACAAAATAAGAGTCGTCAAATCATGGTACATTTTGCGTCCTGGTGGGCGTTAATGGGTTAAGATAACGAAAAAACAAAAGAAAGCTTTCTGCTTGACGTGCATCACTATAAAAACATCTCATTTTCAACGAAATTTCGCCACTTTTGCACGTGTACCGATTTCATTTTTTCTTCTTTGATCTTACACAACGGTGTTCGACGGTCTCTGAAATTTCTAGATTACATTCGACAAACCGCTATCACCCAACAAATACGGCACTGCCTGGTTTAAATGACGTGAAATTGGTAAACAATCATTTTCGAAACGAGTTTTTCTCTGCACACAAGCACTTTTTGCAAAATCTGAATCCGAACCATTGACACAAATCTTCTTAATTACCTAAATCCAAAATATTTTTTTAATCCTTGAAGAAACGCGATTGCAAAATGGGAAAGGCCGGAGTAATGTAATGCGAATCATTTTGACAGCTGAGCCTTTACGCTCCCTGCATGCTTCTGCCCTCTAATGGCAAATGGTTGTAACAAACGTCTTGCCGCCTGTCATTACATTACTTTTGTTGCTTTTGCATTTACCATTTTGTAACCGCGTTTCTGCATGGATTAAAAAAATATTTTGGATTTAGGTAATTAAGAAGATTTGTGTCATTGGTTCGGATTCAGATTTTGCAAAAAGTGCTTGTGTGCAGAGAAAAACTCGTTCGAAAATTATTGTTTACCAATTTCACGTCATTTAAACCAGGCAGTGCCGTATTTGTTGGGTGATAGCGGTTTGTCGAATGTAATCTAGAAATTTCAGAGACCGTCGAACACCGTTAACCTTTAAACTGTTATGCCGGTCTGACAGACCACTACAAAATTATTCTTTGCTTGTAACTTTTTTTCAAAGTATAATAAGAACTAGAAAATTTCAGTAGCTTTATATTCTATGAAAATCTGTAAGGTGTCAACTTTTTACAAAAATTTTATTCGTAAAATTTTGTATTGTAACATAATGTAAAAATAAAAAAAATTTGAATCAAAATAATATAGAAATGACTTTTTTATTATGTTAAAAAGTAAAAAATATTTATAATAGTTGCCTTTAGAAAATTATAATACCCAGTAGGCAAAAAACCATCATTGTTTTAAAAACGTTTTTAGAACGTTTCATGTCTGCAAAATAATGTTCCAAAAACGTCCCATTGCTTTTAAAACGTTTTAGAACCATATAACGTTTTTGGGACATTATTTAGCAGACATGAAGCGTTCTAAAAACGTTTTTGGAACGTTTTTAAAACAATGATGGTTTTTTGCCCACTGGGAAATTACTAAAAAAATGCGTAAAAATGGGAATAGCCTGACAGACCGGGGGTCTCAACTGTTATCAAAAACCCACGTTTTCCAAACTTTGACTATTGTTTATACCATTTTTCGCAACCGGAAATCGAGTGCAAACTATGAGGCATTCGACGACTGGCCTAATGGAGTACTTTAAGGATTCATTTCCTAAAATCGATCAATGGTCCCACTTCTCTGTGTTATAATTATTTGAATGAGAAAAGGAGAATCATACCTTTTAGATTTTCGTTGTAGCACTTTAAAAAAAACTTTATTGTTAAGAACTGGTGATACAATGCTGTGGCGTCGCGTCGCTTCTAAAGTTTAACGCACAATTGGTTAACCAAGGTCGTTCGCGAACAAGATGCATGAGATAGAAAAGGACACAAATATATCTCTGTTCTTTTCTAACTCATACTTTGCGTTCGCAAACGACATTCGCGAAGCAGTTGTGCTTAGGCCTTATCACACTCACGCAAACAAAAAAAATATAGCTTACAACTCTACAATTTACCACCAGATGGCGCACAGGTAACGGCGCAGAAATTTAAAATCCATAGGTTAATTAAATATAAATTTACAATCTTAATTACTAATATTTCTAAACACACTGAATTTTACACAATTTATAGGATAAAGGTCAGACTTTCTGTTTATATAGATTATAGGTGATTTAGCTCTATAACTATTATTTAATTGACGAGAAGCATTTGAGTGACAGCGTGTAAATTGTAACAACTGCACAAAGTGAATGTCGATTGTTACAATACCAAGAATCATCTATAACATTTCTAAATTGAATACGAATAATTTTTTATAACCATTTTTATTAATTATTTATAATTTTTGGCTCAACTCTGCGTAATAGTACGTGACAGTTCCATAGAGATGGCAGCATTAATATTGTTTCGAAATGAAAGAAACTTAAAAAAGTTTTTTTTTCATTAATTTTGAAGACGAATTTAGAAAAACCATGAGATTTTTCATAAAAAATGAGTGTGATTACATTTTTGACAAATATTTTACATTTCAAACGAATCTGCTGAATTTTGGAAAAAATATCCGTTCTCATTAGCATACTTCAAAAACTTTGCCCCACTTCACAGCCAGTTTACGGGTTTCAGGTTGATAAATCGCGACACAAAGCACTAATAAAAAAAGAAATAAGGAATAATACCGTTTATTGTGGTAAGTTACTCGCTTGCTTTAAATGCCTATTACACGAAATAGGCTAAAATTTATTTAATTTTCTTAGTTCAATAGCTTCTTAGAGGTTTTCTAAAGTAGTAAAAATATTAAAATAATTAATAGCATACTTTAAAAATTAAAAGATTTGTCAATAACATGAAATCGAACGGTTCTGTGGATTTCTCCTTATAAGGGGCGAAATTTCTGAAGTGGACCACCTTTAAAAAAAAGTTGTGGGATTGATTTGGTATTTCGGTAATTTGTTCTCCTATATAAGAGTAACAAATTCCCAAAATATTAAAATATTTGAAAAGAAATTGTAGAAAGTAGGGGGGGGGTAAAACTTTCACATTTTAGAGAACATTGACATTTTGAAATCCCTATAAGTTGGATAAAACTTTATGGATTTTAATTTGTGAATAACGGATTTTAAAGCATTTTTCATGTACTTTCTGATGCTTTCAATAAAATTTTCAAAAAAAAATTTTTAACTTCTTTTTTTTCAAAAATAAGTTTTATTTTTGATTTTTGACTGTTTTGGGCACGCGCTTTTGGTGCACCCTTCAGACCTGCGGGTTCTGACTGCACCTAAGTAATTCAGTAATAGCTCTCTACATTCTTCAGGGTTGATTATTATGAAAAAGTGATTAAATAAAACAGTGCAGCTTAGAAAAATTATTTAATCAAATATATACAGTCTTCTTTTGAAAGATAAAAGGTAACAAAGATTTGCTTAAATGACGCCATTGAATGACAAATAAATCTACAATAAGATACAAAAGTTTGCCGCTTAATGAAAGTGAACGGACTCTGCAAAAACTTTCAATGAAAATTATTTTTACATTAGAAATGAAACATAATTTTAAAAAAAACAGAATAGCACATAACGGCACACAAGTACCGGGTCCATTGCATAAAACAAGATCTGGATTTTTTTGTCCACGCGATTGGAAAACAACGTAGTGATGCATAAACAGTGCTCCAAATTGAAGAAATATAAGATTGGCCAACTTCTCGACAGCGAAATGTAGGAATTAATTCAAAATCTTTGTTATCACTTTCAAGTTCTTTGATTTTTTTCGCACTAAGATTATCAGTTTGCGCATGAATATAAATCCTTGGAGTATACAGATCGAAATTTAAATTTTTGACAATCCGCAAAATCTCAGTTGTATGTCCTCCAGATCCCAGAAAAATAATTGTTTTTACTGGTGCTTTCCGAGATCTTGCAGTGCAGAATCCATTTTTAAATATGACGTACAAAATTCTCATCAATATAACGAAAAGTATAAATAGAATCATTATTTATATTGCCCTTGTTAACGGATTTTAAGAAATTGACCTGCAAGTATATATTATAAATATAAATTGATTTACTTATTTAAAAAAAAACCCAAAGTTGGTTGTAGATTTTCAAGTAGTAAAATCATACCTCTACAATTTGATGTGATTATGTTCTGCATTATGAATCTCTGTACAAATGCTTGTTAATAAGTGTGGCATGAGATTAGCTTTAAAACCATGCTTCTTCCACAAAGTTTACGATATCTAGAAAACTATTCAACTCTTTATAAATTTGTTTTAGAAATCTTATTAATAAACAAAAAGTTAAACATTGCAATTAAAAAATGTTTAAGAATAAGGTAAAAGCACCAGTACTTGAACTTGAACATTGCAAAAAATGGAACCAATAGATGGACAGTAACAAAAATAATTTAAAATGCTTTCAATGTAAATAAAAAAAATAATTTTTACCTTTTCTGAATGTTAGCCCGGTAAGAAGGTGTGTATTAAAATGAATTAAAATGATATCACAAAAAGGACGAAAACGACATTGGTTTGGATTAAAATGATTGAGAATTCATAGCATATTTGTAATCAGTTTAATCCATTTCAATCCAAAAAAATTAAAATGTTAACAATGTTTATGTTCAAGAAAGGATTCAAATGATTTCACTTTTTAAAATTTTCAGAAAGCATTAAACTGGATTGAATTGATATCATTTTTCGTCATTTTAACAGATTTGAAATGTTAACAAGAATTCAACTGAATTTAAGTGTGTTCAAAATAATAGATTACTGTGATTGGAATAAATTTATTGATGGACAAAAATGTCATTCGTTTGGATTAAAATGATTTCAAGAATTCAGCTATACTTGTAATCATTTCAATCGATTTCAATACACTCGTTTTTACCAGGAGCTTTTGGATATAATTCAAGTTTTTAATTTCTAAGCCAAAAATTTACCAAAACTCTACCTTCTGCTTTTTAACCTTGAGCAACAGCACCAGTAGTTGGACAAAATCTTTACAGGCATTAATTTATTTAAATAATGAATTAATTAATATAAAATGACTTACTAGTAAATTAAATAGTTGACAATAAATTAATATAAAATACAAACATTTCATGGAAATAAATATTATGCGTATTTCCTTATATGTCCAACTATTGGTCCTTATCATGTTTAACTACTGGACACCCTATAAAATGTCATGTCCAACTATTAAGGTAAAGAAGAAATTATTTATTTTTTAGATTTAAATTTAATTAAAATAAAAATTAAACTGTCAAGTAAACTATATTATCTTTGTAAAAATCGTAGCTAAATTTGCTACTAATATTTTAAAAGTGTCCAAGTACTAGTGCTTTTGTCCTATTTAATTGGGACATTTTACGTTAACCAACACCGAGCTCTGCTCAAAATTCTAAGTAATCAACGAAAATCAACTTTTTACAACTAAAAAATTCAAAATGGCGTCATTTTTATATTCCCAAAAGGCGCTAAATTCGGAAATAAGCAAATCTATTTATTCATATCTTTTAAAAAATTATATAAAAATATTGGATTACACCATACTTTAATCTTCCAGGGTTGCCACGCTTTTGCTCTTTTCAAATTCCCTGACTTTTCCAGGTTAAAAACGGAATTTTTTCAGGTTTGTAAATCGAAAATTATTCAAAAACGTCAATTTATCCAAATTTTTCAAAATAATTGAATTTTTTGCGAAAAAATAAATTTTTTTTAAATAGTTAATTTCATTTTTTAATAAAATTTTTTATTGCAAAATTGTTTAAAATAATAAAATTCTTGCGAAGAATTTTATTATAATTATTAATAATTACGAAAATAGTTCAATTCTCATAAACAAAATATCAAAATAATTGACTTTCTGAGAAGAATTTTATTAAAATTCTTTTAAATAATTAAATTCCTGTGAAAGAATTGTATAAATTCAGAAAATAATTTTATTCATGCGAAGAATTTGAATAAAATTTTCAAAAATAATTGAATTTTTTCTAGGAAATTAATTAAAATCGTATTAAAAATACACTGGAACCCCCGAGGTTTGGACTCCCGAAGTTTGGATTGTTTTGACATAGAGTATAGACAAAGTAGAGTGAGGGGACGGCGGGAAGCGCGGACAAACGTTGAACTAGAAGCAGTAGCGTTTGCATAAAGTGTACCGTTTTGTGGCTCTTTTGAAAAACTTGTTAATAAATTTAATCTTGTGAATCAGTTGTTAATTATAAATATAAAAAATTGAAAACAATGTTTTTCAATTATGTTTTAATAAATTGACAACAAAATTGTCATTGAATATGTAATATTCATTAAGCGCATATTCGTTTTAATGAAGTGTACGGCCCTGAATATTTATACTTTCAGGCGTCAAGGTGTCCCCTCCGAAGTTTGGACACCATTACATAGCAGTCCAAACCTCGGGGGTTCCAGTGTATTTTAATTCTCCTAAAGAATTTAATAAAAAAAATTTTGAATTTCTGAGAAGAATTTTATTGAATTTTTAAAAAAATAATTTAATATTCTTTTTTAGGATTTTAAAATAAATTTTATAAACAATTGAATTCTGTTGAGAAATGTTATTAATATTATAAAAATAATTGAAATTTTTCGAAAAAATAAAATTTTTGGGATGAAATTTATTAAAATTTATTTATTTATTTAAGTAGTAAACGGGACTATGCCGTTTAAAATTCTTAAAAATAATTGAATTCCAGCGAAGAATTTTATAAATTATGAAAATAATTGAAATTCTGCCAAGAATTTTATGAAAATTATTTTGAAAATAATTGAATTTCTGAGAAGAATTTTACTACTTTTGAAAATAATTTACAATCATTTGTAATTGCTTCAAAATTCAATTTGTTTTAGTGTTTTTAATTAAAATTCTTATATAAATCCATTATTTTTAATAAAACTAGTTAAATATATATATAAAAAAATTTAACTAATTTCAGAAGAATTTTAGTTTAACATTTTTGTTTTTTAAATCTAAAATTTTTTATATTTCTAACTAAATTCATTTAAAATTGACATTTTACAAAATTTTAAATCAAAATCTTTTGTATCCAATGATAATTTTTCTAATTCCGTAACTTTTTTCGCATTTACATGACGTACGCCATTGGTAGAAAAACCTCATTTCATACAGTTAACGCTCCTTTTGGTACAATGTCCCCTGAGCCAATTCAGTATATGTATTCATATTAAAAATAACACAATATTTTCCGAATTTAATAAAATATTTACAACCTCAATTTTGCGCAGCGATCGAGACTGCACAACGCGACGGGACAACATAAGAAATTTGACGTTCAGGCACTGGGTCAAATGACTTTTTTCTTTTATAAGTTTTTAAAGTATTAAATTGATTTTAAAGTATTAAATATCCGAGTCTTCGACTCGGAGTAATCGATTTCTTCATGTTTGTTTTAATAATTAACGATAACCAAGGGATAAAATTATTATTTTATATAAGAATACTTATTGTACTTCTTCAAAATTATTTTCATCATTTTAATTCAATTATTATTTGCTAGAATTTTTAACTACAATTCTTTTCTAAATCAATTATTATTTAAAAGAACGAAAATTTTAGATTTACAATTATGTTAATTTGAAACCTTTTCAAAATTCAATTATTTTTAAAAATTCACGCTATATTGCTCTTAATATACAATTATTATCTAATATTTCAAGTGAAATTCATTTTTAAATCAATTTTTATTAGAAAATTCTACAAGAATTCAATTATTTAAATACAAAAATAAATAATTTATTCAATAAGAATGTTTATTAAAATTTAATTTTTACGAAGAATTTTATTAACAACTTTTGAAAATAATTCATTTCTTTTAAGGAATTTAATTAAAATTTTAATAAAATTTATTATATTAAAAAATATTATAGCAATTTTTGAAAATAATTGAAAACTTTTTGAAGAATTTTATTAAACATTTTAAAAGTAATTGAATTCTTGAGAAGAATTTAAATAATAATTTATGAAAATAATTGAATTCATGCGATGAATTTTTTTAAAGTTTGTTTAAATAATTGAAATTTTGACAAGAAGTTTATTATAATTTTTTACAATAATTTAATTTTTGAGAAGAATTTCGCTATCTATTTATAAAGATAATTATTATTGACTAGAATATTTAAAAAAATTTTTTTTTAATTTCTGCAAAGTATTTTATTTATTACTATTCAAAAGAATTGAATTCTTGTGATAAATTTTGATGTTTTATAAAAATAATTAAATTTTTTGATAAATTTTATAGAAATAGTAAATATTGAAAATCATTGAATTATGAAAAGTTTATAAAAATAATTTAATTTTACAAAAGAATTCTATTAAAATTTTTGAGAATAATTGAATTTTTGGGGAAAAATTTTGCTATTTATGAAGATAATTGAATTCTTGACAAGATACCTATTCGTTAAAATTTGTAAAAAATAATTGAATTTCTTCGAAAAATTTTATTACTTTTGAAAATAATTGAATTTTTGTGATGAATATTGTTATTTATCAAAATAGCATTAAAACTGTTGAAATAATTAAATAATATTAAAAAATTCATTTTGATTACAAAAAAATTTTTTTTGAAGGTTTTGTATTAGAATTTGTGGTAGTTTAATAGTTTATGAAGCAAACGAAAAAGAAACTAAAAATTCAAAATTTTCTTATGAATTTCAAAAATTTAATTTTTTCCAGTACTTTTAATAAAAATCCTAGAATAAAATTGAAAAAATAATTTAAAATTAAAAACATTTTATCGAGTTTTTCTTGAAAAAAACATCAATTTAAAAAAAAGTTTTAATCGTTCTAATTATATTAAATTTAACCTCTATAGAACATATGACAATAAAATGTTGCTGGAGGCCATAGTTTTTAAAATTATAATTTTACACAGAACTTATATTTTTATTTTTGAATGTCTTTAAAGTATTTAAAATATTTTTTCACGATACCAAGTGCTATTTTTTAAACATATACATCATGTAAATAAGATGCAGCAATCATAATTATTTTATTTTTTTACTTGGGCCATTACTTACTCCACAATTGTTTAAAAAAAATTACACATAGTTTAACATACATTTAAATATTAAAAATTTTATTAACCTTTTTATAGCATTGATGAACTAACTATCAATATTCTTCTTCCTTCAATGACAAATATATTTTTTCAAAACAACAGCTATGGTCCAGCTATGGTCCATGCGGCAAAACAACACTTCAGCAGACGTTTTAAGGCCTTTCTCCAATAGGTTCCCAAAACTCTGCGTCGCGTCGGTTGCTATGGCAACATATGCTAAAATCAACGCAACGCAGTCATTTAGGCTAGAGTCCCATGGCAGCGTTTTGCGTTGCGTTTTGTTTTGCAACTAGGCAATGAGTGCAAATAGAGCAAACCTATATCTGTATCTCTCTCACACTCATAGCCTAGTTACAAAACGCAACTCAAAACGGTGCCATGGGACTCCACCCTACAGACAAAGCCTAAGCACAACTGTTCGGTTTCAGGCCAAAGCAGAATAGATCTGTAACCGGAACCGCAATCGTAAACGTAACCGTAAGAATGAGTTAAAGAAGGATAGGTATATTGTTTATCCTTCTCTAACTCATTCTTACGCTTACGGTTACGATTACGGTTCCGGTTACAGATCTATAGGCCAACGCAGAATAGATCTGTAACCGGAACCGCAATCGTAACCGTAAGCGTAAGAATGAGTTAAAGAAGGATAGGTATATTGTTTCGGGATATGGGCTTCCTAACCTCAAAATGTATGTAAATCTTACATATCCCGAAACCGTCTCCCGAAACCGAACGAGTTGTGCTTAGGCCTTTAGGGGATATGCATGCGTCTCCTTTCACAAACTATTGTGCGTTGGACTTAAAGGCCAACGCAGAATAGATCTGTAACCGGACCGCAATCGTAACCGTAAGCGTAAGAATGAGTTAAAGAAAAATAAACAATATACCTATCCTTCTTTAACTCATCCTTACGGTTACGCTTACGATTGCGGTTCCGGTTACAGATCTATTCTGCGTTGGCCTTAAGGCTATTCAAGTTGGGTGGAGGAAAATTCAAAATGGATGCTAACCATGCTAACTGGTGCACAAACATTGAATAGAAAGTGTATGGCTTGGGACCGCAGTCACAAAAGTCTAGTTGAACCATAATAGCATTCTTGAACGGATCGTAAACATTACGCTTACGTTTGTTACGTTTACGTTCCGTATAAGAGTGCTATTGTGGACTCAACTTTATTGTAGACTCAATCTGAAAAAGAAAAGAACACAGACAGCTTATCTGTCAATAGGTTCACGAACGTGAACTATGAGATAGTAAGAGATAAAAACAAAAAAATATATTTCCGTCTTTTTCTAACTCATGCTTCGCGAACGCAAGTAATGAGTTAGAGAAGGACACAAATATATCTCTGTCGTTTTCTAACTCATTATTTGCGTTCGCGAAGCAGTTGTGCGTTGACCTTTAGGTTGAGTCCACAATAGAAAACGTTAAAGAGATCAGCTTTGCAAGTTGGTGAGAGAGAGCCTATGTTAACTGGCTCTCTTACCAACTTGCAAAGCTGATCTCTTTAACGTTTTCTATTGTGGACCCAACCTTAAATTTCCAAATTAAAGCTATGTCAGCGCCTTCAAACTGATATTCCTAGTACTAAAATTCTGCCAACTCCATTCACAGAAATATTTATATTTATTAAAATTAAAAAATAATGAAAAATTTATTAGGAATGTTCATTTAGGTACGTGGTGCAGAATCTTTATTTTATTCGGGTTAGAAAAAATAATTGAAATTTGGAAGGTCATTTCTGCACTTGAAAGTAACGAGCACAAGTTATTCAGAATAATGTTTTTCAGGAAGTGATTTATATTTTATATAAAACGAAATAATATGCAAATGAAAGTATATAAATAATGTCAAAATAACCATTATTTTCGTTGTGTTTGTGTACGAAAATAGAAGACATAAAGGATTCCTGAAAAATGTAAATAGGTTATTTAATTCATATTCGTTAATGACTAATAATCTTTCATTTATTTTAACACATCAATTTTATTATTAAATGCAAATAATATTATTATAATGCATAATAAACTTACCCAAATTATTTCAAACCAATTTTTTCTCTAATTATAAATTTCTTAAATTGATGTAAAAATAAAATTTAGAAAATTTGTTTAAATTTGATTGGAAATATTATTACAATTTAAAAATTCTTTATAAGATCCACAATTTTTATTTATTCATTTCATTAAATTGTCAAACCATTTATTTTGTCTGACTATGGTAATTATTTATGAAAATAATTCTAATCTTTAATACTTACATTAAAAGCGAAACAATATTCTTGGGTCAAGTAAATAATTTTCATGCCTGTCTTTTAAAAAACATTCAGTTACGAAAGAATTTTATTTTTATCAGTTCTCAAGAAATATTCGGGTCAATACACTAAAAATCATCTGAAAGTGTTTGTTTACTTCAATTCCCTAAGATTAACCTTTTCAAGTAACAATTTTTCAAAATTATTATTTCTCAAACGAAGCAAATATTTATATAATAATTACATCGAATTTACACGCTGAATAAATTAATTAAAATTATCCAAATTTATATTTGAAATAGTATATCCTTTCTATATAAATATTCAAATTTATAATTTTTAAAGACATATTCGTTAAAATTTCATCTTACTGTTCATTATTTAACAATAAAACTAAGAACAAATGTGTTTAATATTTTTACAAACATTGAAAAGTTTGTCTTTATTATTAGATTCAAGATGGAAGAAGGATGTAAGAAAGATGAAGATATTACTGATGTTCCTAGTTCCAGTGAAAGAAATGAAACTGTGGATTCAGTGCAGGTATGGAATCGTAATAACAGGCTTAGCACTCATCTACTATACTAAAACCTACTATTTACTACTTCTTTACGTTATGCTAATATTTGGGTACTTTTTTTAGATTTCACCTACTAAAAGCTACTATTTCTGTTTTTTTTAGAATTTCCACTACTTTAAATTCGCTAATATTAGAAATAAAAAAACTATTCTCAAAAATTATAATCAAATTCTTTAAAACGATTCAATTTTTAAAAAAAAAATATTCGAAATTCAATTATTTTCATAAATAACAAAGCTTATCGAAGAATTTCAATTATTTTTAATATTATTTTAAATTAAGTAATGGAAAAATTAAATCATTTTCACAAATACGGTTTCCACAAGAATTCAATTATTTAAAATAAAATTTTCCTAATTATTTACTATATTTCGAAAAAAGTAATTATTTAAAACAATGTTTATAAAATTCTTATGAAGAAATCAATTATTTTAAAAAATAACAAAATTTTTTACAGAAATTCAATTTTTTGAAATAATTCAATTATTTACGCATAAATAATTCTTCGAAAGAATTCAATTATGTCGATAAATAAAAAAATTATTCCCGAAAATACAATTATTTTGACACATTTTAATAAAATTCTTTGCAAAATTCAATTATTTTCATAATTAACAATATTCATCACAAGAGTTCAATTATTTTTAAAAGTAATAATTTTTTCTTGGAAATTCAATTATTTAAAAAAAATTTTAATAAAATCGTTCGCAAAAATTCAAATATTTTCTTAAATAATAAAATGCTATTTAGGAATTCGATTATTTTCGAAAAAAATTATTAAAAATTCGTTTAAAGACTTCAATTATTTTCCTAAATAGTAAAATTCTCCATAGGATTTCAATTATTTTTAATACATTTTTACAGGAATTATTCAAAAAATGTAATTATTCTTGAACAATTATTTTAAAAAATATGTTTTTTAAATTCTTTGCAAAATTCAATTATTTTCATAAATAACAATATTCATCACAAGAATTCAATATTATTTAAAAAAAAAAAATTTTTTTCTTAAAAATTCAATTAGATATTTTAAAAAATCCTAATAATATTGTTTGTAAGAATATTCAATTATTTTCATAAATAATAGAATGCTTTTTAGGAATTTAATTATTTTCAAAAAAATTTAATAAACTGTCACACAGATTATTAAATTTTTTTTGAATTATTCTCAAAAATTTTAATAGAATTATTTTGTAAAATTAAATTATTTTTATAAACTTTTCGTAATTCAATAATTTTCAATATCTACTATTTTCATAAAATTTCCAAACAGAATTTAATTATTAACAAAATTTTTTGTAAAAATCTTCGTCAGAATTCAATTTTTTTCATCAATAATACAAATTTCTCAGGAATTCAATTATTTAAATTAGTAGGTATTTTCATGAAATTAGTCGAAAGAAATGAATTATTTAAAATTTTTTATAAAATTATTTTGAATGAAATTATTTTTATAAATATTTAAATTCTTATATGAATAATAAAATTCGTTGTAGGAATTAAATTTATTTGCAGGATAAGAGAAAAGTACCTAAATATATTTTTTATGAAAATTAGGAAAAAGTTAGAAAATTAAAATATAGAATCGAACGTTTGTCAGTTGCTACTTTTCTAAAATTAATTATCGAGTACGAAGTCTGTATTTAATTATTTGCTTTCTGTTAGACCGTTTTTATAAAGTATAAAGAACTTCAATTAATAGGTAGGGGAGAGGGCCCTAAGGTGGTCACCCATCTTTTGAACGACTGTAGACTTCAAATGGAATTATATATAAAGGTCAATAATACGGCGTTTGAAACTTTATCTTATTACCTAACTTCCTATCATATAAAGTTTTTTTCATTTCATTAATAAAAAAAAAGTTATGGCACTTTTTAAAAAAAGTTGAAAATTCGACTTTTAAAAAAGTGGCCCCAAGGTGGTCACCATACAAAAATTCACTAAAAAAGTTTTAAAAAATGTAAAAAACGTATTATTAAGTTGTTTATTTAATATTAATTGTTTTTCAGAATCACAAAAACATATTACATATTTTTTTTTGCACTTTGTCCTTTCGTCAAAAATGATACTTTTTGTGTATGTGAGGCATTCCATTTCAAAATGACCCCCTTCGTAAACAATTGCCAATGTAAGACAATATTTAAATGAATATTTCTTCTATTCTGTAGAACCAAATTACTTTTTATATTAGTGACTTCGAAAGTAGAATTTCTGAACTTTCTGATAATAAAAAAATATATATTTTTATTAATTTAATTTAAATAGAAAATTGAGATTAAAAGTTAAGCTTTGAAAAATCTCAAAACACGTTACCTCCGATTTTAATAAAATTCATATCAAACGAAAGCTTGAATATTCTTCTTTTTATTTATCAAACGATAATCTTGGACATTTCAGTGGATTTTGAGAAAATAATTAAATTTTACAAATATTTCGAAGGTTATATTGAGAAAACCATTTATTAAGTATAGGGCGGCATTTGTTTTTCTCAATTTATGCATAATAACCTTCTAAATGTCTGTAAAATTTAATAAATTAATTAAAATTTACTGAAATGTCCATTATTATTGTTTGATAAATAAAAAGAAGAATATTCAAGCTTTCGTTTGATATGATTTTTATTAAAATCGGAGGTAACGTGTTTTGAGATTTTTCAAAGTTTAACTTTTAAACTCAATTTTCTATTTAAAGTAAATTATTAAAAAAAATATTTTTTTATTATTAGAAAGTTCAGAAATTCTACTTTCGAAATCACTAATATAAAAAGTAATTTGGTTTTACAGAATGGAAGAAATATTCATTTAAAAATTGTCTTACATTGGCAATTGTTTACGAAGGGGGTCGTTTTGTAATGGAATGCCTCATGTATTAGATAGGTAAAATTTTGAAAATACTTCTATTTCATTATTATTCATCATAAAACTTAAAAATTGATAAAATTCACATTCACAGTGATAAATGTTGATAAATATGGCGTATGAACACATTTTCATAAAAAATTAAAAGTGACCACCTTGTGGACAAAAAAGTGTCCACCTTAGGGCCAAGACACAATTTTTTAAACGTTAATGAAAAAATTTGTTAAAGCACAATATTAATTATATTCATTTGGAATATTATTGTACGATATATAAAGATAATTATAACGATTTTTACTAATTTAAAATGGTTAATTTCGATGATTTTAACACCCTGAGAAAAAAATTTCTCGATCATTTAAAAACAGAAATTTTACAACATTCACGTTACAAAGAGACTCATACGACTATTTACCTCAAAACTTTACTAAAATCTTTGTCTTCTCAAATAAAAACAATAACAAAAAACATTTGAAGATACTAACTAATATACAAAAATTTTCTTAGGGTGACCACCTTAGGGCCCTGACCACCTTGGGGCCCTCTCCCCTAAAATAAACTTTTTACACGAATACATTCGGACAAGTGGTTTTTTAATACAAAATTACAAAATTAATTAATTACAATTAATTAATTGAAAAAAACAACTCGGACGTAAATGCTTTTTTGAATATAAAAAACTTTAATGAATAAATGTTGTTTTTTCGTTTCGACTTCTTTGAGTAATTTATTTGGTATAAGATGTTAAGAACAAAAGTCTAGATTTTTATTTAATAAGTCAATATATTGACTTTTTTGTTTAAAAATTTTTGTATATTTTGTTATATCATTGTTTAATTATTTTGTAATTTCCAGGTGGACAATTCCCGAACTGTCTTGCTGAAAATAGCAACATTGTACGCTGAACGTCTTATGAATGATATCTGCCTCGTCGTAGATGGTGTCGAGTATCCAGCACACCGACTTATTCTTTGTGCTTCTAGTGACGTGTTTCAGGTAAAGCAAACTATTAAGTTACTATGAAAATTTAAAGGTGTTCACCCTTTTTTTTAAATTTTTCAATTCTATTGTTTCAGGATAATTGAATTTTTATAAATAAATAATTATAATTTTTTGAAATAATTGAAATTTCTTTACATTTTATTAAAAATAATTAAATTCTTTTAAAGAATTTTATTTAAATTTTTCGAAAATAATCAAGGGAAGTTTGTCACCGTAATTATAATTTTATTTTTAAAAATTTCTTCGCAATGTATTTAATTATTTTCATAAATAGTAAAACTCATTGCAGAATTTCAATTATTTTTAATACAATTTTAATCGAATTCCTGGAAAAATATAATTATTCTTAAAAATATTAAAATTCGTGAAAAGAATTCAATTATTTCTAAAAACTGTAAAAAAAATTCTTCTCAAGAATTCAACTATTTACATAAATAGCAAAATTCTTTAGATTTACTAAATTTTTTTGAATATTATTTTTAAAAAAATTCTTCACAAGAATTCAATTATTTTCATGAATTTCCATAAAATTCTTCTCAGAAATTCGAATTATGTTTAAATTTTTTTTTAAATTTTCCTCAAAATTTCTATTATTTTTATAAATAATTAAATTGTTATCCACAATTCAATTATGTATTTTCAAAAATTTTAATGAAATTCTACGCAAACATTTAATTATTTGCATAAATATGTAATAATTATTCTTCGGAAGAATTCAATTACTTTTATAAATAGTAAGATTCTTTACAGAAATTCAATTAGTATCAATACATTTTAATAACATTGAATTAATCAAAGTTTTAATTATAATTATGAACAAACAAGATTATTTTTAAAAATTGAAAAAATTCTTTGTTTAATTCAATTATTTTCCAAATTTTATTTTCAATTAAAATTATGAAAAAAAAACATTATTTTCAAAAAATTTAAAGAAACTCTTCAAAAGAATTTAATTATTCATAAAAATCTAATAAAAAATTTGAAAGCTATTTGTAGATTTATTTATGTTTGAAATTAAATAAATTTAAATTTTATGAGAAAAAAAACGGAAAAAATTAGGACAAAGCCGGGACAGGGTTGCCACGCAACCTGGAAACCTGGAAAACCTGGAAATGTCAGGGAATTTTTATAAACCTGGAAAAGTCAGGGAATTTTGATTGGAATCCTGGAAAATTATTGTTTTCTAAAGTTATTGTGCTTATTCTTGAAATCTAATTTTTCTTTAATTCAATTTTCTTAATTCAATTTTAAAAAAGTTGCCTTTACAATTTTTCTTCGCAATAATTCAATTATTTTCATAAATAATCAAAAAATTTATAGATTTACAATTATTTTCATAAATAATAAAACTCATCGCAAAATTTCAATTATTTTTAATACAATTTTAATGGAATTTCTCGAAAAATGTATAATTATTCTTAAAAATTTTATTCAAATTCATGAAAGAAATTCAATTATTTTCAAATTCAAATTTTCAATAAAATTCTTGGCAAAAATTCAATTATGGTCAAAAGTTTAAAAAATTTATCTTCAAAATTTCAATTGAGGCTCCGGATCTTAAAAGGGCACTTTCAGCATTGATTTTAAATGGTTAAAAGTGCCCTTTTAAGATTCGGAGCCTCAATTGAAATTTTGACAATAAATTCAATTATTTTCAAAAATTTTAATGAAATTCTTTTTAACAAATTCATTTTTTTTCAAAAATTCTCTTGCAGTTAATGATTTTCAATATCTACTATTTTAATAAAATTTTCCAAAAGAAATGAATTATTTAAAATTTATTTTATAAATTTCTTCGCAATAATTCTATTATTTTCAAAAATATTCAATTTATGTTTACAGAGATTCAATTATTATTTTCATAGATAATAAAACTCATTGCAGAATTTCAATTATTTTTTATACAATTTTAATCAAATTCTTCGAAAAATGTAACTATATTTAAAATTTTATTAAAATTCGTCAAAAGAATTCAATTATTTAAAAATTTGTTAATAAAAGTCTTTATGAGAATTGAATTTTGAAAAACATTCAATTATTCAATAAATTATTTATTTTTGTATTCAAAATAATTAGGTATTTAAAAAAAATATTATTAAAAAATTCGTCTCAAGAATTCAATTATTTTCAAAAGTAATAAAATTCTTCTCAGAAATTCAATTATGGTCAAAAGTTTAAAAAAAGTTATAGCCAAAATTTCAATTATTTTTATAAATATTAAAATTTTTCTCTAAAATTCAATTATTTTCAAAAATTTTAATAAAATTCTTGGCCATATTTCAATTATTTAAAAAAATTTTTAATAAAATTCATGACAAAATATCAATTATTTTCAAAAACTTTTCTCAATTCAAGGAAATTTTTTTACAGAGATTCAATTATTTTTAATACATTTTTAATCTAATTTCTCGAAAAATGAAATTATTCTTAAAAATTTTATTGAAATTCGTGAAAAGAATTTTAATTACCTATTTAAAAATTTGTTGATAAAATTCTTTAAAAGAGAGTTCAATTTTAAAAAACATTCAGTTCTTCAATAAATTATTTTTTTTGTATTTAAATAATTGAATTGTCGTAGAATTTTCTAATAATTATTGATTGAAATATGAATTTCAGTTAAAACTTTAGATAATAATTGAGTTTTGAAAAGGTTTCAAATTATAATCTTTGAATGTTTGAATTTTTCATACTTTTAACTTAAAATTGTGTAGATTTAATTTTTTTTGTAAAAGTTGAATTGAATTTTTTTGAAGTTATTCAAAGTTTTTATTTTCTAATATATATTTGATTGAAGAATTTCCGAGTACTTGAATAATCGATGAAATTTCGTAAAATTGAATTGTAAACAAAAGGATTTGAAAATTTTGAAAGAAATTTTCCAGAAATTATTAATAATAATGAATTTACACTTTATAAAGAAGAATTTTAGTTAAAAATTGTGGAAAACAATAATTGAATTAAAATAATGAAAGTAATTTTGAATAAGTTACAGTAACAATATTCTTATAATAATAATAGGTATAAAATGATGATTTTATCAGTCCAACATTTTTAATTATTATCGATTGCTACGAGTCGAAAAAAATTTTTTTTTAATTTTTTAAAAATAATTGAATTTTTAAAACATATAAAACTATTTTTTAAATAATTCAAATTTTGTAAAAGGGCCTAACGAAATAAGAATGACAAAATTGCTCCCACTCTACCTAAAATCTACTAGAAAGTAGTATCAGTCAGGTAGATAAAAAATAGAATTTTGTGAAAACACTGAATTAATTAATCGATTTTTTTTTATTTTTAATCGACTAAAGCGACTTTTTTGTTCCTTAAAGTCGATCCAAGTTCTGTAATTAAGAACTTTTGGAATTGGTACTTTTGTCGCCCTACCTAAAAAAATGTAATTTTTTAAATCTTTGCTTCTTTGCCTGTAAATATAATAATTTTTACAAATTTATATATTGCAGGTGATGTTAATGAGCCCTCAATGGACTGAATCCCAAGAAAGCAGAGTCACCTTACAAGAAACTCCTCAATGTGTTCCCATTTTTAGTGAATTTCTCCGTTACTTTTATACTGGTAAAATAAGAATCAGCCATGAAATTGTACTCCCAATACTCTCCTTAGCAGATAAATACAATGTAAAAGATTTGATTTCCCTATGTCTCGATTATATGGAAAATCACATTGCTCTAGCTGCAACTCATGGAACATTAGTATCTTGGCTCCAGTACACACTCAATTGTGGTCATCACAACATCACCCAGGCATTTCAAAATTTCATCAAATGGAATCTTGAACTTGTTGCAAAAACGACAGATTTTGGAAATTTTGAATTGGACATACTCGTTGCTCTTCTTCATCAAAGCAGTTTAGTAATCAAGGACGAAATGACATTGTATAAATGTCTTGAGTCCTGGCTTGATCATCAGGCAAATCGTTTGAAATGTCAGATGCCAATTAGTGAGTTGGAATTAACTTTAAAGCAACTTGTAATGGCGGTCATGTCACCAGTGAGGTTTCCCATGATGTCTCCACGCCAGCTGGCTGATTTGCTTCTCTCGCCTCTCACTCAAAAGTACAAAGAGTTTTTTGTCGAACGCATGGCGATTGGAATGTCCTTTCATTCCGGACAAAACGAACGCGTTAGGGAAGTTATTAAAACTGAAGAAGACGGATGTTTGCTGTTCGAACCAAGACTTTACACCGTTGACACGTGCAGCTCTCTTTTAACGATAGAAAACTTTCACAGTTTGCGATCGTATCATACGCGAACTCTTGTTTTTTCTAGTCATTCTTATCTCGCCGAATATGCAGGCGACCAAACTTGCGAATGGGTCGTTGATATTTATCCGAAGGGTGTTTGGTTTAAAAAATTCTTTCTCATAGTTTGGCAAGGAACTGTGGAAATGCCGGAACATGTTATACGATCGGTGCGACTTTCCTTGACCTGTAAAGAGCCGCCAGCCAATAGTGATTCTGATAAAAGAGTTAAAATCGGAGTTTTGATCTATGGACTTCAAGATGGTGTCGAACACATTGCTAGAGTAATGGAAACTATTCACAGATTTAATAAAAATGATCGTGTCCTTAATTTAGATGATTTACTGCCCTTTGAGGAGCTGAATCCTCAACAGAATGGAGCTATGAACTCTGAGACGGCGATTTCTTCTTTTCTCGTTGGTCCGAATAAGGATATGCTAAAATTACATATTGTCATCTCACCGGCAAATCATAATATTCTTGATGAGATTTGACAGTCGAAAATGAAACTCTATCAAATTTATAAATTTTCGTGAAAAAAAATTTAATTTTTTTTCTTGAGAAACTTGTTACAGATTCATCTTTGTTTTTAGATACTACGAAATATGTCTTCTTTAGTAGCTGAATGCAAGAATAATCTAAACCCTGACATATACTCTATGCAAGTGCAAAATTTAATGAAAATAATTTCATTGGTTGGAATAGAAACTTAATTTCTTTTTTCTCTTTCATAACATTAATATTAAAGAAAACAACTTTTTTATGACAATAAACTTCAAAACTATGTGTAGAAATAACTTTTTTCCGCAGTACTACGACGTCGAAATATTGATAAGGTCGTGTTTGTAAATCGAAATTAGAATCATTTAGTAGAAATGCACTTAAACTGAAGCACAAGTTTGATAGCATAAAGCTTCTAAAAATTATTAACAAGTATCGAAGTATGTTGTTAAAATTCCATTTAAAAAAATGCGATTTATGTTGGATAATTTTCAAGATATTTTCTCTGAAAATTAAAACAAAATTTGTTTGTTGAAAAATAAATGTTAGTTTTATCATAATGTCATATTTCAAAGTGAAAGGGATCTTATCTTTCTTAAATTTTAGATTATTTTATAATACTTTTCGCTTTAATAAAGATTCAATTTCTTTAATAAGTATTTTATTTCACTTAATATTTTGCATATAATAAATTGCATATAAATCGAATATAAATAATTTCCAATAAGAACGAATCACTTTAATTTTCACTTCGAAAATTTAGCTTTGTTAGGAAAGTTTAACATCCTTTTCACTCCGTGAAATGTCACATATTTAAGATGTACTTTACATGAAAAACGATATATATGTACATAATAGTTTTTAAATTTAAAAACAGATTTTTATTTATTTTCTATAGGTCCATCATTCTTAACATAATTATAAAAAATTGTAAAAGTGTAAATTTGCTACGAAAAATTAAATAGTTGATATTTCTAATATTATAGTCGTACACATTTGGTTCGCCTAAATTACATATTGCCTATTTTCACAATCTTTCTGGCTTGATTCTTTTATTCTTTTAATATTTGAAAGAATTATTATTAAAACATTAATTTCAATGAAAATTATCGTTTTTTAGCTTAGAAGAATTTCTAATCCATTTGATTTTTATTAATAAATTTTAATAAATTCAATTCTTTTATCTGAAATAATTTTTTTCTTTGTATTTTATTCATTTGCTTTTGAAGTGTGATCCTGTGAAAGTTGTCTACATTATTTTACACTATTCTCTAATATGGTGAAAAAATAAAAATGAAAGTAGGGAGGAATCCGTCATTTAGGCGACCTGACTGTAAAAACTAGTATCTATACGTTTACTTAAAATTAAGAATTAGATACTGTTAACTGTAAGAAGAAGATTGAAGACAGAATGGTAAACTCGCTATTTTTCCTATATATAGGAAAGAAGTGTGATGCAATACAGAATATATTTATCATCGAAAATAATATTAAGCAAAGTACAAGACCTTCCTGTCTTTAGTTTTCTTGAATTGTATGGATCTCTAAAATCAGCAATTTGCTCTATGTATATAATTTCATATGTATATATGAATATATGTATATATTATAATGGACTTTATTATTATTATTATTATTATTATACATATTACACAGTTCACTCCTTATTTCGACTTTAAACGACCTCCTAGCATTTATCTTTTAATTTACATTAATTATTTAATGATTGCAATAAAAAAAATATATATATATATAAAATAAAAAATTAATTCTATATATAATACAGGCTTCAAAGTCTGTCCCCTATTTCCCTAAAAGTCCCCTTTTAATTTTGGCCCCTAAACGTACCCTATTTTCAAAATTTCCCCTATTTTTTTCTGGTTTTCACTATTTTTCTTTCCTGTAATCTACATGTGAAAATACATATCTGTACCAAATTTGAACTCTCTAGGTCAAATAGTTTAGTCGCTAGGAGCTGTGCAAGTGCCTTAATTTTTCAGAACTTTCAAAATATTTTACACGAATTTTCCGTTTTTAGAAATTTTTTTCTGTTAACTGACAAAGAATTAAATAATAATATTTAGTGCCCTTTATTGTCAATTCAAGTAATCAAACTACTTTTATTTAACAAAATAGCAGAATAAAATAATTCATTTTAATAATTTTATTCATTAAAAACCTCGCGTACAAAAAATAGCCCCAGTTGACGGTATCTATAAAAAAGAAAAATATTTCCTAATTTTAATGTATAATAATTGCTACTCTCACATTTTTAATAAGCAACATTCAAACTATAATTACAATTCTCTCAAAAAAGGACAAATTACTTGTTTATGGTGTACAAGAGTAAGCGAGAAAGTGTATTTTAAATTTGAATTCACTCTCTCTCTCTCTTACTCTTGCATGTTACCATGACAACCTGCATGCAGGCTGCCAGCAGAGGTGTGACCGCACCTTAAATAGCAGCCCAATAGATGCTCTAAGTATGAAGACTATTTTTCTAACGAGTTTGTCTATCTTTCTCAACCAACTTCTTTCTGAAATAATTGATAAGTGAGAGATCCCATCTAAGTATTGCGAATACAATTTTGGATCTGACAAACTGTAAAATTTTCAGAATATAATAATATATTATATTATATTAATGTTTGATAAATAATAAAAATGGGTAATTTACTGTAAATGTGTTGTATACATAAGTCTGTATATATTTTCGTAAAGTTCGTGTGTGCTGAAAAATGTCAAAGTAATTCATGCATTTCTAAGAACACGGTGCTTATAAACAAGAACAACGTTTACCAAATTTTAAGCAAACATATCATGGATTATCATAAAAAGGTAAGAGTTTTATTTAATTTACACTTTTTATTATATACGCAAAACAGAAATGTTTTTAGTCTGATTAAAATTTTTCTCAAACTTCGTACAAGTTTGTTTATATAAATTTAATGTGCCTATTATTATATATTTTTTTTTAATTTTCAACGCTGTTAGTAATTTCGAATGATTTTCATCAACGGTATAATTTATTATTGTCATTTCCTGATGTGAAAAAGAATTGGTAACTTTCAATATTGAACAAATTTTCATAATTCTCTATACGTGACAAAATGTGTTATGTTTGTTGGGTTAGAAATTTTTTTTGTTATAAAAATTAGAAATTAACGGTTTATAACTATTACTGGTTTTTCAATGGTTTAAAAATGTTTATTTTTGATTGTTTAATAGACCTAATTATTGGATTTATTTAACTTAAGAACATTAAAATATTAAACGTACGCGCAGTGTCTATGTCGTCCGTTTGCGAGCGCAATAACAGCAGTGAATTATTTCGCCCGTCATGCTAAATATACAATTGTGGCAAAAACGGATGAAATAGCAGTGATTTATTAATTTTTATTGAAAATTTTGGGAATAATTGAATTTTTTAAAATTTTAATGAATAATCTTCAAGTGCAAATTCGATAAAAAAAAGAAAATATTAAAATAGTTTTGAAAAAAAGTAATTCTTTGACAAAGTAATTTAAAATTTTTTAAAATGTACTATTTTCGAATTTTTGAGAAATTATTTATAATTAAAATTCATCAAAAATTTGATTATTTATTTAATATTTCTTAAAAACTCAATTATTTATTTGCTTAGTAACTTTTTTTTGCAAAATTTAATTATTATCATGAATTTTAATAAAATTTATGTTTAAATTCCATTTTTTACCGAATTTTTAAAAAATTTATTGCAAAATTCAATTATTTTCAGGAATTTTAATAAAATTTATGTCTAAATTCAATTTTCAGGAATTTTAAAAAAATTTATTGAAAGATTCAATTATTTTCAGAAATTTTAATACAAATTTTTGTCTAAATTCAATTTTCGGGATTTTTTTTAAATGTATTGAAAAATTCAATTATTTTCATGAATTTTAATAAAACTCTTTGCAAAATTAATTTTTTTCTGGAGTTTTATTAAAATTCTAATTCATCTATAATTTTAATAAAACTCTTTGCAAAATTCAATTATTTTCAGAAATTTTATTAAAACTTTTGCCAAATTTAATTATTTTAAGGAATTTAATTAAAATTCATTGCAAATTTTAATTATTTTTCAAAGATTTTACAAAATTTAAATTATTTTTAAAAAAGATTTTACCAAATTTCAATTTTTTAAAAAAAATTTTAATTGTTATGTAATTGTAAAAAACTATTGCGTCTTTCAAAAATTATTCAAAAATATTTTTAAAAAGTTAATTTTACAAATTTATTTATTAAAATTTTTTGAATATATTCTACCTTAATATCGTTAAAAAGAAAAATGAACGGTTTCAATTATTATAAAAATTGAATTTTTGCATTTAAATAATTGAATTCTTGAAGAACTTTCGGAAAAATATTAAAAAGTAATATATCTTATTGATTTAGAGATGAAGTTTAGTTAAAAATTGTAGAAAATAATTTAATTCTTGTAAGGGTTATAGTTTTAATTTTTAGAAATTATTAAATTTCAGAATTTGAAATTTTTAAAATTTTATTTCCTTTATTTTTATTAGAAAATTTCCCGAGAATTCAATTATTTAAATACAAAAATAAATAATTTATTCAGTAATTGCATGTTTTTTTAAAATTGAATTTTTATGAAGAATTTTATCGAAATTTTTAACAACAATTGAATTCTGTCGAGGAATTTAAAAAAAAAATTGTAAGAATAAATGCAATTTTCTATCATTTTATTTAAAATTGTATAAAAATAATTGAAATTCTGCGATAAGTTTTGCTATTTATGAAAATAATTGAATTCTTTCAACGAATTTTATTAAAAATCTTTTTAAAGAATTGAATTCCTGTGAATAATTTTATTTGTAAAAATAATTGAAATTCAAGAGAAAAATATTATTATTTATAAAAATAATTAATTTCTTGTGAAGAATTTTATTCAAATTTTTTTAAATAATTGAATTTTTGCAGAATTTTTAAAAACTTTTTAAAAATAATTAAATTCTATTTAGAAATTTCAATAAAAAAATTAAAAATAATTGAAATCTGACAAAGAATTGAAAAAATTTTTTTTTAATGATTGAATTCCTGTGAAAATGTTTATTTTTAAAAAATTGAATTCTTAGGAAGAATTTTATTAAAATTTCTTAAATAATTGAATTGCTTAGAAGAATTTTATTTTTTACGAAAATTGAATTCCTATAAAAAATGTATTATTTGTGAAAATAATTGAATTCGTAAGAAGAAATGTATTAAAAACAATAAATTGAATTGTATAGGAAAATTTTATTAAAATTGCAATTTAATTAACTAAATCTTGCAAAGAATTTTGTCAAAATTTTTTTAAATAATAGAATTATTAAAAGAATTTTATTTAAATTTTTCAAAATAATTGAATTTCTGAGACTATTTTTTCAATTTTCTTTATATATTTGAATTCTTTCGAGAAACTTTCAATTATTATTTATGTATTTATTTTTCAAAAAATTTTAATTCTTTCATGAAATTAAATTATTCTTTAAAATAACTGAATTTTTTAAAACAATTTCATTAAAATTAAAAAAAAAAAATTTTTTCCAAAATATTAAAATTCTTGCGAAAAATTGCATTAAAATTTTTGTAAGTAATTGAAGTTCTGCAAAGAATTTTCTTATTTTTAATTTATGACAAGAGTTTAAAAATATATTTTTTGAATATTAACCACAAGTTTTTTTCAAAATCTTCTATTTTTATTTTGTCTTACGTATCTGGCGCTTAAAGTGCACATTTTTAGCTTTCAGCACTTCAGGTTGAGAAGAAACACTATCTTGAAAACACCCAAAAACACGTTTTTGGGGTATTTACTCCCACTTTTCTTAGAATTCTAACGTGCCAGGCAATTTTGGATATTATTGTTACCTGTTGATTTTTTATCTTGTTTATAATTTTGTTTAATTTTGTAATATTACAGTAGGACTCATTATCAATCTAAAATTTTTGATTTTCTGCTCTGTTTAACTCTGAGAAATGTTAAATAGGAAATTCTGTTACTTATTTTATGTTATTTTTATTTTAAATACAAAAAAGACTGGAGTATTTAATTTAGGGTTATAACAGTCTCGTAGACTATTTGTGTATCGCTTCATGCTTTCTGTGAATTCAGTACTATTTTTTGAGAACATATCAATGTCGAAATTTAATAAAAGAAACATTGGGTTTATATAATGACATCCAACAAAAATTGGTGAATTGAAGCTTGAGGGTGATGGAGTTTGATTCAGATAGAAAGTCTCGTGGTTTCGGATCAGTGAATTTTATAATTCAATAAATTAAAAATAAATACTGCTGCGGAAATTATCCGACGTTCTTCTAGTGTGTTACAATTAAAACGTTTGCATAAGGAGAGATAAACTCAACCATTGGGGGGGGGGGGGTGTGATTATCGACTTTGAAAGACAGGTACTTTAAAAAAACGTTTTTGTATGTGCTGAATGTCATCGATGTATTTATTAAAAAAGGGAATTTGTGACTTGGTTTATTAAAAATACACAGCACATTTATAAGAAACAAGAAGAATTTATTATTTAAGTTTAAAAAGAATATACTACAAGACTGGATGATAAATGCTTATAATGACCGTTCGGCAGACTCGTCAGAGCAATTCTGATTCTCTTTGTCTCTGCAACGAAAGCAGTCGTACCAACTTAACACGCATTATTCCTAGACACAAATATGAATGAGCGAATATATCACAGGGAAACCATAGTAAGGAGTTATAAAGGATACCTCGAGGTCACAAGATGATGTAACTCTCTCCAAGGTTCACGGAGAGACCCACATTTGTAAAAATTACTAAAAATGGTTGCAATGACCGGAAATAAGGGGACTTTTAGCATAATGTACTACAGAATTAGATAAATTTACAAAAGAAATAGATAAATTTGCTACATTGAAATAGCAAGTTTTAATATTTTGTGTAAGAGTTGTAAATGTAGCAAAAATTGATTATAGTTTTCTCTAATTTAATTACACAAAATCTGACAAATGAAAACATTTTCCACTAAAACCTACGATCCACTGTAGTAATTTTTGGTGAGCAAGTGTGGCTAGCGAGTGCAGTCATATGGCGCCTGCATTTCTATTGGTTGCTAACTTCGTCAATCTCCGTTAATGAGCCGATGCCATCCGATCATTGACAGTGACTATGTTTCGCGTATGTAAAATAAATTTGGATATTATCTACAATAATTAAATATAAAGTGAAACGTAGGTCGTTCGTTATCTCAGAAATTGACCATTATAAATTAATAAATTTTGCATTTATTCCTGTCCCAAGAACTATGTCTTATAATAAGTTGTTAAAAGTAAACTGCTTTCTCGTAAGTGCTGTAAATTTTCATCATTCAATATATAAGGAAACAAAGATGTATACTTTCAGCGAAATTCGTCGTCGTGCATGCAGTTGTGTATTAGTGTATTAGTTAACCGCGTCTATACATATAAGTGAAATAAACATGTGTGTGTCTTCAAATATTTATCCAACAAATATATAAGTGTGTGTGTGTCTGTGCATTTACAAACGACTATACACTCGATTCTCGTTATAACGACGATCTCGGGACTTCAAAATCTCGATATTACGACGGAAGGAGGAATCCTACTTCACGTTCTATTCAAACACATGAATTTATCTGTGATTAACAGAACAAAACGTCAAATACGTGTAAAAAATTTAGTAAAGTATGCTTATTTATATTAAAAGTTTCTGCATTATGGAATCAGTGTTTAAAGAAAAAGTAAGAATTTTTAATAATAATCACATCACTAGATTCTTTAGGTTAAATAAAGTTAAGGGTTGATTAACTTAGTCGTTTTTTTTTGAGTTAACCAAAATTTTGGTTAAATTAAATTCTTAAATTCGTTCGTGTTTTTTTGTCGTTGTATCGAGAGTTTTAATGTTCGTTGTAACGAGAGAACGTTGTAACGAGATTCGTTATAACAAGATTCGAGTGTAGTAATTTTACGTATACAATACTTCTGAGTTTACTACAGTTGTTTGGAACTATTGGACGAAATAGTAAGAAACTTTGCTAATTTGGTGAATATTTGTCCGATTAGTGACTTAGTGTAGAAAATAGTAAAAAAATACAAAAATTCCCCTTATTTCCGGTGGTTGCAATGTGAAAATAGTAAATTCTAGTGTGATTTTATACAAAAATTAGTAATCTCGGTCTCTCCGTGTAGGGTTGTTAATTTTATAAGAAAAAAAGATTGGGATACTACCTTTTTAAATGTCAAGACATAACACTTGTTTAAATTTAAGATTAGCTTGTTTGTTGAATACCATGTTTGCAAGCTATGATGATCTTAGGCACGAGCCTTGTGGAACACCTGGTGAAGGGATAAAACCTTTCGAACCATACTGGAATTTCTTTCTTCTTTAAAAAAAATTTCATGATAGATTTGGCTTCGAATTTTCAGGCCAATTCAGACTAACCATGTGGTATAAAGATATTTCACTTTAATGCAATGTATTAATGTATCTATTTCCGTACTTCGTTTATTTCACTTATGAAATGTCATGACATTGTGTTTCTTTATCAATAAGACAAGTTGACCGGGCGAAATGAAATTAAGTAAGGGAATGTGGAAAGTTAGCTTTCATCATCATAGCGAGAACTTTTAAATAACGTATGAAATGTAGAAGGTTACCAAACACCTACTAATTCAATGGAGATCTTAAATTCACCGTAGTGTTTGAATACTGTAATTTGTCGTAAAATCATCATGCTTGAAAGGGGAGAAAAATATGCAAAACTTTTCTCCACTACAGATGAGCTCTGACAAAGCCTTTATATATACGGAAAGCAATGTTTATACAAGGTTTGTTAAATGCTTATTGAAGTGTGGAAATGAAAATTTTATAACAAACTGTCGGCGATAAATTTCATAGTCAAAATCGATGATTTTTCTTATAACCAAAACGGCCGGACAAGTTTTTTGAACAGTTTAAGTCCTGCAACAAAAAAACAAGGAAAATTCATGATCTATATAATCTAAACTTTGGATCAAATCATCAAAGATTTCTTTCTGCCTCTTAATCAAACCCCTTATAATCAAACGTCCGGTAAGTGAAATTGTACTGTGTTTTAAATGGGCGAACTAATGATTTGTTAGTTCAAATTTTAAAGACAATTCGCTATTATCGTTCAAAATTCCAGAGAGTGACAATCCTCGCATAAGGTCATGTGACCGCAGGGTTTAATGGTTTAAATTCATTTGCAACTAAACTAATTAACCTTTTTTAACGTATGACCAGTCATTTGAAAGGTATTTTCAAGCTCTACAACTTTGAATGACAACTTTTTTCCCTAAAATATAACCGGAAGCAACAGTCATCGAAAAATTACGTTTTCCAAACTTTGACGATTGTTTATGTGGCATTCCAGGAGTAATTTACTACTTTTCGGAGTACCCTCACCGATTTCTTTCAAACTTGGTAGTATTACATTTGTTGGTCTAAAGTTTCAGAAAATCAATTTTTTAAGTAAAATCAAATGTTTATTTAAAAGTTACAACAATTGCTCAAAATTGTTTAAATGCCCATATCTTTTAAACGGTTCAAGATAATTGAGTTTACTTTTTTGCTAAAAATTCATAAAGACGAGACGCTTCAAAAATGTTATTAACATTTTTTTCTTATTTTGTTAATTAAAAAAGTTATTTAAATAAATAATATTAACTTTTGATCAGGAATTCAAAATTGAATGACTTACGAACCAAAAAATTCATTTTTTTCACACTTTTATATTCCGAAGAAAAAATGTTGCTGGAGTTTTTCAATAACTTATAATTTAAACAATGATTCGCTTGTTTACAATTATTTTGCAACTAAATGATCATCTGTTCTCACCTGCGCGCGACTACTGCTACGTCACGTCTGTCTGTCGGCATATAATATATTTGACAATCGTGGAAAAATTGAGGTTATGTTTAATCAAAACAACGCATTTCAATCTTTTTAAAGTCTTAGGATATCAGAATATCAATATCCTGATTTAACTTTTTTTTCCATGACTGCTAAAAACTTTAAAAAGATTGAAATGTGTTGTTTTGATTAAACATAACCTCAATTTTTCCACGCTTGTCAAAAATATATTCTGAGACAGACGGACGTGACGTAGCAGTGTCGCGCGCAGGTGAGAACAGATGATCATTTAGTTGCAAAATAATTGTAAACAAGCGAATCATTGTTTAAATTATAAGTTATTGAAAAACTCCAGCAACATTTTTTCTTCGGAATATAAAAGTGTGAAAAAAAAGTAATTTTTTGGTTCGTAAGTCATTTAATTTTGAAATCCTGATCAAAAGTTAATATTATTTATTTAAATAACTTTTTTAATTAACAAAATAAGAAAAAATGTTAATAACATTTTTGAAGCGTCTCGTCTTTATGAATGTTTAGCAAAAAGGAAAACTCAATTATCTTGTACCGTTTAAAAGATATGGACATTTAAACAATTTTGAGCAATTGTTGTAACTTTTTAATAAACAATTGATTTTACTTAAAAAATTGATTTTCTGAAACTTTAGACCAACAAATGTAATTGTTTTTTTACCGAAAATTTTTTTTCCTAACGCCGTTTTACCGAATGCATTTATACCGAATCCAATTTACCGAATCTAATTTACCGAATATCATTTTTTCGAAAGTTTTATATGTTTTTAAAACAAAAGGAAATGATGTTTTGTATTTTGGATTTTTTAACTGATTTTATGAACTTTCTTATAGCATAAACAACTAAAAAGGAATTTTTTTTTTTAAAAAAAACCTCACCTTTATGAAAAAAATTTTTTTTTAAATAAAAAATGTCCATTTGATAAAAAAATGAAATTTTATTTTTTTATTGCATTTTTCAAGGTCAAAAAAATTTTCTTTTTAATTATTTAAACCATTAGAAAGTGCACAAAAACAATTAAAAAATGCAAAATAGAAACCATCTTTTCCTTTTGTTTTAAAGAAACTATAGATTTTTCAAATATTATCCATATAAGACAAAAAGTTTAAACTTTGACTTTAGTTTTTACATTTGTTTAAATAAATTGACAATATTTGGTATTTTTAATTGTATTTATTTTGTACAAGCACATACATACATATCACATATATTTGTGCAAACTTTTAACTCTTTGCCGTTCATATGTTACGAAATGTCGTCTAGAGTCCTTTTTGGGGGAACAGCCAATGAGAAGAGGCGTTTTTGCTTGTGTTGATAAGTTAGTTATGTGTGAGTATGTAAGTGTCTAAACTTGCAGTATCGTACCTTCTCAAAATTGGAACCCATTTATATTTTACAATAAATTATATTTAATTATACTAATTGATCACTAAAAATACGATTTTTTGTGTAAAGTGTAAATGTATATTTGCAATTTATTACAATTTAAAAATGGTAAATTTGATTGTTAAAGACTTTTATCAAACATAAATATCCTATGTAAACATAACCTCAAAATCAAACTAACATTCGGCCCTGATATTTTCCACGTGATTCAACTGTCAAACTGCTTGTTTCTGAGGTGGGGAAAACTAATGTACGGCAAAGAGTTAATCGATTGTAAGCATTTCAAATTTGTACTTATTGTAATTTAAAATCACTGTTTGTTAAATATTTTAGTTGAAATTAAGACTTAAAGATCAATGATTTATATTGACAACTATCAATGTAAACCTCTTTTTGGTTTTTATTTCTAAAATTGCAAACATAACATATAATTTTTTGCTTCTAAGGTCCCTTTCTTCAGATCGCGTCACACCTTTATTTTTTCGGGATCTTGTCAATTCGGTAAAAATGTATTCGGTACAATGGTTTTCGGGAAAACGAGCTTGCGGTAAAATGGTCATTCGGTAAATTTTTTATTCGGTAAAATGATCGGCTCTTATATGGAGCCCTTAGACTACCAGAAACCACTGAGACTTTGCTGTTTGTATTTAAGTTCTGTAATATAACTAATGCACTTCCATAATAACAGTCTACATAATTACACTGCAAGCCCGATCAGCGGTCACACGATCAGTGGTCGCTTGTTTACGTCGTTTGTAGATGGGGCGGGCGAGGGGCCATAAGGGAGTCGAAAAGTTGTGACAGTAGCGTATACATTAAAGACGCTCTGGCCCCTTAAAAAAAAATTCAGTACCGTCAACCGGGGTTATTTTGTGCACCAAATAGCTTTTTTTGACTCAAAGATTTGTTGTTTGTTTTTCTATAATGTTGCGTAAACATTTTTTTTAATCGTTTCTACTTCATGAAATCTTTTGTGTATATATTTGAGAGTAAATTAAAAAAAGAATGACTTATAAATATTAATAAAAGTTCATTTTTTGAGGTTACGCTGCGCACCGGTTGAGGTTTTAATCGTTTTAATGATTTTAATTAACGTATTTACAGTCTTTTGACAAAAAATTAAGACAAAAATGTATAAAATGATACACAGAATCTTATTTACTTACCAAATAAAACATTTATGATTTATTTTTAAGTGCACAAAATAGCCCCATGGAATCCTGGTTTTTCAGTTTTTTACACTTTTCTCTTAAAATAATGAATAAAAAGTCAGCGCATTACGTATGTATCATCACAACACAATTGACAACACATATCTAACTCAGTTTATGAGACACATTAAAACTCTAGAAGATCTGGTATCATTTTTCCGAACTTTCAAAATTTTTTAAACAAATTTTCCGTTTTTAGGAATTTTTTTCTCTTAATTGACAAAGAATTAAATAATAACATTTAGTGCTCTCTATTGTCATGTAATCAAACTTTCATTTTACAAAATAGCAGATTAAAATAATTCATTTTAATAATTTTTTTCATCAAAAAACTCGCGTGCACAAAATAGCCCCAGTTGACGGTAGTCAAGTAATGATACCCCATCATAAAACAGTTCGCCCGATCAGCGGTCGAGCACCCCCGGAGCTGACCGCTGATCGGGCTTGCAGTGTATTTTTATTTTCAAAATGCATTTGAAAAAAAATAATTGAAATGAAATAATTTTTTTAAAAAAGCTCAAATTTTCATTAATTATTGTGTCCAAAATTTTTTATCTAAATCTGACAATTCAGTTCGGAGATATAAAAGTTTAAAAAAAGTGTTAGATTGAAACTAAATTGTTTACAAAAAAATAAAGAAATGAATATTTTTAAATAAAGCTTGTTGACTGTTTGTCTTTCTATTAGTTCTTTATTTTTATAAAGTTTATTATAGAAATTGAAAACCTTGGAAAATTCGATGCCCACTTCACGAATTTTCACCCAACTGCAATTTATTTTAAAATTACACAGCCGCACAAAAAAAATAAAGTGTCTTGATCTGGGATCGAGACATATGTATTCCGATGTATTTCGATGCGCTGAATCTGAATCCGCCCTCAGAATTTAGCCAATGGGTCCTGGTTTCGCCCTAACCTCAAAAAATACCCTAAAATCGTTAAAATGGTCACTTTTGATCTATCAAAATTGAATCTAACCGCATGTTGATAATTTTCTAAGATCCCTTAATTTAAATAAACTATTCTATAAGCTTTTCAATTGAAAATTGCTATCAAACATTACATCTATCGAACCTAACCTCAAAAACACATCTAAGATTCCAAGCAAACAAATTATAACATACACAGCACAATAAAAATTATGTAAACTCATGAAAGTTACAGCTTAGGTGTTTTTATGATTGCTGATTACGAATCCGGTGTTAGTTTATCAAAATTCAAAATGGCGGATCCAATATGGTGAACAATATAATTAAAATTTGTTTGGATTGGCTTGAAAATCGTTACTCGGGGGTTTTCGGGGTCGCTGATGACGAATCCCATGTCGGTTTTTAAAAATTCAAAATGGCGGATCCAATATGGCGGTCTTTATTATATTAACGATTATTTTAAATTTATTACTCGCGGAATTTTTCGGGACCTTTGATGACGAATCGTATATCAATTTTTATGCTCTGTAAGTCTTACGAATTGCTTCTTAACAATTTTTTCTAACAATTCGTAAGACTTTAAGATTATAAAAATTGATATAGGATTCGTTATCAAAGGTCCCGAAAAATTCCGCGAGTAATAAATTTAAAATAATCGTTAATATAATAAAGACCGCCATATTGGATCCGCCATTTTGAATTTTTAAAAACCGACATGGGATTCGTCATCAGCGACCCCGAAAACCCCCGAGTAACGATTTTCAAGCCAATCCAAACAAATTTTAATTATATTGTTCACCATATTGGATCCGCCATTTTGAATTTTGATAAACTAACACCGGATTCGTAATCAGCAATCATAAAAACACCTAAGTTGTAACTTTCATGAGTTTACATAATTTTTAGATATTGACATATTGACATATGTCTCGACCCCAGATCAAGATACTTTATTTTTTTTGTGTGGCTGTGTTATGATATGTACAAACCAGAAAAAGTCATAATTTGTTTAATAAAGTTTTATCGTGTAATGAGATTTTATGTCAGATAGACATTTGTCAAAATATTTGAAATAGTAGGAAATGGAATAGCGGTAAATGAAGTTAAAGAGTAAACAGAAAAAAAGAAAAATATATAAAAGTGAATGACAGAGCAACAACACCGTAAATTTGAGATCCGAATGAGATAAAGAGTTTATATAATCAAAATAAATCGAAACACGTATAATATTTGAAAATCATCTATTTAATAAAAAACTGTTTGTATCTGGAATTTAAGACAATAATATAAGACAATAATATAATATTCATAAAAAAGAAAATATTCATTAAGAAGCATAGACTTCATGAACTAAACTCAAAAAATTTTGTTTTAACTTTTCAGCGGTTCTTTATCTATTTATGAATTTTTCATCTAATTTGAAGAATACATCATTTACCATAAAACAAATACCTTATTTATAAAATTGAAATTTAAAAACTTGAAAAAATTTACAGACAGTATCGGCACCATCCCACAAATGTAAAAATGAAGATGATGAAGATGACTTGGAGGCTCTGAGACTTGCTGCTTTACAAACATTACGCGTTAAAGATACATTGCAGAAGAAACGTCACTCTCCTCATCAAAGTCATGGTGGAGCTTTTCAAGGGACACAGTCACTGCGTTCTTATTATAAACAGGCAAGAGATCATTTTCATCACAGACAACAGAGGCAGAATGGAGTCAGACATGTAAGAGAATATATTTCTTAGTTTTCCTTTTTATACTTATAAAGTAAGATACTGTTTGCTGTAGTTAAGTCTTTATTGAGATTTAAAAAAATATGATCAAAATTATAAATAAAAACAAACGTGTATTAACCCTTTCGTGCTTCCGGGACATGAATGTCCCACTTAGAGAAATGTATGTTATTCTTACAAAAGTCAACTAATTAATTTGCGGTAAATTTCTTTCTATTCCGAATGGCCGCTGCTACAATTAAAAAAATAATGTACTAAGATTATAATTTTTATAAACAATAGGTAAAATATTTATAAAAAAATAGCGAAATCTACTTTTTCAAAGTTTCATTAAATTTGTTTACGAATCTAAAGTCAGATTTTCAAAATTCAAAATGATATTTTTTTTCAAACCTGCTCCATTTTGAATTTTTAAAATCTGACTTCAGATTCGTAATCAGCGACCCCGAAAACCCCCGAGTAACAAGTTTTATGTAAATTTGAGAAATTTTAAAAAAATGTCCGCCATATTGGATCCGCCATTTTGAATTTTCAAAATTTTGAAAATCTGACTTCAGATTCGTAATAAGTGACCCCAAAAAGCCCTTAGTAGCAAGTTTCAACAAAATCCAGTAGCTGTGTTTCTCGGCTGCACGAAAGGGTTAAAAAAATATCAATTTCTTGCATTCTTAAATTTTTTTCAATGAAGAGATCTCAAGAATCCATTGGTAGTTGAATATTTTTTTGTAAAAGGTTTTTCTTTTATAAATGTATAATTTAATTTACATTGAATTTCAGAATTACTTCCCTAAAAATACTTACCGCAATCCGAATTTGATAGAAATTGTTCCACAAGGAGAAGTAAATGCGACATCTGTTTCAAAGGAAAATATTGACACAGGAGTTAATCAAACTTCTTCAGGTAAATTAATATTTTTATATACTTTGTAAACACATTGTTTAACCTGAACCTAAATAAATAGTTGTATTTAATATCAAAGTAAAAATGAAATAGTCCAAATTAATTTTAACAAAATTATAAATTTATTTGCTGCAAAATTGAAAAATGATAAAACTGTAGGAGGGTTAAAATCCTCACACGATTATTGAATAAAGAAACAATTATTATTTTTAAATCTTCTACATTTAAATTCTTTACTTTAAAAATTTCTTTTTAAACAACTTAAATCTTGAACAACTATCATAAAAAAATTAATTATTTAATGAATAATTTTACTTAAATATTTCAAAGTTAATTCAATTTTAAAAAAGGGTTGCGTTTACAATTTTCATAAACAGTTGAACTTCAAAAGATTTTAATTTGAAATTTGATGAAATTTCAATTTTGAATGAATTTAATAAAACAATTTGAAGAACTTAGATTTTTGAAAAATTTTAATAATTCAAAATCTTCTAAAATTAGTTAAATTTGTCGATATATATTTAATTAATTAATAAAAATCATGGATTTATAGTAGAATTTTAGTTAAAAACACTAAAAATTGGAATTTTAGAGAAGTTACAAATGTTTCCAGAAATTCAATTATGTTTAAAACTTATTAAAAATTTTCGTAAATTTGAATTATCTTTAAAAATAATAAAATTCTTCTCCAAAATTCAATACTTTTAAAAAAAAAATTTAAATTCCTATCAAAATTTCAATTATTTTTAAAAATAATAAAATTCTTCTCAAAAATTCATTTCTTTTCTAAACATTTTATAAAATTCTAAGTCAAGATTAAATTATTTTCAATAATAATAAAAATTTCATTCATAACTATTTACCTACAAATTTTTTTATAAATTTCTTTGCAATAATTCAGTTATTTTCAGAAATAAAAATTTATTTTACAAAGATTCAATTAATTTTATGAATAATAAAACTTATTATCAGGGACCGTCTCGAAAGTTTAGTTTCGTTTTAGTGTTTGAGTTGACACGAAACTAAATTAACAAAGTGACTTTAGTTTCAAGTCGACACGAAACTAAATTAACAAACTGAGTTTAGTTTCGTGTCGACCCGAAACTAAATTAACAAATTAGATTTAGTTTCGTGACGACTCAAAACAAAAGATTGAAAAACATAATTATTTAGTGTCAATCATAAAAAAATTGTTTCCACTGACTTACGTAACTAGAGCAACATAAGTAATTAATGTAAGTTATGTAACCAGAGTAAATTATGTAACTATAGTAATTTACATAATTAAAGGAAGTTACGTAACCAGAATAACTTACGCAATTAATTAAACTCACGTAAGTTACGAAACTAGAATAACTTACGCGATTAATCAAACTTACGTAAGTTACGTAACTTACATAAGTTTGATTAATTACACAAATGAAGTAAATTTGACCATTTTACGTAACTTACGTAAGTTTAACTAATTGTGTAAATAAAGTAATTTTGACCATTTGAGTAAGTTACGTAACTTAGGTAAATGGTGATTATTTGCATTCGTTGAGTAAATTCCACCATTTACGTAAGTTACGTAACTTGCGTAAGTTTGATTAATTATGTAAGTTATTCTAGTTACGTAACTTACGTAAGTTTGACCATTTACGCAAGTTACTGTAGTTACGTAATTTACTCTGGTTACGTAACTTACATTAATTACTTACGTTGCTCTAGTTACGGATGACAAGGGAAACAATTTTTCTGTGATTGACACTAAATAAGTATGTGTTTCAGTCTTTTGTTTTGAGTCGACACGAAACTAAACTCATTTTGTTAATTTAGTTTCGTGTCGACTTGAAACTAAAGTCACTTTGTTAATTTAGTTTCGTGTCAACTCAAACACTAAAACGAAAGTAATTTCTATTTAGTTTCGTTTTAGAACCGGTCCCTGCTCATTATAGAATTTCAATTATTTTAAATGCAATTTCAACCGTATTCCTTGAAAAATGTAATTATTCTTAAAAATTTGATTAAAATACATCGAAAAAGTTAAATTTTTTCAAAATTTGTTGATAAAATCCTTTATGAGAATTTAATTTTGAGAAACATTTATTCATTCAATAAATTATTTATTTTCGTATTTAAATAATTGAATTTTCGTGAAATTTTCTAATAAAAAAATAGTTGAAATCCTGTGAAGAATTTTATTATTTATGAAAATAATTGAATTCTTGCAACCAAATTTTGTTAAATTTCTTTTAAATAATTGAATTCTTTTGAGAAATTTTATTAAAATAGTAGATTTTGAAAATATTTGAATTTCAGCAAAGAATTTCATTATTTGTGAAATGTAATTGAATTGATGTCTAAAATTGTATTACTTGTAAAAATAAGTGAATTCTTGCAAAGGATTTTTAAAAAATTTTTGTAAATAATTTAATTTTTTTTTTGAAAAATTTTATATAAATTTTAATTATTATCAGTTTGAATTTCAAAAAGATTTGAATTTGAAAGTCTTATTTTCTGTGAAAAAATAATAATAATTAATTAATTAACTATATTAATTTGAATGTTCTTTCATTCTTTCATTCACTTTTTCTGTCCCTCACACTCTGAAGTTGTCTTTTATTTATACTTTTGTTTTTTGTTAACTTTAGATAGAAAATAGAAATCATCAGAATTTTTTTCACTTTTTTTCATTAAAAGACTAAAATTTTGTTAAATATTATGTTTTGTCAAATTGAAATTATTTTTGTTCTTTACTTCTAAAAAAAAATTAGAAAATTATTAAACAACTGTGATTAAGAAATAGAAAATTTATTTATTTTCCATTATTTTCTTTTTCAATCACAATTTTTTTATGAAAATTATTATTTTGTTTTAGAAAAAGAAGAAAAATATTTGAACAATTTATATTTTAATCTGGGTCAGACCATTATATTTCAAATAAAGTCGTTGCGGCCTAATTTTTAAAAAATTGATACTTTTAGAAATGAATCTGTATGATCTCTGAAGAACGAAATGAAAAGAATTATATTAAAATATTTATTACTTTTCTTAAAATATAAGTTTTAAGTGGAGAAAGTGCGAAAAAATAACACTTTTTTAGCAATTAGAAAATAATTAAAAAGTATTGAAAAATTCTTTAAAGTGCAAAAAGATTTATTGATTCATGTTTAAAATTAGTTGATTAATTATTCTTTAATAAAAAAACTATTGAAAATATAAAAATAATAGATAAAATATGTTTTTAAAGTCGAACGGTCAAATAACCTAATTTTGACGTTTTTATCAATTAATTACGAGAAGGTGGAACTATTGAATTAAATAAAAACTCACCGAATATAGAGTATTTTCGATGAACTTTCAGGATTTCATATTACTTTTTTAATTTTTCCTTTAAATATACAAAAAATATTGAGTTGAAAGTCCGCGATTTCTGAATTGTTGCGTACTTTACAACTTAATAACTCCGTTAAAGAAAAATAAAAAAATTTGGCATTTTCACAACTTCTAAATCACAACGAAATCTATACACTTAAAAATTTTCTTTTTGGTCCCGTGTCTAATTTAATAAATATAAAGGTTTAAAAATTGCACACTTTTTCAGGTTAAAACTATTTATTTTCTTAAAATTGAAGTTGGCTTTTTATTGTAAATCACGTTCCGATCATAGTGTTTAAATTAAAAGCCAACTTCAATTTTAAGAAAATAAATAGTTTTAACCTGAAAAAGTGTGCAATTTTTAAACCTTTATATTTATTAAATTAGATCCGGGACCAAAAAGAACATTTTTGAGTGTATAGATTTCATTGTGATTTAGAAGTGGTGAAAATGCCAAATTTTTTTATTTTTCTTTAACGGAGTTATTAAGTTGTAAAGTACGCAACAATTCAGAAATCGCGGACTTTCAACTCAATATTTTTTGTATATTTAAAGGAAAAATTAAAAAAGTAATATGAAATCCTGAAAGTTCATCGAAAATACTCTATATTCGGTGAGTTTTTATTTAATTCAATAGTTCCACCTTCTCGTAATTAATTGATAAAAACGTCAAAATTAGGTTATTTGACCGTTCGACTTTAAAAACATATTTTATCTATTATTTTTATATTTTCAATAGTTTTTTTATTAAAGAATAATTAATCAACTAATTTTAAACATGAATCAATAAATCTTTTTGCACTTTTAAGAATTTTTCAATACTTTTTAATTATTTTCTAATTGCTAAAAAAGTGTTATTTTTTCGCACCTTCTTCACTTAACACTTATATTTTAAGAAAAGTAATAAATATTTTAATATAATTCTTTTCATTTCGTTCTTCAGAGATCATACAGATTCATTTCTAAAAGTATCAATTTTTTTAAAAATTAGGCCGCAATGACTTTATTCGAAATATAATGGTCTGACCCATCTTATCTTTGAAACAGGATTTTTCACAGGAATTAAGACATTCAAAAATTCAAAATTCAAACCTTTTTTAAATTAAGCAACTTATAAAAGTATTGTTTATAAAACATCAATTGCTTCGAGTCCAAGACTCGGAGTGATCGATTTCTTCATGTTTTCTAATAAATTAAAGATGACCGAGAGATAGAATCATTATTTTACATTATAAGAATATTGTTACTGTAACTTCATCAAAATTATTTTCATCATTCTAATTAAATTATTATTTTCTAGAATTTTAAATTATTTTTTATGAAAATAATAATTGAATTCCTTTAAAAACTTTATAATTTATGAAAATAAATGAATTCTTTGTGAAATTTTAATTATTTTATGAATATAATTAAATGTTTGCGCAGAATTTCAATAAATATTTTTATAATTGAATTCTTTTGAAAAATTTTAGTAGATATTATAAAAATTATTGAATTGAGGAAAATTTTTGAAAATAATTGAAATTTTTACCGAGAATTTTTTTAAAATTTTTTAAATAATTGAATTGATTCGAAGAATTTTATCAAACTTTTTTAAAATAATTGGATTTCTGAAACGAATTTTATTAAAATTTTCAAAAATAATTGAATTCTTATGAAAAACTTTTATTAATTTTTTTGTTAAATAATTTTTTGATTTATTGCGAAAAAATTTATAAAACATTTGCAAATGATTGAATTCTTGCAAAGAATTTTATCGAAAAATTTGATAATAATTGAATTTGTTCGAAGAATTTTATTGTTTATCAAAATAATTGAATTTAGGAAGAATTTTATTAAAATTTTACATAATCTTAATTAAATTCGTTTGAAGAATTTCTTTGAGTTTCTTTAAAATAATGGACTTTCTTTAATCATTTTAATTACAAGTTTTCAAAGTAATTGAATTCTATATGAATAATTTCTTTCAAGATTTTATAATAATCCTCTTTCTTATTAATTGAAATTAAGCATTTAATTCTTCAATTTTATTAAAAAATTTTAGAAAATAATTGAATTTTTTTGAAAAATTTCTTTAATTTATTGAATGCAATCGAATTTTTTAATTATTGTATTGAAAATAATTGAATACCTGAGAAGAATTTTATTATTTATGAAAAATACTTTAATTCTTGCGATGAATTTTAATAATATATTTCTTTTTAAATAATTGAATTTTTTTGTGAATTTTTATTGAAATAGTAGATATTAAAAATAATTGAATTTTGGAATTCATTTAATTCTATGAAGAATTTAATTCAAATTATTTTGAAAAAAATCGAATTGTTAAAAATTATTTCATTAAAATCTTTGAAAATTAATTTTAATAAAAATTTTAAGAATAATTACATTTTTCGAGAAATTCCATTAACATTGTACCAAAAATAATTGAAATTCTGCGATGATTTTTATTATTTATGAAAATAATTGAATTCCTGGTTAAAAAATGTTATTCTTTATGAAAATAATTGAATTATTGCGAAGAAATTTATAAAAAATTTGTAAATAATAGAATTCCTCTGAAATTTTTATTATTTAATTCATTCATTCAAAATTGTCATTTTCTAAAATTTCAAATTAAAATTTTTTTAAAATCATTGAATTAGTTTTGGAAAATATTTTATTAAAATCGTAGATATTAAAAATCACTAAAATTAGAAAAATTTCTGAAAATAATTGAACTTTGGAGAAGAATTTTGTTATTTATAAAGATAATTGGGATTTTTACGAGAATTTTTTTTAAGTTTTGAACATAGTTGAATTTAATAAGAAGAATTTTATTTTTTTTAAAGAATTTTTGCAATTATTTTGAAATTCTACAAAATTTAATTTTTTTTAGTATTTTCAACAAAAATTCAAATTTTCAAATTTTATTATTTTTAAAATTGCTAATTTTATTTAAAAAAGGTAGTAAGAAATTAGCCGCGCGATTTGTTGCTCGTTAAATATTTATTCAAAAAAGAAGTTATTGATGTTTCGGATTAATTTTACTATTAAAGAAATTCGTAAATAAATGTAATAGAACATTTCTTTTAGCATCTAATAATTTTTAGAGGAATCAAAATATTCTTTAGGGTCTGGAAAAAAGTTAAAATTAAACCGGAAAGACCGTACTTTTGGCTAGGGAATACAGAAAAATAGTTTTGTCAAATTTTCAAATGGAAATTGCACTCTGTTGAACCGTATATAATTTTATTTAAAAAAATGAAAATTATTTTAAATCTCAACACAGTTAAATTTTGATGCAAAATTTTAATATATAAAAAGGTGTGCAGAGTCTAATGGTGTCCTATTTAACTGTAAAATTTAACAAAATTAATTTTTTATTAATAACATGTGCTGAACGTTTTTTCTATTCGTTTTTCATTTGTAATTTTAATTTCTTCTGTATTTTTTTCATACTAGAAAAAACTTTATTTTTCGAACTCTTAATTTCATAATTATCCCTCATTCGAATTTGCCACTGATTTTCATTAACAAAATTATTTGCAGATGGATCAAAATTTCAAAGATATGACGATAATGCAAGTGGCTCAGAGGATGACGAAGTGAAGGATATTGATGTTAAAGTAGAAGTGAAAGCAGAAGAAATAGAATCCACTGAAGTTGATGAGAATGTAGCGGATAGGGAAAGTGAAAGTGGTCTCAACGAATGTTTGTCAGAAAGAACTGCCGAGGAAGCAGATGAAGATCGACTTCTCAACGACGATGATGACGATGTTCTTCTTATGGCCGATTTAGAAGAAGAAGACAGTCTCGAGCGTCTAATGGATGAAATGGAGAGGGAAATAAAGGACGACAAAATAGAAATAACGGAGAAGAAAGTGACAAAGAAAGAAAAAGTTGTACTGAAAAAAGTACGAGATGATTCTCGTAAACTTGAAACTAAAGTAAAGTTGAAAGTTGAAGTACCTAAAGTTAAAGAGGAAGTTGTCAAGGAAAAGGTGGACATTCCTGTTGCTCCCAAACCTGCTAAACCTGAAGTAAAAGAAGTTGTTGCTAAACCCGAACCAAGACCTCTTTCTCCTCGAACAACAAATATTAGGAGACGATCTGTTTCTCCTAAGCCTCGACCTTGGAGAAAAGTATCGCCTCGCAGATCACCGAGAAGATCACCTTTACGATTATTAAAAAAGCCGTTGAGAGAAATTTCCAGGTATAGATCACCGAGAAAATCTCCAACAAGATATTCACCTCGATCTCCAAAAATTTCCCCTCGTCAAAAGTCTCCTAGAAATTCACCTCAGAGATCTCCTGATAGAAGATCTCCGCTAATGTCTAGAGCCATGTCTCCCAGGAATAGGTCTCCAAGACCCACTCGATCACTCTCTCGATCACCGAGAATGTGGTCAAGATCTTCAAGGTCGCGATCAAGAACGCCAAGACGATTATCGCCTAGAAGATTACGATCTCCCAGGTATTCACCTCACAGATACTCTCCGAGACCGAAAATTAGAGTTTCACGATCCAGAAGTCCCCGATCGCCACGAAGAAGAATTTCACGGTCCAGGAGTCCTCGATCACCCAGGAGAGGATCTCCTCGACTCAGATCACCGAGAATGTCTCCAAGAAGGCTCTCCCCACGTTATCGTTCACCAAGAGGATCTCCACGACGATCTCCTTGGTCCTCCCCGAGAAGATCGCCTCGTTTGTCACCCAAAAGGCTTAAATCCCCTCGATGGTCACCCAAAGACTGCACTCGAAAGTCTAGAGTTAAATCTGCTTCTCCGGAAAAACGTGGCAATTCCCCCCTGAAGAAAAATCTCACCGAGGAGAAGAAGACATCCGAACTTGATAAACCGAAACCCAAAAAAGAAACTCTTCCCCAAAAATCTCAACCCGAGGTAAAAGAAGAGCAAATCCTAGATCCTATTCTAGAAGCTCGGAAACGGAAATTCGAGTCCATTACTCCAATTGATCCGATTAATGCCAATAAAACAATTAAATTAAGCAACAAGAAGGAAGAAAGTAAAAAATTAACTCTCAAACAGCCGGAAGTAAAGGAAGTAGATGTTAAGAAAATTATTGTTAAGCGAACGGAACCCACCGAACCTATGGAGGAGTCTGTTGAGAAAAGAAGGAGAAAAGTTATAACTTTAGAACCTAAGGATGAAGAGGAAGATTTATTACCTGAGGAAATATATGATAGTGAAAGTATAGAGGAAGAAACTAATGAAGAGGTGGAGGAGAAAATTCAAAATGTAGAGGAAGTTTGTTTGGAAGTGCATCCGATAAATCAGGAGAAGAAGAAGAAGAAGGATAAAGAAATCTATCAGGTTGGAAAATTGAAAGATCTATCGATTGCAGAACGCATTTCAAAGGAGAAGAAATTGAAGAAGCGAAAAGTTGAGACTGTTATAAGTGGGACAAGTGAAATTGAAACGGATTTAGAAGATGTTACTATTGATGAAGAGGGTGATTTACGTACGGAACTTAGTAGGAGGCGAGCAGAACGGTTAAATAGAGCTGTTCCTATTCAGTCGGCAAGACTCTTGCAATCAGCCTTTAAAGGAGTTGTTAACGAGTGAGTATTTTTATATACTTTTATATTATTTATTTAATTAGCAGGCTTCACAGTCTGTACCCTATTTCCCTAAAAGTCCCCTTTTTTAATTTTGGCCCCCAAACGTACCCTATTTTGAAAATTCCCCCTAAATTTCCCCTATTTTTTTTCTTTTATCTTTTAATGATGAATTCACACCAAATTTAGCTTCGTAAACTATGAAACTGCCACTAATTCTAATACAAAAGCGTCAAAAAATTTTTCTATTTCTGCCAAGAATGAATTTTTTAATATTATTTAATTATTACAAAAGTTTTAATGCAATCATCTTGATAAATAACAAAATTCTTCACAGAAATTTAATAATTTTTTGGATTTTTTAATAAAATTCTTTACAAAATTCAATTATTTTCATAAATTACAATATTCATCACAAGAATTCAATTATTTTCAAAAGTAATAAAATTCTTCGAAGAAATTCAATTATTTTTATACAATTTTCACGAATATCTCGTCAACAATTCAATTATCTTTACAAATAGCAAAATTTTTCTAAGAAAATTCAATTATTTTCAAAAATTTATAAAAATCTTTGCAAAAGTTCAATTACTTTCAAAAGTTTTTTGCAATTCAATAATTTTCAATATTTACTATTTTCATAAAATTTATCAACAGATTTAATTATAGAAAAAATTGTTTGATACAATTCTACGAAAAGATTCAATTATTTTCATAAATAATAAAATTTCACTTATACGAATTGAATTATTTTCATTGCAGAATTTCAAATATTTTTAATAAAATTTTTAAAAGATTCATTGAAAAATGCAATTATTATTAAAAATTTTATTAAAACTTGAGGAAAGAATTCAATTTTAAGAATCATTTAATTATTCAATAAAACAAAAAAATTTACAGTCTTTAGTTATTTAGTTTACAGTCTTTAGTTATTTTAGTACTCTGTGCGAAAGGATTTTACCCATCAACTTCTTAAATAAATAAATAAATAAAATTCTTTGCAATAATTCAAATATTTTCAGACTGTACCGGCCAAAATTGGCAGTCCACCCATTTTTGAATGAATGAAAAAAATTTTTTAACATAAAATTTATGAAAACTTAAATTTTTTTTGGTTTATATTTTGAAAGACAATAAAATTTTGAAAAGAATAAGACCTCACAGAAGTTATTTGGCAAATATTTTTTCAAAATATTCTTAAAAAATCGTCATTTTCAATGTTTTACAAAAATTTGAATAACTTCTAAAATAATAAACGCTTTTTAATAATCTTAAGCTTATTTTAAAGGCCATTTTCTACGGAATAAGAATTACTTATAGGCATTAACCTGTAATTTTTTTCTTGGAATAAGCATGACGTCAAAGTTGGACAAAAAAATTGGAAAAATTTAAAATAAATTTTTTGTACTAAAAACTATTCTAGAACATATATAAAACATGATATGGTGTAGATTTTTCAAGAAAATTTAATAAAAAAATATGTTTGAATTTCAAAAATTATTTTTCTTTTAATAATATTATTTCAAATTTTTTTGTCCAACTTTGACGTCATGCTTATTCCAAGTAAAAAATTACAGGTTAATGCCTGTAAGTAATTCTTATTCCGTAGAAAATGACCTTTAAAATAAGCCTAAGATTATTAAAAAGCGTTCATTATTTTAGAAGTTATTCAAATTTTTGTAAAACATTGAAAATGACGATTTTTAAGAATATCTTCTACAAATTTTGACCAAATGACTTCTGTAAGGTCTTATTCTTTTCAAAATTTTATCTTCTTTCAAAATATAAACCAAAAAAAATTTTAGTTTTTCATGAATTTTATGTTAAAAAATTTTGTCATTCCTTTAAAAATGAGTGGACTGACAATTTCGGACGGTACTGTAAATAACATTTTATTCCTCCCAGAAAATCAATTATTTTCAAAAATTTTTAAGTAATTTTGCAAAAGAATTCAATAAATTTGATAAACAACAAAATCGCATAAATTCTTCCCATAAAATCAATTATTCTAAGGAATTTTAATAAAATTCTTTTCCAAAATTCAATTATTTTGATAAATATCAAAATTTATCACAAGAATTCAAGTCTTTTGAAAAGTAATTAAATACTTTGCAAAAATTAAATTATTTTCAAAATTTTTTAAAAATTCTCGTCAAGAATTAAATTATCATTATAAATAGATATAGGGAAAGTCTTCTCAAGAATTAAGTTATTGTCAAAATTTTTTTAAAAATTCATCTCAAGAAGTCAATTATTTTCAAAAATTTAAATAAAATTCTTCTTATGAATTCAATTGTTTTCAAAAATTATTATTTAAATTCTTCTCAGGAATTCAATTATTTTTAAAAAATTTAATAAAATTCTTCAAAAAGTTTTCAATTATTTTCAAAAATTGTTATAAAATTCTTTAATATAATAAATTTCATTAAAATTTTAATTAAATTCCTTAAAAGAAATTAAATATTTTTAAAAGTTGTTAATACAATTCTTCGTAAAAATTAAATTTTAAGAAACATTCAATATTATTTATTTTTGTATTAAAATAATTGATTTCTCGTAGAATTAAATTATTATTTTTTGTATTTTTAACTAACAATTCTGTAGAATTAATTTTTTTTGAAAAAGTTTAATTGAATAATAATTGATGTTATTGATTTAAAGTAGAATTTTAGTTAAAAATTCTAGAAAATGTTAATTGAATTGAAATGATACAAATAATTTTGAAGAAATTACAGTAACAATATCCTTATAATAATAAAATAATGTTTTTGTCAGTCGGTCATCGTTAATTATTATAAAACTTAAAGAAATGGATCACTCCGAGTCGAAGACTCGGAGTAATCCATTTCTTTGTTTTATAATAATATTCATTATGAGTTGTTCAATTTAAAAAGGTTTGAATTTGAAATTTTTGAATACCTTAATTTCAATGAAAAAAAAATGATTAAATATTTATTTGAAATAAAACTATTGATGTTTTTGAATAATTTTACTTTTGATGAAATTTGTAAATAAATTTAATAGAACATTTTTTTGAGTATCTAATAATTTTTAGAGTGAATCCAGAATATTCTTTAGGGTCAGGGAAAAAGTGAAAGTTGTGTTTGGAAATGAGAGAAAAGTTAGGGAAAAATGAAGTTAAATTTTTGTGGCAACCAATTTCATTTAACCAATTTTTATGGTCCCCTAAAACTCCCCTATTTTTTAATTTTCAGTACCCTATTTCCCCTAAAATACTTTTTAAGGGCAATGTGAAGTCTGAATTATCAACCATTCAAATTTTTTTTCATAAAAGTAAAATATGAATTGAAATATAGATTTAAAGAAGAATTGTAGTTAAATATTCTAGAAAATAATAATTGAATTGAAATGATGAAAATAATTTTGAACAAGTACATTATTCTTACCTATATAAAATAATAATTTTATCCCTTGGTTTTTGTTAATTATTATAAAAACATGAAAAATCGATTACTGATTGACTTCCTGTTGTAATAATATTCTTATAAGTTATTAAATTTCAAAGGATTAGAATTTGAAATTTTTAAAAATCTTAATTTCAATGGAAAAATAATAATACTTAAATATTTATTCGAAAAAAAGTTATTAATGTCTTTGAATAATTTTACAATTAAAGAAATTCGTAAATAAATGTAACAGAACATTTTTTTGAGTAAAATTTTTTCCTTTATTTTCTAAAAATTCAAAAATTTTCATTATTATTCTGAATTAAAATTTGTAATTGATAAATAGAGTTTATAAACATTTTTTTCCTTTATTTTTAAAAAACTTTGAATTTTATTAAAACTATTATTGTAATTAAGAAATAGAAATGATGCAAATTATTTCCTTATGAAAATTGAGAATTTTCTACCAAAATATTAAGAAACTGGAATATGTAATGTTTTTTTTCCAAAATAAAATAAGTTTGTGAACAATATTGTTATTGAGAAATAAAACTTATGCATAAAATGGGTATATTTCCTATTTCTTAATCATAAATTTCTAGCTGTATATTTTCGATTTGTGAAACAATATTTTTTAAAAAGAAAAAATAAAAAAATGAATACTAAGATTATTATAGTTAATATTTAAACATTAATGTAAGTATGCTATTAAACAAAATGAAGAAAGCTGGTTTAAAGGCACTTTATACATTGTTTCTAATGCAAAGAAATTTCTTTTACAGGGTTGCTAAAAATAATGCAAAAGTGAATCAGAGGTTCGCTTTGAAAGGAACTGAGAAACGTGAGTAAACTTTTTCATTGATCTAATCTTAGTATAACATAACAATAAATAATATGTCTGCTTAGAGGTTATTCTAAGTACATTTAAGGAGATTATTGGAATAGGTCCCAGACAATCTTTGACGATAAAAATTTTTCCAAAAAGAGTTTTTTTTTATAGAAAAACTATGATGTCGAAGTTACGCCGTTAGAGTGCATTTTTTATTTAAACAGTTTTTGTAAAAAATGTTATGATTTAAATATAAACTTAGAAACTGATTTTATATTACTTAGTTGACGAATTGAATGGAAAATAATTTGAACACAAACACTTTTTACAAAATCTGACAGTCTTATAAATTAAAAAAATCCAAAAGATTTCTTGAATCCATGCAGAAACGCGGTTCCAATGAAAAATTGAAAAGTGATGTAATGACAGGCTGGGATTGGGAAGCATTCAGTAAAAAATTGTGTCTTTGTTGACAATTTTACAAACAGAATTGAATAGCATTTATTTTTTAACGAAACGTAGTTCTATCATGATATAGAAAGGTATTGGACAGAAATAGCATTTAGAAGTATTGAATACAGAGTTTGAATTATTTTAATCCTTTTCAATTCCTCGCTTCTTATCGGGTTACATTGGGACCAAAGACTAAACCGTTCGTTACATTTGTGCGTTCACGACAATGGGTGTTCATTACAATGGAGCCCGACTGTAATTAATTTTTTTAAATTACAAAACTTACATTAAATATTTTATATTTATAGCAACTCAAAAAGAAGTGAGGCGAGTAACTGTGTTGCATCGAACGCTCAGTGATCTCCATGACTCTGAAGGTACATTAAATTCATATTTCCTAAACACAAATGAATACATATTAGTGTCTACTAACCTAAAGCTTATAAATTTGTTTAATATTGTAACACAAGCATAGGCGTAGCTAGGTAGGGGCCAGGAGGGGCACGGCCCCCTCCGAAATTTCTCCGGGCCCCCCTGAAGAAATGACATAGACATTAATAAAAAATAATACATTTAACGTATAGGGCTAAATTTTAGTTAAATTTAGTGCCTAGAAAAACATTCTTCGAAAATTTAACATTAGCCCCCTTGTCCCCCATAAAGATATAACTATCAGAATATGCGCACCGGGGCCGGGCCCCCCCTAGCCAAAAGTTCTAGCTACGCCTATGAACACAGGCCGACACTGATTTTGGTGCGGCAAATGTCGAAGCTGTTTCTAATAGGTTTTTTCACGCTAATTAAGAATCCGTAAATGAAAATTAGCCATCAGCTCTGGTTCTCGAGAAAAATGGGTCTAAAAAGACAAAAAAAATCGCGTTTATGGCAAAGTTTGAGCACTTCTAGCGACGAAACGAAAGATCGTAGAAACTTCTAGTTGGGTCCAAATTAAAGCTTAATCTTTCGTCTACAATCCCTGAAAATCCCATTCCTGCACCATTACCTCAAAGTCAATGGTAGTTAAATTTTAATAGCGAAAACTAATTCTGTCAAATTTTGGTTGCCTTTTGCTTTGAAACTGAAGATTATTAGCATTATTAGAAATTTTAATTTTTTCGAAATTCAAAATGGCGGCTAAAATTTATAAAATTTTGAATAGTAGCAGAAAGACAAATTGCAGACACTTTTTCTCATCACAAATGACTAAAATTAGTATAAAACTGACATCTACGATAAAATTTTATCACTATGAACAATTTAACAATATTTTAAACAATTTTTATAAACAAATTGTTTTTTGAAAGACACAAATATTGAAAAAAAGAATTTCGTTTCCATATGGCTCTTATTTTTACACGGAAACAAAAGTACGTGAAATTTTCATTGACTCGGTACTTGACTTTTGGATACGACACAAAATACTAAAAACAGTCTAGCATGAGAGTTTCAAAAGCAGTCAATGAAAATTTCTAGTACCTTGCTTGAGAATTTCATTGACTTTCAAAAAAATTGTAAAATAAAAAAAATAATTTCCACTTGTTCACACCGTTTTTCTGAAATTCACTCATTCATTCACATATTTGTATAATTAATCACACAAACAAAGAACAATTATTGTATCACTTTTCGACGTTCGTCAACACTTATGAACTAACCTATAACACACACATATATTCGCGTATAACTTAAATATAAACACACACTTAACACTTAAAAGTACGTATCGAATTGTTCTTATATACCACATGGTGAAATTTTTCACGACTTCTGAGACATGCTATTTCACTGAAAACTGAGACTTGCATAACATTCTGTTTTGTGAGAAACACAAAACAAAAAATATTTTTTTGAAAGTCAATTCTTGAAGACAAATATATATTAACACTATTTGTTTTTCATAAAATAATAGTATATTCACATCTGAAATTAACACAAACGGAAACAGACGATCAGCTGGCATTTACCTTGGGTAGAAACGCGCAACGCACACTGCGCATGCTCTACAGAATTTTCAAGCGCAGTCAACTAATCTTTCACGTACTTTATAAAACTGAACAAATGACTTTTCGTTAAAATTTAAAAAACACTGTTGCCCATACTAGTACTAGAATAACTCTAGGACATTTCTATATTTTCTAATAAAAAGTATATGGAACAGCCTTGTATTTTGTGTCCTATCAAAAATTCAAGCACTTTCAAGGAAGGATTCACGTACTTTTTTTTCCGTGTACACATACGTACCACCTACTTCAATAAATCATAACTTTCTTAAAACTTAACGGATCAACTCCGCTAAGGTCTCATTTTGAAGGGGTGAGCGAGAGTAACAAATACATATGAATGCCATTTTCCAAAATACTACCCTTTATGAAATACACCCCTTCAAAACACGCAAAAATGACAAAAATTAAAAAAAAGGTATAAATTCAAGAACAAATTTTTTTCGGCTTTCAAAGTAACATATGTTTTAAAATATTATAAACTTTGTAAAAAAATTAATAACAAAATTTTACCTCAGGGTAAAAAAAATAAATGAAAACTACCCCAAAAAAACGAAACAATTTAAACAAGTTGTTCATTTCATGACCATTTAGCTTCCTCAATATATAAATATTTGGTAAAATTTACACTTTCATATGCCAATTGCTTCTTTTTTTATGATAGAATAATTATTACAAAATATTAATATTAACATTAAATAAATTATGAAAAAAATACCAAAATTTGACTTTTTTGTGAAAAAGAAAAATATTTATTACTTTTATAAATTTTGATAAAATATATACTTTGTATACATCAATCGATTCGTTTTCTTGTCAGGAATGTAATTTTGAGAATAATTAATGAAAATATTAACAAATAAAAAATTATTTTAAAAAATCCAAGAAAAAAAATTTTCAAAAATTTTTAAAAAATTGTATAAAAAAAATTTTTGTAGATATTTTTGAAAATCCATGTGTCAGATTTTAGGTATTAATAATTGCAATAAACCTGCAAAATTTCAGGACAATCCATCAAACTTTGTCTGAGATAATTTGTACACAATTTTTTGTGACATACACACACACAAACATCTGGACATTTGCTCAGAATTGAATATACATATGTTCTAGATGGAAATGAGGCCATATAACCTTCTTTTGAAAAAATTGAAAATCGTCACGAATGCAAAGCTTCCTCATGAGGAAGCAAAATCTGCCAAATTCGCCTAAAATTTGTTACTCGGGGGTTTTCGGGGTCGCTGTTTACGAATCCAATGTTAGTTTTCAAAAATTCAAAATGGCGGATCCAACATGGCGGACGAAAAATTAAAAATTCATCAGATTCGTCTAAAAATTGTTACTTGTGGCTTTTCGGGGTCGCTGAATATGAATCCGATGTCAGATTTCAAAAATTCAAAATGGCGGATCCAACATGACGGAAGATAAGTTTAAGAATCTACCAAATTTGTATAAAATTTGTTACTCGGGGGTTTTCATTGTCGCTTATTACGAATCCGATGTTAGTTTTCAAAAATTTAAAATGGCGGACAAAAAAAATAAAAAAAATTTATCAGATTCGACTGAATCTTGTTATGCAGTAGGGGTGGTTTCGAGGGGTGTGCTTATTAATATTATCCATATCTGTGTCACTTAGAAACCTTTTTTTATAATTTAGAAGCATTTAGAAGCTATAGATATTTATCATTCACAAAAACTTTTATCAACAAGGGGTGGTATTTGACCATAGGGTTGTTTTTAGAGGCTAGTTTACATTTACTAGCATTACCTAGTCATCATAAAAATATTTTTTTGTATTTTCGAAACTTATAGAATCTTTGGAAATTATTTTTTTAATTGTTCAAAAACTATTGACAGTATGTAAGAATAATTATGAAATAGGGGTGGGTTTCAAGGGGGGTGTTTAACATTATTATCCATATTTGTGTCACTTAGAAACATTTTTTTATAATTTAGATGCATTTAGAATCTATAGATTTTTTTTAAATATTCACAAAAACTATAATCGTCAAAGGGTGTCTATTTGAATTTAAGGGCGGTGTTCAAGTGGTTATTTACAATTATTTTTTATTTTTGAACAACCAGACAATATTTATAAATAATTATAAAGCAGACAGGAGCTAAAAAATATTTAATTTATCACTTAGATTAATTATCAATTTTTTTGGATATTAATATACTTTAAGGGTGGTTTTAAGAGGTGGAACATGTTAAAAAAAAAGTTTTTCTCATATTGAATAATAGAATAATCGAATTTACTAAACATTATACATTTATAATAACGGCAAAAACTCGGCCATTAAAGGGTTAATCATATTTGCTTGAAAATGTTTACTCGGGGGTTTTTGGGTTTGCTGATTACGAATCTGATGTTAGTTTTTAAAAATTCAAAATGGCGAATCTAACATAGCGGTCAATTTTGTTTTAAATTAATTGGATTTACTTAAAAATTGTTATTTGGGAATTTTCGAAGTCACTGATTTAAAAATTTCTCCGCTAATTATTAACCCACAATCTAAATTTAAAAATAAACTAAACCTTGGTAATCAGGGACTATAACAACCTTCGAGTAACAAGTTTCGTGCCAATCTAATAAATTTTTACATTTGTCATCTGACATATTGGATCTGCCATTTTGAATATTGAAAAACTAACATCAGATTCGTCACCAGCGATCCCAAAAACTCCCGAGTGACAAGTTTCAGGTAAAACTAGACAATTTAAAAAAAATCTTCCGCCATATTGGATCCGCCATTTTGAATTTTTAAAAACTGATGTCATATTCGTAATCAGCGACCCCGAAAACCCTGGAGTAACAATTTTTAGTCGATTTTAAAATGTTTACAAAATTCGTGATTTTTAACAATAATTTATGAATTTTTTTAAACAATAGGAATTTTTTTAACGTGATCTAGGTTACATATTTTTAAAGCCCTATTCTTCCTAAAGAGAACGCACTAAATTAGACTCAAAAATATTAATTTTCCTCAAAAATATTGAGGTTTTTAAAGGTGGGACGTATACGTCCCACCGCCCCTCAAAGGGTTAAAGGGTTAAAAGCTAAAAGGTTTTAACTTAAAAAGTTAAAAAAAAGTTTTTAAAGTTTTAAGTTTTTTTAAGTTAACTTTTTAGGTTTTATGAATGTTAAATGTTAAAGATCCTCCATAAACATTAACCTTTTTAAAGGTGTAAAGGTTTTTTAATTTTTTTTAAATTAAAAAAAATGAAGTTAAAATTTTTTTTTAACTTTTAAAAACTTATATAAAGTTTTTTAACCATAAGGTTAAAAACATACATTATGAACGCAATATTTTGTCATTACAAATTTTTCTGAAGTGATTTCCAATGGAAAATATAGAGGCGCATGATTATTCCCCAAATGTGATTTGACCGAACTGTCATTTTCCTGAATTGCATTTATCCGAACTGTTATTTTAACGAAATGTCACTGTTGCGAATGGTCATTTTTGCGAAAATTACTGTAGTAAATCTATAAATGCATACAAGTTTACTACACCAATTTTAGCAAAAATGACTTTTCGCAAAAGTGACAATTCGTAAAAATGGCGATTCGTAAAAATGACAATTCGTAAAAATGTCGATTCGCAAAAATGACAATTCATAAAAATGTCGATTCACAAAAGTGACATTTTGGAACAATAACGATTCGTAAAAATGACAATACGTAAAAATGACAATTCGAAAAAATGACTTTTCGCAAAAGTGACAATTCGTAAAAATGGCGATTTGCAAAAATGACAATTCATAAAAATGGCGATTCACAAAAGTGACATTTCGGAACAATAACGATTCGCAAAAATGACAATTCTTAAAAGTGGCGATTCATAAAAGTGATAATTCGTAAAAATGACAATTCGAAAAAATCACAGTTCGCATAAATGACAATTCGCAAACATGACAATTCGTAAAAATGTCGATTCGCAAAAATGACATTTCGTAAAAATGACAATTCGAAAAAATGACATTTCGGAACAATAACGATTCGTAAAAATGACAATTTGTAAAAATGATATTTCGCAAATGTGGCAATTCGTAAAAATGTCGATTCGCAAAAGTGACATTTCGTTAAAATAACAGTTCGGATAAATGCAATTCGGGAAAATGACAGTTCGCATAAATAACAATTCGTTAAATTGATATTTCGCAAAAAATGCCTTTTCGCAAATGTGGCAATTCGTAAAAATGTCGATTCGCAAAAGTGACATTTCGTTAAAATAACAGTTCGGATAAATGCAATTCGGGAAAATGACAGTTCGGTTAATTTCATAATGTCGCATAAAAATGAGGATTCCTGAAGTCCAAGTTGGCTTGCCGGCAAGACCCTTGGATGTTCTATCATTAATGTGTTAAAAGTTGTTGAAAATATTTTTTAAAAAAAATATATTAATTGTTGTACTTTAATTTACAGAAGAAGTCCCTCTCGAGGCTAAAGTTCCTGTACGTCTGAGACTAGGCGTTAACAAAGTTTTACAAGAAACTAGAGAGACGAAGATCTCTAGAAAGGCATCTAAGAAGCAAGGTCGCAAGGTAAAACATAAAAATAGTTTGCCCTTAGATTCGAAGAATTCATTGTAGCACAAATTGTACTTTTAATGAGCGTAATAATCATTATACATAATTGTGAATGCAGACGTGATATGTTACCTAAATTAATGAAGTTGTTTTCTAATAATAGCGATTTACAATTAGTAATCTAAGCGCTTTAAAAAATTTCGAGATTTTTTCAATATACAAACATAATGCGCTTTTTTTATTAATTTGTCAACCTCCATACAAGCAACGCTTTTTAAAAACAATTTTATTTATATAATTTTCATTCATAATTTTACATTATATATTTATTCGTAATCTTTTTGCTTAGTTTTTCAAATCTTATTTTTCTTATAGCCAAAACTTTTTTATCAATGAGGGCAACGCGGTCAGTTCTGAGAACTGAATTTGGATATTCGTGGTTTGAAACTTAAATTATACTCAAAAGTACAGTTTCATCTGTAACAAAAAATATTTACTCTCATTGAAGAATTATTATCATTGTATATATTTAAAAATAATTCCTCCATAATTATTTACTTTTGATTAAAAAAATTTGTTTCTTTTGTGTTGAATATTTACTATTATTAATTATTAATTCATTATTGTATAAATGAAAAAATGGTCTTTTTGTAAGAAAAAACATATTAGAAATACTTGAAATTTGAGAGTCTTTGAAATATTATTTTCATTTAAATTACCCAGTGTATGATAAGACTTATAAAACTTTTCATTTTTGAAAAAGAAAACATTTTTCACCACATTTAATTTCAACATCTTGTTTTGAATAATGTGGAAGTATTTAAAAACTCTTTCAATTATTTTCAAAACAAGTCAAAATTTATTATTTTACATCCCTTTTGTACCTTTGATCCCAAAATATTTTTAAGGTGCTTTGAAGCACCTCTCAAACAATAAAATCTAGTCGTTTTTAGAGTGAAACGAAACTTAAAAATAATTTCTTGTAAAGTTCTGCATTCCCTTCTTCATTTTTTTTTTTTTGAGTTTTTTTATCTTCTCTCTTTTACCAGTGGGCTTTGTTATTGTGCACATAGTTTTGTCTTGAATCTTACGAGCGTCAAGAACTATCCATTTAAATAAAAGTTATTTATTAAAGTAAATATTTATCTGATAATAATGAATGATTTTTTCATTTATTTTTTTCTTATCAGTCTCTAGTTTTTTTGAAATAAAAAAACTAGTAATTTTTAATGTTTTTTAATTGATTGACATCAATTTTTTAATATCCTTTTTCATGCATCCTTTTTCTTAACATATTTAATGATAGGTGACATTTTAGATACATTTTCATTTTAATATATGACCTTATTTAAAAATTTATTACCGTCGGGAATTATCAGTACAACTAGTGTGAACTGTAAAAATATACATTTGTCTTTAAATCATGTTAGAACTTTAATTTTTTAAATAATTTAATTTACATTAGATCTTACCCGGCTATCTTGAAAAGGGAATCAATTTTCATATGTGGAGCAAAATTCCTCAACTGTTTTCACCTAAAAAAAAAGTTTTGGGATCGGGTTGATACTAGGGTCACTTTTTAAAATTCAAAATGGCGGATCCAATATGGCGGATATGTAAATTAAAAATCGACTGAATTTACTTTAAAATAGTTACTTAGGGGTTTTTGGGGTCGTTAATCACGAATCTGCAGTTATTTTTAAAAAAATCAAAATAGCGGATCAAATATGGTGGACATGAAAAAGAAAAATCGACTGAATTTACTTGAAACTAGTTACTTGGGTTTTAAAATAAATTCAGTCGATTTTTAATTTTTATGTCCAACATTTTAAATTTTCGAAAACTGACCTTAGATTTGTATTTATCAAACCTAAAACCCCCCGAGTAACTGTTTTTAAAAAAATATGGTATAATTTTTTCGAAAAATAGTTTTATTTAAGAAAATATTACATAATAAAGTAATTTATTGTTAAAAATTATAGTAAAAATTTACAAAAAAGGTATAAAAGAATAGTTAGGATATAATAAGTAAAGGAAAAAATTTACATGTCAATAATTGGAAAGGATTAGTAGAAAATGATATTTTTCTATAAAAGGGACATTTTTTTGTTATCTATTTGTTTATAATGATTTTCTTATTAACAAATTATGGTTTAGCAATTCACACTTTAAAATTAAGTGAAAAGAAATTCGTTTAAAATTTCTTCAATTTATTTTAAATTACTTAAAATTTTATACAATATGCTCAGTCAACTTTTGCGTCAAAAGTTAACAGGGTTGCACAGGTCAGGGAAGTCAGGGAAAAGTCAGGGATTTTTAGTAAAAATACTGGAAAAAATTGAATTTTTAGAATTCATGAGAAAACTGAATTTTTATGTTTTTTTTGTTTGCCTCGTAAACTATGAAATTGCCACGAACTTTAATACAAAACCTTCAATTTTTTCTTTTCAAATATCTTAAGTTTTCAAGAACTATCATAAAATTATGATTTATAAATTACTTAATGAATAATTTTTACAATTTTTATAAATACTAAATTTATAGAAAATTTTTAGTTAACAATACTAAAAAAAAACATTAAATTTTGGAAAAGTTACAAATAATTCCAGAAATTAAATTATTTTCAAAAGTTATAAAAATTCTTCGCAAAATTTCAATTATGTTAAAAAATTAAACAAAATTCTCGTCAAAATTTAAATTATCTTTATAAATAATAAAATTTTTCTTTAAAATTCAAAAAAAAAAAAATTTTTTTTTTAAATTTTCAAAAATAATTATTTTTGAAAATTTTAATAAAATTCTTGGCAAAATTTCACAAGAATTCAATTATTTACAAAATTTTAATAAATTTCTTCGAAATAATTGAATTATTTTCATAAGTAATAAAATTTTCACAGGAATTCAATTATTTAAAATACAAAATTTCATCAAATTTTTTCGAAAAATATCAATTATTTAAAAAAAGTTTAACAAAGTTCTTTTCAAGGATTCAATTATTTTTATAAACTTGGATAAAATTCGACGCAAGAATTCAATCATTTAAGAAAAAATTTAACAAAGTTCTTTTCAAGAATTCAATTATTTTTATAAACTTGGATAAAATTCGACGTAAGAATTCAATCATTTAAAAAAAAATTTAACAAAGTTCTTTTCAAGAATTCAATTATTTTACAAATAATAAAATTCTTCACCGAAATTCAATTATTTTTATAAACATGGATAAAATTCATTGCAAAAATTTAATTATTTATATAAATAATAAAATTCTTCACAGAAATTCAGTTATTTTTATAAACTTCAATATAATTCGTTTGAAAAATTGAATTATTTTCAAAAGTAATAAAATTCTTCACAGAAATTCAATTATTTTATAAAAATTTTAATAAAATTTTTTGGAAAATTTTAATTATTTTTATAAATAATAAAACTCATCGCAGGATTTTAATTATTTTGGATACAATATTTTAATCGAATTCCTCGAAAAATGTAATTATTCTTAAAATTTTTATTAAAATTTGTCAAAAGAATTCAATTATTTAAAAATTTGTTGATAAAATTCTTTATGATAATTCAATTTTAACAAAAATTTAATTATTCAATAAATTATTTATTCTTTAATTTCAATAATTGAATTCTCCTAGAATTTTCTAATAAAAATTGATTTAAAAATGAATTACTAAATAATCGACTTATTATTTATAAAAATAATTGAATTTTTGTGATGAATATTGTTATTTATAAAAATAATTGAAATTTGCAAAGCATTTGATTAAAAATCCCTCAAAATAATTGAATTTTCGGGAATAATTTTATTATTTATCTTTAATAATTGAATTCTTTCAAATAATTATTTATGTAAATAATTGAATTCTTGGGAAAAATTTTATTAAAATATTTGAAAATAATTGAATTTTTGTGAAAAATTCTAATATTTTTGTAAATATTATAATATAATATATTATTATTAATTATAAATATAATATAATAATTTTATAATAATATAAAAATCCAAAGAATTAAAAAAAACATTTTTTTAAATAATTGATTTTTTCGAGGAATTGAAATTTAATTTTTAAGAATGATTACATTTTCCGAGCAACTCCTGTAATATTGTATTAAAAATAATTAAATAGTTGCAAAGAATTTTATTAAAATTTTCAAAAATTGAATTATTTCCTGAAATTTTATTGAAAATAATGAATTTTTACAAAGATTTTACTATTTAAAGAAATAATTGATTTTTTTTGAGAAATTTTACTAGTTTTCAAAATAATTGAATTGTTGCGAAGGATTTTATTAGGATTTTTGTGAATAATTAACTTTTTTTTGAAAAATTCTATGGTACTTTAAATTATTACAAAACATGAAGAAAGCGATCAATCCGAGTCTTCGACTCGGAGCGATCGCCTTCTTCATGTTTTGTAATAATATTCTTATAAGTTGTTGAATTTTAAAAAGGTTTGAATTTGAATGTTTTGAAGAATTTTATTTCCTACGGAAAAATAATAATGATTAAATATTTATTTAGAAAAGAAGTTATTGATGTTTTCGAATAATTTTACTTTTGAAGAAATTTGTAAATAAATGTATTAAGAATATTTTTTTTGAGTAACTAATAATTTTTAGAGTGAATCAGAATATTCTTTAGGGTCAGGGAAAAAGTCCAAATCAGTCAGGAAATAGTCTGGAAATCAGCGAAAAGTCAGGGAAAAATAAAATTAATTTATTGTGTCAACCCTGGTTGAAAAACAGTAGAAATTTAAAGAATTTTCTTGTAAATTTCAAGAGCTTCGCGACTAAATATTTCGAAGGTGGCAGTGATGGAAATTTTAATTTTTAGGAAACTTTCGAAGTTATAGAAAAAATAAAAAGACAATTTTCTTCTTAATGTTTTATTATGTCTAATCGTATCCGTCACTATCTAGACTTTCCCTTCGTAGTAGGCATTTTTTAAAAATGTTTCTGAATTTAGGAAAAGATTGATACTAATTAATTTCGCTTTGTCTTCTTTTTTACAAAGTTACCATTATTTAAAGACAAATGTATTTTTTCTACTGTTTCGTCCTTCCATACAATTTAAAAGTTTTACCCAAAGTTTCGTTTTATTTATAAAAATGAAATTAAATAAAAAAAAGTGTACAAAAATCAAAATCCCAAAACCCTTTATCGTTTTGATACACTAAACGGGAATTTTATGAATGAACAAAATAAAAAAAAATTTGTAACATAGACTTTTGAAATAAATTCAAAAGATTATTTGTTTATTGACTGTTAATCAAGTAAGAAATTTTCTGTTAAGGAATTATCTTGTAAATTAATGTCTAAAGAAATATTGTTTGAGAATGTGTAGTTAAATGTTTTTAAGACTTTAGATTTTTATTTTACTTATAAAGAAGCAGCGCTAATTTTCTAATTAATAAAAATTACTGAACTGATATATCGTTAATTAGACTGTGCTTTAAATTTAAAAAGAAAACAATTATTATTATTGTAATATGTTATAAAAATGTGTATAGCATAATTTTAGTTTGAAGAATTAATTAACCCTACAGAAACTTACCAAGAATTTCTCTTACATTTATTTTCTTTAATATAATTTTTTTCTAGCATACTTTTACTTAGGTTTCTCGATGCTGCAAAATAAACTCACGAATTTTAAAGGGTTAATAAAATTATGTCTATGTAACAAAACTTTCGTTAAAATAAATCTTAGTAAAATTTGTAAAATTATTTGTTTACTGTGAAGGAAATAATTGATGCATTGTTGACTGTAATAAAGGCGTTAGGGATAAAAGTGTGTTTTAGAACTTTTTAACTTTTTAACATTTTTTATGTATTTAAATAAGTTTAAAAATTTTTATTTTTCTTTCATTGTAAATTGTTTCAGGGCAATTAATTAAATTTCATTGTTAGTAACAACATTCATTTGTTAGTAACAATTTCATTCTTAGCTACATAAGTTAAGAAATATAATAATAATAATTTAATAATTTTTTTTTTTTTTTTTTTTATATATAATAATTTTATTGGCCTTTTTTATTTTTCTTTTTAAATAGTGTCGTATAGAAATGAGGAGGATTAAAATTATTCTTAGAAGAAATAAAAAATAGTTGATTCTATTTTTTTTCAATTTTTTTCATATAAGAGTTGAATTCCTAATGCCTTTAATTACTTGCAATGCATTAATTTGAATGTACTTCGAAGTAAGTGAATAAAACTCTTCTGGGAAAGGGTACTTCTTCTTGTCAATAAAGTTTTAATTATTTTGTAATAGATCCATTCTCAGAGAGGTAAAAATGTCACTAACAATTGTAAATAAAAAGGTTTGAGAAATAATATTTTGTTTATGTTTGACTCGTAATATTTCCAGCAAATGAAATATAAAACAAATTTTTATTACGTTAAGTCTCTTTACTTTAGTAATGTAATATAATTATTAATTATTTGTTTAGTTGTGTTGGTTACATTTTAATTTAATTTGTATATAAATTAATTTTATGTTCTTTAAATACTCTGTTTATCTTTATAATATTCTCTAAATCTGAAGAAGTAATAATCCATTTAGGAAGAGCGGTAGAATTAGAACCATGTAACTTTATGTTTAAATTTTTTTTAATTTTTAAATTTTTAAATTTTTTAAAAATTAAAAAAAAATGTTTTTTAATTTTTTAAAAACTTCATCTTATTTATAATGAATGACCCCAAAAATCTAGAGTACCGAGATTCAAGGATAACTAGACAGTTTTTAAACTTTTGGATACCATTTTTTAATTCAGGGTTTAATAGGAGATTTTTAGATTTTTGAAATATTTTAATAATCTAAATTCTTCTGAAATTAGTTTTATTTGATTTTTGAATACATATTTAATAAATTATTAAAAATCATGGATTTATAGAAGAATTTTAGTTAAAATCACTCAAAAAAATTAAATTTTGTGAAAAGTTACAAATGTTTCAAGAAATTCAATTATGTTTAAAACTTTTTAAAAATTCTCGTCAAAATTTGAATTATCTTTAAAAATAATCAAATTCTTCTCCAAAATTTAATACTTTTCAAAAAAATTTTTTAATTCTAATCAAAATTTCAATTATTTTTAAAAATAATAAAATTCTTCTCAAAAATCCAATTCTTTACTAAAAATTTTATAAAATTCTGAACCAAGATTAAATTGTTTTCATAAATAATAAAAATTTCACAGGAATTTAACTATTTCAAATTTTTTTTATAAATTTCTTTGCAATAATTCAATTGAATTGTATTCAGACATAAAAATTGATTTTACAGAGATTCAATTACTTTTATGAATAATAAAACTTATTATAGAATTTCAATTATTTTTAATACAATTTTAAACCAAATTCCTCGAAAAATGTAATTATTTTAAAAAATTTTATTAAAATTCGTCGAAAAAATCCAATTATTTGAAAATTTGTTGATAAAATTCTTTATGAGAATTTAATTTTGAGAAACATTTATATATTCAATAAATTATTTATTTTTCTATTTAAATAATTGAATTCTCGTAGAATTTTCTAATAAAAATTGATTCAAAAATGAATCTTAGTTAAAATTTAAGATAATTGAATATTAAAATGCATTATAACATGAATTTTTAGAAATAATTGAATTTTGAAAAAGTTTAATTGAACTTCTTTTGAATTTCAAGTTTTTTATTTTTGAAATATTTAATTCAGAATTTCCGAATAATTAAAATTTCGTAAAATTGAATTGTAAACAAATGGATTTGAACATTCTCTAGGAACTTTTGCAAGAATTATTAAAAATAATTGATAATTGTTAATTTATTTCTTTCGATGAATTTTAATCAAATTTTTGAAATTAATTACATTTTTCGAAGAATTTACTTAAAATTGTACCTATTAAAATAATTGAAATCTTATAAAGAATTTTGTTAATTATTAGGAAAATAATTGAATTTTTATTATGTATGAAAATAATTGAATTCTTGCAACGAATTTTATTACATTTCTTTTAAATAATTAAAATCCTGTGAAGAATTTTATTATTTTTGAAAATAATTGTATTCTTGCAAGGAATTTTATTACATTTTTTTTTAAATAATTGAATTTATTTGATAAATTTTTTTAAAATAGTAAATTTTAAAAATATTTGAATTTCAACGAAGAATTTCGTTATACTTGTGAAATGTAATTGAATTCTAGCAAAAAATTTTTGAAAATAATCACAATTTTTGAGGAATTTATTTAAAATTGTATTTGTAAATTATTGAAATCCTATGAAAAATTTTATTTTTTATGAAAATAATTGAATTCTTACAATGAATTTTATTATATTTTTTTAATAATTGAATTGATGTGAAAAATTGTATTACTTTTAAAAATAGTTGAATTCTTGGGAAGAATTTTTAAAAAATCTTTTTAAATAATTTTTTTTTTCGAAAAATTTTATAATAATATTCTTAAAGGTTGTTGAATTTCAAGAAGGTTTGAATTGGAATGTTTTGTAGAATTTTAAATCCTATGAAAAAATAAAAATTAAATACTTATTTAAAAATGAAGTTATTGATGTTTGCAAATAATTTTACAATTAAAGAAATTTGTAAATTAATGTAATAGAACATTTTGTTGGGTATTTAATCATTTTTAGAGTGAACTAAAATATTCTTTAGGGTCAGGGAAAAAGTCAAAATCAGTCAGGAAAATGTCTGGTAATCAGGGAAAAATAAAATAAATTTTTTGTGGCAACCCTCTTGATCTACTATTCTGAATTTCTTAAATTTGACATCAAATTCAGACCAAGAATCTGTAGAATACATAAATTCACAAAAAGGTTCCCTTTTGCAAGATATTTTATTTTTCTTTTAAAATTACCGTGCTCTAAATTGTAAAATTTCTTAATTTAAAATCATGATACATTGACGTTTATATTAACATTTTATGATGAAAAGAAACGTTTTCTGCAATCTTACAGGTTATTTGAGTATATAAAGTTTAAATTTCTCTCTATGTGAATTTTCACTTATTCAGATTTAGAAATAAAAAAGGGTGTTGTTTCTTCAAGGAAAAGGTCCCATATTTCTTCATTATCATAGCTGAAACCATTTGCAAATGTTATTGTTGTAACCAAATAGACGTAAAGAATATTATTCCCTTCTTCCTTTTTTGACCATATGGCTCAGTTGGTTAATAAAGTAACTATTATTTCCCTAGGGTAATAATAGTCATTTTATTGATCATATTGGTCAGTTGGTTGATAAAGTGATCATTATTCCCCTATGGCAAGAATGGTCACTTTATTGACTATATTGGTCAGTTTGTAAATAAAGAGATCATTATTCCCCTAGGGTAATAATGGTCACTTTATTGACCATATAGATCAGTTGGTTAATAAAGTTATCATTATTGCCCTAGGGTAATAAAGGTCACTTTCTTCTGCCCTAAGTTTTTTTCCTTGTTCTGAAGCAACATGTGAGCCGCCGAAAAGTATAATTACAAAAAAAATACTGAGCCCTATTCTATTAGAACGGTGTGGTTAGAATTTTATATACAGTTTTACTTTTCGGCGACTCCTGTTTTTTTTCTTTTAAATATGTAATAGTTGTAGATACTATTAACAATTATATTTTTTAGTTAAAGTTTGTTATCTGATGCATTAATAAAAAGCAATTGTTCACAGATTGCTTGAATGAGAACTGCCATAAAGTATTATTGATTCTGCATCAATACTATATATGTCAAATAATGTCTATAATTATACGTTTTAAAAAAATTGTATGAGAGAAACACTAATGAATGTCTGTTTCAGAAATACGACAGAAAATAAATGCTAATTTTTTATTCAATTCATACTAAAGTCTCAATCTTATTTTATTTTAGAGAATTATTTTAGAAAATATTAGAAATATTGTATAATGAGTTTTGAAGTTACGGAACCAAAATTGATATTAAAAACATGGTAAACATTTTAAGTGTAAATAATTATCATTAATTTAAATCGATGATATTTGTTACGCTTTTCGTGTATATGTGTGTAAATTCTGTAAATGAACTAACAGTTGTTATTTTCAAAAGTACATGGTATCGATTTTAATCCTGATTGCGATCTTTTATAAATTCACGTAGGCTTGACTGCGACATTTAATATTAATAAAATAAAATTGTAAATAGTGAATAATATTAATGTATTTCAGAATACAAATAAAATTTATATTTTGTACATTATGATCGTAAAAGGCGCAGATATGTAGAGATTATCAACGAATAGACTGAATTAATTATTTATAAGTATTTATTATGTTTCGCACTGAAATTGTTGTAAAGGAGGAATGAATCAACAATCGAAATTCAATGTTAGAATGCTCAGAATGTAAAGCTAATTTATTTTATGTATCAATTCCTAATTTAATTATTAGAAGAATTGGTTCGTATATTTTTAATTTACATATAATTTATTTACATTTTTAGTGCTCATGTAAAATTAACACAATTTTCAACCAAATTTTCTAATGATTAATTTAGCAGGGTTGCCACGCAACCTGGAAACCTGGAAAACCTGGAAATGTCAGGAAATTTTAATGGAATCCTGGAAAATTATTGTTTTCTAAAGTTATTGTGCTTATTCTTGAAATCTAATTTTTCTTTAATTCAATTTTCTTAATTCAATTTTAAAAAAGTTGCCTTTACATTATTTCTTCGCAATAATTCAATTATTCTCAGAAATAATCAAAAAATTTATAGATTTACAATTATTTTCATAAATAATAAAACTCATCCCAAAATTTCAATTATTTTTAATACAATTTTAATGGAATTTCTCGAAAAATGTATAATTATTCTTAAAAATTTTATTCAAATTCATCAAAGAAATTCAATTATTTTCAAAAGTAATAAAATTCTTCGCAGAAATTCAATTATGGTCAAAATTTAAAAAAAAATTTATCGTCAAAATTTCAATTATCTTTATAAATATTAAAATTTTTCTCCAAAATTCAATTATTTTCAAACATTTTAATGAAATTCTTTTTAACAAATTCAATTTTTTTTTCAAAAATTCTCCTCCAGTCAATGATTTTTAATATATACTATTTTAATAAAATTTTCCAAAAGAAATGAATTATTTTAAACATTTTTTATAAATTTCTTCGCAATAAATTTATTATTTTCAAAAATATTCAATTTATGTTTACAGAGATTCAATTATTTTTATAAATATGTAATACTATTTTTTACAGGGATTCAATTATTATTTTTATAGATAATAAAACTCATTGCAGAATTTCAATTATTTCTGATACAATTTTAATCAAATTCCTCGAAAAATGTAATTATTCTTAAAATTTTATTAAAATTCGTCAATAGAATTCAATTATTTAAAAATTTTTTAATAAAATTCTTTACGAGAATTGAATTTTGAGAAACATTCAATTATTCAATAAATTATTTATTTTTGTATTAAAAATAATTAGGTATTTAAAAAAAAATATTATTAAAAAATTCGTCTCAAGAATTCAATTATTTTCAAAAGTAATAAAATTCTTAGCAGAAATTCAATTATAGTCAAAAGTTTAAAAAAATTTATAGTCAAAATTTTAATTATTTTTATAAATATTAAAATTTTTCTCTAAAATTTAATTATTTTGAAAATTTTTAATAAAATTCTTGGCAATATTTCAATTATTTAAAAAAAATTTAATAAAATTCTTGACAAAATTTCAATTATTTTCAAAAACTTTTCTCAATTCAATGGAATTTTTTTTACAGAGATTCAATTATTTTTGATACATTTTTAATCTAATTTCTCAAAAAATGAAATTATTCTTAAAAATTTTATTGAAATTCGTGAAAAAAATATTAATTACCTATTTAAAAATTTTTTTGATAAAATTCTTTAAATGAAAGTTGAATTTTAAAAAACATTGAATTCTTCAATAAATTATTTTTTTTGTATTTAAATAATTGAATTGTCGTAGAATTTTCTAATACTAATTGATTGAAATATGAATTTCAGTTAAAACTTTAGATAATAATTGAGTTTTGAAAAGTAGGTCTCAAATTATAATCTTTGAATGTTTGAATTTTTCATACTTTTAACTTAAAATTGTGAAGATTTAATTTTTTTTGTAAAAGTTGAATTGAATTTTTTTGAAGTTATTTGAAGTTTTTATTTTCTAATATATATTTGATTGAAGAATTTCCGAGTACCTGAATAATCGATGAAATTTCGTAAAATTGAGTTGTAAACAAAAGGATTTGAAAATGTTGAAAGAAATTTTTCAGAAATTATCAATAATAATTAATTTACACTTTATAAAGAAGAATTTTAGTTAAAAATTGTGGAAAACAGTAATTGAATTAAAGTAATGAAAGTAATTTTGAATAAGTTACAGTAACAATATTCTTATAACAATAATAGGTATAAAATGATGATTTTATCAGTCCAACATTTTTAATTATTACAAAACATGAAGATATCGATTGCATTTGAGTGATCGATATTTTCATGTTTTATAACAATTTTTTATAAGATGTTTAATTTCAAAAAGGTTTAAATTAAAAAGTTTGTAAAATATAAATGTAGTTTTAAAAGCCTGGAAAAATTCCGCTTTTTAACCTGGAAAACCTGGAAAAGTCAGGGAATTTGAAATCAGTAAAAGCGTGGCAACCCTGTTTAGGAATTAATCTGATTGTAATTTTAATATGTTTTGCACATGTGAGCTTTTAATTTTAATCTCATTTTATTGTGATATTTGGAAAATGAAACAAACCGGAAAAATAATTACTAGCAGATATTTCTACAGTTTAATGAGATAATTTAAAAACTATTTTTGAAAAACTTTTTTAATATTTTTTCATTTTCTTATTTTGAGTTATTTTAAACATTTTCTATTTTAAAACGATATTTTTACAGTGTTTTTCATATTTTAATCAAATATTTTTATTAAGTTTACATTTTTATATTGTAAAAGAGTTTGAATTCAGTCTACAAATTTGTGTACTGAATTGTTTTTGAATCAGGAAAGTTTTGCTTAAATCAAATAATATAATAAGAGTAATATATTTATTGATTTTATGAAAGCAAATAAGTGATTGTAGATCATATTTTTAGAAGTGTAGATTTTCATGTTCATTATTTCATTTCCATAATTACTGAGTGTGGGTGAAAAGTATCTTATTTCATTGTTTCATGATAAATGACACTGGAAAAATTTTGGTAGAGCTAGTTTTTTTAAAGGAGAGTGCTCCATGAAAGTTTTTATATTAGGAATGACAGAAAAAATTAAAGTAGTCACCTTCACAGATTCACGTAATTACAATTGCGATGTTATGTAAAATTATATTTTCTACCACTTTGCAAAGTAGAAATCTGTGAAGAAGTATTCAAAAACAGGACAATAATTAAAGGCTTTTCAGTAATTTATTTCTTCTTTATTACGTTATTTCTATTTTCTTCTTTTTTTAGAACTCATTTTTATATTTTTCTTCCTCATTAAAAAGTGGGTTTACATGTCACTCAATGTCAAATAAAACTTATTGGAAATAATAACATTTAACGAATTATGAAAATTTATGAATTTATCCGATAAGAGAAAGGCATTTTGCTTTCATATTGTATTTAGCAAATCGAATTTTTAAAATAAAAGACTTCTATAGATGGATATATTTTTAAAAATTTTTTAATTTTCATAATCTTTCATAACGTCTTTTATTTCTTTAGTTTTCACTGAATTTTTATTTTCATATAGACTGGTAATTAATGCTATTAATTAATATACTTTTTAATATGGCGTACCTTAAAGAATTATTTTAGAAAAACGTAAAAAAGAAGAAGAAATTGTTGAAATATCACATATGCTTTTCGACTTTTAAAAGAGGTGAATCATTATCAACCCATTTTATAAATTTATTTAAAAGAATATTTCATCAGAGTGTCATTTATACTTTACGATATCTTCAGTGCATACAGTGTATTATGAGTTGATTGTGTATGTTATTAAAAAATCACTCCATTAGAAACATAAAAATAAAATGGAGCAACAATGAACATTATCACACATCAATCTTTTAAAAAATGTGTGTGAGAACATTTTTTTTTAAAATTTAATACTTTATTTACAACATTTTAAAACAATTAAATCTCTTATTTCAGAAAAAAAACAATAAACTATTTTTGATATTTATATATTCGTGTATTTTTATTTCACCTGTTATTTAATTCTTTACAGGAAAGTAGACATCATTGAACCACTTCATTTTTCTGAAAAATTACTACCGTCAACCGGGGCAAATTTTTCTCCTTTTTATTTATAAAAAATATTAGAAAATTGTTAATTTTATTTTTTACTTCTCAATAACAATATTGTTGACAAACTCATTCTTTTCTTTTGGAAAAAAAACTTTACATATTTCCGTTTCTTAATTTTTAAATCCATTTGTTTACAATTTAATTTTACGAAATTTCATCGATTACTCGAAAATTCTTCATTTGTATGTTGGAAAATAAAAACTTGAAATAATTTTTAAAAAATTCAATTAAACTTTCCCAAAACAATTAATTAATTAACAAACCTTAATTTAGGAATACAACAATATGCAAGATTTTTTCGTCACTAAAATCAATAATTTTCATTTAATTAAAATATATAATTTCATTTCATTAATATAATATTTTATATTATAATTAAACTGATTTGAACCCTTAAAATTATCAACAAAGTATAATACGTTTAAAATTTTAAATTATTATGTTAAAAGTAGTTTATTGGATTTTCCCCGGCAAAATAGTATTTACATATCATTATTGAATAGTTTATGCATCATTAAATCGAATAAAAAAAAATTGAAAAAAAAATTTTTGCTGAGTAGTATAACCCCTTAAGAGCAGTAAATAATTTTTTTTAATTTAAAAAGATTTCTGAAATTTTGCCTGTTAAAGATTTTTAAGAAAATTTTCAATTAAAATTAAAAAAAGTTTTTCTCATTTGCCATATAAAAATCTCAAAGCAAGAAAAATGTTTGGTTTGTAATTCTTATTAAGTTTATGGTATTTAGAAGTTTAAACAAATTTTTAGAGCTGAACATGTGTTATTGGGCCAGAAATTCTTTAAATTTTTTACTGGAATTTCATAAGTATTGACCTGGAAAATCCTGGATTTTTATATTTACTAGCGCCTCAGACGGCCTTCGGCCGTCTTCGTTGCTTCTATTCCATGTTCATTTTTGTTCAATTTTTAAAAGTTTTAATGTTAATTTTTTCAATTTAATAATTTTTTAAATAAAATTCTATTTTACTTAAAATATTTTTTTGCTTAAGTGTAAAATTTTCTATTAATTTAATTATATTTTTAATTACAAATTATATGTTATTTATTATTTATATTATTATTTATTTAGTAGTAAAAGAATAATTTCAGACTGCAGCTCCATCTCTTAAGTATATGTGAATTTTTAATGTACTACAATTTCATTTGGAAACATGAGTTCGCCCTTCTATTCATATTACCGATGCTTAATCTTTTCGATACTTTTCGAGTTACACTTTCGAGTGCATTCGATTCTTTTATCCCATGTGTCTTTTTTTAGAAAGGATCATTTTGTGCCAACCATGTAATTGTCGGTAAAAAGGGTAGCATACTTACCTGACGAATATCTCTCTGCAATGATTCACTATATAGGATATATCCTACATTCCTTTACAGGAAGGCGTTCTTCTGTAAACATAATCTTTGGAACTTTGATTTGGGTAGGATTTTTTATTTTAATTACAAAAACCATTTCCAATTGCAAAGTTAACCTTTAATAACAGCTATTGGCCTTAATTTGATACATTTTTCGGAAATACCAGCAGCATGACATGTATTCACAACATCTGTTACATTCTTATAAGATTCTGGAGCTTCTTCCATTACCAATTTTGGAGAAGCCACTCTGATTGATATTCCTTTAGCTTCCAATTGTCGTAATACATCTGTGTAATCCAAATTTCGCCGAGATTTTGCCCTTGAAAGTGCTCTTCCCTAAATAAGAAAACAAAAATTTCATTAAAATCAGATTTGTTGATACATCGCAATTTTAATATTCTACACAAAAAAACCTTTCGAAACTACTTATTTAGGGAACGTTCTTTTACAGAATTAGTAAACACACACTTTTCTAATTTTCACACAGACACTATTTTTAAAGTTAAAGTAAGATTTCATAATATAGGTACATTTAGTAAGGTTTTTATCATTTCCTCACATCTAATTTTAATTTTTCATTAGTAACTGACAACACATTACAGTACAAACTTTTGCGGCTGCAGGCCAACTTGAATTAAAATAATGACTTATTATTTTTTAAGGTTTCTTTCTTTAACTGTTATTTACAAATAAGGTAAGTTATTTTATTACGAGATATTATTATATTATAAGAAGATAATGATTAAACTTACAGCTCCGTGACAAGTTGAACCAAACGTCTCCAACATTCCTCGTTCTGTACCCGTCAAAACATAACTGCACGTTCCCATCGTACCACCAATTAAAACAGGTTGCCCTGTTAACTGATAATCCACAGGAATAAGCGGATGATGTGGAGGAAATGCTCTTGTTGAACCCTAAACAATAAAAAATTCATCATTTTTACTCTTAAGAAACATTTAAGAAACCAAGACTTATGTGTAGTTTATGGGTCTTCCATATACCACATGGACAGTTTATTGTGGAGGGGGTTAATCCATGTGAGCGCAAACAAATTTAATTTTATCTCTGCTATTTTGTTTATCCAACTTTCAAATTTTGCGCAAATGTATTATAAGATAACAGTGTTTGCCTCCAAAATCAGGCAATTATACAACTTTTGATGGTAATCCGTCACAACACCTCATTACTGTGTCTAAGTTGAAAGAACTTTTTATTTCAAATGAAAAGTCAGGATTTAAAGAAATTAAGCAAAAAATTCAAAACGTGATAAATATGGAATAAAATAGATTTTAATGATTTTGTGAATGCAGTTGACCATGATTATGAAATACCCGAAATAATTAATTGCACTCTCTTCTATACTAGAGCTTGTAACTGTAATTGTACATAAAAAAGGGGTTAAATGTCAAGACTGCTTAAAAGCTTTTGTTTCTGTATCGAAAATTTACAGAGATTATTTATCTTTTGCAGGCGAGGACCTACCCCATAGCTTTGCAAAAATTTTTAAACAATAATAAAAAATTAATACATCTGAAAGTGATGCTTTATAAATTACTTGGAGAAGTAGAATCTTTATTTCAACAAATGTTTCAATGCTTCTTATTTTTGTCGTATATGTAAAGCTTCTTCTATAGTTTGTGCAACGATGACAGTCGAAAACAAATCTGTTTTACAAACGCGTGAAAATTACGATTCGGATGTTTAAAAAAATCTTTCAAAAATTAGTTTTTGTTGAGAATTTTTTCTCATTAGAATATTTGAATGCTCAAATTACAAGTTTTGAATTTGTTTCTGTGGAAAACAGTAACATTCTTATGATAAGTGATAAAAATGTATCTATGAAGAAAGTAAAGTTAAGAATGTCAGCATCAGAAATGCTTTTCTTTGTTCGGTACTTTGGCCTACTGATTGGTGATAAGGTTCCTGAAGAAAATAAATAGTGGATACTTTGTAAATATTAAGGACCAATTATCGATATTGTAACATTTCCTCATGTAATTTGATCAGATGTAAAAGTTTTAGAGAAATTAATTCAGAAACATTATATTGAACTCTTTGGCAACCTGAAACTGAAAATCCATAACATTCCATTACATTATTCGCGAATGTTATTACTCAACGGCCCGTTAATCCATTTCTGGTGCATCATCTAGTTCACAAGTAAATTTAACTGTTACTGTTGCGACTAAACAAATATTAAAAGTTTGAGAGACAATTGATGCTTCAGAATGTGAAAGTATTTACAAATTTACTAATCGCTCTAATGCTAATTTAGAAACAAAAGTTTACTTTTCTGAAATGAATAATTTTTAACCCCTTAACTGCTATGGCAAAGATTTGACGACTAAAATCTTTACCATGTTAAAATTAAAATCATTTGGCTTGTCTTGCTCGGTTCTAAGATGGTTTGCATCTTATCTTACTGGTAGAGTGCAGTCGGTTGTAGGTCCCGATGGAGAGATGTCTGATTGGGGTAATATTGGCACAGGAGTTCTTCTTCATTCACAGGAATGTTCTTAAGCATTCTAAGTATACGCTTTACGTTGATTATTTGCAAATATATAGACATTGTAGCATAGCATTGGTCAATAGTGATGTTGATGCTATTTGTGATTGGGCAAAGTCCAATCATTTTAGGATGAACATAAGTAAGACATATGCAATGATAGTTGGCTCGCCCGGACGTGTAAACAGGTTGAATTTAAGTAAAATTCCATCAATCTCTGTTGAGAATACTACAATACCTTACGTTCAATCTGTCAAAAACTTGAGCGTCATTTTTAACCCCATCCTCTCGTGGGATAAACAAGTTGGACACATCTGTAGAAGTGTTTATGCAACTTTGAATCAGCTAAAGACAGACAAAAGAGCACTTTCTATTAAGTTAAAAATTCAGCTTGTTTCTTCTTTGGTTCTTCCTCATTTTGACTATTGCTGTGCGGTCTATAGTAATATTACTGATGAACTCAATTATAAACTTGAGGGACTCCTTAACTCATGTATTAGATTTATTTTTGATTTGAGAATGGATGAACATATATCTCCTTATCGTGAAAGACTGGGATGGCTTACAGTTAAACATAGACGCTTATTAAATATTGGTTGTTTAACATATTCTATTCTAAATTCTGAAGAACCTGGGTATTTGTTTAATAAATTTATTTTCAGACAAGAGATCACTACCAGGGAGATTAGAAGCCGTAATGTTCTAAGCATTTCTCAGTGTAGAACTAGATACTAGAACTACTCAATATCAAAATTCTTTATTGTTGCTGCTGCGTCACTATGGAACTCTCTTCCCTGCTCTATAACAAGTTCACAGAGTCTTTTCGTTTTTAGAAAAAAACTTTTTACATATTTATTGCTTCTTGATACATAATTATGTTCTTTTTATGGATTTTATTACCTTTTTATTTATTTTTATCTTGTGGCGCACGTGTAAATATGTATGAATATGTGTATTTAAATTCATATATATGCTATTTATGTTGCTTATGATGTGTTCATAATATGTAGTTGTAGGTGGTACAGTGTGACAGTATGAATTTTTAATTGAATTTCTTATTATATTAGATATGTGATCATTGACCGCTCAGTCATTTGGTAATTTATAATTTCTGCTGTATAAATTTTGCTATATTCAGTATTTGTATGCACAAGATTATTCTATTTATTATTGTATTATCTATCTTTCTTTTTTATTATGATTGTTGAATGCTGCTCTGTAAAAATTGTTCTCATGGTTTCCTTAAACAAATAAAGAAATTCTAATTCTAATTAAAGTTGAAAATGTATCCAATTTGTATTACTTCAAAGTGGCCCATTTCCCAGGACAACGGTATAGAATAGAACTCGTTAAACAAGTATTTCGGTCATGTTATTCAGTGGGATGTATTCCAACAGTAAAGTATATTGAGCAAGTAACCATTCAATAACATGACCTTAAATAGTAAAAAATTAAAAAACTTACCTTTCGATGAACAAGAAGTGTTTTCTGTTTTCCATTCACGATATGTTCTTCAATTTTTGCAATATTATGAGAAACATCGTAAATAACGTGCATATCAAGATCATCTGGGGACATGTTGAACTGCTTTGCAAATGCCTATAAAATAATTGAATATATTAATTAGTTTTGTGATGGGTAAATTTACTCATGACGTTAGTTCGTGAATTAATTGATCGAATATCTCAATAAATGTAAGGGTTGAGTAGTTAGTGATCTCCCCCCAGGACGAGATGTTCTAGACATGGTCAAAAAAGTTTACAGAGTTGAGTGAACAATCCACCCAAGCAACTTTCATTATGCAAATATATTAATTCAGGAACAAATTGCTTAATTGAACGAGAAATACCACGATTCAAACAAAATGCAAAAACAACAATTTTGTCAAAGTGATTTACTGAGGATATTTCTAAAGAACGAGATTCTGAAAGAAAAGCTGTTAATAACAACTTGCCGTTAAAAGAAGAAAGATTTGTAAAGAATTGCATAATACAGGCCCTTTAACGAGTGATAGTCAGAATGTTTGACAGCAGTATAAAGTATTACAGCATGCATACTATACCATTGATTGCAATAAGGATAAAGAGAGTTTCGTTTCTTTAAAGAACAGAAGATTCGGTAAAGTGTTAAATATTATTCGAAGTGATAATGTTATCCGATTAATTGTCACGAAACGGAGTAAATGTGATGAATTATAGTGTTAGCATCTTTTTTTTACTTCCTATCCACCTTAATAGAATAAAATGTAATCAAAATACCTGTCGACAAAGAAACGTCATGGAACTGCGATTGACCCAAGCAAAATTAGCAGCAGCAGCCATTGATTTCAAATAATCTTGTCCTTCCTGAGAATGAATGTGTGCACAAGCGAGTTGACGATCATTCGTCTCAATATTATCTCGTTTCATAGCTTTTTCCATTTGGACAAGGGCATCTTTAAAAACATATCTTAATGAGAAAAATCCAAACATTTAATTACGATAGGAACGAATTATAAAAATTATCTTAAACATTCAAAAAATTTTATTTCCTTAATACGGTGGACAAAATATAAAAAATATTAACTGGTGATTTTTACGAACTGGTATATACATAAGTGTTACAGAGGAAAGAAATAAATATTAAATTTTATGAAAGTATTTTACAATTTGGGGAGAACCAAGATTACTGAAATTGATCAACTCAAAAAATTGGTTTAATGTCTCCATAGCTGATTGTTTCCTAAATTATGGAAGACTGCATAAATATTACCTGTTTACAAATCTGGGGAAAAATCAAAGTGCGAAAACTACAGACCTATTGCCCTTATACCTAACTTTGCTAAAGTTTATCAAATCTCTATCTTACCTTATTTAAATAATTTCATTAAGTCTATACTCTCCGAAAAGCAACATGTTTCCTTACGTCACAAATTTACAGTAACAAATCTTGCTTGCTTTAAACATTACCTGATATGTTCTTTGCAAAAGGGGAAACAAGTTGATGTAGTTTATCTTCACTTTTTTAAAGCCTTTGACACCAATTATTACCAAATATTAAAGCAAAAAATTAAATCTTTAAACTTGACAAGCCTTTTACTAAATTACGTATCAGTCAGATCACACTCAGAAGCTATTGGTAATGATCTTTCTCGCCCTATTTACCTCTCTCGCAGTATACCACAGGGTTAATCTTTTGAATCCCTATTATTTACAATATATATATATGATATTACAGACGTCATTGAATCAGAATCATTATTATTTGCAAATAACCTTAAAATTCTTTGTGAAATTAATTCTGGCCAAGATTTTATCAATCTGAAAAATGACCTCAATCACATATCAAAATGGTGCAAAATCAACAAAATTCAGCCTCAACTACAATGATCCAATTTGCTCAAAAAAATAATAATCACGTGTTAAGAAATTGTAATTATTAGGTACTATTAATTAAGCACCGTATTTTCCATTTACAGGATTATTAAATAAAATTCCTAAAATGACTTAATAAAATATAAAAATTATACCTGTAGCTACCTGATGACCAAAACCTCGACTTCCGGAGTGAATCATTACACAAACTTGTCCTATTTCCTCAATTCCCATTTTGCTGGCAGCCCATTTATTATAGATTTCATCAACAACCTGAATTTCGGCATAATGATTTCCAGCTCCCAGCGTTCCGAGCTGTAAATAGTACATTTATTAATTTTCTTGAATATACAAAGAAAGGATATAACACTACTGCGTATATGGGAAAATCTACTGAACTGTCGATTTGCACTTCTAAAGATGAACATTTTTAAACTATAAGCACGTTTTATTCATGGATCATTTTCTTCGAAATTTATTTTAATACAATTATCTTCCACGTAATTCATTTTAGTTTAATGTTGTGAAAGTTAAAAACCAAACACGAAAATAATCTAAAGAAACTTTAAACAGTATCGTAGAGAAACATAAAAATATTAGTGAAAATGAAAAAACAATAATTAATGAAATTTTTAAAGTCGCTGCAGTGAAAGATAAAAAGTAAAGGCGATATTCTGATGAATGGATGAAAATTTCCCTGCGAGTTCACCAGTCACCTATAGATTTTTAAATGAAAATAAATTGTTAGCCATATCAAGCATTCGGAAAATACGTAGGTAATATTTATATTAATTACCTTCTAATAGTTTTAGTAAAAATTAAAATCTTTATTTTCAAGTTTTTTTTATTTTTCAGATACCTATCCCGCTAAAGAATGTCCTTGTCACTTTGATCCACGATTTTTGAAATTTTAAAAGACCACTTGTTTGAAAAATCGGATATGAAACGCCATGGAATTCTTTTATTAGATGAAATGGGAACGAGAAAAAATTTACTTTTAGACCGAGAAACGAATGGATTCGTTTACATGTTTCAGCCATTATATGATACGTATTCACAGCCGATTGCAGTCTTTGCGTCTAGTGGACCAACTCCTGGTAAAAAACCAGCAAAATTAGTTGTTGAAGCAATTGTTTTGCTTAAACAAGCAGAAGCTAAGATTCATGGAATTGTTGCTGATGGCGGATCTCCAAATAGACTATGTGGGGCAAGTTGGGATGTAATGGCAAAAAAGCAAGAGGAATATATAATTTTTTTTTTTAATTCTAGGGATCGCAAATGAAAAATATTCCTTTTCTCAGACACACCTAATTTAATGAAAACTACTCAATTATTAAATGAATCAAAATTAAGGATATGTATTTTTACTTCAATGCTTATACGTTAATAATTATTAAATATTTAATAGTATTATTTACTAACTAGATTCATCCAGGTGGGAAATATATAGTAAGGAAACATATTAAAATTTTATATGAGGTGGATAAATTGCAACAGTCAAGGCAAAGATTCTAATGCTGCCGCAGATTTTTATGAGAGGATGAACCACATATTTGACGCCTTAAATAGGACTTCAATACGAAATACACAAAGGAATTTCTAACGAGGGAAACTTCAGAAATATGGCGAATGACCCTGAATTCCTTTTTAGATTTAGCAGAATATTTGCCTAACGTTTTAACGTTCTAAATGGACGAATTAATAAAGATCAAAATAAATCTCTTTCACCACTAGTTTTACAATATACTATTTTTCTTCTATATGTAATTAAGTGTATTATTTACTAAAATGAAATTAAAAAAACTAAATATTTAACTTGTTGTTAAAAGACTTTAAAAATCACTACAAGTATATAAACTTTAATGCATTTTACAACAAATATGATAAATGGAATAAAGATATGTTGGGTCACATAGATTTTTAAATCAAGGCAATTGAAAGATTTCTTCCATGCATGAAAATAATAACTGTACTTACCTGAGGAAGACCACGCTTTTTAGCTCTCATAGATACTTTAGACGGATCTGCATTTAACATTCTACCATACTCTTCACAATGCTCTTTATCTTCCGCCCAAATATATCCTAAAATTTCATTTAAATCAAGTTTAATAAAATTAATTCCTGTAATAAACAATGTTTTAATTATTTAAAAACAATTTATGTTAATACCTTTCAAAACCAATTAAAAAGAAGGGATCCGTCATTGAGTACACCGGAAGAGATAAAGAAAAAGAGGAATAGTGAAAAAATGCCTTAGCACTTGATTGAAGTGTTAACGAAAACTGAAGTTGAAGATGTAAAAAGCTTAAAATAATTAATTTTTTACAGGCCTAAAAATGAAATCATATGCAAAGTTATCAAAAAAGTCAACACTTTCGATTATAAACTATTCCAGTCTATGTCCCGCTTTAGGAATTTGTCGACTTTTTTAATCATTTTTTTAGACACACGAACAGTTTAAAAATTCCAATTTCATGGAATCGCAGACAAAAGGTGAAGGGAGATTTTTCAGCAATAGAATTAACTGAAACGGTAACTAAAAAATTAAAAGATAGAATACTTTTCGTTTCGTCAAAAATACTTTGACTGTTGAAGATGCTAGAATTGAAGCACAAGTTGTGGACATACCCACAAATTTAAGTGATCTTCGTTTTTCTGAAACTCATGTTTCATCAGTTAAGGAAATAGAAGAATTAATTGAAACCTTTCATAAGATTAAAGTTTCCTCTAAATGTGCGTCACCCACGTCAGTAGCAAATGTCGAAAGATCTCATACAATGCGTGATTCAGAAGGAAGGTTGCGGCATATAAAATGCAAGAAAACATGACAGATAAAGAGTCTGAAAAACGCTCAAAATCAACTTGTTGCATTCTTTGCGGTAACGGAAGGAAAGTGCTATCGAGAAAAATTATAAAACAACAAAAAAATTACTGAAGACATTAAGACAAAAGTTAACACAGGAGAAACAAAAAAAGTACTCGATTTCAACGTCTCTACATAAGACGAAATGGCATAAATGAACAAAACACACCTACAAAACGAACTTAAAAAATTATCGATAAGCGTTAACAAGCAAACTGTTGTAAATGGAATTATTCAGGGGTCGAAGTATAAAAATACCAAGTCTAGGACTCTTTCATACGCGATCTCCAGCAGCTTACCGCCTCTTAAGAGAAAAAAGTGCATCCATTGCATTGTGTGTTCCTCTTCAAGTGAGCCACCCCTCTTCTCAAAATAGGTTTTGATAGAAAAATTTTTCTGTAGATGAAAAAATGTTGAAAAAATACTTTTCAAATGCTCTATGTCCAAAATTGAAAAACATGGCGGACAATGGCACTCGCGGGTTTTCGGGGTCGCTGATTACGAATTTGAAGTCAGATTTTATAAAATTCAAAATGACTAGAAAAAGGTTCATTAGAAAGCAGCATATCTTGAGTCTCCTTCAAAAATCGCAATGATTTCTTCCTTGGACATGGTCTCATTTTCGTCAGAAGATGATCTGAAGTAAGAAGTAATCTATTAATCACGCCTAAGTTGCAGGCAGTTCTAGAGAATTTTCATGGAAAATTATTACCAAATCTTTTTAAAGACATCTTGAATCTTGTTTACTTTGCTTTATAAGTTCTTTTTCCCTTGAAGAAAGTACTGCACCACATGTAATAAGTGCTCAAACACTTATTTCATGTAAATTCGATAACCAAAATGCCAAATGCAAAGAAACTGATTTAGGCTGTTTTGTTACATTCCAGTTATTAAAATTTTTCGAAGTGGCACCACAAATATAGCAACGCGCGGTAGAAGCTGTTTCTGAAGCAGCATTACAGACCTTTCCATCAATCACAGTTAGCATCAGCATGTGTTTCACCGAAAAATCTTGATCAATTAATCTAATTGTTGTTTCTTCTAATAACGCTGAAGAATTCTGAACATGAGATATTTCGGCGTTTATAATATCAACACTTTCTTCTTTAACGAATCTTATTGTTATAGGACGGCAGTAGCGAGGTGAGGAAGGAGTTGAATTTTGACATATTATTTCATTGTTATAGTCACAAATTAATTGTAGTGCCACAAAGGAACTTTGAAATATATTTGCATCAGAATCTTCATCGGTAACGAATGTTTGTTTATATTTATTTTGTTGTGAGCCGTCACAAACCCACTTACAAATCAATCTCAACGTGTTGCACTCCTGTTGTTTCATACCTTGTATAACGTCTTTTAAATAAATTAGGAAGCGCTTTTCCGTGAGGTCCATTAACTATTGTAATTTAATTTTTGCACACGTTTCAGTCACCAGATAAAATGATTCGTCAGGGTAAACTTTCTTTTTTTCCTTTTTATGTTACAGAGTAACATGGATAGTAAGGGTTATTACTTCTCCTAAGGACTTCATAAATCTACTTTAGACGCATTTCTTTTATGTTCTGCGTATAATTTCATTTTTGTAGCATAACTCAAAACGTCAAGTTCAGTGTTTTTCCTCAAATTTTCTATTTTTGTCCGTTTACTTCTGTCACTTAATTCTCTAAAACTTATAGTAGGTCGACCTGAACGCTTTTTACAATTAGCAATTGGTAATGTGATTGATCCCAAAAGCCATTCTTCATTTTTCTTAAGGAGTTATACTGCTCAGCAAATTAAAAAAAATGTTATTGATTAATGATGAAATTATTTATAGAAGGATCAAACAACGTTAACCCGGAATATGTGACGGGAAGATCATACTGACATGTAATTATATTGAATTACATGCTCGCAGTTCATAATTTCGTAATTCGTTCAGTTCGAGGTTCTTTGCAGTCAGTCCTGAAGATAATTATTGTATTCTTCATTCTTCTCGGTCAGTTTGTTGATAATAAACAATTAGAAAGCAAAGTAGCAGAAAAATGTTTAAAAAATCTTGGGCTAACGGCACTGATAGAACTTAAAGAAGGATTATATAAAATGAACAGATGTTTGAAATCCCTAATCGATGTCAGGCGATTAGGGAATGAGTTAGAAGACGCTAAACACACTAGTGAAGTGGACCAAATTATATCAAAATACTCTCACAAGTCCGAACATCTTAAGCAATGTATTCGCTATTTAACCAACGCTCTAGAGCCGTGTATGGATCCTTCAGACAAGGAATTTTTTCAAATACTTGTAAATATCGCAAATACTCTCGTAGATTTTATTTGCGTCACGGAGAGCAAACGAATCGCCTCTCTCATCTCCACTGATGGAACTGATTGTTTCGAAAATAAATTCAAAGCGATTGAACAGTGTATACAATCCATTTATGGAAAAAAAAAAAAAAAAAAATTTAGACATGTGAAAATTCGACGCCAGCGAGTGTTACAAAAACTGTTCAAAAAACTTAAATCTTTTTGGTTTTTACATTTCTGAGTTTTCTAATCTGAAAAAATACATACACAGCTAGCATGGGTATTTCCAGTAGGAATAAAAGTATTTTAAAATGTTTAATAAGCAACTAATATTAAAGTTAAAGAGTGTCTTTGTTAAAGTAAAAAAGATCTAAATCAATTAAATCTCAGGGTAAATCCTGAAAAAGTCCGTAAAAGTCCGTTTTTTTGAAAAAAGGTCCATAAAGTCCGTAATTTCATTCAAAAAGGATGAAAAGTTCGTAAATTGTACGATATAATTTTGAGAATTTTAGAGAAATTACAAATGATTGCAGAAATTCAAATATTTTTAAAAGTAATAAAATTCTTCGCAAAAATTCAATTATGTTCAAAAATTTTTTTAAATTCTCGTCAAAATTTCAATTATTTTTAGAAATATTAAAATTCTTCTCCGAAATTCAATTATTTTCAAAAAATCTAAAAAACATTGTCAACATTTCAATTATCTTTATAAATAAATAGCAAAATTCTTCGACAAAATTCAATTATTTTCAAAAATTTTATTAAAATTCATTAAAAAATTTCAATTATTTTCATAATTAACAATATTTATCACACAAATTCAATTATTTTCTAAAGGAATAAAATTCAATTATTTTCAAAAATTTTAATAAAATCCATTTCAAAATTTCAATTATTTTCAAAAGTAATAATATTCTTCGCAAAAATTAAATATTGTTCAATATCTACTATTTTCATAAAATTTACCAAAAGAATTTAATTATTTAAAAAAAAATTTTATAAAATTCTACAAAATCTTTTAATTATTTTCAAAGAATAATAAAAATTTCACAAGAATTTTATTAATAACAATTTTTTTTTATAAATTTCTTCGCAACCATTCAACTATTTTCATAAATAATAAAATTTTTACGATGATTCAATTATTTTCGTAAATAATAAAATTCTTTTTAGGAATTCAATTATTTTCAATGGAATTTTAATCGAATTTCTCGAAAAAATTCTTAAAAATTTTATTAAAATTCGTCCAAAGAATTTAATTATTTAAAAATTTGTTGATAAAATTTTTAATAGAAATTGACTTCCAAGAAACATTCAATTATTCAATAAATTATTTATTTTTGTATTTAAATAATTGAAATCTGGTAGAATTTTCTCATAAACATTGATTTAAAAATAGATTTCAGTTAAAATCTTAGATTATAATAATTGAATTCTTTTGAAGAATTTCATTGAAATTTTAAAAAATAATTGAATTTTATCGAGACATTTTTTTTAAATTGTCTTAAAAATAATTGAATTTCTACCAAAAAAAGTTTTATCAAAACTTTTTAAAATGTTTGAATTTCTGCTAAAATTCTGATATTTTTGAAAATAATTGAATTCTTGCGAAGAATTAAGGCTTTTGAAAATAATTGAATCTCTGCAAAGATTTTTATTAATTTACGAAAATATTTAAATTCTTACGAAAAATTGTATTAAAATTTCTGAAAGTAATTGAAGATCTGCTAAGAATTTTATTATTTTTAATTTATGACAAGAATTTTATTAAAATTTTTAAAAATAATTGAATTTTTAATCAAATTTCTCGAAAAATGTAATTATTCTTAAAAATTTTATTAAAATTCGTTGATAGAATTCAATTATTTGAAAATTTCTTGATAACGATTTTTTATGGGAATTGAATTTTAAGAAACGTTCAATTATTCAATAAATTATTTATTTGCATTTTTACATTTAAATTTGTATTTAAATAATCGAATTCTAGTAGAATTTTCTAATAAAAATTGATTTCCATTTCATAAAAATGAATTTCAGTTAAAATTTTAGATAATAATTGAATATTAAATGCAATAGAACGTGAATTTTAAAAAATAATTTAATTTTGTATTTAATTTTTTTGTAAAAGTTTAATTGAGTTTTTTAATATTATTTTTAGTTTGTATTTTCTAATATTTATTTAATTAAAGAATTTACGAATAATTCAAATTTCGTAAAATTGAATATTGTAAAGAAATGAATTTAAAAATTGTTAAAGAATTAATTCGAAAACTATTAAAAATAATCGATATAAAGAAGAATTTTAGATAAAAATTCTTAAAAATAATAATTGAATTAATAATGATTTTAATTATTATAAATTATTTTTATTAATAATTATTATTAATTTTTATAAAACATGAAGATATTAATCACTCCGAGTCTTTGACTCGGAGTTATCGATTTCTTCATGTTTTATAGTTATGAAAAATTGAATTTCTAATTTTAAGTAAAATGTTCTTTTATTTGATTCGGCCTGATTCTATTTTTGTCAGTTGGTCCGTAAATGGTCCGTAATTTTTAATCTTTGGTCCGTAAAGTCCGTATTTTTAAATACTTTCACTGCTTCGAGCCCTGAAATCTACATGGATCGTGAAAATCAATTCTACAAAAAAGCTAAATTTTGAGGCGTGTAAAGTGGTATGAACCCATAATACATCATAATGTTTTGAAATATATAAATTTGAATACCTTCTCTCAGGGACCAATCCATTCCCATTTCTAATGCTTCTTCTAAATCCCGAGCATTCATAGGAATAATTCCTTTGGATCCAACACCAACTGGAATGTGATCAAACATACTTTGTGCCAATTGTTCCTGTAACATAATGTTAAATCAATTTACGTTATTATAATGTTATCTTGTAATTCAAGTAATCTATAGAATTACCTACCTTTACAGGTAAAACGTCTTTTTCAAATAAATTTGTTCGCAGGAGACGAACGCCACAATTTATATCAAAACCTACACCACCTGGTGATACTACTGATTGCGGATCGTTCATATCAAAAGCTGCCATATTTCCTATAACAAAATATTATAGTTAATATATTTTAAACATTTTACACTTTGTTAATGAAACATTAGTTATAAAGAAATTGTCAAAAATAAAATTACTTAATAAATTAAATTACTTTTTTTAATTTTCAATTTTTCGTAGTATTTGGAAGCCAAAAAGACGTTTTTTTCTATCAAAAATCGGCTAAATTGTTAATAATTAATTAATTTGTTATTAGTAATTTAAACAAAAAATAATAATTGAATGAAATATCTATATGAAAAGAATAAAAATACCTATAGCAAAGCCATAACCAGAATGAACATCGGGTAGTCCAACCGATTTTCCAACGATTCCAGGTAAGGCGGCAACATTAGCTATTTGTTTGACGCCTGGTAAAAATCCACCAACAGCTCCTGGTCTACAAGAGTTACGCAATTCATCGAGCATTAACTTCTCTAATGTATTATTCACGTAAAATATGCCTTCTACCTATTAATGAAAGCAAAAGTGTCAAATTATGGATCGTTGTTAATGAATGAAACTTAAATTTAGAAAAGTAACATTTTAAAGTTTAGCAATTTAGAAAAATAATTTCTCACCTTCATCTTCGGCTGAAAACCAATTTTAATTCTCCAACAGTAATCATTAATTTTTTCCAAATACTCCAGTTCCTCATTATACTTCCTAACAACCATTTTCTCTATAAAAAGGAAACATTTAAGATTAATTTATTTTAATAGAAGGTGGAAAACATGACAAATTGATTTTGAATTTAAAATTAAACAAATTATGCGATAAAATTCAAAAAGTCTCTACGAAACATTGATACACGAAGAGAAAAAGTACAATAAAATTCTTCGGAGAAATTCAATTAGGTTCAAAAATTTTTTTTAATTCTGATCAAAATTTCAATTAGCTTTATAAATGATAAAATTCTTCTCTGAAATTCAATTATTTATAAAAACTTTAATAAAATTCTTGACAAAATTTCAACTATTTTCAACAATTTTCCTCAATTCAATGATTTTAAATATCTATCTATTCTAATAAAATTTTCCAATAATTTAAAAAAAATTTCTGATAAAATTTATGAATTTAATTATTTAGAAATTTTTTTATAAATTTCTACCCAATAAATAATTTATATTCATAAATAATAAAATTGTTTACAGGGATTCGATTATTCTCATAAATATATAATATAGGTACAACTAGCAACACTAAAAAAATTCAATTTTGTAGAAATTACAAATAATTGCAGAAATTCAATTATTTTCAAAAAAAAAAATAAATAAATAAAATTCAACTATGTTCAAAATTTGAAAAAAATTCTCGTACAAATCCCAATTATCTTTATAAATAACAAAATTCTTCTCCAAAGTTCAATTATATTCATAAATTTCAAAAAAATTCTTGTCGTAATTTCAATTATTTTCAAAAATAAAATGCATTTTTCTAATTTCAATGATTTTCCATATCTACTATTTTAATAAAATTTCCCAAAATGAATTCAATTATTTAAAAAAAATTTAATAAAATTGTATGCAAACATTTAATTATTTTCATAAATAATAAAAATTTCACAAAAATTCAATTATTTTTATAAATAATACATTTTTTAAAAGAAATTCATTTATTATTTTTATAAAAAATAATTTAAAATTCTAGAAAATAATAATTGAATTAAAATGATGAAAATAATTTTGATGTTACAATATTCTTATAATGTAAAATAATTACATTATTACTTGGTCATCTTTAATGATTATAAAACATGAAGAAATCGATCACTCCGAGACTTCGACTTGGAACAATTGATATCTTCATGTTTTATAACAAATACTTTTATAAGTTGTTTAATTTAAAAAGGTTTGAATTTAAAATTTTTGAATGTCTTAATTCCTGTGGAAAATCCTGTTCCAAAAATAAGATTAAAAATAGAAATTTTGCAAATATTTTTCTTCTTTTTCTAAAACAAAATAATAATTTTGTTAAAAAAATTATGATTCATAAACAAAAATAATGCAAAATAAATAAATTTTCTATTTCTTAATCACAGTTGTTTAACAATTTTCTAATTTTGCTTAGAAGTAAAGAACAAAAATAATTTCAATTTGACAAAACATAATATTTCACAAAATTTTAGTCTTTTAATGAAAAGAAGTAAAAAATTTTTGATGATTTCTATTTGTCATTACAATTTTGAATTAATTATAAAATAAAAATAGTTATAACATTAATTAATTAATTAATAATAATGAAGTACAAGTTCCTGTAATCTGTTCGCAGTTTGAAGTTAGTTGTTGTTTGCTTTTTGTTTCTGAACTTTTTTATAATTTTTCTTTTCAAATATTTTCAATTTTAAAATTAATGTAGGTATTGAAAATCATCAAATTTTTGCAAAGAATTTTATCAAAAAATTTCCTTCAAAGAACTTTATTATTTAGGAAAATAACTGAATTCTCGCAAAGAATTTTATTAAAATTTTTAAAAATCCAAATTAAATTCTTTTGAAGAATTTTTTTGAATTTTTTTAAACTAATGGAGTTACTTTAACAATTTGAATTGAAAATTTTGAAAGCAATTGAATTTTATGAAGAAGAATTTTATTAAAAGTGAATTGAAAATAATTGAATTCTTGCAAAGAATTTTACTATTTATAAAAATAGTTGAATTGTTTCGAAGAATTTATTAAAATTTTAGGAAATAATTGAAATTTATGGAAATATTTAAAAATATTTGAATTCATCCGAGGAATTCAATTTAAATTGTTTTGAAAATAATTGAATTCCTTCAAAGGATTTTACTATTTATAAAAATAATTGAATTATTGCGAAGAAATTTACTATTTAAAAAAACAATTAAAATGTTTCGAAGAATTTATTAAAATTTTAAGAAATAATTAAATTTTTATGAAAAATTTTATAGAAATAATTGCAAATAATTAAATTTTTTCGAGAAATTCAATTAAAGTTGTTTCGAAAATAATGGAATTTCTTTATAGAATTTTTTTAAAATTATGTATATTCCAAATAATTGAATTCATCACAAAAATTTTATTATTTTTGAAAATAATTGAATTTTGATATAGAATTTTTTAAAAATATGTTGAGAATAATTGAATTATTTTTAGAGAATTTTAAATTCTTGTTGAAATTGCATTCATTTTATGAAAATTTTTGAAAATAATTAAATAATTGAATTGTTTACAAGGATTTATTAACATTTTAGAAAATAATTGAATTCTTTCGTGAAATTAAAAAAGAAATTTTGAAAATATGAACAGTAATAATTAATTTTGTACTTAATAAGTAAATTTTTAAAATTTTGATTATGAAATTATTTAAAAAATTTATATTTGAAAATAAAAAGTTTTGTAATTTGTATAACAATAATAAATTGAATATCTCGTTCCGCGCGTAACATTTGCTAGTAATAATATAATAATATACTACAATCTATCTAAAGATAACAAAAAACAAAAGACAACTTTAGAGTGTGAGGGACAGAAAAAGTGAATGGAAAATGATTTACATGAATAATTACGATTTTCAAATTTATTTTTAACATAATTGCCTATAAATAAAATGTGTGCTTGTAATTTAAAAATCTTTACATTTACGACGTTAAATCATGTAGTTCCGTAAATTTGCCCTTATATCTTTTGTTTGACGAGAATCTAACTACAAAAAGAAATATTGTCGCCTTGTATTTGAAGATTTCAAAATTAAATATGTTTTACTACTGAATTTTTAATATGAGAAAATATCATTTTCACCCAAGATAAGTATTATTTAATAAAATTAAGGCGGAAATATAAATAAAATATCCAGGAAAATAAATGTGATAACATAACCTTGTATAATAGGAAATATAAGCAAATTTTAGATCGAATATTTAGACTAATTTATTTTTATACATTGCAATCATTGCATTGGAAAGAACTTAGCAAGATATTCTTTTCCAACTTCGCAGGACGAGAGATTAATTTTTTTTTATTCTGACATTAAATCATTGCCGGCTGATATTTTAGTACAAGAAGACAAGATATAAATTATAACTATAATTATAAAAAAACATCTTAAAAGAAAAATTCTTACCTTGTTGCTAAATTGGAAAATTTATTTAATAACACTGCTTTATTATTCTAAATATTATGCACTTCCTTTAGATTTTAACCGGTATAATTATTCTAATTCCAAATGTTCCAAATGCAAAACAATAACAAATGGTATAAGTTAGAGAAAAGTTGAGATACAAGCAAGGTTGTGCAGTTACGCGTAATTCACAGTTTTCAAAAGGGATGCAGGATTATGGGTGACCCACACTTGGATATATAAACGGCATCAGGTCGAGTACACTGTTTGTCACGGAAGCGTCACAGAGAATGAGTACGTTCACACGAATTTTGGAAAAACCATTTTTGTCTTTCTCTCTTCTATGACAGAGGCATAAGTTTGTCTCACTCTGCATTTTCTGTTTTTGGAAAAGTAAGAAAATGTAGAGTGAGACAAACTTATGCCTCTTTCATAGAAGAGAGAAAGACAAGAATGGTTTTTCTCCGAAAGTCGTGTGACCGCCCCCTTACGGTCAGACAGGCAGGTATTAGAGCTGTGAGAATACCTTTACATTTCGAAGTATTTTTAAGATGAGATTCCCCTCTTACACACGACATATTTATTCGTAATCTTCCCGCCTGATGCTTTTTGTTTTCAACACAAGGTGCATATTGAATGTAAATAACTTTAAAAACTTTTAAAATGACTGGAGAAAATAATATTGAAGAACCGATGGAAGTAGACAGCACTCCATCAACCAGCAAGAGTAATAAAGAAACTTTAATTTCATCAGATAAATCAACTACTCCGTGGTGCGTAAAATTTTCTTTTCTTTGTAAATATTATCAAATGAATCTTTTTTAGGTTATGTTATTAAATTTATGATATTTGTTTTTAATTCACCTTAATTTTCTTTTGAATAACAAATTCCGATCTTCAAATATTCAGAAAAATACCTGTGAATTGTTTTTGTTTAAGAATATTTAATGTTAATTTAAATCTTGTTTTATGACAGTGAACGTCACCCATTTTATAAGAAACAATTCCGGTAATCTGTTCATCTGTTCGCAGTTTGAAGTTAATTGTTTGCAATTTTTTATCCTAAATTTTAAAAAATTTTTCTTTTTAAATATTTTCAATTTTAAAATTAATATATTGAATTCTTGCAAAGAATTTTATCACAAAATTTGAGAATAATTAAATTCTATACAAGAATTTTATTATTGATGAAAATAATTTTATTCTTTTGAAGAATTTCTTTCAAATTTCTTTAAATAATAAATTTTCTTTAATAATTTTAATTGAAAATTTTTAAAATACTTGAATTTTATGTACAATTTTTTTTCAAGGTTTTAAAATAATCGTGTTTCTCAATAATTGAAATTAAACATTCAATTTTATTGAATTTTATTAAAATTTTTTAGAGAATAATTAAATTTTTCTCAGAAATTTAATTACAATTTTCTAAAATAATTTAATTCATTCAAGGAATTTTATTAAAATATAAAAAAGAATTAAATTCTTTCGAAAAATAGACGCTATTAAAGGTTTTTTATAATAATGGAATTCTTTCAAAAAATTACTTAATTCATTGAATATATAATCGATTTTTTTTAATATTTGAAAATAAATAATTCTACTATTAAAATTTTATTCAAATTATTGATAAAAAATTAAACTCTTTTAAACAATTTTATTATAGTTTTTCTAAGTAATTAATTTCTTTCGAAGAATTTCTTTAAGTTTTTTCGAAAATATTGTAGTTTTTTGAATAATTTTATTTGAAAATTTTGAAAATCATTGAATTAAACAAAAAATTTTTTTCAACTTTTAAAAATGATCGAGAAATGATCTTGGTGATAATAATTATAATTAAATATTTGATTATTGGAGTTTATTGAAATTGTATTAAAAATAATAATTTAATTCCTGAAAAGAATTTTATTATTTATAAAAAAATAATAAAATTCTTGCGATGAATTTTACTACTTATAAAAATAATTGAATTGTTTCGAAGGATTTATTTAAATTTTTTAAATTAATTAAATTCTTTTGAAAATTTTTATAACGAATTAAGAACAAAAATTGAATTCTTTTGGAAAATTTTATTGAAAAAAGAATTGAATTTTTGCAACCATTTTTAAATCCATCCCAAAGAAACATTTTTTTTATCATTTTATATCTTTTAATTTCTATCAATATAGATCTTTGTTGAAATTCTTTCTTATCCATTTCTACCCAAAAAAAGTTTTCTTATATTTTATCAAAGTAAAAGGATAAAGTTACTAGATTATCACTAGACCGCCATTTCAATACCTGCACATATCCTATAAAGCCAATCAAAGTTTAATTTTTTGCATTTTCTATTTATTTATTTGTAATATTCATTGGCGTTTCTTGCTATGCATGACAGTAATTCACTTTTAAAACTGAATAAGCAGAACTGGGACATTTGAGGTTTTTTTATTTTACTTGACTATTTTGAACCCCGTTTTTTTATTTTGCCCCACTGTGCGGCATATTCATCTAGCTGGTGAATGAATCAAATACTTTAGAAAAAATTTGCAAAAAATTAAAATTTGCACCTATTTTATTTATTATGTACTAGAAGAACCCAAAGTTTAGGAATTTTAAAAAAATTTGAATAAGCTTGAAAAAATTTTGAGTTATTTTCAGGAAATACTACATGTAATTCCTATGTAAAATTTCAGTCGACTAGAGGCACGTGTTAATATTGTTCGATTTGCTTCAAACTTTCAGGAAAATTTTTCTTTTATACCTTGGTTAATTTTTTGGTGTGAGACCAAAAATTTGGAAACATCGCCCAATTAAGAACCACCCTAAAGTCCATGTAAAAGAATTCCGTCAGACCTATACCATTTAAAGAAAAAAAACTTATACGTTTTTGATGAAAAATAGATATTCTGTTCACATTAACCCCAAAATAACTTTTACCTAGATAAATTTTGTTGTTGCCACATAGTTGTAAACTTTTACCAAGAATTCTATTTATTAGGATCGAAAAATATCGTCCGCAAGTATTTTCCGACATCGTTGGAAATGACGACACTGTATCGAGATTAGCTGTTTTTGCGCAACATGGAAATGCTCCAAACATAATAATTGCTGGTCCACCAGGTGTAGGAAAAACTACAACAATTCTTTGTTTGGCGCGCATTTTGTTGGGTCCAGCTTTTAAGGAAGCTGTTCTTGAATTAAATGCTTCAAATGACAGGGGCATCGATGTAGTCAGAAATAAAATTAAAATGTTCGCACAAAAAAAGGTATGTAATATTATTCAAAAGATTTAGACATCTTATTTAATATATATCGCTTAGAAAATAATTTTTATTAAATATATTTATTTTCATAAATATCATTATGAAACATATTTATTAAGTTCAATTTAAAATAGCCAAATTTTACAATAAATATAATATTTAACTTCTCATAAATACATCTTTTCACTTTCCTGGATAACAAATATGATAATTATCCAGTGTGTAGCAAGCATTTCAACAAAGGATAAAATTACGTTTTTTCCCCTAAAATGCTAGAAAATACTCTTAGAAACAATATAGAATTAGTCCCGAAGGTCCGCACGACCGAAAAGTAGGTCATTTATAAATACAGGGCTCGGATTGTGCGACTTTTTCGAGATTTTTTTAGTAAAATACGACTAATAATCGACTTTTTTCAAATTTTTCAATTACTTTTCGACTTAAATTGTAAATAGCAGAAATCTTTTTTTGTAAACAATATTGTTCAAAAAATCATTCTTCTCTTTAGGGAAAAAAAACATAACATATTATTATGAGCAAGAGTAAATCGCAGGTCATGATTAATTAATTTAAAAGGAATTAAACTGGTAAAACGTATTTATTAGAACGAGTTAATTAAAAGTTAAACACGATTTGTGTGCTGCTTATGAAAGACAGAAAAGATCTGATTGAGAAATAAAAGACGATAGAATATATTCACACGAATATATAAACAGATCAGAACAAAAGTAAAGAAAGTGAACCCGCGTATTGTAAAACATTTTTGATTTCCAACAATTATCTCGTTTCTTAATATTTTTGTAGGAAATTCTCAATTTTCATAAGGAAACAATTTGCATCATTTCTATTTCTTAATTACAATTGCTTTAATAAAATTTAAAGTTTTTTAAAAATTAATGAAAAAAAAAATTTTATAAATTCTATTTGTCAATTAGAAAGTGAAACTTTTAACATTTTTAGAAAATGTCTTCATGTTTTATTACAATTAAAGATTACCGAGTGATAAAATCATTATTTTATATTATAAGACTTTAAAAAAAAATTTTTTTAATTATTTTTTATGAAAATAATTGAATTATTGAGAAGAAATTTATAAAACATTAGTAAGTAGTTGAATTTTGCAGAATAATTTTAATATTTACAAAGTTAATTGAAATTTTGAGGAGAATTTTAAAAAAATTTCGAAAATAATTGAATTTCTGCGAAGAATTTCCTTACTTTTGAAGATAATTGAATTTTGCAAAGAATTTTATCAGAACTTTTGAAAATAATTAAATTTCCAGGATGAATTTTATTATTTATGAAGATAAATAAAATTTTGACGAGGAATTTAAAAAAAATTTGAAAATATAATTTCTAGGATGAATCTTTTTATTTATAAAGATAATTGAAATTTCGACCAGAACTTTATTATTATTTTTACAGGGTGGTCACATGTCAGTAAAGTCAGGGAAATGTCAGGAAAAAAATTTTTTGTCAGTAAAGTCAGGGAAATGCCAGGAAAAATTTTTTTGTCAGGGCAATTAAAGAAATTAAGACGGTCATGCAATACGTTTTTTGCTATAAACAAAAAAATTTTTGTCAAGGAAATTCGTTGTTATGTCAGTAAAATGTCAGGGAAATGTCAGGGAAATTGATAAAGTTAATCTTGCGGCCACCCTGTTTTACAAATAATTAAATTTCAGAGAAGAATTTTATTATTTATGAAGATAATTGAAATCTTGAACAGATTTTTTTAAAAAAATTTAAAAGTAATTGAATTTTGCAAAAGAATTTTCTTACTTTTGAAGATAATTAAATTTTGTAAAGAATTTTATCGAGAAAATTTGAATTTGAAAAAAAAATTTGAATATAATTGAATTTCTGCGAAGAATTTGATTACTTATGAAAATAATTGAATTTTGGAGAAGAATTTTATTATTTATAAAGATAATTGAAATTTTGACAAGAATTTTATTATTATTTTTACAAATAATTAAATTTCAGAGAAGAGTTTTATTATTTATAAAAATAATTAAAATTCTGAACAGATTTCTTTAAAAATGTTTATAAGTAATTGAATTTTGCAAAGAATTTTATCAGAACTTTTGAAAATAATTAAATTTCCAGGATGAATTTTATTATTAATGAAGATAAATAAAGTTTTGACGAGGAATTTAAAAAAAATTTGAAAATAATAGAATTTCTAAGATGAATCTTTTTATTTATGAAGCTAATTGAAATTTTGACAAGAATTTTATTATTATTTTTACAAATAATTAAATTTCAGAGAAAAATTTTATTATTTATGAAAATAATTAAAATCTTGAACAGATTTTATTAAAAATATTTAAAAGTAATTGAATTTTGCAGAAGAATTTTCTTACTTTTGAAGATAATTGAATTTTGTAAAGAATTTCATCGAGAAAACTTGAATTTAAAAAAAAAATTTGAATATAATTGAATTTTAGCGAAAAATTTTATTACTTATGAAAATAATTGAATTTTAGAGAAGAATTTTATTATTTATAAAAATAATTGAAATTTTGACAAGAATTTTAGTATTATTTTTACAAATAATCAGGGTGTCTAGCGAACCGGGAATCCGGGAAAAACCGGGAAAACCCCGGGAATTTTTTTTTCCCGGGAAAAACCGGGAAACCCCCGGGAATTTTCTTTTAAATCCGGGAATTTTTTTATGAAGTACTTTATTATGTTGTTGGAAAAAATAGTTACATTTTTTCAACGCTTAACTTAATTTTTTTCAATTTCGAATTGTATATTGATTCTCTTCGTATATTAGACAATGTTTTATTATTGTCCAATTAAGACCTAACTTATATGGGAAATGATTTTCGATGTGACAATCCAGTGGGCAAAAAACCATCATTGTTTTAAAAACGTTCCAAAAATGTTTTTAGAACGTTTCATGTCTGCTAAATAATGTTCCAAAAACGTTCCATTGCTTTTAAAACGTTTTAGAAACATATAACGTTATTGGGACGTTATTTGGCAGACATGAAACGTTCTAAAAACATTTTTGGAACGTTTTTAAAACAATGATGGTTTTTTGCCCACTGGGAAGCTTGTGCCAAATTTTTACAGTGATGCGACACCTGTTTTTGATTTTAAACATGAAATTACCGTCAAGTAAATCACAATACAATTCTTATTATAAGTTTTACAAATATTACGATTAAATTTACTGTAAAATTTTAGTTTTCAATTATCCGGGAAAATTATTTACATACCGGGAAAAAACCGGGAATTTTATATTTCTAAATTACTAGACACCCTGATAATTGAATTTCAGAAAAGAATTTTATTATTTATAAAAATAATTGAAAATTTGACAAGAATTTTATTATTATTTTTACAAATAATTAAATTTCAGAGAAGAATTTTGTTATTTATAAAAATAATTGAAATTTTGAACAGATTTCTTTAAAAATGTTTAAAAGTTATTGAATTTTGCAGAAGAATTTTGATATTTATAAAGATAATTACAGGGTGTCTACTAACCGGGAAATAACCGGGAATTTTATTTGACCGGGAAAAACCGGGAATTAGCCGGGAATTTTATACCAAACCAGGAATTTTTTTACCAAAATTAAAAAAGTTTTATTATTTTAATTTGTTTTTAAAAAATCACTTTTTATTTCAATTTTTATAGGTATTTATACTGTTCTCTAAATTTAAGATAGTTAAAAATAATTAATTTGATAGTAAAAAATCAATTCGACTGAAAATATGTAATTAAATTTGTTAAAGAATTTCATTAGAAACTTTTTAACAAATAGAATTTTCAAAGTATTTTAATTTAATAATTGATTAATAATTGAATATTATAAAGAGCTCAATTCTAATGTATTCATGTTTCTTACTGCGAAGATTAATAATTAAAATTTTTATTAGTTAATTTAAAAAAATATACATACTTAACATTGTTTAATAAAATTGAACTTTCGCAAATTTTTTTTTTAAATCTGAAAAATAAGATTGTCATTGTAATTTTTCAATTCTATTGTTTCAAGATAATTGAATTTTTCTAAACAAATAATTTAAATTTTTTTAAATAATTGAAATTTGGTTACATTTTTTGAAAAATAATTAAATTCTTTTAAAGAATTTTATTTACATTTTTCGAAAATAATCAAGAGAAGTTAGTGACCGTAATTATAATTTAATTTTTAAAATTTAAAGTCCCTCTTACAGTTTTAAATCAATTTTTCGCTTCTAAAAATATTATTAAACTTCTCTTAAATTTTTATAATTTTAAATTTCTGATTAAATATGAGCGATTCCACGTCAAGTGATCAAGGGGTCTTACGGTGCAATGTTTATTTTGATAATTTTTTACTCTTAAACAATTAAACATAAAAATTTGGCCGAGTACAGTATCGAAAGGTTTTTTCATGCTCTTTCGATTGGAAACAAGCATTTAAAAAAAAATTTTTTTTTGACCAAAAAAAATCAAAATTAAAAATAAATTTTAATTTTTGGGGGGTGTTACGGTCTAATTTATAAAATAGACACAGTTTACTTTTTATCACTTCTGAGAGTGAAAATTTATTATAATACTCAATATTACACTTTAAAGGCAGGAATAAGACTGAGTTGCAAATACGTTTTGCAGCTCATGTTGAATATGAAACAATTCAGGTGGGGATATATATTTTTGCTGACTATAACAGGGGGAAGGATACGATTTTTTTTGTTTTAACGAAAGCTGAGGTTTTTTCCTAAAAGGACATATATGTGCAAAAGTGGGACTAGAATGTTTAAACACTGAAAAAAAGAAATTTCTACCAAATGGAGACAAAAACCGGGTTTTGAGCACTCCGGTCAGTAGAAATCTCTTTTTTTCAGTGTTTAAACATTCTAGTCCCACTTTTGCACATATATGTCCTTTTAGGAAAAAACCTCAGCTTTCGTTAAAACAAAAAAAAAATCGTATCCTTCCCCCCCCAAAAATTAAAATTTATTTTTAATTTTGATTTTTTTTGGTCAAAAACATTTTTTTTCAAAATGCTTGTTTTCAATCGAAAGAGCATGAAAAACCTTTCGAAACTGTACTTGGACAAATTTTTATGTTTCATTGTTTAAGAGTAAAAAATTATCAAAATAAGCATTGTACCGAAAAACACAAAACTTTCACCCCCTCCCCCTCGGAAAATATTTGACTAAATTAAAAAATATTTTAACCAAAAATCACTATCCACTAGTACTACAAAAACCCCAAGTTTAGGCACGATTGGAGAAAAATTTTTTCCCACCTTGATCACTTGACATGGAATCGCTCATATTTATTACTTATTAAGTAAGTAATTAATTATTAATGATTATTATTTTCAAAAATTTTAATAAAATTCTTTACAAAAATTAAATTATTTTCATAAATAATAGCATTCTTTGGAAGGATTCAATTGTTTTTATAAATAGTGAAATTTTTTTGCAGAAATTCAATTATTATCAATATAATTTTAATAAAATTAAAAAATCAAATGTTCAATTATAATTATAAAGAGACAAGATTATTTTTGAAAAATTAAAAAAATTTAAAGATTTATTTATTTTTGAAATCAAATTTACATTTAAATTTGATGAGAAAAAAAACCGGGAAAAAATTTGGACATAACCGGGAAAATCCGGGAATTTTGTTGAACGAAAATACTAGACACCCTGAATTTAATAATTGATATTGTGAGGAGAATTTAAAATAATTTTTTGAAAATAATTGAATTTCAGCGAAGAATTTTTGTACTTTTGAAAATGATTGAATTTTGTATTAGAATTTTATCAGAACTTTTGAAAATAATTAAATTTCCATAATGAATTTTATTATTTATAAAATTTTGACAAAAATTTAAATGAAATATTTGAATATAATTGAATTTCTGCGAAGAATTTTATTACTTATGAAAATAATTGAATTTCAGAGAAGAATTTTATTATTTTTAAAAATAATTGAAATTTTGACAAGAATTTTATTAAATTTTTGTTTAAATAATTGAATTTAGGAGAAGAATTTTATTATTTATAAAAATATTTTACATTTTAAAGAGAATTTTTAAAAAAATGTTAAAAATACCTAATTAAAATTTAGCTTTGAATTTTATTAAATTTTATTAAATTTCATTCTGGATTGTTTGATATTAAAGTATGTATTGTCGAGAAATGTGATTTTTTTACAATTTTGACAATTTCTTGTTTCCTTTTTGTCGTTTTTTCTAAAATTTCATGCGACTTTTTTGCAAACTTTATGCTACTTTTCGTGACTTTTGTTGTGAATTTATGCGACTAAAGCGTCTTTTTTTGAGTCTTAAAGTCGATCCGAGCCCTGTAAATATTTTTTATATTATGAATAAAATTTGTTTGAAAAAAACACGTTTTTTGGAGGAGCCTGGCCCTAATGAATTCACTTCCATTAAAGGTGAATCTTGCTAAAGGAAAGCATAAAATAATTATTCTGGATGAAGCCGACAGTATGACTGATGGTGCACAACAAGCTTTACGCAGAACAATGGAAATTTATTCGCATACTACGAGATTTGCCTTAGCTTGCAACAATAGTGAAAAAATTATTGAACCCATTCAGTCAAGATGTGCTATGCTGCGATATGGAAAATTAACAGATGCACAAGTTTTAGCAAAAGTCATCCAAGTTTGCAATAAAGAGAATGTGAGTTTAATTCTACTATGCATAATTTATAATTTATAACATTTTATAAATAGAAATTCAATGGGAAATACTATTTTTATAGATATCACACACTGATGATGGTTTGGAAGCCATAATTTTTACTGCTCAAGGTGATATGAGACAAGCTCTCAATAATTTACAATCTACTTTCAATGGCTTTGGCCACGTTAACTGTGAAAATGTTTTCAAAGTGTGCGATGAACCGCATCCAGTTTTGGTTAAGGGAATGCTCGAACTCTGTACAAAAGGAGACATCTCCAATGCATATAAAGTTCGTACTTCTTATTCTTTTTATTGATAGAGCTAATTTTATTTCTAATAAGAATTTAATTTTTAAATATTGATAACAGGGAATGGATCAATTATGGAAAATGGGATATTCGGCAGAAGATATTATAAGCAATGTATTTAGAGTTGCTAAGAATCTTGACATTGATGAACCTTTGAAATTAGATTTTATTAAGGTATGATGTTCTACTAATTTACACAATTTTAGATTTAAATGAAATTCATTACATAAATTTAAAAGTAATATTTTTTTAGGAAATTGGTGAAACGCATTTAGGAATTGTAGATGGGATAAGCAGTCTTCTGCAAATGAATAGTCTTTTAGGTCGTCTGTGTCGTAGATCACTAAAGACGTGAATTCTTTGAGAATATCTATTTATATTTTTGTAATTAAATTTGTTATAATTTTCTAATAAAAACAATTATTTCGTCATAGTTGGTTTTTAAATTACAAATTTCTGCAGAAGACAACACAATACATTTTAACATTTTTGTTTCTTGGTAAGATGGTACTCTAAAATTTCTAAAAAAAAAACTTTTTCAAATATAAAATAGGATAGAATATGAAAGATTTATTCTGGGATTCTATTATACATTTTATTTGTAAATTTTAACATACTTTAATTTGTGCTAATATTTACAATAATAAATAATTTATTGCAATGTTTAAATTAGACTAAACAACAATTAGATTTTTCTAATGTCCATTTTATTAATGTTTCATTATTTTTATATTTGATTCTTTAATTATTATTCAGTTTCATTTTTAAGAATCCATGATTCTTATTAGAGATAACTTTTAAATACTAGGTATTTATATACAGAATAAAAAAAATATCTTTTTAAATAATTAAAGAAGTTTTACGAAATTAAAATACATAATTTTTTAAATATCCTAATAATTATTACACATCGTTAAACATTATAAAGATAATTACAGTTTTCTGAGATCACTTATTCTACTTACATATTTTACTTTCGTTTATATTTTTACAAATAGACTAAAATCATCACTTAAAGACTTGTTTTCGATTTCAAGATTTTTCTGCGTATCTTTACAGAAATATTATTATGAATCCACTTATAGAATGTTTAATATTTTTTTTCTAAATTATTAATTTTATAATTAATAAATATTCAAATTGGCAATTACGGGGCAAAATTTTTCAAGTGTACCGACCTCAAATAGTCGAATTAAAAAGCATTTCAGTACCGGTCAAAATTATCAGTCTATTTTTATTTCATTATTGCAAGAAATTATTTATTTTCTAAACTATATTAACTTGAATTTTATTCTCTTGAAGACATTACTTTTAATGTCTAGCACTCAAAATTAAAAGTAGGAGAGAATAATTTCCAATCAGAAAGAAATAATTACAAATGTACAGTCATCACAAATTACAATGCACACTAATAGCTTCTTAACGTTTAGTAAAAGTATGGATGTTCCAGGAATATCCGGATACTATCAGGGAGGCTTCGTACTCGATAATTAAATTTAAAAAATGGAATAATTTTTTTTTTAATTAAATATTTAAATAACTATCAATCTTTCCATAGTAATTTAAATATTTTTAATGATTTCAATGTGAAACCTTTTTGAAATATTTCTAAAAAGAACAACTGTAATTCTTCCAAAATTCAGGCACTTTTTTGTTGAAATTTTTAAATAAAATTCTCCAAAACTTTAATTATTTTATTTCAAAATAAAAAAATAAATAATATTGAATAAATATTGATAAATAATAAATAACATTTAAATAAAAATTTGAATATTAGGTACAGTTTCACAACAATTAAAATTTTCAAAGATTTCAATTAAGAAATCTTTTGAAATTTAATTATTTCTAAACATTCACACTGTAACGCTTCTTAATATTTAATTATGACTATTTTTGTATTTATTTATCTATCTATTATTTATTATTATTCATTATTATTTATATTTATCTAAAATTTTAAATGAAATTAATTTTAAAACAATTCTTATTAGGAAGTTCTACGACATTTTAATTATTTAAATACAAAAATAAACAATTTATTGAATATTTAAATATTTCTTAAAATTTAATTCTTATAAAGAGCTTTACCAAATTTTTTTTAAATAATTGCATTTTTTCGAAAAATTTTCAAGAATAATTGCATTTTTCGAAGAATTTGTTTAAAATTAAATTAAAAATAATTGAAATTAAATTAAGTTAATTAAATAATTGAATTTATGTTAAATTTTTATTATTTATGAAAATAATAGGTACCAACATTAAAAATAATTAAAAAAAACTAAAATTTGTAAAAATTCAAATTGAATTGTTTCGAAGAAAATTTAAGTTCTTACAAGAAATTTAGTTAAAATTGTACTGAAAATACATAATTGGACTCTTAAAAATAATTAAAGTTTCATCAATAAATTTTATTCAAATTGTATATTAAAAATAATTGAAGTTATGAATAATTTTCCAAATTAATTAAATTTTTCCGAAAAAATTTTATTAAACCTTTTTGAAAATAATTGAATCGTTAGGAAGAATTGAAATTAAAAATTTTTGAAAATAATTAAATTCTTTCAAGAAATTTAATTAAAAATGTAATGAATATGATTATTAAACTCCAATAAATAAATTTTATCAAATTTAAAAAAAATAATTTAATTCCTTTGAAGAATTTTATTAAAAGCTCTTTAAAGTAATTCAATTTATACATTTTTTTTATTGGAATTTAATAATTGATTCAAACAAATTTTATTAAATTTCTTAAAAGAATTATTTAATTATTTTCAAAAATTTTTAATCCAACTCTTCCAAACAATTCAATTTTATTTTCCAAAAATTTTAGTACAATTCTTCGTAAAAATTTAATTAATTTTGAAAATTATTCAAAATTTAATTATTTTTTCTAAAAAACTGTTTCAATAAAATTTGCCGAATAAAAAAAAATTTAAAAATTAAAAATTTAAAAAAAATTCAATAACATTCGTTGCAAGAATTCAATTATTTTCATAAGGTATAAAATTCTTTGGAAAAATTCAATTATTTTTTTAATACAATTTGAATAAAATCTTTTTTTAAATAATTAAAATTAAAAAATAATTAAAATTAAAATTTTGAGGAGAATTTAAAAAAAAATTGGAAAATAATTTAATTTCTGCTAAGAAATTTCTTACTTTTTGAAGATAATTGAATTTTGCAAAGAATTTTATCAGAACTTTTGAAAATAATTAAATTTCCAGGATTAATTTTATTATTTATGAAGATAAATAAAATTTTGATGAGGAATTTAAAAAAAATTAAAAATAATTGAATTTCTAGGATGAATTTTATTATTTTTGAACATAATTGAATTTCTAGAATGAATTTTATTATTTATAAAGATTATTTAACTTTTAATAAGAATTTTATTTAAAATTTTTGCAAATAATTAAATTTCAGAGAAGAATTTTATTACTCTCAAAGATAATCAAAATTTTGAACAGATTGTATTAAAAATGTTTAAAAGTAATTGAATTTTGATATTTATAAAAATAATCGAAATTTTGAATATAATTTAATTTCTGCCAAGAATTTTATTACTTTTGAAAATAATTGAATTTCTAGGATGAATTTTATTATTCACAAAAATAATTAAAATTTTGAACATATTTTTCTTTTAAATGTTTAAAAGAAATTGAATTTTGCAGAAGAATTTTGATATTTATAAACATAATTGAAACTTTGAGGAGAATTAAAAAAAAATTTTTGAAAATAATTGAATTTCTGTAAAGAATTTTTTTACTTTTTAAGATAATTGAATTTTGCAAAGAATTCTACCCAGAACTTTTGAAAATAATTAAATTTTTATGATGAATTTTATTATTTATAAAATTTTGAATATAATTGAATTTCTGCGAAGAATTTTATTACTTTTGAAAATAATTGAATTTTAGAGAAGAATTTTATTAATTTTTTTTTCAAATAATTGAATTTCGTAGAAGAATTTTATTATTTATAAAAATAATTGACATTTTAAAGAGAATTTTTTAAAAAATGTTAATAATACATAATTAAAATTTTTCTATGAATTTGATTAAATTTTTTAAAATTTTATTCCTGATTGTTTGATATTAATGTATCTGTTGTCAAAAAATGTGATTTTTTTCACAATTTTGACAATTTCGTGTTTCCTTTTTGTCGTTTTTTCTAAAATTCCATGCGACTTTTTTTCGACTTTTTCGGAAATTTTATGCGACTTTTCGTGACTTTTATTATAAATTTATGCGACTAAAGCGAATTTTTTTGAGTCTTAAAGACGATCCGAGCCCTGGTAAAGTTATAAGTCAACAATTATTGTAAATAAAGTACATTTTATCAGCAATTGAGTATAAAAAAATAGTTTTTTCTTTTAATATCCTTTTTCCATATGGTTTTGTTTTAACTCTATAACTTTAAACTAAACTTTAATTCTTAAAATTTTTCACTAAAGTTATAAACAATTCTTGTAAACAAATTATTTATTTACAATAAGTGAAGGTGAATTTTATCAAATAAAAATATTGTCAGATGAAATTCAAATTTCTAGATATTAAAAGAAAAGAACGATTTTTTATACTCAATTGTTGTTAAAATGTACTTTTGTTTTATCATAGATGTCAGGTTTATTTTAATTTTAGTCATTTATTGTGATAAGAAAATGTGTTTGTAATTTGTTTTTCTGGATATTTAAAATTTCAGATATTTAGGCTGCCATTTTGAATTTCGAAAAAATAAAAACTTCTCATGCCTTAATGAAAGGTCATACATTTTGAACGCGATATTTTGTCATCCCAAATGTTTCCTGAAGTGATTTCCAATCAAAAATATATAGTTTCAATGAAACAAGAACCAAAAAATTTTGTGTTTTTTTGTTTAAACAATTTATAACTTTTAATCCTTAAGTCAAAAGTTAAAATTTCTTGCAGATTCTGAAAGAGGATGAAAAAATTCATAAGAAACACTATGTATGAAATGGGGTAAAAATTAGGTTTTAGTAGATGAGTACGAAGCCTGCGTATATAAATAATTAGGGTAAGTTGATCAACGTTAACCTAACAATAACTAGTTTCATTTTCAATTAAGTATTAAAATATTAATTTCTCGTCATTCATCAGCACCATTTCTCTACTGGCATGGAAGAAAGTTGGCCTCTAGGTTTAGGCGACGGCCATCTTAAAGCGCTTTGGCAAGATTCTGCTCTAGATGGTGTTCTCAGAGGTGGTTGAGGGACACTTGAATTCAAATTGCATTCCCCTTGAAATAGTTCACCGTTAATTTCAGATCGCGAGCCCCTTTCAGTTGGTGGGTCGCCACGATAATTTCTTTTTGTCGGTTTTCTAAGAATTTCATGTGTACCAGATGGCGGTGCACTTTCAACAGATTGAAGACTGGTCGCTCTATGCAGTGATAATCTCAATGGCTTCTTTGGTGGAGCTGGACGCGTTTTCATTGATTCCTGGGAAAAAATATTCAGAACTTCAAAATTATCTGAATAACGTGACTGAGGATCCTAGAAGAGAATGCTAGTTATATTCCTTTCTATTTTTTTGGGAAAAATAAATATTACATTTTTGAAGAATATTACCTGCAAACGATAATATGTTGGTTCCGAATCGAATTCAAGAGATTGATAATTAGTTTTACGATTTTTTTGCAGCTGCTCCATTGCTGATTCAACTCGTGTTTTTCTACGAGGAGAATGAAGTTGTATTTGAGATTGTTTGAAGACCAAATTTGCAGTTGATCTGGTGAGTGGTGCAGTTGGTGATTTATGTTTATTTCTTAGCTTTTGATGTCCATTCGTTGCTCCGTCAGATGAAAAATCTAATTCCTTAGAATTTCGAGACTCCGTCCAACGTTTTGAATTTTCGCTTTGTTTACATTTTCCTATAGAGAGACTTTGACGGCCCTCTGCAGGACTTCGCATATTTAAACCGGGAACATTTGCAATCAAAGTGGTCACTTGAGGGCCCTTTTGAAATACCTATGATTATAGAAGATTTTTGTTTTAAAATAAAACGAAATGAAATTAATTAAAATTTTATACCTGAACATTTTTCTGTTGAGTTACTGCGGGCTCTACAGACACTTCAGTTCTTGTTGGAACAAGGAGATCTCTAACCTGCTCCTCCAGATAACCGATTCTATGAGTGAGTCTGAGGTTATCGGAGCGTAGGGTACGCAAAGCTGTCAATGATTCGCCTTTTCGTAGGACAACGATTTGCGCCAGGTCCGGAGCAACAGCTAGTAATCTGGCCAAGTCGCTTCTTCCAGCTCCCACAACAAGCTTTCCATTTACTTCCAAGATCCTGAAAACAATATTCGATAGATAAAGTTACATGCCCACAATTTCCAGGCATAAACAATAGACTTTCTAGCTCACATCAGATACTCTAATTATGAGAATCGTTAGCATTTACTTTATTAATTTCATTATTACGCATATAAAGTACAATTTTATGAATAATAACAGGGTTGCCACGCTTTTGCTCATTTCAAATTCCCTGACTGTTCCAGGTTTTCCAGGTTAAAAAACGGAATTTTTCCAGGTTTTTAAAACTACATTTATATTTTACCAAATTTTTATTTTAATTTTTAATTTTACCAAACTCCCTGATTTCCAGACAAAACGACTTTTTTCCTGTTCTATAACATTTATTTACGAATTTCTTTAATTGTAAAATTACTCGAAAACATCAATAACTTCGTTTTTAAATGAATTCTTAATCATTATTATTTTTTTACAGAAATTAAGATTAAGATTTTCAAAAATCTTAAATTTAATAACATATAAGAATATTATTATAAAACTTGATACTATCATTATTTTATATTATAAAAATATTGTTATTGTAATTTCTTCGAAATTATTTTCATTTCAATTCAATTCTTCATTTCTAGAAGTTTTAACTAAAATTCTTCTTGAACTCAATTTTTTAAAATAATTTTTGAAAAAGTTCTTCTTTGGGAATTTTTAAATCCATTTGTTTACAATTCAATTTTACATAAAATTATTCGATTATTCTGACATTCTTTAATGAAAAAAATTAGAAATTAAAAACTTCAAATAATTAAAAAAAATTCCATTAAACTTTTTGAGAAAAATTAATACTAAATTTCCTTAAAATTCTTGTCAAGAATTTAATTATTTTGATAGATAATAAAATTATTCGCAGGAATTCAATTATTCTCAAAAATTTGAATAACATTCTTCGAAATAATTCAATTATTTTTAAAATTCACAAAATTCTTCGCAAGAATTCAATTATTTTCAAAATTGATAAAATTCTCAGGAAGAGTTCAATTATTTTCAAATCTGATAAAATTTTTCGTATAAATATTCAATTATTTTCAATATTAATTTTTACGTAATTTCGATTATTCTGCCATTCTTCAATTAAATATATATATGAGGCTCCGGATCTTAAAAGGGCACTTTCAGCATTGATTTTAAATGGTAAAAGTGCCCTTTTAAAATCCGGAGCCTCATATATGAAAATAAAAACTTGAAGAATTAAAGAAAAATTCAATTAAACTTTTTTAAAAAAATTAATTCTACAGAATTGTTTAGTTAAAAGTATGAAAAGTTCAAATTTTCCAAGATTTTAATTTGAAACTTTTTCAAAATTCAATTATTTCTAAAAATTTACGCTATATTGCTTTCAACATTCAATAATAATCTAAAATTTTAATTAAAATTTATTTTTAAATTTTAATTTACTAGAAAAATCCACGAGAATTCAATGATTTAAATACAAAAATAAATATTTTATTAAATAATTGAATGTTTGTTCAAATTGAATTTTGATAAAGAATTTTATAAACAAATTTTTAAATAATTGAATTCTCTTGACAAATTTTAATAAAAATTTTAAGAATAAGTTCATTTTTCGGAAATTTGATTAAAATTTTAATTAAAAATAATTTAATTTCTCCAAAGAATTTTTTAAGAGTTTTTAAAAATAATTGAAATTTTGCCAAGAATTTTATTAAAATTTTAAAAAATAATTAAAATTTGGAGAAAAATTTATAAAGATTATTGAAATTTTGACGAGAATTTTTGTAAATTATTGAACACAATTAAATTTTTGCGAAGAATTATATTAAATTTTGAAAATAATTGAATTCTTGAGACGGATTTTATTAAAATGTCTTTTCAAATAATAATTGAATTCTATTATGAAATTTTATTGAAATAGTAGACATTGAAAATAATTTAATTTTGACAAATTTTTGAAATTATTAAAATTTCAACAAAGAATTTTATTTACATTATTTTGAAAAAAATTGAATTATTACAAAGAATTTCATTAAAATTTTTGAGAATATGTTGAGGAATTAATTTGACTTGTGTGGTTTGACGATAGGGCGAAGGCAGAATGTAAATGCAAAAAGCTAGTCCCCAGTGGGCACAGGGACGTCTAAAAGACGTCTAAAAGACGTCTAAAAGACGTCTTAAAGACGTCCCTTCTTGTCCGCGGACGATTCGGGGACAATGATGGCATAATGTCTCTGAGTCATCAAAAAGACAACTAAAAGACGTCTAAAAGACGTCTAAAAGACGTCTTAAAGACGTCCCTTCTTGTCCGCGGACGATTCGGGGACAATGATGGCATAATGTCTCTGAGTCATCAAAAAGACAACTAAAAGACGTCTAAAAGACGTTCTATGTCTGGTCCAAAAGACGTCTAAAAGATATAAGAAAGGACGTCTAAAGTACGTCTTAAAGACGTCGTTTGGACGTCTAAAAGACATAAAAGGGACGTCTAAAAGACGTCTTTAAGACGTCTTTTGGACGTCCTTTTTACATTCCTTCAGATTTTAAATAAACATTTCTTTTATAACATTTTCTAAGTTGAAATTCAGTAATATTGTATTAAATTTATTTTAAGTTTAATTTTATTTTTTCTAAAATGTGGAGAAATAATGAAAAAATTCCGACGAAGCTGGGATCGAACTCGAATACCTTGGGCTTGAAACACTGCGCCTTAAGCACCTCAGCCGTTCAAGACAGATATAAACCCCTACAAAGTTAACGATCTCACTTGTCAATGAAATGAATTTAACTTAGAAAAATTCCAATGAATTTCACATTAATAAATTTCTAAGTCCAAGTTGAACTTAGAAAATAATATTTTCTATTTATGAAAATTTTTCTATTTTCAAATGTTGAATGAAAAAGACGTCTTTTAGACACCTTAAAGACATCTAATGGCCAAGACATAGAACATGAATAGGACGTCTTTAAGACGTCTTTTTGTACAAGTCCAAAAGGCGTCCGCAAAAAGACATCCTTAGGACGTCTTTTGAACAAGTGTGCACACTGGGTCAGTCGTTGAACACTTGTGATAATGAGTAGTCGACTATCGAAAGTCGTTTGTCAGTTTTATTTTGTAATATTAATAGTTTGTTCCAAGTAAACAGTAAAGACATTTATTAATTAACTTTGTGTTCTTTATTGAAAATCATGGCAAAACTTCCAACCATTAGTGAAGGCCCAAATAAATGTTAGAGATTGTTTTTAGTTTGAAGAGTAATTTTGATTATTCAACAATTCAGAAGTGGGATAATGGCGAGTTTTTGCTGTATATCTGGATTTGAAAAGTATTCGAACTTGTTGGCTGATTTTTTTTGGTGAGAATCATTGAGAAGAGAGAATTTTCTAATGACAAAAACTAATAAAAGTTGCGTGTAAGAGTTAAGCGGAAACGGACGTTCCGAATGTCGTAGTGATTGCCATGTGCTCTGAGATTGTTTTGCAGCTTTGTGCAGTGCAAATTGTTTGTTGCAGCTAAGTGCGGTGCAAGAAGTGTGAACATAAAAAGGGACGCATTTTTTATGTTCTAAAAATTACTCTATATTTGCGAGTACATCAGTATTGAGATTTTTAGTGACGACAAGGTTATCGGAAGTTGTCTGGTTTTAGCGCGAAAAACCATTACCTCTCCCGCATTTTTCCATTTTAGAGGGAAAAATTTATGGCTGGAAGGGGTATAGAGGGAGCTGACAACACTGACGACTTTAAACGATTCATGAGGTCATTGGATCAAGATAATACAGTAGTTGACATGGACTTGGAAAGTAACGACAACAACAATACAATGGAGCTCGAGTTAACACGTGCAAACGCAGAAATCGCACGTCAACAAACAAGAAGACAAGAAGAGAGGTTGAATTTCGAAAAACAGTTGGCTTATTTAACATCTGAGATTGAGAAAATGAAGAGAAATCAGCATACACCAAGCTCTCAGTCGTCGGGATCTAGTGCTGGCGATGTGACATCTCAAGCATTGAATTCTATTGGTTTTGCTTTACATAAACAAGCAGAAATTGTTGAAGCAATGACAGCTAGTTTGCAAAGAACTTTAGCAACAAACAGTTCTAGTGTAGGAAGTGTAGCTGATCCACGATCTGTTATAAGAGAATTCTCGGGAAGTGAGAATTCGGAGCAAGCAGAGTTTGGTTGGCAGAAATGGAGAACGTCAAGATAACTTTGGGATTATCAGATAATGTGGCTTACAGTGTGGCGCGATCTCGGATGAAGGCATCTGCTCTTACCTGGCTATTAACAAAAGGAGATACAATGAAAGAGTGGAACACTTTTAAGAATGAATTCAAATCAATGTTCACGTGCACGATGGACGCAGCTGATAGGTATGATCTGATGGTTAACAGAGTACAAGGAGCTAAGGAAAGTGCGCGAGATTTCGTCATTGACAAGGTGTCGTTGTGCAAGGATTTACATTTCTCGGTAAATGAAGTTAGAAATTCTGTGGCACGTGGTCTTTGGTGGAAAAGTGCTGGTGATTTTCTGATTAGCCAGAAGTTTAATTCGACGGATGAAATTATCAAGGCTGTGGTCGAGTACGAGCGTCATGATTCAGCTAGAAGATCGAGAGTGGAGAAGGTGCGACAAACAAGAGAAAAGCACGACGGTACTCGTGAGAAGAATGAATTGTCTCACTCATCATCTGCTCCTGCAGTAGACGACATCTCTAAAGCGAAGCAAACTGATAAGTATTCTGCTGAAAATGTAAGTTCTCGAAAATGTTATAATTGTAATTCGACTTCTCATATTTCTAAATATTGTGACAAGCTTAGAAAGGCAATTATTTGTTATTTATGTAGACAAGAGGATCATATTGCGTCAAAATGTTTGAATAAAGATAAAAGGGATAGTAATTCGGTCGTGAGTGTAATTCAAGGGGAAAATGAGAGCGGGTCAATGAATAAATTTATTAGAAAAATTAAGGTGGGGGAAATTTAGTTAACAGCATTTGTCGATATGGGAGCTTCTGTGAATACTGTAAAGTCAACTATTGTATTGCGCGAAGATTGGAAAATGCGGAGGGAGAAGTCTCTGATCGGTGGTTTTGGTATGGGCGAAATAGAATCTCCCGGTGTAATTACTGAAAAAGTTTAATTCGATAATTTGAAACAGCGAATTTTGACCTTCAGAGTGGTTCCAGATACTGCCCAGCAGTTCGAGATTATTTTGGGTAGACCTTTTACTGAGGCCCCGGATTTGGGTTATACGAGAAAGGGTAATGAGTTAATGTTTTCGGAAATCGATAAAGAAAAATCGCAAAAAATTCGAGTTGATGAAGATGTCGTGTTAGAAAGCGGCTCAGTTAATTTTATAAGGGTACCTCGAGATAGTGTCGAAGCATCATTGCCAGTGGTAAATGCAGGTGATAAGGTCATCACGTTGAAGCAAGGTCAAAAACTGGGTGGAAATATTTTGGCTATCGAACCATTACCGAAAATTAAAGAGAGGGAATCACTGATAAAACTTAACGAAATCGATATTAATAATTTAGCTCCTGAAAATATTAAAGCGAGTTTTTTGGATTTAATTAACGAGTTTCGAGATTGTTTTGCCGCGGACGTTGACGAAATTAAGTGTACAAATGTAGTAGAAATGGATATTGAACTGAAAGAGGGAGCGGTTCCTTTTTATGCAAAGCCATATCGTTTAAATAAAGAGGATACTAACGATTTAGAAAATATTTTTAATAAGTATCGAAAAGTGGGTATTGTCAAAAATACTACAGCTCAATTTGCAAGTCCGGCATTTGTAGTTCGAAAGAGTGATGGAACTCCACGTGTTGTTATGGATTTTAGAGGAGTAAATAAAATTACTAAATTAATACATTTCCCAATACCTAATTTTGACGATTTGCTGGAATTAGTATGTCGAGCAAAATATTTTTGTATTTTAGATTTAACGAGTGGTTATTTGCAAATGCCTCTTAGTGAGAGTGCTAGAGAGAAAACCGCTTTTATTACACCAACTCAGACCGGAGAATGCTCCGAGGTATTTTGCGAAAATGATGACGGAGGTATTTGGAAACTCGTGCAGAAAGGGAATAGCATTCACTTTTTATGACGACATATGTGTTTTTGCGGAAACCTGGGATGAACTTTTGCTAAATTTGCGTGAAATTTTTGAATTGATGCGAGGTGCATCGTTAATGATGAATTTGTGCAAATGTAAATTTGGTAAAGAACATGTAAAGTATTTAGGATATCGTTCAGGTGAGGGCTGTTTACGACCTGGAACTCGAAAGGTCAAGGCCGTAAGTGAATTTCAAGTACCGAAGACAAAGCACGAGGTACGTCGTTTCGTAGGACTAGCAAGTTTCTTTAGACGCTTTATACCATCTTTTGCATTAATTTATAAACCCATTTCTGATTTGCTTAAAAATGACAATGAGTTTATGTGGGGTGAAAGTCAAAATCGGGCGTTTGAAGAGATTAAATTGCGTTTAGTGGACAAGCCAATTCTGAAGGCTTATAATTCTAAAGCGTTTAGGACTGAATTGCATACAGATGCATCAGCGTTGGGTTTGGGTGCAATGTTGTTACAGGCAGATAGAGAAAAGGAACCACTCAGAATGGTTTATGTAATTGTGACCGTCTGTCAATGTCTAATAAATTTAAATTCGTGGAAAACAAAAAATTCTCAAATAGCTCGTTGGGTTAGTGAGATCGAGGAATTTGACTTTGATGTGATTCATCGAAGCGGGGACAAAATGAAACATGTTGACGCGCTCTCAAGATCCCCAATTAATGAAACAAGTGAAAATTTAATTAAAGAAAGTTTAATGTCAATTACCACTGAGGAAGATGAGATTTTAATTTTTTAGAGATCGGATCCTATTTTGAAAGATCTGATTGATATTTTGAAAAAGAATGAATGTGATCACGAAAAATCGGAAAAAGGTAGAGTTAAGGGGTTTGCGTTAAAAGAAGGTTTGTTGTGCAAAATTGATCGAGAAAATAAAATTGAGAAAGAAAGGTATGTTGTACCTAAGGCAATGAGAAAATCATTAGTCATCCGTTATCACGATTTAATGAATCATTTTGGTATTAATAAAACTTGTAAAAGAATTGAAAATTATTTTTACTTTCCGGGATTGAAAAATTATGTTCGAATTCATATTAAAAATTGTTATGGCTGTTTGAAAACTAAGAGAAAAAGTGGTCGAGGAGAAGGGGAATTGCACCCAATAACTCCAGGGCGTCGTCCCTTTGACGTGGACCATGTGGACCATTTAGAACCTTTTCCTACATCAGGAAAGAAAAATAAATATGTATTAGGTTGTATTGATAATTTGACAAGATTTGTAAGACTTTTTGCAGTCAAAGATGTTTCGGCAAATCAGACAGTAAAATTTATAGAAAAATTTATAATTGAAATTGGGGCGCCTGCCAGAATAGTGTCGGACAGGGGTACCTGTTTTACATCCGAAAAATTTAATGAACTTTGTCAAAAGCACGGGATTAAGCATACTTTGAACTCTAGCCGACACCCTATGGCAAACGGCCTGATAGAAAGAATGAATCAGACGGTCTTACCTATTATGAAAATTGCTACTGAGTGGGGATATGGTTCTGAATGGGATAAATGCTTAGTTGAAGTAGAAAGAAATATTAATACTACGGTTTGTGCAACGACCGGAAAAACCCCTTACGAAGCTTTGTTTGGTTATAATCCACGTTTTGCGGAAGGAATGTTGCGAGAATTAACAATAAATTGTGAGACGTATGAAAATCCTAAGGTAGTACAAGACGATATTCGAAATAAAATTAGAATTGAACAGGAAAAATATAAACATCGATATGATAAAAACAGATTAACTAATGTAAAGTTTAAAATTGGAGATATTGTTTTTATGTCAAGAAACGCAATTTCTACGGGTGAGTCGACAAAGCTTCAGGCAGGATTCAGTGAGCCTTTAGTTATTATTAGCGAAGGATTAAATAATATTTATAGAGTAAGAAAACTAAATGAATTTCGCGATAAAAATTTTCAAACAACAGCTCACGTTTCTCAATTGAAGGTCTGGCGACAAAATGAAAATTCTGAGAGTGAGTCCGAAGATGAAATAAATGAAGCCAATGTAAGTAGAGAAAGTGTGGAAAATCCAGATAATGATAAAAATAATGTAGTTGAATGTAATAACGAAAATAATAAAAATGTAGCGATCGCAAAAGAAAAAGGCGAGAATGAAGAACTGACTGTAAAGTTAAATCGAAGAAGTGAACGACAACGTCAATGACCGAAATTTTTAAATGATTTTGTTTTATAATAAATTGAAAGAAAATATTGGAGTGTATATAAAATGTAAAATTTTAATGTAATTTTGAGAGACCAAAAATTGTCAGGATAGCCGATTGTTGAGGAATTAATTTAACTTGTGTGGTTTTACGATAGGGCGAAGGCGGAATGTAAATGCAAAAAGCTAGTCAGTCGTTGAACACTTGTGATAATGAGTAGTCAACTATCGAAAGTCGTTTGTCAGTTTTATTTTGTAATATTAATAGTTTGTTCCAAGTAAACAGTGAAGACATTTATCAATTAACTTTGTGTTCTTTATTGAAAATCATGGCAAAACTCCCAACCATTAGTGAAGGCCCAAATAAATGTTAGAGATTGTTTTTAGTTTGAAGAGTAATTTTGATTATTCAACAAATAATTTAATTATTTTAATAATGAAATGTTAACGAAAAATTTTATTAAATTTTTTCTAAATAATTAAATTCTTTTGGAAAGTTCTATTTAAGTAGTAGATTTATTAAAAATCATTGAATTGATAAAAGTTTTTGAAAATAATTGAAATTTTGCCATGAATTTTATTAATATTTTTGGAAATAATTGAATTTCTCAGAAGAATTTTACTACTTTTGAAAATAATTGAAATTCTGCAATCATTTGTAATTGCTTCAAAATTCACTTTCTTTTAGTGTTTTTAATTAAAATTCTTCTATAAATCCATTATTTTTAATAATCAATTGAAAATATGTATATATTAAAAAATTTAACTAATTTCAGAAGAAGTGGAATAATTAAAATTTCTCGAAAATCGACGTTTTCTAATTAAATTCATTCAAACTTGAAATTTTACAAAATTTTAAATTAAAATCTTTTGAAATTCATCTGTACTTATGTAAATTGTAAACGCAACTTTTTTTGAAAATTTAATTAATTTTGAAATATTTATGTAAGATTAGATTTCAAGAATAAACTTTAGAAGATAACAATTTTCCAGGATTTCGATCAAAATTCCCTGACTTTTCCAGGTTTTTTCAAGGTTCATTAAATTCCCTGACATTTCCAGGTTTCCAGGTTGCGTTATTATTATAATTAAATACACCAAATTTTCTATAATTCAGAATTTTACAGACAGTTTCACACAATTGGAAGCAATTATCAGCGACTCCGAAAACCCCCGAGTATCATTTTAAAAATTCGACCGTCATATTGAATCCGACATTTTGAATTTTCGAAAACGGACATCATATTCGAAATGTTCAAAGCGACCCTGAAAACCTCTATATATAGAAATCCAAACTCTTAATACTTAATGGGTAAAGTGCTCTCCCATAGTACTAAAGGTTAAGCAAAAATTAGCCAGATTAAAAAGTTTCGAATTTTAAGCAAAATCTCCACGGTGAAAGGGACCTTAGCTGCAAAAATTTATGTTATGTTTATAGTAGTTTTCGCTTTAATGAATATACATATATATTCGTTTAAATATTAAATTATTTGTATTTGCATATTAAATAGAGTTTAAAATTTTTTTTTCTAGAATTTGAATATAATTTACTTGGACGTTATGTAGATTGATTTAATAAAATTTTGTAGAAATATTGAATTTACTTGCAGGGATTTAAAATTTTTATTAAAATGTAACCATGAGAAAATTATATAACAACCTATCTAAACCTATTATAGATTAAATACTTTAAAAAATTTGATTTTTAAGATTATTCTAAGAATTAAATAATTTCCAGCTCTAATGAAATTTTTTACTTTAGACATATTTTAGATTTGAAATAAAAATTTTACAATGCAAGTACTTGCAGTTGTTGAATCAATGTTTAGCTACAAAGAAAATCGTAGTGCTTCGTAACCCTTCTCTGGCTCTGTAAAGAAGAACAATGAGCAATCTTGATGTTCCGTTCCCAAGGGCATTTATAGCGTGAAACAGTACCGGAAGTCCGCCTTGTGCCCTCGCTAATAGCAACTGTATTTTCACATGACCCTGTCTCCGACGAATTGAGTTTAACTCTCTTCACGTTGCTTTGACAAAGTCAGCTGTGAAAATCTATATAGAATTTTGCACTATAGAAAATTTACAACTAAATCAATTTTAGAGCAAATTTTCTAATATTGTACAAAAAATAAGGGCTAATATTAACTCGATTGGGTTAATGTTTGAATAAGATATAAGAAATGATAAATTTAAAATATATTTTACACTACCTTCCATTGATCAAGTTTACATTACATTGAAAAAATATCAAAAATTGTTATAATATCATTAAGTATCCAATTAGATTATTCGTTTCAGTCGAGTATTAATGATTTTTTTAATACTAAATAAAATAATTTCCAAAAATAAAAATATATAATTTAAACATAAAATAAAGTTGAAAAGCAGTACTTCTAGAAAAGTATCACCCAAATATAACGCAATCGACTCAAGTTTTAAATACATACTGTGAAAGTAAATAATTGTGTTGGTAAAACGTGTTTTACAAGTATCTTAAGAATAGAATCTCAACTTCTTTCATTTGTTGAACCAAGACCACTTCCGGTGAAGTGTTTGCCTGAATTCCACTTTAAAAGGTCAAAAAAATATTTCTTACAAATTACTTTGAATAAAACTATGTACAAATTTATATAATGTAGGAAAATGATATGTTAAATTAAGATTTTAGAGAATTATTTTTGAGAGTCGAACAAAGTACATAGTTATTATAATTGTTCAATGCAAATTTTATATTAGAATATGTCTGATAGGTATAAGCAATTTTCCTAAAAAATTTAATTATTTTAATAAATAAAAATTGTTTAAACAATTCGTTATATGTCGTATTTTGTAAATTAAAAAAAGATTCTTAACAAATACTATGTTGAGGCTATTTTTCTTCAAATGTCGATTTTCCATTCAGGGGTTGTTGTTTTTTTACGCTTCATAGATAGGGGTTAATTTGAAATAATTTCGTTTTTTCTGTACTTTCTTAAACTTTGACTACCCTTTGAGGTCTCCTTAACCCTTTCGTGCCCCCTAGAAACCCAGCAATTGGATTTTCTTGAATCTTGTTACTCAGAGGTTTTTGGGGTCGCTGATTTCGAATCTGAAGTCAGATTTTCAAAATTCAAAATGGCGGATCCAATATGGTGGATATTTTTTTCAAAATTGCTCAAATTTACATAAAACTTGTTACTCGAGGGTTTTCGGGGTCGCTGATTACGAATCTGAAGTCAGATTTAAAAAATTCAACATTGTGACCTCGAAAACCTCCTAATAACAAGTTTCAAGAGAATTTGAGCAGATTTGAAAAAACGTCCACCATTTTGAATTTTGAAAAGCTGACTTTAGATTCGTAATCAGTGACGCAGAAAAACCCTGAGTGAAAAGTTTTTAACGAATTTGAGGTTTTAAAAAATTAGATTTCACTATATTTTTATAAATATTTTACTTTTTTTGAACGACCCTGATGTAGACATATATAAGTTAGATAGGGTTCGATACAGTATGTATGTCGTAGGCAAATAGAAGAATGAGGCATATAGCTTAATTTGTAGGGTTTAAGCTAAACATAGGCAAATATTTATTTATTTAGTATATAATAGATATAAATATGGAAGAATAAATATGTGGAGAGCGCGCCTAAATTCAGTTAGTTATTAAGCTTATTGACTAGAAAATAAGCTAACTACCGAAAGTGCTCGCGGCAAATAGAAGAAAAAGAATATTTTATGACGTATAAACACAGATATATAAACAAAATTATCAAAATACATAATTAATTAGATCGGCTATTTACAGTCGTATTCCAAAAATTTGCATTCCTTTTAAGGGGCCGTTCATAAACTACGTCACGCCTTAGAGGGAGGGGGGTGGAATTAATTTTTTGTGACGTTCTATGTGAAAAATGGTGCCAAAGCATGTAAAATTTGTGATAAAGGGGGGTGGGTGGGTGAGAAAAATTATGCAAAATAGTGTGGCGTAGTTTATGAACGGCCCCTTTAACCCTTTCAGTCCCATAATTATGGCAATTAAAAAATATCTACAATAGGTATAATACTTATGGTTTTCGGGGTCGCTGATTACGAATCTGGAATCAGATTTTCAAAATTCAAAATGTGGGAGACAATATGGCGGACTATAAAATTAAAAATTATTTAATTTTACCTGAAAGTTGTTACTTAGAGGTTTTAAGGTCGATGATTACGAATCTGGAGTCAGTTTTTCAAAATTCAAAATGGCGGATCCAATATGGCGGACAAAATTTTAAAAATGAAACAAATTTGCTTAAAAGTTGGCATTTGGATTTTTTTGAAGTCGCTGATTCTGAATCGGAAGTCAGTTTATTAAAATTAAAAATGGAGGATTCAATACATTGGACGAAGAAGTAAAAAATCCATCAAATTTGTTTGAAAATTACAGCTTAGATTTTTTCTAGATCACTGATTACGAATCTGAAGTCAATATATAACTGAATGCTGCTTCTTGGAAGTTTGCGGGGTGTGAAAATACAAATCTGGAATCATTCTTACAAAATTTTTAAATGGCGTATCTAATGTTACGACTATAACAACAATAATATTAAAAATAGGAGAGAAGTACTGTTTTTTTTGTCGTTTGTCATTGTCCCTTTGTTTTCTCTTGGTTGTCTTTTGTTTTTTTGTCGTTCGTCTTTTGTGTTTCGTCACTTGTCTCTTGTCGTTTGTTACGACAAATATAAAAATATGCAAAAAATAAAAAAAATTAATAAAAGTGTTAAAAAATTTTAAAAAAACATTAAAAACATTTTTAAAAAAATTTAAAAGAAAGGAAATGAAACTATGCCATTGCCGGTCCCAAGCCCGTATTAAAAAAGAGGAGGGTGTTTCCAAATTCGTAACTTTTAATGTCCGCCATATGGATTTATGGATCCACTATTTTTAATTTTTAGAAACTGACTTTAGATTCGTAATCAGCGATCCCAAAAACCCCCGAGAGACAATTTTCAAGCAAATTTGTTTAATTTTTAAATTTTTTCTGCCATATTGGATCCGCCATTTTGAATTTTTAAAAACTGACTTTAGATTTGTAATCAGTGACCCCAAGAACCCCCGAGGGACCCTTTTCAAACAAATTTGTTTAATTTTTTATTTTGTCCGCCATATTGGATCCACCATTTTGAATTTGCATATCTGATTTTAGATTAATATTCAGCAAACCCCGAGAATTTAGAAAATAACCATAATTTAAAGTATATGTTACTGATTTAATTTTATTACAGTCAAGTTAAACCTAAAATAATGCGTTGCCGCGTATAAAATCGTTAATAACAAAAACATAAATAATATAGATTAATTTGTTAAAAAACTACTAAACCCTATTAGTAGAAACATAAAAATAAGAAATATGCAATTATTTAAAGTTTTCCTTTAAGTTATGTTAAAAAAATCGGTGGCTTAAAAGGTGGTCGATATATCGACCACTGCGGGACTGAAAGGGTTAATGACAATTACTCACAATAAGGTAGTTCAAGTTGGGTGGGGGAAATCCAATATGGCTGACATCAGCTGATTTACCGGAGGACAAACAATGCATTGAATTCAATGGGACAAATCAGTTTTTTAACCATAACTTTTTAAATATTTATTTTTGAACCATAGTGTAATGGAAAATTATTCTTTATTTATCGAAATCTATTTTTTAAAACAATAAAACCAAAAAATTAAATTTTATTGTTTTAAAAAATAGATTTCGATAAATAAAGAATAATTTTCCATTACACTATGGTTCAAAAATAAATATTTAAAAAGTTATGGTTAAAAAACTGATTTGTCCCATTGAATTTAATGCATTGTTTGTCCTCCGGTAAATCAGCTGATGTCAGCCATATTGGATTTCCCCCACCCAACTTGAACTACCTTATTGTCAAAGATCTTTAAAGATTAATAATAATTTATTGTCAATTCCAATGGTTAATAAGTATTTTACTTCTGTTGTCAAACTAGGAAAGGATGCAACTAACAAATGGAACAAAACTGGTATCGTTTGCTTTAATTGTAATAATTGTTCTGCCACTTACATCGGTGATGTAAGTCAAATGCGTAGATTTGAAATCAAATTATAAAAAATGGTTAATTTCTGAAATGTTATTTATTAAATTTAACGATCATACGATCAATAAGGAAGAATATATTATACAATTTCTAAGTAATACTTATTTTCCTCTATTAAGAAAACTGAAAGAATGATTTTATTTCGATTGTTTTGATTTGACTTCATCGACTCCACACGTGCTGTTTATATGAAGTGCAAAATTGTCTCCTTTAAATTTTTGTTTGGCACTCGTACGAGATGTCAGTGTTCTGTCTTAACTTATTTCTTTTAAATTTCGGACGTTTTTATTTTATTCGAGACGCGTTACAAATGTAACAAATTATTTATTTAAATAATTTATATTTTTGAAAATGACCTAGTAGATATTAATTTTATTTGTAAATTAATAATTGTTTATAAAAAATTTTCATTGTTTAATAAAGTGACCTGATGATGGTGTCAAACCAAGACACCAAAACGTTGCACATCTAATGAAATAGTGTAAAAGAATATCAATATAATTAAAAATAATGTTGAATTACAAATTGACTGATCAACAATTTTTATATCTTTTAAATGTTTTATGTTCTCAGGTCCTAATCACTGAACCATATTTCTTATATAAATTAATATCAAAATTATTTAAAAATATAAGTTATAAATTTTCTAACAATTTATGACAAGTTAATGCGGTATTTAAGTAAAAAACTTATAAACAATTGTTAATAAGTATTTAGCTTTGAAATTAAAATAGACATATTGTAAAGTTTCTTGTGCTTCTAATTTTATTATGCACTAACCTATCTCCTTTACATAGTCCAGTATCTTCTACTGCCCAATCGACATAAAGCCCTGGTTCCTCCTCTCTGGGACCAGCTCCAAATCGTGGACTCTTCGGATCAGCACTTACTTCCACTGCGTGAATCGTTTCCTGATTAGCTCCAGATACGCAACTGAAATATTCTTTACTTTTCTAAATAATTTCAGACCATAATTTTTATATATTAAAAAATTAAATGTACAAAAAAACCGCTGCCAAGTTGTACATTTTTATAATTTTGGTGTTCATTTCATGAACACTTTGCTTCCTCATAGAAATAATAATAATTTAAATATGATAATTACTTTTAATAAAAGGGTTAAAAATCATTAAATCTTGGTCCAAAAAATGTGTTTTTATATATTCTATAAGATGGTAATAATAGTTTAATAATTACACATAAATTAAAAAAAAAGAATGTTGAAAAAATGATATTTTCCACAATTCTTGATTTTTCAAATACTAATAATTTCATAATTTCTGACCGAATCAGGTTCAAAAATAGGTCAATCGATGCGTTTTTTAATGCTCTTCAAGTTCGTGATAATATTTCTAAATTTACTTCTACATAATTTAAAAAAATTTTCATAAGTGTTATTTTTCGAATTTTTAGATTTTTAAAATTTTCATACCACCGGCTAATATGGACGAAAAATGTTCAATGAAGGCTCAAAAGATGCGTCTGAAAAAACTCTACAAAACTAAAGAAAAACATTTATAGGTGACCTAACATTTTTTTTAAGTTATGGCCAAAAAACGTTTTTTTTTACAAAATGAAAAATGCAAAAAAAATATAGTTAAACTTTATGAATCGGGCTGAAAATACTCTCATTTTATGTCACCCGGGGAGACCTACAATTTAAAAAATGGAAACCTTCAGCTCTTTCTCGTTCTGAGATATTGAGGCAAATGTAATGTTAGTACACACACACACACACACACATTGGGACATTTTTTTAAAATACGTTTTTTGGACTTCTGAGGTCAAATTACATAGAAATTTTTATATGTTTTATAACATTTATACGGGAAGTGCCCATTCGTACATAAAGTACTAAAAGATTAGCTATAATGAAAATAAATTTATAAATATGTCAAAAAATCACAATCGAAAATTTTGCTAATACAATCCTTCCTCTATGAGGAAGCAATTAGGATCAAATTAAGATCGAAATTATTGTCAACATTGTCATTAATTGGCAGTTTTTCACTGGGTAACATATTGAGGTGGTAAGAAGTGAGATGTTTTGGACATTCGTTGTATTGATGATTCTATTAATCTTAAGGTTATTCAAAAGTATAAAATTTTAATTTTCAGTAATAAGGATATTAGGAGAAGATTAGGTATATTGAAGAATAGAACAAAGAGAACATTTATTCAAAGAAAATAGAAACACATTTGTATTAAAAAAAAGTAATTATACTGTACCTGAAAATTGTGTCACTCTTTTGCTTCTCTTGGGTTTCCGCTAATTCGAGCGCTGCTTGAAGTGCTCTGCTTTCTTCTCTGAGAGTCAAGAGTTCCAACTCTTCTCTTCCTAGTCTGTACTCTAATTCCGCTTGTTGAATTCTTACATCTATATTGCTATAAAACGTACAAATAAAAATTTCTTATGAAATTGCAAGTGATGCTCATTTATAATAAATAATATTTGTAAAGAAGCTAAAATTCCAATATACTTACCCAGTGGGCAAAAAACCATCATTGTTTTAAAAACGTTTTTAGAACGTTTCATGTCTGCAAAATAATGTTCCAAAAACGTTCCATTGCTTTTAAAACGTTTTAGAACCATATAACGTTTTTGGAACATTATTTTGCAGACATGAAACGTTCTAAAAACGTTTTTGGAATGTTTTTAAAACAATGATGGTTTTTTGCCCACTGGGTAGGTTCTTGATTATTATATATATTAAGAACAAATCATTTAAATTCAAATATAGAAATAGTTGAGAAGGAGCAAGTTTCCAAAACCTGATAAATCCATATTTTATTCTAAAAAATTGAAACTAATGATCTTCTTCACATAAACACTATACAGTTAATTTTATGATAGAAAAAAAAAGTATTAAAACGATAATATATCCAGTAAGATGAGGTTGATTAAAATAAATTAAAATGATTACAAGCATGACTTATTTTTCCACCATTACGTATTTTAACTATAATAATTTTTTTATATTTCTAACTAATATTGAACACATTTCAGACTAATTGCATTTTCCAGGGTTGCCACGCAACCTGGAAACCTGGAAAACCTGGAAATGTCAGGGAATTTTTATAAACCTTGAAAAAACCTGGAAAAGTCAGGGAATTTTGATTGGAATCCTGGAAAATTATTGTTTTCTAAAGTTATTGTGCTTATTCTTGAAATCTAATTTTTCTTTCATTCAATTTTCTTAATTCAATTTTAAAAGAGTTGCCTTTACAATTTTTCTTCGCAATAATTTAATTATTTTCATAAATAATCAAAAAATTTATAGATTTACAATTATTTTCATAAATAATAAAACTCATCGCAAAATTTCAATTATTTTTAATACAATTTTAATGGAATTTCTCTAAAAACGTAAAATTATTCTTAAAAATTTTATTCAAATTCATCAAAGAAATTCAATTATTTTCAAAAGTAATAAAATTCTTCGCAGAAATTCAATTATGGCCAAAAGTTTAAAAAAGTTATAGTCAAAATTTCAATTATTTTTATAAATTATTAAAATTTTTCTCTAAAATTCAATTATTTTCAAAAATTTTAATAAAATTTTTTGCAATATTTCAATTATTTAAAAAAAATTTAATAAAATTCTTGACAAAATTTCAATTATTTTCAAAAACTTTTCTCAATTCAATGAAATTTTTTTTGCAGAGATTCAATTATTTTGAATACATTTTTAATCTAATTTCTCGAAAAATGAAATTATTCTTAAAAATTTTATTGAAATTCGTGAAAAGAATTTTAATTACCTATTTAAAGATTAAAGATTATATTTAAAGATTTGTTGATAAAATTCTTTAAATGAGAGTTAAATTTTAAAAAACATTAAGTTCTTCAATAAATTATTTTTTTTTGTATTTAAATAATTGAATTGTCGTACAATTTTCTAATAATAATTGATTGAAATATGAATTTCAGTTAAAACTTTAGATAATAATTGAGTTTTGAAAAGCAGGTCTCAAATTATAATCTTTGAATGTTTGAATTTTTCACACTTTTGTAGATTTAATTTTTTTTTTGTAAAAGTTGAATTGAATTTTTTTTGAAGTTATTTGAAGTTTTTATTTTCTAATATATATTTGATTCAAGAATTTCCGAATATCTGAATAATCGATGAAATTTCGTAAAATTGAATTGTAAACAAAAGGATTTGAAAATGTTGAAAGAAATTTTTCAGAAATTATTAATAATAATGAATTTACACTTTATAAAGAAGAATTTTAGTTAAAAATTGTGGAAAACAGTAATTGAATTAAAGTAATGAAAGTAATTTTGAATAAGTTACAGTAACAATATTCTTATAACAATAATAGGTATAAAATGATGATTTTATCAGTCCAACATTTTTAATTATTACAAAACATGAAGATATCGATTGCATTTGAGTGATCGATATTTTCATGTTTTATAACAATTTTTTATAAGATGTTTAATTTCAAAAAGGTTTGAAATAAAAAGTTTGTAAAATATAAATGTAGTTTTAAAAACCTGAAAAAATTCCGTTTTTTAACCTGGAAAACCTGGAAAAGTCAGGGAATTTGAAATCAGTAAAAGCGTGGCAACCCTGATTTTCTATTCAAGGTAAATGTTGAAATAGGGGAAACCAAGATGAATTCCAACAAAAAGATAGTTAGTATTAGTTGCATTAGTAAAATTAATGTGATTACGTCACATTGTCTATATTGTAAATTGAAAAGAGAAACACCAAAAGTACCAATAATGGGGAAATTGCCTTCAGCGAGGTTAGCGTATAAAAATCGTCCGGGATGGGAGATTATTGACGGGAATGGAGATTATTCTGAATAGAGCAAACTTAGATGCGGGGTCCATCATTGTCCTCAGTTCTCTTCAATCTATTTAAAACAGATCTTGGTGATGGAGTTAAGTTTCGTAAATATCATAAGTATGCTGATGACTTTAAACTACTTATCGAATCCATTGTCATCGTTATTAGATTTAATGAAAATGGTTCAGCATTGCATTGACTATGTGGTAGATTGGTCAAATAGCAATTGTTGTACGGTATACGACGATATTACTGATGAACTAAATGATAAGTTGAAAAGATCTTTAAATGCGTTTTGTAATTTTATTTTTAACTTGTCTAAGTTTGAACATGTTCCACAATATAGAATTAAATCTGGGTTGTTGACAGCTGCAGAAAGAAGGCAATCTATTATATTCAATTTTTGATAGTAAAACTCCATCATATTAGTACAATTTTTTAATTTAAAAATATTGACGAATAAAAATAGGCTATGAGAAGGAAGAGATACTATGAAAATACCCTCACATAGAACTTGTAAAATGTAAAATATTCTTAATTTATGTAAAATTGGCACTTATTGTCTAAGATTGGGATTATTAGACCATTGTAAGTATATTACAATTGTTTTGAAGTAATTTATGAATATTTAAGAGAATTTTTTTTCACAATTGGTTTGGAAGTTTGCGTCAAGTTAATAGTAATTTATATTTAAACTATTAATACCGAGTTAGAAATTTTTTGTAATCATTTTAATTTATTATAATCAACTTCTTACCGATCAGTGTGACTCACTCGGTATTATCTGAGCGTTCAAGCGCTAACTTCAGACTTTTAATGGCAAGTTTCTTATTGTCAGCATCTCGATGCAATCTTTGAAGACGTTCTTCAGTTGTTTTTCTATCTGTGTCCTTCAGAGGAGGTGCTCCATTGCGCAAAGCTAACCTGTTACTCAGCGTATTGCAGAGTTGTCCCTTCAGTCTGTAACAAAAACAATTAATTGAATAGTTGCTAAATCCCTTACAAATTCGTTGCAGCATAATGAGACTCCTAAATCATGATGCAATTTATAGTCATATTCAGGAAAGGTTTATTGGGTGGGACAGAATCATTTTACTAAAAGTGATAACGTTAGATCTAAGGTCAATTCTACCAACACCAATTTAAAGTTAATCGTTGATTAAAGCCAGTGTCACTGCTTACAATTGGTTAGTTATTGGCGTCATGAAGGGTGTGGTGTGCTTTGAGTAATTTACCGAATTGTCGGTAAAAACTTTAAAAATCACCAGTAGTAAATTATGAAGAGGGTTTTTATTGATTTACCGGCAAACGGGTAACCGATATGATGGGTATTTCAATCCCTAATTTAAATCTACATAGGGATCTTAAGTATTGACCTTAGACACAAAATAAATAATAGTATGATTTCTCTTACGTTTGTATGATATTTTCTTTATCTCGTAATGCAATGCGAAGGGAATCAAGTTCCTTATAGTGATCTCGATTGCGATGACTTGCAGGTGAGGTGATACCACCAGATATACTATTTCCCTTCTTCCGCCTTGGGGTTGTTGAAAGTGATACCTCAATACTTGCCATCTGTAAAAAGATAAAACATAATTTTATCATTCTGATCAGTTTTAGTAATTGGTGTCTAACGCTTTTTTGCTTTTTACTATTTCTGAGCACTTACACAGCCGATTAAATTTTATTTAGTCATATTTTAGCACTTACTTTTGCTTCTAGTGTTTCTAGTTGAGCCATTCTTGGTTCGAAAATTGGTTGTTGTAGTCCAGATCCAGTATGCAGAGCAGTCTGAAAATAAAAGTGTACAATTATTGATGGTCCAAAAATACGAAAGTTAATGAATATGGAAAAAATGTTTGGATTTTATTATAAAACACTGATACGGTAACATTTAACAGTGCAAAAATTAATATTTCTTCATTACGAAGAAGGAATATGAAAACGAAGACAAACGGCGCGGCGTATACACAATCACGAGGTATTAACATTAATGGGAGTAATGTAGGAGAGGTATGGCGAACAGCTGGTCGAAATTAGTGTAATGGGAAATGCGCGTAATGGTCAAGAGTGTCAATCCGTAAAGATCTTACCAGGATTTCAAGACATCGAGGTTACTGTATGAAACAATTCAGTGAGAGTGACAATTTCCCTATAGAACGATGGATCCCTGATCTTGAAGACGTCGCGTTACGGTTTAAATGGACTGATTTACAAAGACTAGTATTTGCTAAGAAAACGTGAAAAAGTATTGTTGATATGGTTTGGAAGCTGTTTTATTAAACAAACCATCGTCATGCTTTTATGTAGATGGTCTTGGTGGATCACACTTCACAAAACTTTTGGAATGCCAGTACCTTTGTTTTCAGACTCAGTTACAAATTTCAAAATCAAACTAAAGATGCTGAATACTTACTTTGAAGCAAGTTGATGTCTTTATCTGGGATGAAGCACCAATGTCATCACCTTAGGCTTTAGAACTAATTGATAGAACTTTGCGTGATTTTATGAGCGTAGAAGTAGATTTACTTGGTGGAGATTTCAGGTAACTTTTACCTGTAAAAATTCATGCTACTCGAAGTGAAATGGTCTAATTTGTCAATTAAATTTAATTCTCTTTGGAAAACGTCTCATTACATACACCGACTAATAACATGCGAACTTTATCAGAAGAGACAGAAATTGCAAAATTCCTATTATCTGTTGGTGATGGAATCTTAAATGATAAATATAATAATTTATTACTACCAGAGAAATGTGTAGCCCTAAAATCTAATGATAGGGGAGAGTGGGGCAAGACGGGGTACCAGCCTTATTTAACAAACGAATTAACCAATCGCGATTATATTTTACATAATACTGCACCGAGACGATAATTTCTTGTTTATAAAACCTAAAAGCCATGAGAACAAATCTTTTATCTGTTATTCTGTTTTACTAAAAAAACTGTTTTCGACGATTTTCTTGTGATTTTTTCACTTTTTTTAGGAGGTTTTTATTATTTAATAATAACAGTTAATGAACTATATAAAATTTTTTATAACTGGCAAGGGTTACAGAAGAAGGGAAGCATATGTTATAATACTTACCATAGATATACTCCTTTGCTGTGTTTGCAATCCTGGATCATCTTTTTTACTACTGCAGTCTGTTGTAGAGATAAGAATACTCCTGTTAGACTCTCTGAAAAGTTAGAGAAAGGGTTTTTTAGTAATATTAATATTATTTATATTTATGTATAAGTTTAAAAGGTATGCGCTATGTATGAGCGTTTTTTTATTAATTTTCTCAAAACAAGAATTCAGACGCTTGTCAAATTATTGCTACATTTTTAATATTTACGCTTTCTTTCATGTATATTTATAAAAATACTAGATTACCGTTTATTAGAAAATTTGCACTATATACAACTGTTGCGTTTAATGTATCTGGTATAATTCACATTTTTGTGGAATCTACTTTTGTGAAAATAGGATTATTTATATCTTTTTGTGTGTGTATTGATCCTGTCAAAGTAATTAGAAAAACTCTCAATAAAAGGGCAATCTTGTTACGAGCCTCAATTGCTCTTAAAAGTAGAAGGGATCCTAATCGTTTTTGCTTTTAGTTGAAATAAATGCCTTAATGTAAACGCACGTGTTACAAGTCTACCGTATTATTTCTTCCAACCTGAGAAATTATTTAACAGGTTATGGGCCCAGATTTACTCTGGTTAAAGTGAATGTGCCTGTGAGTGGATATTTCTTTTTTTTTATAAAAAGTGAAGTTTTGTTTTTTGAAATTTGAACAATGGATTTCTCGAGTGTGAAAGTGGAAAAATTAAGAGACAAAGAAAATTGGTTACAGTGGCGATTTGTGATCAGGACTCTACTAGAAGAAGATGAAGATTTGTTAAAAGTGTGTGAAGGAAACTTAGTTGCTCCTGTGGCTAATGCGGATAATTTTGATGTGTTAACTGCAAAATACAATAAGGCAGATAAAGCTGCCCGGAAATTAATTGTCACAACTGTGGATAGGAAACCTTTGGATCTCTTGTTAAGCTGCACTTCAGCCAAGGAGATGTGGGCAAAGTTAAACTCCGTATACGACATGAAGTCGGACGAAAACCTATCTATGATTCAAAAACAATTTTTTGATTTTCAATGGGATCAAAATGAGGGAGTTGCGCATAATTTATCCAAACTGGAGCAAATTTCAGTCAAAATGAAGGCACTTGAAAGTGAGATTTCAAATTCTATGATGATGTCACGAATTTTATATTCATTACCAAAACAATTTCAACATTTTCATAGTGCTTGGGACTCAGTGGATGAAACCAAGAAAACTTTGGAAAATCTCACCACGAGGCTAATGGCCGAAGAATTACGAAATCAAAGTCAAGAGAAATCCGATGAAGAGGCAGTAGCGTTATTTTCAAAATCTAAAGGTCATTCATCAAAACAAAACTCATGGAAGAAAGGAAACAATAACAATGCTGATGAAAATAAGAATTTTCGTTGTTACACGTGTGGTAGTAGAAATCATTCAAGGAAAGATTGTCAAGGCTGTTTTATATGTGGTTCCAAAAATCATATAAAACGAAATTGTCCAAAAAATGAGGAAAGGAATTCGAATCGTCAAGGGGAAAGTTCTGGTCAGCAAAATTTGGCAGAAAGACAGGCTTTTGTGGGGACATGCAGTGCAGTTGGGGATGATGACTGGTTGATCGACTCAGGGGCGTCAGATCACATGGCGAATAGGAAGGAATGGTTCAGCCAGTATACAGAATTCGAGGTTCCAGTAAAAATCAGAGTCGGCAACGGTGATGAAATTTCTTCGTATGGTAAGGGTAATATTGAATTACAATCCTTTGTTAATAATAAATGGTTGCAGGGTACAATGTACGATGTTTTGTATGTTCCTAAATTAAAACAGAATTTATATTCAGTAAAAGTAGCTGCGAAGAAAAATATTGATTTTTCGATAACTGAAGGAGGTCAAAAATGTTTATTTACGCGAGACAAAATGATAATAGCTACGGGGTCTGATATAGGCAGTCTTTATAAAATTAATTTTAAAATACTAACACCGAAAGAATGTAATGTCATGAGTAAAATCGATAATTTACAACTATGGCACGAAAGACTCTGTCATCAAAACAAGAGGCACGTGCAAAATTTTTTAAAGAAGCTAGCAATAACTGTCTCGGTTGATAGTGATTTTTGTGATGGATGTGCTTATGGGAAAAGCCATAGACTCAAGTTTGATGAGAGAGTTATTCGTGCCACGAAACCGCGTGAGATAATACACTCTGATGTATGCGGCCCGATGCAAATCGAATCCCTGGGTAAAAAGAAATACAGTGTAATATTCAAAGACGAATTTACAGGATATCGCTATATTTATTTTTTAAATAAAAAATCAGAGGTTTATGATAAGCTAAAAATTTTTTGTTTGGAAATTGAAAATCAATTTGGGGAAAATATTAAAGAATTACATACAGATGGGGGAAAAGAGTATGAAAATTCGAATGTAAAATCTTTTCTGAAAATTAAGGGAATAAAGTTTTCTGTCAGTGTGCCATATACACCACAACAAAATGGTGTGAGTGAGAGGGAAAATAGAATAATTGTAGAAGCATCAAGGTCAATGATTTATTCAAAAAGCGATATACCTCTCTTTCTTTGGACAGAAGCTATGAATACGTCGGTGTATGTAATTAATGGGACAGGGCCGTCAAAAGAAGGAACCAAAACTCCTTACGAGTTGTGGTTTAACAAATCAACTGGTATAGACAATTTAAAAGTCTTTGGAACAGAGTGTTATGTACACATTCCGCAACAAAAGAGAAAGAAATTTGATAAGAAATCTTTAAAAGGTATTGTTGTAGGTTACATTGAGAATTGCAAGGGATTCAGAGTTTACATTCCAGAAAAAAGAGACGTAATCTTAAGTCGTGATGTTTTGTTCAAAACAGAAAAATTAGCGCCTAACGAAGTAAATGTTAAAATTAATAAAGAAAATTTTGAAAAGGAAATGGAAAATAGTAAACAAACGGTCAAAAGTGATGACGAATACGAAAGTGCAACAGAAGATGAAGATTCTGATGAACACTTGCGATCCTCAATTGAACCTGAAATTAGAAAATTAAGAGATAGAAAAAGTTTTAAACAAACTGAGTTTTACGGGTGTCCAATCTCGTTTATTGCAGAAGCTTTACCTTTATCTTATCAGGATGTAATGAATTCTCCAGATAAACATAAATGGATAGAAGCAATGCAAGAAGAGATTGAATCACTCAAGAAAAACAAAGTCTGGACTTTAGTTGAAAATAATAATGATCAAAAAGTGTTACAATGTCGCTGGGTTTTTAGAATAAAATTAAATGATGATTGTACAAAGAGATATTAAGCTCGATTAGTCATAAAAGGGTATTTGCAAACAAAAGATATTGGTTATAAAGAAGCGTTCAGTCCAGTAGTACGGTTCGAATCTGTAAGAACACTGTTAAGTGTAGTAGCAAAAGATAATTTATTTCTCGGTCAGTTTGATATTAAAACTGCTTTTTTACATGGAAACTTAAATGAAATTATCTTTATGAATCAATCGGAAGGATTCAGTGATGGAAGTACAAAAATATGTAGACTCTTAAAAAGCTTATACGGTCTGAAGCAAGCACCCAGATGCTGGGCTGAGCATTTCTCAATCTTTTTTAGAGAATTCGGTTTCGAACAAAGTTCGGCGGATCCTTGCTTTTATATGTATGAGAGAGATAATGAAAAATTGTTCTTGGCTATTTACGTTGATGACGGTCTAATTGCTGCAACGAATGAAAAATTGTTAGATAAATTTTTTAAAAGTTTAAATAAACAATTTGAGTCAACGAGTACAAAGCGAGTAACTTGTTTTCTTGGTATGGAAATTGAAAAGTTAAAAGATGGGTCAATCTTTATAAGTCAAGAAAAATATATTAACTTGATATTAGAAAAATTTAATTTGATTACAGCTAATTCAGTTTCCACTCCAATTGAACCTGGTTTTGATACGAGTGATTTAGAAAGAGTAGAAACAAATGCACCTTATCGGGAAGCGGTAGGGAATTTGATTTTTCTACAGGTTGTCAGTAGACCTGACATTGCGTATGCAGTTAATATTGCTGCGAGAATGTTAGATAAGCCAAGCGAAAAATATTGGTCTCTTGTGAAAAGAATTATACTGTAAAAATGGTCCATTTGAGACTTACTGTGATGCAGATTATGCAGGAGATAATGAGTCTAGAAAGTCTACCACGGGTATTGTTTGTAAACATTCGAGTGCGGCGATAACTTGGCAAAGCAAGCGTCAAACGTGTGTGGCACTGTCAACGACAGAAGCCGAATATGTGAGTTCATCGGAAGCTGCGAAGGAAATTGTATGGTTGCGAGGATTGCTCTCTGAATGTAAGATAATTTATGAAAACAATAATTTGTACATCGACAATATGAGTGCAATTAAATTGTTAAAAAATCCTGAATTTCATCGAAGAACCAAGCATATTAATGTGAAATACCATTATGTGAGAAATTTGTATCAAGATGGTGTAATTAATGTATTTTATGTTGAAACTAAGGAACAAGTGACCATCAGCATAAAATAGGCAGACAAGTTTCACCTATGTGCAGACTGTGTGGGGAAAGTAACGAAACTTCGACTCACATATTATCTGAATGCCCAGCGTTAGCTAGGATCAGGCTATCTAGCTGGGGTCAAGCAATTATTGACCCTAAGCAGGTGAGCAACCTATCGATAGAAGAGATACTGGACTTCTGGAGAAGAACAGGACTCTAAGAAGTTGCTATAAACGAGCGAACTGGAGTCTGGTACAATGGGTTCTATAACCTAGGTGCTTACTTTCCCCTCTTGAGGAAAATCCAGCTCGATCTCGGTGTCAGATTAGATAAGATTAGAAGGAACAAGTGGCAGTCATCTTCACAAAGGCTTTACCACGAGTAACATTTGATTATTTAAAACAAAAATTGGGCCTTGTAAGCAAAAAGGATGTTCATAATATTTTAATAAATAAAAATTGAGTATTTAGAGTTTTAGAGGGAATGTCAAAGTAATTAGAAAAACTCTCAATAAAAGGGCAATCTTGTTACGAGCCTGAATTGCTCTTAAAAGTAGAAGGGATCGTGACGATGTCTCCTTCTTGTGTCCTAATCGTTTTTTGCTTTTAGTTGAAATGAATGCCTTAATGTAAACACACGTGTTACAAGTCTACCGTATTATTTCTTCCAACCTGAGAAATTATTTAACAGATCCACATAGCACCTAGATATTCAGAATCATCAAGTTTTATCAAAATCTGTTGGTTGATTTTATCTCAATTTTTTTATTTAGCGAAAAAAAATTTTTAGCTGAATTATGAGGGTTGAAAATTTTAAGACATATCGTGATTTTATAGCTAAACAGCTGACAAATTATTTTCAAATCTTTCTAATTTTTGCAAAAATAAATATTTTTCAATTTTTTTTTGATTTTAGTAGTGTTTTTAATACTCTTTCTTTGCAAACTTGAAAATTTCAAAAAATTTGAAAAATTAACAAAATGGCGGCCTTTTTCCGCAAAATCAAAAAAGTCCATTTTCTCAACAACATCATTTTTTATTTTTCTTAAAATTTTTGTGTGATTACTAGATGAAAAAAGGAATTAATTTCAAAAGGTTTCATGTCCGCTAAAACTGTTTGGAAGTCACAATTATTTTTTTCAGAAAATAACAAATCTCATTATTTTGAGTAATGTATCGGCATATATATATATTTTGCATGTTTATGTTTTTCGATGATTAGTAGTGCTTTTGGTACCTACTTTTTATTTGCAAACTTGAAAATTTTGAAAATTAACAAAATGGTGGCCATTTTTCAAAAAATCGAAAACTAAAAATACTAAAAATAATTGAATAAAAATATTCATTTGGAGGTTTTTGGGGTCGCTGAGTTAGAATATTTGGTTAAAATTTTATAATTCAAAATGGCGACCAAAAAAATTTAACGGTCGCTATTTTGTTAATTTTCAAAATTTTTAAGTTTGCAAATAAAAAGTACCAAAAACACTACTAATCATCAAAAAACATATAAACATGCAATAAATATATATATATGCCGATACATTTATACTCGTATCAACTCTCTAAAACTGAATCAGTGAAATTTGACTGAGAATCACTGACTCTATTGTCTGTTCTCGCGATTTGAATCATTGAAATTTCACTGAAGATCAGTTAAAAATGATTGAAATTTCTGTCAATTTTCACTGATTGGCCAATTAAGAAATAACTGAAATTTTCAATATGTGTGACAGAAATTTTCAGTAGTTTTTTAATTGGCGAATCAGTGGAAAATAACTAAAATTTCAGTTATTTTTAACTGATTTTCAGTGAAATTCCACTAATTCAAATCGCGAGAATAGAGTCACTGATTCTCAGTCAAATTTTACTGCTTTTCAGTGGAATTTCACTGATTCAGATTTAGAGAGAAAATAATGAGATTTGTTATTTTCTGAAAAAAATTATTGCGACTTACAAACAGTTTTAGCGGACATGAAACCTTTTAAAATTAGTCCCTTTTTTCATCTAGTAATCACACAAAAATTTTAAGAAAAATAAAAAATAATGTTTTTGAGAAAATTGACTTTTTTGATTTTTCGGAAAATGGCCGCCATTTTGTTAATTTTTCAAATTTTCAAGTTTGCAAAGAAAAAGTATCAAAAACACTACTAAAATCAAGAAAAAAATTGAAAAATATTTATTTTTGCAAAAATTAGATAGATTTAAAAATAATTTGTCAGCTGTTTAGCTATAAAATCGCGATATGTCTTAAAATTTTCAAACACTCATAACTCAGCTAAAACAAATTTTTTCGCTAAATAAAAAAAAAACGTGTCTCTTTATTTGTCCTAAAGAACAAGAAAAATTACCTTTAACTTGATTTAGAATTTTTAACCTATTCGCCCATCATGAATTGAAATAGAATCAGCCTGTTCATTAATTCAATTATCGATAGAACCTCCTTAAGATATATTTTGGCCTGAGTTCTTATAACGCCCCGAGTTATACAATTTGTAAAAATAATTAAAGACACCAGTCAATATAGATAAGTAACAGGTTGTTATTCTTTGCGAAAAAACTACTGAACTGATTGCCTGGCACTTTCAACTATCATTTACAATAAGAAAATCGGAGATACCGGACAATTTTTAAATTGAGACCATACCTGAGAGTTTGTCCATTTCGATTAAATGCATGAGTATCAATGAGCACGGGCGAATCTGTATAGCACCGGCTCTTGTTCATTGCGGGATTCGCATGTCTTGTCCAAAAAGCACTTCTCAGAATTGCATCTGAAAAAAAATTGTTTTTCTCAATTACATGCATATGCAATCATTTCTTTTAATTATTAATGCATTCTGGTATTTACTAAGATTACATATTTTAACTCATTCCGTGCGCGATAAAATTCAAATTTTCACAACTTTTACTCAAATTTTGATCAATTTTAGTTTCAAATGAGTGCTTTAAAAAGCATTTTTCGTCAGCTTTTCCAAAAAATATTGATTTAAAAAAAATAAAAAAATAAATTTAATAAATTAAAAGAATAAATTTAAAAAAAATAAAAGAATACATTTTCAAAAAATAAAAGAATAAATTAAAAAAAAATAAAAATGGAGAAAGGAATAAAATAAAAAACGTAAGTTTGACATGATTGAATTAAGAATTATAAGCAATTATTTTGCAGTCTCATGGTGTAAACAAATAAAAGTGAATAATCTACATGCATTGTTTGCATAAGTCAATTTCCAATTAAATAATTAAAATAATGTAAAAGTTCAGTTTAAACCATTAGGTTTATTAAAATAAACCGAAAATTTCTTAATTATCCTGCACCACCTGTCGACAGGTGTTGGGGGCGTATTAAGCCGCCCTCTGAAATAAAAACCCTCTGTTTGTCGTCTGCATTCCCATGAAGCAGTGTAAGCCGTGACTTTGACTTTGAAAATATTCATTAAAATTGCAAAAAAAATTTTTTTTTATTTTTGTACTAAAAGTTCATCAATATTGTGTAAGATATTGCTTCTAAAGACACTCCAATTGAAAACAATCACCTATATTTGATCGTATCAATTTTGTACATGTATAATTCTCGTGCTAAATGTAAATTTAAGAATTTTAATTTTTTCTAAAAAAAATAATATGAATTCGACAATGTCACTGTTTTCCAAAGTAAGCATTTACAGATACTTTTGTTACAGAAATTTTATTGTAATTCTCAAAAATAATTGCATTACAGAGAAGAATTTTATTATTTTTGAAAGTACAGTAGAGACTCCATTATCCGGACCCCTATTATCCGGATATTCGATTATCCGGACAAATTTAAAATAAAAAATTTTTTTTAATATAAAGTTTATAAGGTCTCAAGCCATTAATTAACTTCTATTTTAAATTTATTTACACGAAATGTTGCGTTTTAAAGTGTTTTAATTATTTTAAGAAAATGTTTATATATAAATATTTTGAAATATTTCTAACTAAATATTTATTAATGTTGACTTTAAAAGTTTTAGTTTGTTTCAGTCTTGTTTTAATACATATGCAAATAAATACATAAAATTATGAATCAAAAATTTGTTTAATTCGTACTTTACTCGATTATCCGGATTTTTGATTATCCGGACAAGTGCCTGCATCCATTAGTCCGGATAATGGAGTCTCTACTGTAATTGAATTCTTCATAAGAATTTTATATGAACATTGTTTTAAATAATTAATTTTTTCGAAATATAATAAATATGAAAATTTTATTAGTTTAAATAATTGCATTCTTATGGAAAACTTTATTTGTAAAAATAATTGAATTTTTCGATTATTAATTGAAATTAGTAATAAAAATAATTGAAATTCTTCGATGAGTTTTATTATTTATGAAAATAATTAAATTCATGCTTATAGAAATTTAATCAAATTTTTTTTTAAATTGAATTTTCATGAAAAATTTTATTATTAGTGTTTATAATTGAATTATTGTGAAAAATAAATTGCATAACATTTTGTTAAGTTATTTATTTTTTCGAAATTTTTTTAAAATTAGCGAATTAAAAGTAGTGTCAATTCTTTAAAAAAATATTATTTATATTCTTTGTTCAGAAAGTTGAATATATATAATAATTTTTTCACCTTCTCTATTCTTCAGAATAATTAAAATTTTCGTAATAAAGATTTTTTTTAATTTAGGTATCAAATAACAATTTTTGCGAAATTCAATTTTCCTCGTACAATAAGAAAGTTTAATTATTTTCAATTTTGAAAATCTGATGTCAAAATTAGTTGGTATCAATTATTAGTATTATTATTATTATAGTATCAAAATTTGTTAAAGTTTTTTTTATATACTTTAAAGTCTAAAAATATAATATAATTTGAAAATTTAATTTAATTATTCTATTATTGTCAGAAATAGAAAAAATTGAAGGTTTTGTATTAAAATTCGTGATAATTTCATAGTTTATGAGGCAAACGAAAAAGACACAAAAATTGAGAATTTTCTTATGAATTGTAAAAATTAAATTATTTTCTGAATTCCCTGTATCAGAATATATGATTATTCTATAATTATAATAATATTTAAACTATATTCCAATTTACATTTTATTTTTAACAAAAAAAATTTGAATAAAAAATTTTTTAATTCGATTATTTTTAAGTGCTAATTTTCATTTAAAAAAATTAATAAGAAGAGAGAGAGAGAGAGAGAAATGTTTATCTAAAATCTCTATTTTTACTTAGTCTAGGTATGTGAGTCACACAAGCTGACCCCCATTGACGCGGGCCCTATTGTTAGAAGGGTTCGCTCCATCCGCCTCTATCCTAGCAGATGGTCTATTGTTGCTCTCGGAGTAAAGGAATACAAATTATAAGTTATAATTTCAATTCTTTACTAAATAGGATATTCGTATTTCTCTGATTTTTATGGTATATTTTAGAAAATTAGACTATTATTACATTATGTAGAAACTAAATCAAATTTAAGTGTTCATAATATTTTTAAAAGAAATAAATTAAAAATTGTTTTTTACATACAGTAAATTGTATAAAATCAAAACTTTGTTTTAAGGCATGAAACTTTTGAAATTTCTTTCTTTATGTAAAGGATAAGTATTTTTAAGATAATTTAAAAAATAAAACTCAAAAAAGAAAGAATTTATTTAAATATTTCGTGACAAACTATTATCTATATTAATAATAATCGTTGTATTCCGGTAATCTTTTCGCAGTTTAAAGTTAGTTTTGTTTGCTTTTTTGTACCTTAATATTTTTAATCATTTTTCTTTTTAAATATTTTCAATTTTAAAATTAATGTACCTATTGAAAATCACCGAATTGTTGCAAAAAAATTTTATCAAAAACTTTAATAATAATTGAATTTTCCTTCAAAGAATTTTATTATTTTGGTAAATAATTGAATTCTCACAAAGAATTTTGTTAAAATTTTTGAAAATTCTAATTAAAGTCTTCTTGAATAATTTCTTAAATTTTTTTTTAAATAATAGAGTTTTTTTAATAATTTGAATTAAAAATTTTGAAAATAATTGAATTTTATGAATAATTTCTTTCAAGATTTTAAAATAATCGTGTCTGTTAATAATTGAAATTAAACATTTAATTATTAACATTTATTATATAATTTTAGAAAATAATGAAATTCTTTTGAAATATTTTATAACGAATTAATAAAAAAATTGAATTTTTGTAAAGAATTTTACTATTTATAAATATAATTGAATTTTTTAGAGAAATATTATAAAAGTTTTTTTTAAATTGAATTATTTCATGAGATTTTATTAAAAATGTATTAAAAATAATTGAATTTTTGCAAAGATTTCACTATTAAATAAAGAATTGAATTGCTTTAAAAGATTTATTAAAATTTTAGAAAATAATTGTATATTGGTACGTGAAATTTTATTAAAATTTGTTTTACAAATAGAGAAATTATTTTTTGTTCTAAATAATTGAATTTTTCCAAAAAAATGCACTGTTTATAGAAATAACAGGACTCGGATCGACTTTAAGACTCAAAAAAAGTCTCTTTAGTCGCATAAATTCACAACAAAAGTCACGAAAAGTCACATAAAATTTGCAAAAAAAATTGAAAAAAAGTCGCATGGAATTTTAGAAAAAACGACAAAAAGGAAACACGAAATTGTCAAAATTGTAAAAAAATCACATTTCTCGACAACACATACTTTAATATCAAACAATCGGAAATAAAATTTAATAAAATTTAATAAAATTCAAAGGAAAATTTTAATTAGGTATTTTTAACATTTTTTTAAAAATTCTCTTTAAAATGTAAAATATTTTTATAAATAATAAATTCTTCTCCTAAATTCAATTATTTAAAAAAAAATTTAATAAAATTCTTGTCAAAATTTCAATTATCTTTATAAATAATAAAATGCTTCTCTGAAATTCAATTATTTTCATAAGTAATAAAATTCTTCGCAGAAATACAATTATATTCAAATTTTTTTCAAATTCAAATTTTCTCGATAGAATTCTTTACAAAATTCAATTATCTTCAAAAGTAAGAAAATTCTTCTGCAAAATTCAATTACTTTTAAATATTTAAAAAAAAATCTGTTCAAGATTTCAATTATCTTCATAAATAATAAAATTCTTCTCTGAAATTTAATTATTTCTCAAAATAATAATAAAATTCTTGTCAAAATTTCAATTATCTTTATAAATAAAAAGATTCATCCTAGAAATTCTATTATTTTCAAATTTTTTTTTAAATTTCTCGTCAAAATTTTATTTATCTTCATAAATAATAAAATTAATCCTGGAAATTTAATTATTTTCAAAAGTTCGGATAAAATTCTTTGCAAAATTCAATTATCTTCAAAAGTAAGAAAATTCTTCCCAGAAAATCGGGTAAGTGTGCCAATTATGGCGCGGTTCTGGTTTAGCCGTCTTTGAAATAGAAAATTCAAAAATTATAATGAAAGAAGTAAATTTATGGCTTATTAAACTAAAAGCCCGTGTCATATAGATAATAAAACTTTTATAAAAACTTTATAAAAATTAATTATTTAAACAAAATTAAAGCAATAAGAATTAGGATTAAAAACGTCAATTATGGCGCGGTTGAGTCAATTTCGACGCGCCAATTACGGCGGGGAAAATAACGTGTATTTAGAGGTTGTGTTGCGCGCCATAACTGGAGCACGCACATTCAATGAAAATGTGCCAATTATGGCGGGGCACAATTTTTGTACTTAAATAATTAAACCAATAATAGTTCAAATGTGTTTTTTTTCGTACAATTATATCGAGTAAGGTCGAAAATAACTTTTTTCTATCATTTTCAAATAACTATATTATTCTAAAATAGTAAATAATTCTATTTTTTACAAAGTCGCCATAATTGGAGCACCCGCCACAATTGACACACTTACCCTCAATTATTTTCGAAATTTTTTTAAAATTCTCCTCAAAATTTCAATTATCTTTGTAAATATCAAAATTATTCTGCAAAATTCAATTACTTACTAATGTTTTATAAATTTTTTCTCAATAATTCAATAATTTTCATAAAAAATAATTACAAAAATTTTGTTTGAATTTGAATCTTTTGAAGAATTTTATTTCCTATGGAAAAATAATAATGAAATATTTATTTAAAAAAGAAGTTATTGATGTTTTCGAAAAATTTGTAAATAAATGTAACAGATCATTTTTTTGACTAAAACTTTTTCCTTCAATTTTCTAAAAATTTTAAAAGTTTTACTTTCTAATTGACAAATAGAATTTATAAACATTTTTTTTTATTAATTTTTAAAAAACTTAAAATTTTATTAAAGCAATTGTAATTAAGAAATAGAAATGATGCACATTATTGCTTCCTTATGAAAATTGAGAATTTTCTACAAAAATATTAAGAAACGAGATAACATGTTATGTTTTTTTCCCTAAAGAGAGGAATGATTTTGTGAACAATATTGTTTACAAAAAAAGATTTCTGCCATTTACAATTTAAGTCGAAAAGTAATTGAAAAATTTGAAAAAAGTCGATTAGTGTAATTTTTCACAGAAAAGTCGAAAAAAGTCACATTTTCTTAGAAAAGTCGAAAAAAGTCGAAAAAGTCGCCGCACAATCTGAGCCCTGAAATAATTCAATTCTTACGAAGGATGTTATCATTTATGAAAATAATTGAATTTTTTCGAGAAATATTATTAAAATTTTTTTAAACATTGAATTTTTTCATGAGATTTTATTAAAATTGTATAAAAAATAATTAAATTTTTGCAAAGGGTAACTATTAAAAAAATAATTGAATTGTTTTGAAGGATTTATTAAAATTTTAGAAAATAATTGTATATTGGTTCGTGAAATTATATTAAAATTTTGTTTAAAAATAGAGAAATATGATTTTTTTTCTAAATAATTGAATTTTTGCAAAACATTGTACTGTTTATAAAAATAATTGAATTCTAACGAAGAATGTTATTAAATTTTTTTGAAATTGTAATAAATTATTCATTTTTAAATATTTTGCTATTTAAAGCGCTCTGTTTGTAATTAAAGTCTATTGTAATAAGGGAATTTAAAGGTTTTGGTAATTTTTTCTAATAAAATTCTAAAAAAAGTATACTTCATTCCTATTTTTAGATTGGTTTTAGCTTGCAGGCATACATGAAAAACAACTTTAAAGTGAATATTAGGAACTTTTTTATTAAGCAAGGAAAATTTAACACATCATCTTCAGATAATAGTCATAGATGCTAACTTAATAAACTTCGTATTTAAAATTTGTAACCAATTTTACATCAAAGATCAGAGCACAGAATATCGGGTGTTTAAGTTATAATTTAAAAATGTTTAGGTCTGTTTCTTCAAGTATGATGCAAGAATTTTCTGTTCTTCTGTAGTTAATCCACTGCTATTAATGAACTCAGCCACACTTTCCATGTGTTTCTCTAATAAAGAAATTCTCTCATCTCTGATACTTTCTATCATCATTGTTTCACGTAGATGTTCTGATTCGAGTTCCTCTTGAATTCGACTAATTTGTTTATCTCTCAGCAACTTTTTCTCTTCTATAAGATTTTCTATGTCATCTCGATATTTTAATGATTTTCGTTTTCTAGCTTCAAGTGTTAATCTTTCCAACCTTTCATCTTCGAGGATTCGTTTCATAACAGCATCTGCAAAATCTCTATCCCTTTCCAAAAAGCGTCTCTTGCACTCCTCATTAAACAAAATCTGCTTATTTAAACAATTCGTTAATTCATTTTTCTCTCTTGTTCTTTTTAAAAATTCTTCTTTTTCAAGTATCATCTCTTGGTGTTGAATTTCTTCGGCTACAAGATCCATTATAAGTGCCTCTCTCTTCTGTTTGCTAGACTCGACGGCAATTATGATTTCAGCCACTAAACTTATCGATTCCTCTTTCTTTCTTAATTTCTCTTCTTCTTGTTCTTCAATCAACAGGTTTCTTTGCTCCAGAATTTCCATGTACTTTCTCATTTTTTCATCTTCTTCTTTCACTAAATCTTCGTTGCGCCGTTTTTTAATTTCATTAAGCTCCATTTGTAACAAATAACTTTTCTCAACGCTTTCTCTTAATTCATATTTATCTATTAATTTCTTAAACTCTTCGTTTTCATCCTGAATTCTATTTAATTCCTGCAGAATTATTCTTTCTTTTCGTTCATTCTCTATAACCTTTTTCTTTTCTTCTTCTTTCAATTTTATTTGCTGTTGCAATTCATTTTTGTATTTTTCACATATTTCCAAATAATTATTCTTTCGATTTTTCGATTCCTTTTGTAGTTCAAATTCGATAGTACTGTTAGTCGTCTTTTCGTCAAATTTTCTTCTTATTTCTTCAATTAGAAGATTTGCCTTTTTTTCAGCTATTTGATTTTTCAATACTTTTTGGGTATAAGCGTTGCGCAATTTTGCCTTAAGTTTTATAATTTCGTCGTAATATTCCCTAGGGTAATTTCGATAATCTGAGCTTCCTGTTAATTCTTGCTCCGCCATCAGAATATTCTCAATTGATCTGTCTGAAACAGAAAATTATTCAATCCTGGTTGGAGTCTTGAGAAATCAACAAATTTTCTTTATAATCATTAATTTATTAATTAATTAATTCTATCGATCCCGGCATTTTACAGTTACTTATTTTTGTCTTTTGATTTGTTAAATATTATTGCCATCTTTTTCTTTTAATATTAATTTCTTGAAATTGCAGTTTTGATGCCTTGTTATTTAAGGTAAATAAATATTTATTCGACTTAATTAAACATCTGGTTCAGTTTAAAAAATTTTGCCTTCGAAAAAACAGTTTTATTACATGCAGCCAATTTTTGCTTGAACCACACAAATATTTGGTTAACTGTATATTGCAATGCACTTATTTAGTTGATTCTTCCTAAATTTGGTTATCGAGGTTACACTGTGATAACTCTTAGTTATAGTATCCGTATAAACTGTTAAAGTTGTTTAAATTTTCTGAGTAATGTTGACCAAAGACAACCGGATAATATTTTATATTTAAATCATATTAAAATGAAATATTGTAATATTATAATAAATAATTATTTTTTATTTTTAAGTAATATAACAATTTAAAAACAAGTAAAATTTATGAAAAAATTAAAAAATGATTTTTTAAAATTTAACTCACATTTGGTGTATAAGGGTTATTTTTGGGGTCGCTGAATCGAATTTGACCTTTATTTTTCAAAATTCAAAATGGCGGATCCAAAATGGCGGACATAATTATTAAAATTCATTCGGATTTTTATCAATTATCTGTATCAAGAGGTATTTTGGGTCGCAATATTTAATTCAATTTTCCAGCCAAGTTTACGAAAATTAAAACAAGATCTGGTTATAAATTAAAATTTATTAGTAGAATTTATCCTTTATTATCCAAAAGATTCATTTCATAAAAAATTTTTAGGAATCATAAGAAAATTCTGAATTTTGTCATCTTTTTTGTTTGCCTTATAAACTATATGAAATGACCACAAATTCTAATACAAAACCTTTAATTTTTTCTATTGCTGCGAACTTCAAAAGGTTTGAATTTGAAATTTTAGAAAATTTCAATTTTGAATGAATTGAATAAAAAAAAACTAAAAAAAACTTAGATTTTTGAAATATTTTAATAATCCAAATTCTTCTGAAATTAGTTTTATTTTATTTTCTAATAGGTATATATTTAATTAATTATTAAAAATCAATGGATTTATAGAAAAATTTTAGTTAAAAAAACTAAAAAAAAAAATTGAATCTTAGAGAAGCTACAAATGTTTGCAGAATTTCAATTATATTCAAAAATTGAAAAAAATTTTCGTCAAAATTTCAATTATCTTTTGAAAATATGTAATAAAATTTTTCTCTAAAATTAAATTATTTTCATAATTTTTTATAAAATTCTAAGCAAACATTAAATTATTTTTCATAAATAATAAAAGTTTCACAGGCATTTAACTATTTAGAAATTTTTTATAAATTTCTTCGCAAAAATTCAAGTATTTTCAAAAATAATTAATAAAAATTTCACAGGATTTAAAATAATTTGTTTTTACATACCTACATTTCTTCGTAATAATTCAATTTTCTTAAATAATAAATTTTTTTTAGGAATTTAATTATTTTTATAAATAATAAAACTCATCGCAAAATTTCAATTATTTTTAATACAATTTTTATCGAATTTCTCGAAAAATGTATCTAATTAGTCTTAGAAATTATATTTAAATTCGTCAAAAGAATTCAATTATCAGAAAATTTGATGATAAAATTCTATATAAGAATTAAATTTTTAGAAACATTGAATTATTAAATAAATTTTTTACTTTTGTATTTAAATAATGGAATTCTCGTAGGATTTTTTAAAATAAAAATTAATTAAAAACTGAATTTAAATTAAAATTTTAGATAATAATTGAATATTAAATGTAATATAACATGAATTTTCAGAAATAATTAAATTTTAAAAAAGTTTAATTAAATTATTTTTTTTTAATTATTTCAAGTTTTTTAATTTTTTAAATATTGGAGAACTTCCTAGTAATCAAAATTTAGTAAATTTGAATTTTAATAAAATTTTTGGAATTAATTACATTTTTCGAAGAATTTACTTAAAAATTATTATTAAAAATAATTGAAATTCTTTGAAAATAATTGAATTCTTGCAACAAATTTTATTACATTATTTATTAAATAATTGAATTCTTTTGAGAAATTTTATTAAAATAGTAAATTTTGAAAATATTTGAATTTCAGCAAAGAATTTCATTATTTGTGAAATGTAATTTCTAATTCTTGCAAAAAATTTCGGAAATAATTGGAATTCATTTAAAATAATTGTATTAAACATAATTGAAATCCTATATGAAAAATTTTATTATTTATGAAAATAATTGAATATTTTTGCGAAGGATTTAATTAAAATTTTTGTAAATAATTTAATTTTTTTTTGAAATTTTTTTTGTAAATTTAAATTATTATAAAACATAAAGATATCGAACATTTTTTTTAATAAAAAATAAATTTGTTGTTAACTGGAAAGTAGTCGACAGTGGAGTTGACAGAGGCGCTTGTATGATAATGTTTTCATTTTCTTTAGGACACTAAATTAATTAATTTCAATTAGTGCTAATTAATTTAAAAGAATGACTTGTCAATAGACACTTCCCTTACAGCATTTCGACATTCATGATTTAATTAAAATTTAGGAATTACTAAATATAATACTAAATGACTTAAATGACTTTTAACTGTCAAAAATTAACTGTTTAAATTAACTGTTTTAACTGTCACTTTCAAGAAGTAACGAAAACATTAAAGATTTTAATAATCGTTCTAAAAAAAAATTTTTAAAGACTTTTTTTTTAAATGACTTTTTTTTATAATAACTTTTTAGGAATAATTATTGATCAATGGAAATTAATATATTCCTTTAATAACGGTTTTTTACACCCTTCAAGCAAAATGCTCCTAAAGTTTTTAATAATTATTCCGACGAGAATAGTTGATTTCATTCAAATATTTTAATAAATGAGTTTAATAAGCAATGAAAAAAATGTATTTTCTTTTATTAGTGCCTAATAAAACTAATGTTTTAATATTTATCAAATTTTTTAAGTTACACTTGAATTTAAAAAGGATTAAATTAAAAATTTTTTTTTTGAATTCACAGTAAAAAAAATTGTCTTTTAAGTAAATTTTTTTAAACTTTACTAATTTTAACGGTACAAGATTTTGAAAGTAAGAATTTGGTAACATTATGACTTCTTGACAGTTATGAAAAATGTTGGACTAACTATAGTTTGCAATGATATGAAAAAATTTTTTTTTTGAAATCATTATTTGAGTCAATAATTATTTCGAAATCTGCATTTTTTTATGTACGTAAAAAAGCAGATATTTATAAAAACAGAGTGCTTAAGAGACATAAAGTAAATTGACTTTATCTTAATATATGTCAAAGTAAATGAACAAGTAATTTACATTGGCTAAACCTTACTGTTAAAATTCACAGCTGATGTTTAATCCGTATTTGCACTATAGGATGCACGCACAGTTGAATATTACACACAAAAACAAAAAACTCCGATTTTTGACATCCTGCGCATTTTCAAAGACATTATTATTTAAAAAAAACACAGCACCGAGCTATAAAGTTTATTATTCAGTATCTAGCGCAGAAGTTTAATAAATCCAGTCAGAAATTTCGAAATCTCGGTATTAGTTCATCAATGCACATGCGCTTTAAGTTGGAAATAATTTAAAACTTTCAAGAAGTAAAGAAAACATTAAAGATTTTAAAAATCGTTTTAAAAAAATTTTCTAAAAACTTTTAGCGCTTTGGGGCATTTTGAATTTTTTTCAACACAGGAAGAATCACCACACTGAACTGTACACACGGCGGAGCATAAAAAGCGACTAACCGGCTCTACGCGTCGCGGTACAACACAGTACCCTTTTACCATCAGTTCTTTAAACCCATATTTCTAACAGGCTTGCCAGAAACCAACCAGAAAAATTACGTTGGGTCCGTTTGGGCTCATTCTCTATAGAAAGCGAAAGACAAGAGTCAGACAAGTTGGGTTTCAAGTGTTCTGAGGGAAAATATTTTGCGGTTTCATTTGGTTCCTCGTCTTTTGCTCCTTATAATTCTTAAGGTGCCAAGGATCATAAGAATATATGATTAAAAATATTTTAAAGTCTAAGCAACTATGTGATCAGAAAAATTGCTTTTTAAATAAAATAAAAAAATATAATTTTTCAATAAATTTTTTTCATTTTTCTTATACATACTACAACCCTTAATTATGTAGATTTGCCTAACTCACTTTTTTTTAAATACAATTATCAATTTTTAAAATAATAGAACGTAAGAATTTTTTATTCAAATTTCTTTTTTATAAAAATAAAATATATAAATTGGAATATATAGTTTTAATATTATTATAATTATAATAATCATATAATCTAATAAAGGAAATTCAGGGAAAAGACGGGAATTTTTATTAAAAGTTCTGAAAAAATTAAACTTTTAGAATTTATAAGAAAATTCTGAATTTTTGTGTCCTTTTTGTTTGACTCATAAACTATAAAATAACCACGAATTCTAATAGAAAACCTTCAATTTTTTCAACTTCTGACAAAAATTTCTTTTTAAATAACTTAAATATTAAACAACTATTATAAAATAAATAAATTATAATGAATTATTTTAATTATTTCAAATTCAATTTAATTTTAAAAGATTTGCGTTTACAATTTTTATAAATAAATGAACTTTAAAGGGTTTTAATTTGAAATTTTATAATATTTTAATGTTGAATGAATTTAATTAGAATTTTTTTTATAAAATTCTTCGCAATAATTCAATTATTTTCATAAATACTAAAATTCTTTTTAGAGATTTAATTGGTGGATTCCACGTCAGTTCAACACACTTATTTTCTTGACTTGTTGAGATTTGGCTATACTTTTGTAAATTTATTACTTTTATAGTGATAAACAACTCCACCAAATATTTTTTCAAAATTTTGAAAATTACTAAAAATATGGCATTTTCAAAATTTTTGTCTTTTTTTTAAAGTGCTATAACTTTGGTTCTAATTAACCGATTTTGGTTTGTGAAAAAAGGATTTCTTTGGTTTTAAGTAGGGGAGACTGGGGCAAAAAGTTAAATTTTGCATAAATGATTTTTTTAGATAATATAATCCGCTTAGATGCAAATAATTATACATCAATATTGTAGGGCAACTTGTCCCCTACAACCTTCAATAAAAAAGTTTCTGATATTTTCGCATACAATACATGTTTTGTCCTTTTTTGAAAATTTTGTTTTTTAAAACTTTTCGCCCCATGCTGGGGCGAAAAGTTAAATTCTATTTTTAGCCTACTAAAACTATTTTCTGATAGGTGATAAGTAGTAGATAAGTTAAAGTATACGTAAACAAGTAATTTAGTTAATAAAAGATCTATGTTTACTTAACAAAAGCTTTAGAATAGTTATAAAGTTAATAAATTGAAATTTCAAAAAAAAAAAAAAAATTTTTGGTTTATTTCACGTGAGCGGTCTTGTTTTTTGATAGAGTACTTGCCTAATGTCAAATAAATCACTTTTAAACAAATAAACCCAAAAAAACAAAAAATAAAAAAAAATTTTTAATAACACTCTCTAAATCTGAATCAGCGATAAGTATACCACTGATTTCAATTAGCGTATATTAGCTGAAAAATCAGTGAAATTTCACTGATTCATCAGTATATATGCGCTGAAAGAAATCAGTGGTATACTTATAGCTGGAAATCAGCGAGATTTCGCTGATTCAGATTTAGAGAGCATGTAAAAATACATTTAACTTTTCGCCCCAGGGTGCGTTTTTGGCTTTAACAACAAATATAAAAAATCTGACTAAAGATATTTAGCAAATACCTTTAAGTATCTTTTCAGGGGACCCAAATAATGAAGTAAAAAAATCACGGTGAGAATAAATGCAAAAAATATACTTAAAAGTTGATATTTTCTTTTACGAAAAAATTTTCAAAAGTATGGTGAAAAAAAAATTTAAATATGGACACCACAAAAATTAGCAGAATGTCACATAACACCGGACATTTATTCAGGGTGATAACACCGCCTTCTATAGTTAAAATTGCAATGCTCTAACTATTTCCGTTCGAAATCAAAAGATAATGAATTTTAACTGTTTTCACAATTTAACTTTTCGCCCCAGTCTCCCCTATATTTTAAGTTAAAATTAATATAAAAAAAAATTTAAAACATGTTTTTTTTGAAATTTTGAAAAATTAAAAATCCGTTTTTGAAAAAACATCATCTTCGATTTTTTTCAAAATTTTACTAAATGTTAGGGCAAATGTGCTTTACATGTCCTGTAAATTTTATCTTGGGATCTCAAAGGGATTCGGAGTAAAAAAATAAAACGTAACCACACATTACGAACATATGGGGCAAAATTCCGCAACTGCCCAGGTAAAACAATGAATTTTCTCTAAACTTTGCTGAAATGTTACTATTATTAGTAGAAGTGTAAATATTAATTTTTTTTGAATTTGATAAAATATTTTTTGAGTTATGGAGTTTCAAAATTTATATTTTTTTGAAAATATCTTTTTTTCGATTTAATATATTGATAAGTAAAATTAATCAAATTTCAAGTATGAATAGTGATTTTTAAAGGGGTTTTCACGGGCTAGAAGCTGATGATAAAAAAAAAGTTGTTTTCTGTCAATTTGACCTTGAAATTCAAGGTCAAATTCTTAATTTCAATATACAATAGAACCCGGTTAATACGATCCCGTTTAATACGATTTCCCGCTTAAGACGCTCATTTATGGTGGTCCCTGCAATTAAAGACATACATTTTATATCCCGCACCTTATATGTTTTCCCGCATACACTGAAAGACTTTTCGTTTTAAAATTTAATATATTTTATTTCAAAAAGGGGAAAACGCTGTTACCAAATACTAGAGGTGTGCAAAATTCGAATCGACCCAAGTGCGAAATTAAAAACGGCCCAAAACTGGCCCAGTGATGGCATTGTCAGTGCCTACTCTTGGCAGACAATAGTGGCCCGACTGTCGGGAGGTTAACCGCGGTAGGCCGTCGGCAGCCAATCATCGGCCGATTCTCGGTAAACATTAATGGCCCATTATTGGCTGCCAATACTCCCCAGTGTTGAAAAAATTAAAAAAAAATATATTTTTATTTAATTAACTAATTAATTCATAATATTTATACAGTTTATTTCCCTGAATTAATCGCAAACTTACAAATATTTGAAAAATTCTTACCGCTCGCGGGGATCGATACCTGAACCTGACGCACCACAGCCTAACACTCTGACCACTCTGCTACTCTGACTTGAAGTCGAGGAAGCAAAAGGGTTCTTATAAGGTACACTACACTGGCCGATACTGTGCCATTATTGGGCCGAGCTACGTCCCAATATTGGCAATTATAATTTTCCATCATAGATACAAAACGATAGACATTAATGTGCCATTCCTGGGCCAAGCTACGTCCCAATTCTTGCAATTATAATTTGCCATCAAGAAAACAAAATGGGCCGATCTTCGTCACATCATTGGCAATTGTCTTTTGCCATTAAATATTGAGCAACTTTGCCGTGAATGTGCCATTATTGAGCCAAGCTACGCCCTAATACTGGCAATTATAATTTGTCATCAAAGATACAAAATGTTTGCCATTAAAGTGCCACTAATGTGCCATTAATGGGCCGATCGTCGTCACATCACTGGCAATTGAATTTTGCCATTAAAGATTGATCAACTTTGCCGTGAATGTGCTATTATTGAGCCAAGAGCTGGCCCAGTCCTAAAAAATTTGAAAATCTGACCATCGGCGCCATCATTGGCCCATCAATGGGACGTTTTGATCACCAGTAATGGCCCAGTAACTACTGCCAATTCTCGGCAGACATTACTAGACCAATGATGGGCCGTTTTTGCAGTCTTGGCATTTCGCACTTGGGGATAGAAAATTCGAATTGGCTATAGCCAATTCGAAATTCGAAGTTTCGAATTTCGAATCGGCCGATTCGAATCGAAAGTAAATTCGAATCGAACTAGCCAATTCGAATTCGAAACTTCGAATTTCGAATTGACCGATTCGAATCGAAAGTAATTCGAATCGAGTCGGCCAATTCGAAAGTAATTCGAATCGGACAATTCGAATTTCGAATTGTGCGACTCGGTTATTTTATTTGCACAACTATTTTGACAGAAATCCTAACCTAAAATTAGCAGGCTGGTATTCATAATAAGTAAGTATTCATAATTCTAAGTACTTAGAAACTTTTTCTTAAAAATGTCAATATATTTTTTATTAATTTTATAATTTTTTTAATATATAAATAACATACAAATACCAATAATGTGTTGAAAGTGAAGGAAATATTTCGCTTATTGTTTGTAGTACATAAGGAAAAAGAACTTATTTTGCAAATTTTTTGCTCAATTTTTAAAATAAATTTTTATTCATTTTAACAATTTAATAGCTAATATATAATTAAATATTGTTTACATTATTTATATTTTGATTACCTTTAATAGTAATTTATAAATAAAAAAATAATTAATTCAATTTCATTTAGTAACAAATAATTACGGTTAATAAATACAATTTCCTTTGCGATTTGCAGCGGTATTAAATTCCGTTTCTTATTCAACAAGATTGTAGATTCGTCCAAAAATGCATTAAAACTATAAAGCTTCCAAAAATTCAATTTTTTATAATAATTAAAACCGTCCATTTTTCTTTTTAGAGATATTAAAGTAGAATATTTTCAAAAATTTTAATAAACAGATTCATAAAATTAACTTTTCATAATTATTTCTAAATCATTTTTGAAAGACAATATTTTCACAATTATTACATACCTACACTTAAAAAATGTTAAAAAAATTGAAATTTGGTAAAATCTTTTAAAAACTCATTTAAATTTAGTCAAATCTTTTAAAAATAATCAATTTTTAAAAAAATTTTAAAAGGTAATCAAATTTTTAAAGAATTTTAATTATAAATAATTTCTTAAAAATTTTAAAATAGTAAATTTAAGAAAACTTTATAATTTACTTTGTTCCAAGCTAATTGAATCTTAAAAAATTATGATAAAACAATTCTAAGAATAAGTTTTTTATATAAAAATTGTAATTTAATTTTTCATAACGCGGTGCTAAAAAGGGCACTTTTTTTGCAAGAATTCAATTATTTTCATAAATAATAAAATTCTTCTCAGGAATTCAATTTTTTTTAAAATTTTAATAAAATTCTTTACAACTATTCAGTACTATTTCAATTGAAATTTTGAAAAAAATTTAATTATTGTCACAAATTTTAATAAAAGGCTTCGCAGTAATTCAATTATTTTTTAAATCATTAACAAAATGTCTCAAAGGAATTTTATTATTTTCAAAAATTGTAATAAAAAGTTTAATTATTTTCAATAGATTTAAAAAAAACTCTAGAAAAAATTTAATTTTTTTAAACTTTAATAAAATCTTTGAAAAAATACAATTATATTAAATCAATTTAAATTCTCAAAAGAATTTAAATATTGGTATAATTTTAATAAAAGACTTGGCAGTAATTCTATTATTTTAAAAATATTTTACAAAATTTCTCTAAGGAATTTAATTTTTGTCATAAATTTAAATAAAATCTTTGCGAAAATTCAATTATTTCCATGAATGATAAAATACTTTACAGAAATTCAATATTTGTGTTTTTACTTAAAATAATAAAATTCTTTTTAGAAAATCAAATATTTTCGTATAAATAATAAATTTGCAGAAATTCAATTATTCTCATAAATAATAAAATTCTTCTTAGGCATTCAATTATTTTCGAAAATAATGAAACTGAAAAAATTTCAATTATTTTAAATACAATTTTAATCGAATTTCTCCAAAAATGGCATTATTCTTAAAAATTTTATTACAATTTGTTGATAACGATTCTTTATGGGAATTCAATTTTAAGAAACATTTAATTATTCAATGAATTATTTACTTTTGTATTTAAAATTATAAATAATTGAATTCTAGTAAAATTTTCTAATAAAAATTGATTTAAAAATAAATTTTAGTTAAAATTTTAGATTACAATTAAATATTAAAAGCAATATAGCGTGAATTTTTAAAAATAATTTTATTTTGAAAAAGTTTAATTGAATTTTGTAAATATTGTTTAAGTTTTTATTTTTTCATATTCATTTAATTGAAAAATTTAGGAATATGTATTTGAAATTTCATAAAATTGAATATTGTAAACTAATGGATTTGAAAATTCTTAAAGAATTTTTTCGAAAACTATTAAGAATAATCGATTTAAAGAAGAATTTTAGTTAAAAATTCTTGAAAATAATAATTGAAAAATAGAATAGAAAAAACTGGAAGATATTGATCGGTTATGTTATGAAAAATTGAATTTATAATTTGAAGTAAAATATTCTCTTATTTGACTCGGACTAGTTATATTTTTGTCAGTAATTGGTCCGTAAAGTCCGTATTTTAAAAAACTTTCACTGGTTAGAGCCCTGTTCACTTTCAACACATTCCCAGACAGCACGTAAGCTTGCAGCAAGCTTGAGGCAAGCTTGCCGTGCAAGATTGCCAATATTGACGTGCAAGTTTGCGGCAAGCTTGCCACAAGTTTAAAATGTCCCACTTATAGCAAGCTTCATGTGCAAGTTTGCTGCAATATTGCACTGCAAGCTTGCAGCAATATTGCACTAAAGGTTGCCGCAAACTTGATGTAATCTTATATGAAAATTGTTTATTATATAAAATTAATTATTTATTATTAGCAACAAATTTATATTTAATATTTTTAATTTTTATTAAACATTAAAAAATTATAACAACGTTATAATAATAATTTTATTAATTTCCCCAAAGAATTGGAGTTGGGAACTATTATCCATGATCAGTGGATAATAATTAAAAATTGTCAACTTCGTAGCAGACGTTAACTATACACATTATCATTTAAGATAATATGGTGAAAAGCCTGTTCAGCGGACCGATACTTATACTCTGCGCGAGACAAGTCGTGCGCGAGAGAGGTATTTCTCGCCATCTACCAGGGAGTTAGAGAATTATAAGAGAAACTTCTATTAGTTTTCCAATTCCTTGCTAGATGGCGAGAAATACCTCTCTCGCGCACGACTTGTCTCGCGCAGAGTATAAGTATCGGTCCGCTGAACAGGCTTTTCACCATATTATCTTAAATGATAATGTGTATAGTTAACGTCTGCTACGACGTTGACAATTTTTAATTATTATCCACTGATCATGGATAATAGTTCCCAACTCCAATTCTTTGGGGAAATTAATAACATTATTATTATAACGTTGTTATAATTTTTTAATGTTTAATAAAAATTAAAAATATTAAATATAAATTTGTTGCTAATAATAAATAATTAATTTTATATAATAAACAATTACCATATAAGATTACATCAAGTTTGCGGCAACCTTTAGTGGAATATTGCTGCAAGCTTGCAGTGCAATATTGCAGCAAACTTGCACATGAAGCTTGCTATAAGTGGGACATTTTAAGCTTGTGGCAAGCTTGCCGCAAACTTGCACGTCAATATTGGCAATCTTGCACGGCAAGCTTGCCTCAAGCTTGCTGCAAGCTTACGTGCTATCTGGGTTATTGGTATTTGTATGTTATTTATATATTAAAAAAATTATAAAATTAATAAAAAATATATTGACATTTTTAAGAAAAAGTTTCTAAGTACTTAGAATTATGAATACTTACTTATTATGAATACCAGCCTGCTAATTTTAGGTTAGGATTTCTGTCAAAATAGTTGTGCAAATAAAATAATCGAGTCGCACAATTCGAAATTCGAATTGTCCGATTGGAATTACTTTCGAATTGGCCGACTCGATTCGAATTACTTTCGATTCGAATCGGTCAATTCGAAATTCGAAGTTTCGAATTCGAATTGGCTAGTTCGATTCGAATTCACTTTCGATTCGAATCGGCCGATTCGAAATTCGAAACTTCGAATTCGAATTGGCTAGTTCGATTCGAATTATTCCCGATTCGAGTTTTCTGTTGTCGAGTCGAATAATTTTCGGTTCGACTCGATTAAATGCACACCTCTACCAAATACATATCGCATGGTTTAAGGTTTTAAGGGGAAATTCCAGTTCAAAACAGGAAAAAATAAGTCTTTTTTAGTCTATATATTATTAAAATAACTATGGCAATTATTTATAAAATTTCTTTTACATGTGACAAATAATTTTTTTAAGAATATGCAAAAAAATTTTTTTTTTATTTTTACTTCAAAATGGCGGCGATATACACCACTTTCAAAAATGTCCATTTCTTATATAATAACAAATATCATATTCATATAGAAAATGTACTGAATACAATGTAATAATATATGACATACACATACACATACACACGTGAATATTATAGAAAATACATAGTTCAATCAAAAATATTAATAAGAAAATACATAGTTGAATCAAGAATATTAACCCCTTGACTGCCGATGGCAAAGATCTTTGCCTTTTCGGACTTTGCTCTGACTGCCATAAAACTGACAATCTTTGCCATGATAAAAATTGATGTAAAAAAGTCAAAAATGTCTGAAAACTAAAAATAAAATGATTTCTCAAAAATCAACGCTATGCAGAATGCGACGCACATTTCTGTTTTTAAATTCAATAAATTATAAAAATGTTATAAATTTTTAAAAACAACACTTTTAGCAAATTTTTTTAAATCTTTGCCATGGACAATAACAATGGATTTTTATTTTAAAAATATCTAAAAACGCCTGAAATCTATTACTCGGGGGTTTTCGAGGTCGCTGATTACGAATATGATGTCGGTTTTTCAAAATTCGAAATGGCGGATCCAATATGGCGGACGACTTTTTTAAAAATTGATCCAAATTACCTGAAATTTGTTACTCGGGGGTTTTCGGGGACGCTTATAAAGAATCCGATGTCAGTTTTTAAAAATTCAAAATGGCGGATCCAATATAGCATACCGTGGAGATCCACTTCACCCATGAACTTATTGAAAAGGTTAAATGCGTTAGGACATTTCAATGGAATTTCAATTTTTGCTCTCTCTCTTTATAGCTGTTCTATGAAACCGGCATTTGTAAAATTTGTTCTACTTTTATGATAAAAATAATTTTTAAAAAAAAATGTCCGCCATATTAGATCCGCTATTTTTAATTTTTAAAAACAGACATCGGATTCGTCATCAGCGACCTCGAAAACCCCCGAGTGAGAATTTTCAAGAAAATCCAAAATTTTTTTTAAAACATATCCGCCATTTTGAATTTTGAAAAACTGACATCGAAATCGTCATCAACGACCCCGAAAATCCCCAAGTGACAAGTTTCAAGTGAATCCAAATTAAAAAAAAATTAACACCTTATTGGATCCGCAACTTTTAATTTGAATCAATTAATAAAAATCCGTCCGCCATATTGGATCCGCCATTTTGAATTTCAAAAAACCGACATTAGATTCGTAATCAGCGACCCCAAAAACCCCCAAGTAACGAATTTCAGGTAATTTAGATTAATTTTTAAAAAACCGTCCGCCATATTGGATCCGCCATTTTGAATTTTGAAAAACCGACATCAGATTCGTCATTCGTAATCAGCGACCCCGAAAACCCCTGAGTAACAAGTTTCAGACAAATTGGACGTTTTTTCATTTTTGGCATTCTGGGCACATTTAGTGTTTTTCAGCCGGCAGTTAAGGGGTTAAATAAGAAGTTACGGACGTAACAATTTTTTGAAATTCAAAATCAATTAATTTTGAAAAATTGTCCGCTGTTTTGAATTTTAAAAAAACTGATGTCAGATTCGTAATCAATAACCCAGAAAACCTACGAGTAACGATTTTCAAGCAAATCCGATGATTTTTTTAAAAAAATCGGCCTCCATATTGGATCCGACATTTTGAATTTCAAAAATTTGATATAATATTCGTAATCAGCGACCCCAAAAACTTCCGAGCAACGATTTTCAAGCAGATCCAGTTGATTTTTAATAAAAGAATAAGTATGTATATAACTTTTGTTTATAACCTCATTGACAGAGCGATAAAATTATCACATAAAAGATTCCACGAAAAAAATATCAAAATTGCCAAAAATCTTCTTTTAGACAATGGCTATCCTTCAAATTTTATTGACAAATTTATAAGAAAACGACTTCACATGATCAATATGAATGAAAGACCATGGATAAAGATCTTTTTTACCGTAATGTCAAAAAAATTGTTTTACCCTACTCAGAACATATTTATTATAAAGCTACAAAATTGTTACATGAAAATAATATTTTCACAATTTCAAAAATAAATAACAATAATAAACTTATTAAAAAAGGCAAAGATATAACTCAAAAAAACAATAAAACAAATTGTGTCTATAAAATTAATTGTAAGGATTGTTCATCTTGTTATGTTGGTGAAACAAAAAGAATGTTAAGTGTAAGAGTGGATGAGCATAAAATGTCGAAAAATAATGTTGTCGCGACACATAAACGTGATTTTAAACATCAATTTGATTAGGATAATGTTTTGGTATTGGATAATGAACCTGTTTGGGAAAAAGACTAATTTCCGAGATGATCCATATTGGATAACAGAAAAAACCCCTCAATAAAAAAGAGGATACAAAAAATCTAAGTCAAATTTATAAAAACTTTTTTCTTCAAAATTATTTTATAGGAATTTAATTTAATTAAGAAAATTTATACAATTTATAATTTAGATTCATATTTATTAATATATAAACACAATAATTACACCTGTCATAGGTTCATCGACCTGTTTCAATAACATATTTATTTCTATATATTTGTATTGATAAATTTTGTATTGTTTAATTAGTCTTCGTCCAGCAATGTACACGTTCATTTGATTGTACAAAAATTTTATATCAACCTTTTTTTCGGTAAATGTTAATTATAAATTTTTTTAAATGTACAAAAAAATTTTTTAATCTTATTATTATAATAAATTTTAGTTTCTGAAGAGGACGATTGTATCGTCGAAACGTAAAACGGAGTGTTTTTATTTTAACCTAACTTGGATAGATTGATAGTATTTCATCTCTACTTTATACAATTTTTAAGCAAGTGAATTATCATAAACACTTTTATACAAAATATCAAATAATTTTCGAAACTCGGTAATTTTGGCGGAACTGGAGTTTACATACCATTAAAATACACTATAAAATAATAGTAACTTTTGTAGTTTTAAGTCTAAAAATTATATTTCTTTTTGCAAATTTAACATAAAAACAACTTATTAACTTAATAATATTAATGGCAAATAAAATCGAACTAAAAAAGGGAACAAAATTAAAGAAAATCAATGAAATTGTAAACTCCAGTTCCAAATAAAAAAAGAGTGGGGAAAATATTAAAAAAATATTTTTACACAGATTTATTAATGGAAATTAGAAAACGACACACAAAAACTTAGTTTTTGAGATGAACTTTTGAATAGAATAAATAAAAAAACGTTTAAAATAAAGTTTGTGCAAAATAAAACATATTAAACTTCATGATTCATGTGTGGAGAAACTACAAATGTGCATTTTTTGAACATTTGCAATTGAATTACAACTTTTGTTATAAAATAAAATTTTTTTTTGATCATGATATTACTAAAAATATCCTACATAACAATTTGAGATTGATATGCGTCTCATATCGCTCGCATGTATGAGGTTTCTTTTCGCACTCGTGCCTTCACTGATGCAGACAGATGCGTTCTCATAATGAGACACATTACGCTCGCATGTCATAAAGGTGCATGATGCATGAGAGTGAAATGCGAGTCTCGTGCGTTTTTAAGCATTATTTATGATAAGTATATTGTAAAAAATTAAATACAAAGTACTAAGGTTAAATTTAAAAATGTTTCGTTAAAATTTTTTATTTCAATAATATAAACATGGCATTAATAATGAACATTTTTCTCTTTAGTCTTGAACATACATAATCTCCTAAATAACCTATAATAAACATTAGCTGAGATCATAATTTTGTAATAAATGTAAACTTTTCAACACGAACTGTATAATAATATAATAAATTAACAACTTGGACTGCGTCTAAGAGCCTTTCTATCTGAAGCAAATCAACTTTAAATGCCCTTATGCGATATGACCATTATATTTTTTAATTTTTCAATTAAAAAACGAGTTTAAACAAGCACACGTACACGGAAAAAAATTTCCTGTGAAAATTACAAGATTTCCTGTGCCATCTATGAACGGCGGTTGTAGTATCCACAAACGGCTGAGTTTGGGAAATACACAAACCAGACAGAGTCTTGTCACAAACTTCAGCTTATGATTCAACAGCTTAAACAGTCACGCAGCAGACGACAAGCAGACGTTCACTTGAATTTTCTTGCGCATGCGTTAATTTCTTGGTGTTATTACAGATTGGTTTGTGGTACATCCAAACCAGCTTGTTGGAAACACAAAACTCGCCTGCATAAAGCACAACTTAACCTATTTGTATATTTTACAAAAAAGTTTGTATTTTCTATAAGAAATTTTTTTCCGTGTATTTATAAAACATAAAAGAAACAAAACTGTGATTCGCACACTCACTTTTTATAAATAACAATGTGACTCGAGACGGACAGCAAGAAGTACATTTTCAGCCATATTGGGAAAATTGGCTGCGCACCCTGCGCACATGCGCATCGGTGAGACCGCGAATATTAAAAAATTATAAAGTCAAATATTTTTCTGACTTTATTTTCAACTTTAGATAAATAAATAAAAATAACTTTCTTCAGTAAAATTTTATTTTTCTTAAGTAAACATTTTTTTGTATTAATTTCAAAACATTTAGTAATTTATTATTATTTAAATTAAATTATAAATTAAAATCTATAATAAATATTATATATATATATATACATATATATATATATATATATATATATATATATATACTAGGGGGGCTCCGCCCCCCTGCGCGCCTCGCGCGCCAACCCCCTTGTTTTTTCTTCTTCTTTCTTTAATAATTTACGTCAATAGTATTTTATAATATTTAAAAATTATAATTATTGGTTTAAAAAAAAAAAAAAACATAAAATTCATAAATAAATAACATAAATAACATAAAATTCTATGTTGAACTTATGAATTTTATTATTATTGTTAATTATAATAATTATAATTTATTAATAATTAATATAAAAGTAAAAAAGGTTGTTTTGAATATACTATAGCTTTCACTTGCAAGAGGCCTTTGAGGTTATACTTGCCCTGTGACCTGTCCTTGGGGATAAAGAGGGAGGGGCAATTTTGAGGTTATATTTGACGTGTGACATGTGAGTGTGAATAGAGGAGAGGGGAGATTTTGAGGTTATGATTGTCCTGTGACCTGTGAGTGGGAAGAAGGGGTGTAATGTAATAATATAAATGAGGGTTTAAGGTAATGTTTTGAGGGGGTTTCGAGGTTACATTTGTCATGTTACCTATGAGTGGGGAGGGGGGTTTGTGGTCATATTTGCCATGTGACCTATGAATAGGGAGGGAGTTTTGAGGTTATGTTTGACCTGTGAGTGAGAAGGGGGTTTTGAGGTTATGTTTGACCTGTGAGTGGGAACGGGGTTTTGAGGTTATGTTTGACCTGTGAGTGGGAACGGGGTTTTGAGGTTATGTTTGCCCTTTGACCTTGAGTGGGAAGGGGGTTTTGAGGTTATGTTTGACCTGTGAGTGGGAACGGGGTTTTGAGGTTATGTTTGCCCTTTGACCTTGAGTGGGAAGGGGGTTTTGAGGTTATGTTTGACCTGTGAGTGGGAACGGGGTTTTGAGGTTATGTTTGCCCTTTGACCTTTGATCTTTGAGGAGGGGGGATGGAATCTTGAAACAGCGGCGACAGCGGCGACAGCGATATATTTTTGTAATATAGGGAGATATAAGTCATTCCATTCTATTTTGACTAAAGTCGTTGCCGACTAATTTTAAAATATTATAATTTTTTGCAGGAACGATTTTAAAGATATTAGGATCATCGAAATAAAAATCGTGAAAATAAGCAAAGTGACAGTTTTAATTGCTTATTTTTTAACATTTGTGAAGAGAAGAGGAAGAAAGTGATAAGAAAAACTAAAAATTATTAAAAGTTTTTTTATATTTCATAAGGTTTTGTTCAATTAAATGATTTCTCTTTCTCACATTTAGCGAATGAAATTTACAAAAATAGGTTATTTGCAAGGTTACTTTAAAATAATTTTTAAAAAATATTTCTTATTAATAATTATCTATCCATTTTTAATAATAAACTCATTCATTCATAATAAATTCTAATAATTTTTTACGTTTTTATAGTAAGTTATGTGTTTTCTTTAACATTTTCTAATAGATGAAAATTCGACAGTTTTTACGACATCATATACTTTAGATGCTTATTTCATAATAAATATAAAAAATATTTAAAAAATTCTTTTTGTTCGATGATCCTAATATCTTGAAACTCATTCCTGCAAAAAATTATAATCGGCATGAATGACTCATATGCAAATTATATAAATTAATAAAATATAAATTTTATATTAAATTTTAAATTATCTAATACTTTAATTTTAAAAATTTCTACAAGATATCATTAAAGTAATTTTCATAAATACATAAATTTTATTGATTATATGTAATATAAGATTATTTGAGGGACTGATAGTAAAAATGGTTAAAAAAACATTGGGAGAAAAAGTGGGATAAGTGACTTGGTAGCAAAAATTGTTTAAAACAATTAAAATATTTATCAATAAGTTTATTATACGAATGACTTGCAAAATATTAAAGTTTCTCTTTACTTTTTTAAATATTTTTTTATCATTAATTATAATTAATTTATCTATAAATTACAACATCATTTTAGCCGTATTTGCTCCCAAGTCACTTATCCCACTTTTGCTCCCAATTATCACTTTTACTATCAACTTCTCATTTTAAAGTATTACGTTTATGTCCTCACGCGTGCTACAAAATTAGCACGAGCGACAGCAAAATGTGTCTCATTGAGCAAGCACGGTGTGACTCGCACGTCATGTGCCTAAAGTACAACAAAATCAGAACAAGTGACAGATAAATGCGTCTCATTATGCACGCACCGCGTGACTCGCATGTCCTGTGCCCGAAGTGCGACGCATAATTGTTATCTGGGTATATTGAAGATTAATGATGCAAAAGGTTGAAGTAGATTTGATAACAATTTTTCAAGTTATTAAATAAGGAACAGTGGGGAAGCAAAAGTGACCACTGAATGAAGAATCACCCAAATACTCCTGGCCAAGTTTAGACTTGGACGCCGGGAGGTGGGCAGATGGCGTCTCCCTAAGAATTTACTGGAAAGGCCTCTCCTCAAAATGATCAGGGACAAAACGGTCCCCTTTTACCTCTTTGATAAAAAGTATAAGATCAGAATAGTAGATAAAAAATTTTTTTACACGAATACACTAAAAAGTTTATTCAATACAAGTATAAAATCAATATACCTACCAAAGAGGATTGGATAAATGGACTGATAACCATCCCACTTGATTGTGATGTCTGGTATACAGATGGATCAAAAAGTGAGTATGGGGTCGATGTAGGAGTCTATCACGTACATGGAAAGCTGTTTGAGTGAATGATAAGTACGATGAGTGGCGCCTAACGCATGACTTTCCGTATTACTCATTTGTATATTAATTTAGAGTGAGTTTTCTTGGAAAACTGTAGTTTTTAATTATTCTGTAAGAGTGTGCGATCGGAAAGAGTCATTCAGATAATCTCTGTTTTTTCATTTATCACTAATTTATTATATATATATTTTAACTGTCAATTTTTGATGTCCTTAAGTGTTAATTTAAAGTACCGAGTTGTGAGTGGTTTAGCTGCAACATTAATTAGTTTAATAAACAATATATTGCACATTTTAATCAGTGTTTTGTTAAATGTATTTAGACAAAATCGAACTAACCTAATAATATTTGACTATCTTTTTATAAGAACATTTTTAACTAAAGATTAAACAACAGCAGATAAAAATTATTAAAATTACTTCCAAAAATAGAAATACATTTTTTACATAGTCTTCAGAATATTAATTTCAGGTAAAATTCAATTTTTTTATTTTACAATTAAGATTTATATTAAAAAAATTAAATTAAATATTTCCTCTAAAACTGATCAATATATAGTCATTTTTGAGCGATTTTTTTGATTTTTGTCGCTATTGATTTACGGTAAAACAAGCATTAATATCGATTTACAATATGTGAAGTAGCTTTTATTTGAATAAAAATACACAATTCTACCTATAATATCAATCAAATTGTCATTAGCCATGTTTTTCACTATAAAATAAAGTGTCCAAGTTTACCAGTCGGTTTTAAAACTCGCGCCGCAATAGTTGGACAAAGTGCTTGCGTCTGTCCAAGTTTAGCTGCCACATTAGACGCGACGAGCATTACTTGGACATACGTATTTCGGGTATTTCGTGTTTATACTTAACCTCAAAACTTGTGAACTTTTGTAAACAACAGGTGAGTACCCTGTAAAAAAAAAGTATTGGGAGGTACGGGATTCCGTATTGCAAGTGCCAACCTGCCAATGCGGTATTCGCGAATTACCGCATTGGGTGTCGTGGTGAATACGGAAATCAAGGGGTCCCAATGCGGTGCCAGTTTTAAGCTTTAAAAAAACGAAAATACGTGACAGGAGGAAATAATTAGTGTCAGTGAAGAAATATGTAAGTTAAAGGAATGAGAAAATAATAATAGTGAGTGTAAAAATGAAATTTTAAGAAAAAAAGGTAAGTTGAACTGTCAAATATGGGCCCAATGCGGCATAGGCTGATTTCAATGCGCCACAGCAAAAGCAACTTTGACTGGTTTGAATGGTGTGAAATAGGTAAACAAACATTTTCTAACACATTCATTACTCCTTTTATTATTTTTTAAATTCAATTTTTAGTTTGGATAGCATAAAAAATGACGCCATCAACAAGAAAAAGAAAAATTGAAACTGGTGTACAGAGAAAAATAGATTCAAAAGGTAAATCTAAACCTAAGAAGAAAAATAAACTAACTCAATTACAATCGGCCAAGAAAAAACGAATGAAAATGTACACGGAACAAAATTATACCAGTGTCAAATTACAAGAAGCAATTAAAGGTGTTCGAGAAGCTGCACAGAAATTTGGAATTCCTAAAAGTACTGTTCATCTTAAATTGTCAAATCCATCACAAATTGATTGCAAAAAAGGTCCATCTCTTATTTTTAGTGACGAAGAGGAAACAAATATAGAAAAATGGGTTTTGCAATGCGCGGAGATAGGTTTTCTAGTAACTAAAAACAGACTTTTAGATTGTGTGCAATTATACGTATCAAATGCGGAGAAAAAAACTCCATTTAAGGATAATCGCCCAGGAAAGCACTGGTATAATGCTTTCATGAATCGTCATCCGAATTTAAGCATTCGGACAGCCCAAAACTTAACAACATCAAGAGCTTCTGTTACTATCGAGGATCTCAAGCAATGGTTTAATCGTCTAGAAGTGTATTTTGAGGAAAAAAATTTATTGTCGTTACCTCCTGAACGAATATTTAACTTGGACGAGTCATGTTTCAGACTAGTGCCACCAAATGATCCAGTTATTGCGAAAAAGGGTTCGAAGTCAGTGTATCAGATCGTTTCTGATAACGAAAAAGCCAATTTGTCAGTGCTATTCACTGCTAATGCTTCAGGACAACTTCTACCGCCTATGATGCTATTTGATTTGAAAAATATTCCAAATAAAAATATACTGAATAGCATACCAAAACATTGGAGTATTGGAAATACTGACCAAGGATGGATGACTGCCGAAAGTTTCTTTGGCTATGTGAAGAATGTATTGTACAAGTGGTTGATTGACAACAACTATAAATTTCCCGTCTTATTGTATGTAGATGGACATTCATCTCACCTGTCTCCACCCTTAAGTCAATTTTGTAAAGAAAAACAAATATAATTGGTAGCATTATTCCCCAATGCTACTCACATATTACAACCGTTAGATGTGGCCCTATTTCACGTATTAAAAACCTCGTATAAAAATACACTGACAAAATAGAGAATAGAAAATAACATAATCAACGTGAAGAAATCTATGTTTGCTCCAGTTTTGCAATTGACTTTAGACAATGCAGACTACTCAGAATGCATTAAAAATGGCTTCAAAACTTGCGGTTTATTTCCTTTTAATTGCAATGCAATTGATTACAATGTTTTAAATAAGAACACGAAAAAATCCAAAAACTCTCCATCCATAGAACCTCGAGATCTTATTGGAAATAATGAAAATAAAAAAGTTTTAGATTTTTTAGAACAAAATGTATTATTAAGTGATGTTTTAGAGGCTTTCAAGATAGATGAGTTAAAAGAATCCTGGAGTGGAGATATTAGACATCTAGAGCTTTTTAAAAGTTGGCGCAAAATAAAACGCCTTAGTGGTAACAATTAGTTTTGGAAGATCTACACACATTTAGAATTAAATTTGTATTTATTTTTATTTATTTACAATTAACTTTTTGATGAATTGATTCGTATTAAAAGTAGCATTTGTTTTTATTATACATATTTGATCGTTTAGTTTACTAAGTAAGAACTTTAATGCAGAGTAATTATTGTACTTTGATTTATTTATTCGATTTAACTATAATTAAAATCTTTTTTAATCATGTGTAGATAATGTCAGAAAAGAAAATACATTAATGCACGAGAGTTTAGACAATGAAGTCAGATCACCCAATATAGAAATTGTTAAAGTCCTAGTAGTCGTTATTAGTAGTCCCAGTAGTAATCATCACAACGAAATAAATCTCAATGACGTTGCAGCTTATGATTTAATTGACGTAAATTAGGAAATTGATTCTCGGACACAAATGGCACAGATTGACATTATTAATGAAGAAGGCGAAGTCAGTACAGTACCTGTTTTAGCATTAGAGTCGCAAAGCCTTGAGAAATCTGCAGAAGAAACAGTTTTTGATGAATGCATTTCCGAAGAAGTTTATTTTCCGAATGGTAAGCCTAATATTTTTTAAAATTATATCTTAAATTATTTTTGTTTTTATAATAATATCAATGTTATTTTTTAGATTCAATATGTGATGTAGAAATGGACTTTCATAATAATGATGACTTGCTTAACAAAATTTCTGGCTTCGATGAAAACACCTGTAACTCTACTTTTGTGGATGAATATCAAGGTCTTTAATTATATTTTCTGACTCTAAAAACTAGAAAATTATTAGAAATATTCACTTTATTTGTAAATAATTTATTCTTACAGATTCAGCACTTGATATATCTAAAGTCAGTTCCAATTTTTCGAATGCGACCATTTTTAATACAGCGAATCAGAATCTGTCCAAAAGAATCTCGGATTGTGAAGAAGAGAGTTTTTCTCTTACCAGAGCAGATGAAGAATCAGTTGATACCGATCAGAGCCCATCGGCTATTAACGAAAAAGAGGAGGAAAAACGCTTAAAAGAAGCTCAAGTCGAACTTAACAAACAGAAGCGAGAGAAAATTTGTCAAATAAAAGCAAAAGAACAAGCGATTAAAAAAAATTTAAACACTAAATCTAAAGAGAACAGATCAAAACTTAAAGAGTTAAAAAAATTATTGAAATCCGGTAACGATAAAGAAAACAAAGACCAATTGGAGGCCGATATTCTTAGACTAGAAACAGAACTCGAAGAAATTCAGAGATCAAAACTGGTTCAACAAATGGAGACTTTACAGTCACAAATTCAAATGAAGCAAGAAAAATTGTGATTTTTAAAGGATTTATATGTTCTAAAAATTAAAAAATACTGTGATTGTCGTTATTTTTTTAAATTGTTATTACCGTACTTAATTTTAAATGTGTATTTTTCTAATTATCTATAAAAATAAGTACAATTAAATAACCTATAAAAACGCGTTCCTAATAAAAGTATATTATCTATGGAAAACTATTTCCTGATTTATATTTTTTCCCCAGATTATTTTTTAAATTTATTTCTAAACTTTACGTAGAGTGTAGGTAAAATTCTTTTATATTAAATATGATACTTAATATATATACGTTCAAAAACGGTATGTCTAACTACTGGGTAAATTGTGTCCAACTACTACAGTCTCCCAGAATAACCTGTCCAACTTCTGGGGTTTTATTAGTAATCATTTTATCTGCATATTTAACTTAATTCAAATAACAATTTATGATCAACTTTCTATTGAAAAGTATCCTTAGGATGTAAATAAACGAAAACACAAAGATTTGTTTAATATAATTAATTATGGTAATTATGAAGTAGTAAATTCGATCAATAGGAATGTAAATATAAATAACATTTATGTTATTTTTTTAAAGTTGCGACGTTTCGACAGTTTGGTTCACTGTCTTCATCAGGCTAAATTTATTTAATAATAAAACCAATTAATAATATTACAACGAAACACCAAAATAAAACACATATGTATAAAATAATAATACCTGAATGTAATAAAAACTTAATCACATTGCAACTATGTCAACATAAATAAAATTACTTTTAAACACATACGACATAATTTAGAACATATAAAATAAATAAAAAGTTCACAAATTAAATCAGGACGCGTACACAATTTTATACAAGACACGAAAATTTCGGTCATTATGATATTATATATTCAGTTTTGACTTAATGCTCGCATCATAATGACCGAAGTTTTCGTGTCTTGTATAAAATTGTGTACGCGTCCTGATTTAATTTGTGAACTTTTTATTTATTTTATCTGTTCTAAATTATGTCGTATGTGTTTAAAAGTAATTTTATTTATGTTGACATAGTTGCAATGTGATTAAGTTTTTATTACATTCAGGTATTATTATTTTATACATATGTGTTTTATTTTGGTGTTTCGTTGTAATATTATTAATTGGTTTTATTATTAAATAAATTTAGCCTGATGAAGACAGTGAACCAAACTGTCGAAACGTCGCAACTTTAAAAAAATAACATAAATGTTATTTATATTTACCTTCCTATTGATCGAATTTACTACTTCATAATTACCAAAAAAAATTTGGAAGGGAATTCTACTTCTTATATAATTAATTATATTAAGTGCAAAACGCTTTTTAATCTGGAACCATCTCCGCAGTGTCCATGTACTGGTGCTTTTACCTTATATAAAAGTTAGAAGAATAAAATGGTAAAAAGACAGTAAAAAACCACAAAATAAAAAAAAATTTAAATAAATAAAATAAATTATTCGCTCCTTTTAATACTTCTTATTTGCTTTTAGTTCTTGCGAGTCTTCTTCGCCTCCTCAAGGGCCGTCCTGAAGACTCCGCATCCTCCGCTGCCTGCAATATGGGTGGTTGACACCTTATTGCCAAACTTTTCTTTGCATAAAAAGCAACTTGGGCTTCATCTCTCGGCGGTTGGGTCCTAAGACCGTCACTTTCCTGCATCCTGGCTTTCCTATCGCTTCCGACAACACTTGTTGCACCTCCGCTTCTTGGGTAAGGCAATCCAAATCACGGATCTCGAGTGTAACTCTTCGATCCAACAACTGCAACTTACTCATGCTTCCAACCGCTTTGGTGACCTCAGCGGTGAAAGTGCCCTTGTCGGAGCCTCCTTTGATCTTAATCAGAAGGTCTCCCTTCTTTGTAGCTTTTGCTGCTACTATTCTCGTATGGCAGTCGTCCAGGTTGACCTCTTTGCGAAGTTTACCCAAAACGTCTGCAAACGTTAATCCTTCACCGACTCGGATTAGAACTGCGGATCTTTTTGACCCCATTCTTTCCAATTGAGGAATCTTTGGATCTGGTACTTCCGCAGGGCTGCCAGTGACTCACTTTTCTCACTTTTACTCACTTTTTTCCAGGTCACTCACTATTACTCACTTTTTAAAAAAAAACTCACTTTTCTCACTATTTTTTGTAAAATATCTTATTTCTCAATTTTAAAAAAATAATTTTTATTTAAGGGCAAGTCCAAGTTGAAAAATGTAAACAAACAAAAAAGTAAACAAACCAAACACTAAAATCGCAATTGTTTGGGAGCCTTTATTCGCATAAAAATTAACATTTTTACACTTTCTATACAAAAATGGTAAATTGGAGTGTCAAAGTTTGCAATGAAACCACATTTGACTATGAGTAGAGAAAGGTAGATTATGCGATTGCATAATTTTTTAAAATCGAGTAGAAACATTATAATATTATGTTAATTCATGTTTTAAACATTTAAAAAAATAAAATATAAGTATCAAATGTTACCAAAAATTTAGATAATATTTTTATAAACTACTTTTAGCTTTTATTGTTGGTTGTGATTGTTATACGATTCAATCATAAGTAGAATATCAGAAAAATATGAAATATAAAATTTTCAGGAAAGTTTTACGCTACATTTTCGCTTATAATAGAGTTGTCGAAAATGTAATTTAAATCATCAGGAAAGTTTGAAGCTAAATTTTTGGTAAAAGTAAAATTTGACTATAAACATTTATTGAAGTGATGGGACATTTAAGGGGACTTTCTGGTTTAGAATAGACAAAAAATACACTTTTTTAAACTTTTATTGTGAAAAAAGTATTACAGTTTTTGCCAAAATTCTTTTTGGACATTGTTACAGATTGCGTGGAAAGAATATTGAAAATTTTTTGAAGTAAATTTAGTTACGTATCGTAGATATAGGTGGCGTCACTTAAAAAGGACCTTTTTGGGGGAGTAACTTTCCGAATGACCAGTAACTCATAAATTGAAAATTCAAACTGGATTCTGTTCATAAGTATTTGTTCTAGGTAACAAACCTAAAAAACGATTTTTTAAATGTATATTTTTTTACCTACTAGAGTGAGCTAAGAAACGGACATAAAAATTGCTATAACTTTTTTTCCTTCTCATATTTTTTCAGAATTGTTTTGGGAAAGTAATTTTATGATACTAAGGAACATTTTAAAGCAAAAAAAATCGATTTTTTTAAATCCTAAACCAGAAAGTCCCCTTAAATCTTTACACAATTTTCACTAAACTTTGCAAGTAAATTTTTCAAAGATTGCAAGTATGTAAATCTTTAATAAATTTTTAGGAAAGTTTTGGTACTGTGTAGGAATACTCATAGTCAAATATAGTTTCATTGCAGACTTTGACACTCAATTTTGCGATTTTTGTTAAGAAAGTGTAAAAATAAGAAAAATGGATGGTAAAAGTATTAAATATCTGTATTATTTATTAAATTGAGAAGAAAATTGATATTACACGTTAATTATTAATTTCAATTTTCAAAAATATGCCAAAAATAACCTTACTTTTTACTCACTATTTTACTTGAAAATTCACTATTTACTCACTTTTTTCAATCAAAAACTCACTTTTTTCACTAGTTTTAACTTATAAGTACGCTGGCAGCCCTGCTTCCGTTTCCATTGGAGGAGCTTCCTCCTTTTTCCTCTTATCGGTTTGGGTTCGAGTCTCCCCTGGACTGTCACCCTCTCGCTTCCGTTTTTGAGCATCTCTTAGGACGCTTTTGCGATTACGCTTAAAGGAACGCTCACTCTTTTCCTTGCGGTCCTTGCGGTTACACTCCGCACCGCGACATCGGCTGCGACATGCTTTACTTTTGCCTCTTTCAACAGGACTTCGATGGCTCTGAGTCCATCTTTTACCGTCCTGTTGACGTTCTTCTAAATGTCGCAAGATTTTATCATCTTTGCGACCTTCAACTCCATTTTGTCGACACAAGTCGCCTCCTCCTTTCTGAGCCGCGAGCATATCTCACGAGTCTCTTCTATCGCCTTGTCGTCTACTTCTGAGTGGATAGCGCTATTTACGGTCTTTCCGCTACTGCAGCTTGACACACTCAGAAGGCTCGACGCGCTTTCCTTTCTTATTCTTTCTCCTTCAACGATGTTCTATGGATCTAATCTTTCCACGATCACCCGTGGCACTGCAAGAAATTGTGCGCCCCCACAATCCGCGCGCACTTGAGCATCAGTCTTGGGACCGATGGTGAGATTTCCCGTTTCCGGCCTGCTCACATGGGGTACTTTCTTTGAATTTTGTGAATCCATTCTTTCTTGTAGTTTAGTTGCCCTTTAGTGAAAAGCCCCGCCCCACGGCAAGGTCTACCGAACATATCCATGATGCCAGTCGTGTCTGGCAGCGGAACCACTTCTCCCATTACATCAAAGAAATTAATTATGTTTGGCAGTGGACCCACTTCTCCTAGCACATTTAAGACGTCAATGATGTTCGGCAGTGAAAAACTAGCGGCGGAGTGTCAAAGAAAGTTTGCACTAAGTCTAGCACAACCTGCCCTTTCAGCAAAAAGTTTTCTTTTTTTCATCTTTTTTCCAAGGTAAATTTGTAATTTGAGAACGTAACCAGTCAAAATGTCAGCGATTACCTAAACTTTAATTCCCCATTTTGTTGGTTTTGCTAGCATATATTGTTTGAAGTGTAATCTGCATTTAAATTTTATCATCGCTTCATTATCACCTGGTAGAAAATAATTTTTATATTGTTTTGCAATGTTTATAGCAGGTTCGATTTTATACAATAGATCAGAATGAAGTTTTCTTCTTCGTCATTCAAATATAAAAACCTTCTAATGAATTGAAATCCTTCATGAGTCATTGTCTTTCTAATCAAAGGACAATCGCAAAAATCGTAATTAAAATAATCCTCTGTTTCAGGAAGATCAACGATCTCTATCCGGGTATGTATTAATATATTATTATGAATTAATATATAATTATGCATATTTAAAAGAATGGACTATATGAAATATATATAATTCAACTGTGGATTTTTTTTTACTTTAAATGTATAAAAAAAATTAAAATCCATTGTATATATTAAAATACCTAAGTAGGCTTTCATTTCTGCAGCATTCACTTCATACCACTTTTATATAATTGTATTATTTTTCTCTTGATGATATTTCGCATATTTGTTTGTTTCTTTTTTAAAAGATCATAAAATCGTTCATTTATGGAAAAGAAAAAAAATCCTTTTCAACACTTTCAGAAGGTAAATCATGAGAAGGAAATGTCGGTTCTTTGAATATTTCTGTAAAAATTTTTACCGAGGGACTTATCCAGGTCCCAACTGAAAAAGTCCGTCTGGATTTTCCACGTAGAAATTTACGCAGAAATCCATGCGGAGATTTGAAATAATTCACATGAAAATCCACATGGAAATTTTCTGTTTTTTTCAATTTTTAAATATTTTCAGAAATAAACATCAAATTCGAATTGAGACCCCGAAGGGGTCTCATTCACTAATTTCTGCATTTTTAAAGAGGTTTTCGTTCATATTTTGTTTTTATTTAAAATATAAAAAAAATCCATGCGGAGATCCACATGGCAATCCATGCGGATTTCATGTGGATAGTTTCAAATCTCCATATGGATTTCTACCTAAATAGTCTATGAGAAAATCCAAACGATTTTTTTCAGCTGGGACGTTCGACTGTAAATAAAAAGTAAATTAGTTTTTTTAAACAATTTATTAACAGCATAAAAAGTATTTTTAACTTCCTGTATCCTGCTATTGAACTTTCATAGTTTTTAAAATAGTTTCAGGAAATTCAAACTTTAAAATCTCAAGTTCAATACAATTTTTTTTTTGAATAGGTACTTATCAAAAATCCATTATATATTATGACGATTGTTTTAAATAATAAGTTCAATTTTATACAAGTTAAATAAATTACATTCCCTTATTAGTCATAAATCAATTTGACAACCAAACGTGTTAGTCAGACGCCAGTCAATTTTCCTTATAAAATTGACAAAAGTTAACTTTCGAAAATTTAAATAATAACAACAACATTATCAACAATAATCTCAAAAGGAGATTCCGTCAGGAAATATGGAATTAAAAAGGGAAAATTTAATTCTCCGAGACACGACTCTTGAATGATAATTTAGTACACTTACTTTTAATTATCCAGCAAATAGTCTTTCTACCACACGTCCTGAGAGATTTGTTTGATTGAATAAATATTCACTAATTCAATAATATCACTACTATTTATTGATTTTTCTATTCAATTTACATTATTATCACTTCTTATTTCCCCGGTCAATTCAATACATTCTTTCTCTTACACTCTCGACAAAAGTAGATATATTAATGCTCATTTCCATACAAAAATTAGTCTGCTAATCGACGCACTATATTAATCAAATCATAAAGGGGAGTTTCCAAATTTTAGTTAAAAGAATCTCCCGTTCAAATTTAAAGAAAATAAAGTATAGTAATAAAAAAATAACATCATTAATCCAGTGACTAAACTCTACGTCACAATAATCCCCCCTTAGGCCAGAAATACTCTTCTAGTATTCTTGGACTAAATCAAATAATAAAAGAACATTTTTAAGAAAAAATTATAATACTGTAAATTCGAATATTTCAACAAAAAAAATTTAAAAAAAAATATCTCATATTGTAATAAAAAATTTTTTTTTTTTTTTTTGCTGATATTCATATAATATTTTAAGAAAAATTATAATACTTTGAATTCGAGTATTAAAAAAAAATAATCATTCAAAAAGAGTATCTCGTGTTACAATCTTTTTCTCTCGTAGACTCATCAAGTTTTATAGTTACTATCATAACTAATATTTTAGTTTAAGAACAAAAAAAAAACTTTGGATTACTTGAAGAGTTGAAACAAAATTAAATAAAAAAATTAAACAAAATTTTTATCAAATTAGAATAATATAATATACTGAAAATGAATTATTTTCTTTGCTCTTGTTTCCTCTCTTCGATCAGCTGTTTCACCGCCATGTCGATTGTTTCTGCAGACATTCCTTTCATCGTGGTTGTCAACTCTTTGATAGCGGCGATCAGATCCTGACGTGGAGTAGCATTATTTACTACTTCACAATAGGATGGTGGTGGGGCTGAGCTTTCCATTTCCGTTTGAATTTGTTTCTGACCTTTCCACAATAGGTCTTCTTTTTAATTTCCTCCGCCTTGGTCAAGTATTTAGCTTCTGATGTTACTGCTTTTGGAGCTATGGTCAGATTTGTGGATTCCTGGAAATTCCACGCCTTCTCAGTAATTCCACCGGTGTTAGTGTAATTCTGCTGTTTGCCATCTTGCCTCCAAATCGAGGGTAACATTGGATTCTCTTCTCTCCTCACTTTGTTTGGCCTCTTTGACGTTCCAGCCTCCCCCTGTCGTTCCCACGAGCTGTCATAATCTTCGTCAGTGTTTAGGCTTGTCCTTGATCCAGAATGGATATTTCTTTTATTCCTCCTCATTAGATATTTCCGATATCCTGGTGCACACCTTGGACACGTAGCTACGGTCTGATACTTCCTACCACAGCTCTCGCAATGTGCTTCAGTTATCGGTTTCGGACAGTGAGACTTATTATGGTCCTTTCGCCAACAGTTCATACAGGCTCTTGGAGGAAGATCTATGGTAGGGTCTGTAGGTATAGAAACTAGGTCGTCAAAAAGCACCCCAGTCTTCTTCCGCGGCAATGCTTCCCTGGGAATTGGATATTCCTGTTTTTCGATGGCATGTTCATGCTCATGATTAAGTGAAATATCATTTCTATTCGGAGGTCCTGCTTCTTTAGGTAATAATGATTCTACCTTTTCTGGTTTATCCTCCTCTCTGGGATTCACAAGGTTCTTTTTTTCTAATAATTTCTTCCGGATTTCGATTTCTCTCTCCTGTTCTTCCCTCAGTCTTTCTAGATTGATGGAGTTCTTCGGGTCCTGTAATTTACAGAATCTTTCTAATTCTAATACGGCCAGACGATCCTCGTATTGTTCCCAACTTTCACCTTCCCTTCGTCTATTATCGTCTTTAGAGATATTCTTCTTTGATGCTCCTTTATGTTTAACTAGGTCATTTGTATTTTCCTTCAATGTTCTAGGAAACATATTAGAATTATTTTCCAATGGCGTGTCTATGATTGGAAAATCCAGAAGAGATGGTGGTAAAGATATGTCTCTTGGTAATTCGAATTCTGCTGTAGGACGGTGTCTCGGATTGTTTCCGGCTCGAGTAATTCCTTGTCTAGACATTTTTCGTAATTCCTTGTAAATTTGTTATTATTCAAATTTCCTTCCCCTTGTCAATCAGCTGTTCCTCGTCAAACGTTATTCTAGTTGAATCTGAAATAGAACAAAATTAATTAGTAATTATTTAATCATTTTGTGGCGATATATAACGTTTAAGATCAGTGATATGGACTTTGGGATTTCTACGACTATTATCCGTATGTAATACGAAAACTGAAGGAGATAATTGTTTAATAATTTCAAATGGACCTTCAAATTTCGGAGCTAATTTCGTTGCGAATTTTTGTGTTCCACTTGACAATTTATGAGACTTTCTAAGTACTAAATCACCAACCTTAAAGTCAATTTCGTGTCGATTTTTATTATAATATTCAGTCTGTCTAATTTTCTCCTTGTCAATAAACCTTGTTACTAAGTCACGTAATGCGTCGAGTCTTTTAACCCTGTCAATCCATACTTCAGGTGAAATTCTTTGTACTTTGTCCTTATTCTCAATCTCTCGTCTTAAACTTTTTACCGGTCGAGGATGTCGACCAAAGTTTAAAAATGCTGGAGAGGTTTTCGTAGTGGCTTGGGTTGCAGTATTGATTGCATGTCGAAATTCATGGACATGTAAATCCCAGTCACGATGATCATTCCCTATAAATGTTGATATCATGGTCTTCAAAGTCCGATTACTTCTTTCTACAGGATTAGCTTGAGGGTGGTAGGGTGGTGTAGTAATATGTTTTACCCCATATTCCTCGAGTGTTTCTTTGAGAGTCTTGTTGTCGAATTCTTTCCCATTGTCAGTCAAGAGAAAATCTGGTGTTTCCCATCTAAATAAGATTAATTCTTCCAAAGCCTTCGTCACCGATTTTCCATCTGCGGATCTTAATGGTTTTAATTCAATCCATCTTGAAAATAGGTCTTGAAATACAACCAGATATTTACATTTACTTTTACTTGGTGGGAATTCCATGGTATCTGCTGCAACTACTGCCCATGGTCTTTCTACAATTCTTTGTCCCATCATACCTACAGGTCCTGCTTGAGATACTTTATGAAGTTTGCATTGTACACAAAAAGTTACAAATTTGTGTACGTCGTTCCAAATTCCTGGCCAATAGTATTCTCTTGCAACCCTGTCATATGTTTTCTCTACTCCTAAGTGTCCCATAGATGGAATCGAATGAGCATCGTCTAACACCCTTAGTCTATGTTCGTCTGGAACAACCAGTTTCCATCCATCTTCATCACCAATTATAGGGAGGAGCAAAGGGTCACTACGATGACGGTACGAAAGGTCATTTTCAATTTTCCAACCAGGAAATCTGTTTGGAAATTTTCTGATCATTTCCCGTCGTCTGATGTACCATTGATCCTCAATCGTCTCAAAAGCGTCAATCATTTCGTCATCTTCGGTCATTCTTGATAATGCATCTGGAACTTGGTTTAATGCACCCTTTCTGTGAATAATCTCAAAGTCCCAGTTCTGCATCTCCAAAGCCCATCTTGCGAGTCTTCCAGTCGGATCCTTTAAATTCTTCAGCCACTTCAAAGCTGAATGGTCAGTAATGGCCTTGAATTTATATCCTTCGATATAAGGTCTGAACTTTTTTATAGACCAAAGTAGTGCTAGGCATTCCTTTTCAGTCACAGAATAGTTCCTTTTAGCCCCGGTCAACACACGGCTGATATACATCACTGGATGTTCTCCATCATCAAATTCCTGAGTCAGAACGGCGCCAAGGGCATAACTACTTGCATCACACTGGATTGTGAAAGGCAAATTGAAGTCGGGGCGAGCGAGTACTGGTGCTGTCGTCAATTTTATTTTCAAAGTGTCGAAGGCTTCCTGTTGTTCGTCTCCCCATTCCCATAGTCGTCCTTTATGCAGCATCTTAAAAAGTGGCAATCTGATCTCACTGTCATTTTTGATGAATCTTGAGTACCATCCAACCATTCCTAGAAATCTCCTTAGTTGTTTGACATTTGTAGGTGGTGGATAGTTTCGTACTGCTTCTGTCTTCTCTGGATCTGGTCGTAATCCTTCCTCGTCTAATAAATATCCCAAATATCGGACTTGTGAACATCCAAATTCACACTTGTCAGGATTAACAGCCAGATTTGCTTTCCTCAGTTCCTCTAATACAAATTCCAATCTTCTTATATGTTCGTCAAAGTTGTCCGTCACGATGATGATATCGTCAAGATATCCGAACACATAAGGTTCTACTTCTGGTCCAAAAAGAGAGTCAATTAGTCTCTGAAAAGTACTCGAAGCATTCACAAGTCCAAAAGGCATTCGGCAGTATTGCCAAAGTCCTGATCCGGGGATAGCAAAAGCTGTATACTTTTTGCTCTCTTGGGATAATGGAATTTGGTGATAGGCTAGCGTCAAGTCAATTTTTGAGATATATCTGGCTTTTCTCAATTTGTCCAAAATAGAGTCAATAGTCGGCAATGGGTACATGTCCTTTATTGTGACCTTATTGACGTCTCTGAAGTCCAAACATTGTCGAAAGTCACCATTCCCTCTAGGCGTCAAAACTGGAGCTGTCCTCCAATTGCTGCATGATGGCTCGATTACTTTTTTCTTATACAGTTCTGCTGTATTTTTCTGGGACCAAGTAATCATTATTGGCGACATACGTCTTTGTCTGTGTTGTACAGGGGTTTCGTCAGTTACTCTGATGTGATGTTCAGTTAAGTTGGTCATTGGTAGTTCTTTCGATGGCGGTAGTACCAATTTTCTCACCAGGTCTTGAATAATATCTTTTTGTTGGTCCGTCAACGCAGAGATACCAGCACATTCAGCATAAATTTCTTCCTCGCCCTCGATAACATCTTTGACACAGAATACATGCCAATCACCATCAAATACTCTCCAGAGACCAGGTCCGAGTTGAACTTCCATATTCCAAGCTTTACAAAAGTCAATGCCCAGAATGATGTCTTGTGTAACTGAACTGAGAACTTTAACGTCAAACTGTTTTGAATGTCCGTCAACTGTTATATTCAGTTTTAACAACCCTGCTGTCTCTGTCTTGCCACCAATCGCACTCCTTATTGAGGTATTGCATGGCTGTAGTCGGTTCCTATATGGCTCTGCCACTCTGTCGCTGATCACGGATATCATCGCTCCAGGGTCAAATAGTGCCTCATAAGAATTTTTGCCGATGTGCATTAGAAAGAAATATCGATTTTCCAGTCGGCTTCCGTCTACATCCTGGTCAATATCAAGGTATGGGTCAGTTGTGCCCTTCACAACCTCTCCCCCCCCCTTGGAACATTGATACTGATCCTTTATCAGTATCATTCATCCCCTCAATTAAACTCCGCTTATAGAGTGGATCAATATCCCCACTCTTGGCCTCAATATCCCAAAATGAGTCTTTCTCCTTCTTACTCTCTCCTTCATCCCATGTCAATAGTTTGAATGAGTTTTTCTCATTTAATTCTTCAGTTCCTATTGTATCCTCTTTCCAAATGAGTGGTACCTCTCCACTCTTGTCGTCTACTATCTCGTCACCCATGTCCCAACTGCATGTTGCACCTTCATTAATAGGGAATGAATTTAAACCTTTAGTTTTGTCTAATTTATCCCTATTTTTCCCAATTACTGTAACTTTTTCTTTGTCAAAAGAGACAGTAATTATTGGGTCTGAGGGGGGTTGGTGGGGGGTACAGGCAGTGACTGTGCCCCCCATGGGCCGTTTCCCAAAGCGTTTCTCACATTAATACAATTTGGGCAAGTCAAGAAATTTACCCCCGGAGTTTTGCAAACTAGACAGATTTCTGTCTGTTTTACTCTGCTAGGGCAATGTGTTGCAATATGCCCAGGTTGTTGGCACACATAACATATTTTTAAAGGACATTCTGACACCCTATGTCCCACTGATTGGCAAGCGAAACATGCACCATAAAAAGGGGTTGGTGCACTTGCATTATTTGCTGGACCAGTTTGACCTGCAGCAGGATTAACAGTGTTGTTATTTTGCTGCTGCTTCTTCTTCCATTTCCCTGCCATCATAGCCGCGTACAACATGGCTGGATTTGGAGTTGGTGTCACATTGGTGGTGGGGGTCGTTTGGTTGAGAGCGTCGACTTTTTCGTCAGTTTTCTCAACTTTCTTCTCCCCTTTTGTCTTCTTGTCCTTTTTCTTCTTTTCGTTCTTCTTCTTACTTTTCTTCTCACCCTCACTTGTCTCGGCAATTCCCTCGTCTTCTATAGCAGCTACTTTCTTTTCATTTTTGTTGGTTCCATGCGTCTTATCGTCCTTCTTGGTACCATGGAATGCAGCGGCTGGAAAACGCATTTTGTCTTTCGATGGTGGGGGAACATATCTGTCGTCCAAGTCTTTAACTTTTTCAAATTGTCGTAAATTTTTTTCTAGTTTAGTCAGTGATTCTAAACTCGATGAGTCAACTTGTCTGCGGTAAGTAGGCGTAAGGCCTTTGTAAGCAATTTTAACTTGTTGCTTGACTGATAATGGTCTCTTTAAATGTCCCATTATTAGTCTTAAACTTGTCAAATATGAAGAAATCTTTTCTCCTTTTGCTTGTGTTCTAGCCCTGAGTTCGTCAATTACCTCGTCGTCGTCAACTGTTGTTAAAAATTCACGTCGAAAAGCTCTCTTGAACATCTTCCATGTGTCGATTTCTCGTCTGATAGTCCTATACCAACGACTTGCTTGTCCTTTTAAAATACTGGGAATTGAATGTACTAAGTCATCGTCGTCAATTACCATACAATCTTTGCAATCTTCTAGTCTGTTGAGGAAATCTTCAGGGTCAGCATTGTCATCTCCCGAAAATTTAACATCCCAATTAATTAACGTTTTAATTGTTTTCGACCTATTAATTGCTATACTTTTGTCTGATTTTAACGACGATTCACTAGAAATGTCCGAGTCAGAGTCATTTGATGAATCCGTAAATAATGTCCTTCGTACATTCTTTTCTTTATATTTTTTATTAGTTCGTCGTTTGTACTTGTCTTTATTTTGAGAAATCTTTTTCTCCCTAGTCGAAAATTTGTCGGATTTGTCAGAGTCATTTTCGCTATCACTGTCGTTGTTTGATATTCCCCCCTTGGACAGAATTTTTTTTTTGTCTGTACTGGTTGAGGAATATTTCTATCACATTTGCTTTCTCTTGTTTTATTTTGAATGGGTTGAGAAACATCTATCTTGTCATTATTTTCAAAATTCTGATTTCGATAATAATGTTGGACTTTTTCTCTTTTTAATTGAGGGTTCATGTCATTTGGTGGCCATTCAAAATTATTTCCTAATCCCATGTAGTCATTATTTTCATCGATAGGTATAAGAGTATTAGTCATTTGTTTATTTAATTTAATAAATTGTCTAATTTCGGGACTAATACTGAGTCTTGAAACCGATTGTTGTAAACTAATGACATTTGGTGCCATTGTAGCCGAAATAATTGGCTGGGGTGTAGTCATGACCGTTGTAGTAATTGGTGAAGGAAGTGTATGAGAAGTCGTTGTCAAAATCGAGGTAGTAGGGATACTAGCTGTAGTCATTACTGGTGTATGACTCATACTTAAAGGACTTTGTCTACTGTACATTAAACTATTCTTCCCCCTCCCTGCTAACGTTTCTTGATTTTTGTCAATTTCACCCAAATTACCTAAATCCATTATTTTAGGGCTGTCAATTTCCTCACCACTATCACTTGTCACTCCTGTACCCCTTGTCTGGCAAACATTGGGAATTTCTTCCTTCTTGGGTGGTGTATACGCTTCAAGAAGGAAAATTTTACTTGAATTCCCACAGTCATATTCTTGGCAAAAAGGAATGTCTAATTTATCCGTAAAAATTGTTCTTAATTCAATTCGGAACAATCTTTCTCTGAGAACTTCTAATGTTCCTGCAATCGATAATTGTTTTGCAAGTAACATCGTTACTATTTGTCCTACCAGCATAGCAATAATAGATGTCCAGATATCTCTAATCTCGGGACTATCTAAAAGTATTGCCATTCTTTCTTTATAATCTATCATCTTCTCTATTGCGTGAGCCATTTCAATTGTCAAAAAAAAAATTTTTTATAAATTAAAATGTCAGGAAAAATTTTTATTACACTAGTTAGTATTAACTTAGGGTAATTTTTGAATTTTCACGCTTAATCAAGAGTCAACATAAATTAATTTCAATTTAATTCTGAAAATTTTTGAAAAATTTTCAGTCACTAAAAATAAAAATTTATTTTTAGGGCCTCACATACACTATATACGGTCCTGATTCTATTCAATAACTTATTTAATTAATTTTGTTCTTATTCAAACTTAAAAGGATAAAAATTTTAAAAATTTGTTAATTAATAACAAAAAGGGGGCACGTCTCCCATTTAATACGGCCCTGGTCCTTTTAAAATTTTCACTATCTCGCGGCAGAAATTTTCATCTCCTTTCCCAAGTCAAATTTCTCTTGTCAATTTCCGCATGAGTGATATTTTTGAGCCTACGTGACTAATTTCTGTCATGCGCAATAATTTCCCTAGTCGAAATTTTCCACTGACCGCCAATTTCTATGAACGAAACTGAATTTGAAAAATCATGCGAAAAATTATCACTACGGGCTTGCGCTATGTGTCACGTGACTATTATAATTTTATTCAACACCAAGCACGTGTTGGCTAATTATTTAAATAATAATGACAAAAATTATTTATCACTCGCGAAAAATCAAGAAAAATTCACTGATTCTAACAAAATTAAAATTATTGAAATCGTCCAGGCATTACACGAAATATTCAACTTCTAAAAAAAATGTCTAAATTGAGGTTATGGCGTCTCTCGCCATGCCGTCAACAAAAATTCTCAAGTGTAAAAATTTTCTATTTTACACAATTATCTTCTCCTCTCCCAAAGTCAAATACACTAATATATATCACAATAAATAATAATTTTCATGTCAGGTATCATTAATTATTACAGGAATAAATAATAATATCTCATTAAAGAAAAATATTCACATCAAAAATTCAACGAGTCAGAATCACAAATATACTAATTTGTCATGTCTCAGAAATTTCCCAACAAATGTGCCCCACGTTGGGCGCCAATTTTATGACGATTGTTTTAAATAATAAGTTCAATTTTATACAAGTTAAATAAATTACATTCCCTTATTAGTCATAAATCAATTTGACAACCAAACGTGTTAGTCAGACGCCAGTCAATTTCCCTTATAAAATTGACAAAAGTTAACTTTCCAAAATTTAAATAATAACAACAACATTATCAACAATAATCTCAAAAGGAGATTCCGTCAGGAAATATGGAATTAAAAAGGGAAAATTTAATTCTCCGAGACACGACTCTTGAATGATAATTTAGTACACTTACTTTTAATTATCCAGCAAATAGTCTTTCTACCACACGTCCTGAGAGATTTGTTTGATTGAATAAATATTCACTAATTCAATAATATCACTACTATTTATTGATTTTTCTATTCAATTTACATTATTATCACTTCTTATTTCCCCGGTCAATTCAATACATTCTTTCTCTTACACTCTCGACAAAAGTAGATATATTAATGCTCATTTCCATACAAAAATTAGTCTGCCAATCGACGCACTATATTAATCAAATCATAAAGGGGAGTTTCCAAATTTTAGTTAAAAGAATCTCCCGCTCAAATTTAAAGAAAATAAAGTATAGTAATAAAAAAATAACATTATTAATCCAGTGACTAAACTCTACGTCACAATATTTATACTGCACTAAGAGACCTCTGCGACTGTAGCAGCACAACGTATGTGGCAGCAGCTCCACTGTGGTTTTGGTACGCTGCGGTAAAATCTTGGGCGCGTGACAGTCCCAAATGTTGGTGAGCAGTTCACTGAAGTAGTGGGAATGCCGCCTTTGGTTTGCAGCTGAACAACTTTGGGACTGTCACGCGCCCAAGATTTTACCGCAGCAACCCAAAAGTATAGTCCTGTAGCGTTCCTCCAAAATAGTCAGTAGCAGCCTATCGAAAGTCTGCTGCTGACCCAAAGGTTTCTCAGTGTGTTGTTAAAAATCGTTACTTTTTATTATTTACACATAATGAATATTTTACATTTTAATCGGATCTACTTTTTGCATGAGTCTTTTTTTAATTTTGCTTTGTTAAATTTAATAATAAAGAATTATAATTTTTCAATTAAAAAGTAAAAAAACTACAAATTTTATATCCAAAATAAATTTTGAAAAAAATTTACAAAAAAATTAATTGTACATGCCATATCTTTTTTAAGAAAAGATTTATTCATTACTGATAGAAAAGTAAACAAATAGGTTAATATTAATGACCATTAGTGTGTGGCCTAGAGCAGGGTTGCCAGATTGGGCGATTTATCGCAAATTGGGCGACTTGAGGTGCAAAAATGCGACATTATTTTGGGCTATTGCGACATGTCGCAAATTGGGCGATTTGCAAACAGTTTTTTGCGAAATTTGGGCGACTTGTGAAAGTTTAGTAAATATTAGCAAAAAAATTATAAAAGATTTCTTTTTTTCATTCTTATTCCTTGTTCCCGTATTTATATTCAAGCTATGTTGGTTTTCAAATTCCAGTCTCATTATTTTGTGAAACAGAAGACGTTAACCAATCAAAATTCTCTATTAGAATAAGTTTCATTGAAATAAAAGTTTCAATTGGCTATTAACCGCTTTCCGTTTCTTCTTTTTACCTAATTTTCACGTCAACACTTAATCGATACTATTATTGGGCAACTGTTGCCAACTGCGACAATTAAATTCATTATAAATCGACTAATTATTATTAACTGTTTACTTTTATAATAAATAAATTATTAATTAATTTTACATACAATTAAAATATAAAAAATTAAAAAATCTAAAATTAAAATCTACTTGTTACAGTGGGGTTGGTAACAATTTGTTGCGCGTCAAAGTCAAGTTTGAAAATTTCGTGATAAATGATATTGGAGATTCGCCTTTAGGGTATCGGTATGATGCGCCGTGCGCCTGTGGAAGCAGCAGAGTTGTGTATCACATCACTATTTTACATAACCTTGTTCAGGTTATGTTGTGTATAATATTGCTCCATGTGATTTACCGGTTGATTTAAAGATGGATTATTATTGTACAATCCATTGTTTATAAAATTTTAACGAATCAAAAATATTATTGCTTAATAACAAAACGTTATGTGTTTCTCTTTTAGACTGGATACAAAAAAATTTAGACGTAGACAATGATCCTGATCATAGAGAAGCTATGTGCAAAGTGTGCGAAATGAAATTGAGGGCTCATCACAATGACTTATTAAAACACGCAGGTACTGTCCCTCTGGGCACGGAAACGTCTTCGTTCTAGAAACGTTCCTAAAACGTTTTTAGAACGTTTCATGTCCTCAACATAACGTCTCAAGAATGTTTTATGTTCTAAAAACGTTTTTAGAACATTGGACGTTCTTAAACCGTTATGTAGCGGACATGAAACGTTCTAAAAACGTTTTAGGAACGTTTCTAGGACAAAGACGTTTCCGTGCCCAGAGGGTGTGCGTCACAGACAAACCTAAAAAAATTTAATACAAAACTTCAGCCAACCCTTGATAATAAGGGGTATTCTGTAATAGGAAATGAGGCAAAGAATACAGATTTACGTTTGGCTGTATATATAGCAACACATTCGGTTGTAAAAAGTATGGACCATTTAGGAGAACTTTTGAAAATTTTAGGCAAAGGATCATCTTTGGAAAATATTAAAATGCATAGAACGAAATGCTCTAAGTTAATTTTAAACGTCATTGCGCCTGCGATGCTAAGCGAATTAATCGAGGACATTGGAAATCAAAGCTTTTCCTTAATAATGGATGAGTCTACAGATATTTCAGTAATTAAATATTTAGCATTCTGCGTTCGCTACTTCAGCTTGAATAAAAAACGACTTATCACAGATTTCCTAGGATTTGTAGAAGTAGAAAAGGCGACGTAAAATTCTTTTCGACAAAACAATTTAGTACTTGAAAGAAATAAAATTAAACGATGAAAACTGTATCGGAATTGGAAGCGATAACGCGACAAATATGATCGGCAGTGAGAAAGGATTTTTTCATTATTTTAGCGAATTAGTACCAAGAGCGCAATTAATTAAGTGCACGTGTCACTCGATACACCTGTGTGGATCAAAAGCTGCAGAGCAACTTCCAGCTGATCTGGACATTTTAGTTCGTGAATCCCGCAATTGGTTTTCAAAAAGCGCTTTAAGGCGTTCGCAATACGAAGCTTTGTACACGGTAATCAACGACAGTGATATGTTTAAGAATTTAGTCCAACTTTCTGCAACCAGATGGTTAGCTTGGGGCAGAGCCATTGCTGTTATCGTTTCTCAATGGTTGGAATTGAAAACCCACTTTGATAATCACGTTCGTAGTATAAATTCTAGCGAAAAATGCACGATTGGTAGAAAGTTTCGAGATCTTTTTCAGGATGAATGTAACCTTTTGTATTTATTATTTTTGTAACCAGTAACAGCTGAACTCTGCAAAACCAATTTGAAATTTCAGCAAGACTCAACAGAGGTTATTTAATTTTATAATAAAGAACATTATATTAAACTACAATTTTGAAATAAAGAAGTTCATTATTTATTGTTTGTTTTAGGTTACTAAGTTTTTTGTAGACCTGCGAGTGCTGCTCATTTTATTTGTAATGAGAATTATTAAGCCGGAATATATCAAAATAAACCAGAACGGTCAATTTTTATCAGGACAAGACTTTTAGGATTTAAAAAGTGCGTTAGATAGTCCCCATGCTTACCTACCATTGAATGCGATTGATTTTGGAGCCTCGTTCGCTATTCATCTTTGAAGGATTAATCTGCAAATGGAAAAAATAAGAGAAGTTAAACAACGTTGTTTAAACTATTTATCCATATTATGCAAGGAACTTGTTTATCGTTTGCCAAACAACATGCACCATTTCGAAAATATTCGATATTTTACCCCAGAAGAAAGCTTTAAACCCGTAAATAGGGTTGACTTTTTCAAGTTGCCATTGCAATTAGCTGGTAAATGTTTATACATATAATAAAAATAGAAATTGGTAATCATAACAATATATTTTAATTAACTTTTTTTTAGATCCTAATGTAGACCTCGATTTTCTCCAAACCCAATGGGACCAACTTATTTTTTGTGGATTTGCGAAACCATTTCAATGGAAAAATTCCTGTTGATTCAGTTGAATTTTGGAGTGGAATTTTTAAATATAGAGACAAGGCAAACAGTTTTTACAGACCTGGCTTCTTTTGCCTTAAGAATTCTCTGTCTGCCATTTTCAAATGCATCAATTGAACGTGTCTTCAGCATCATGAATAGTGTGAAGACAAAAGCTAGAAACAAGCTTTCAATTGTATTATTAATGGCTATTATGCGAATCCGTTTGAGATTTGGGACCATGCAGGAATATTTAAAAAAAATTCAATAATAACAATTTTTAATTAAAAAAAGTTTCAAAAATTACCTTTTATTTATTTTCTTAAAATTAAATTTTTATATATTTAAAAAAAGCGGCAATTTTGGTCGATTTACATGTGTTGCGACTTTGTGCGACTTATACGCGCAGTGCTTGCGACTTCAACCTCTACCAGTCTGGCAACCCTGCTTGCCGCAATAAGACATAATTTTTTTTTGCAATTTTTTTTTTGATGATTGGCAAAGTATACAAATTGGTTATATTGATATTACAAACAATGTATCTCTTCAAATTCCAAATCTAAATCTCGTATACAAATTAAAAAATCTGTTACTAAAAATTCTTATAAATAATTCAATTAAAAACATGATTATTGATATAGAGTATCCAAAGCCTAATACATAAGATATTATGCAAAACAGTTTTTCCTTTTTAATCTCTTCTGGCGGTGAAGTTTGTCCAGGTATTACGGTATTTACAGAATAAACTTTATCAAACAACCCAAACTCTGTAGCTCTTTGAATTATTTTATTGTAAAAATCTGAGAAAGGCGTATTTTTAATAGTTGCCCAGAAGAAGAAGTGATATCCAACTATTTCTGGTAATATTTTAACTTTTATCTCTTCTGCTCTTAATGATAAATATGCGTTAACATAATTTTTAGCAATATACTTTGACAAGTATTCTTTTTGAATGTGGTACTTTAGCTAATAACTTTATAATATAAGGAGCCGTTACATATTTCTTTATTTGCATGTGAGTGCCATAATCCATTAGCGATGTTAAAGATGAATCAGCTTATTCTTGCAAAGTCGAAATTTCAGGTACATAGTGTAGACTAATGTCCAAAATTACTGAATAAAAAAAACTTGTGTAAACTATACATGCAATCAATAAAGAACCGAATACAATTCTTTCTATCCAATTATATGGTTCTTGATTTGCTGGCATTCCGATTATAATTTGAATTTAAAGTTTGCCATTTGGTCCTATTAAATTTTAAAACGAAAGCTGTGAGTAGAATGATGACAATTGTACAAATTGTTGCCATTATCATTTGTAAAAGTTCTGATGAAAAATGTAAAGGTTTTGTTCTTTTTCCGTTCTTGGAATTACAGCTTTAATGATGTTAATTTTTTGAATTCGTAAAATATAAGGATAACTCAAGTCAATAAATGTGTATTGCGAATGTGACCTCAATGTTGTTTCCAATCCTTAGAAGATTTTCGTATAAGTTTAGAATTCATCGCTTGAGCAAAAACTTCTGTGGTTCTTTTTTCCATCCATTGTTGTAGCTTAAGATCCTTACCTATACTAAAAGAATTGAAGTAGAAATCCATTTTTTGTCCCATAAGATCAATACCTTATCCGGAAACCATTGAATTTTCGAAGTTATCTTTTTAGCAGTGAAGATTTTTGTAAATGGATTTATGACTTAAAAATGGTGTCACTTGGTTTTTATCATTGTACGTCATGATTGTAATGTTCAAATATCTCAATTTTAATAAAGCATATAAAGTACTGTTAATATACTCATGCGTATTGAATTAAAAGAATTCATAATTAAACATCTCGGTAGTGACAATTGAGCTTCAAACTTTATCCCATTAAGGAAATTTGTAATTGGAATCTTTGCGTTAATATTGTTTGCTTGGAAGACAAATAAAGTTGAACTTCTATAATTCAGACGAAGTTTATAATTTTCTTTATTGATTCTAAAAAGAAAAAAGTAAAAATTATTATTTTTCTAGAAACATTGTAAACCTTTACTTTAGAATTAAAAACTTTCCTGTTTGGCTTTCAGTTATACCTAGTATTCTTAATTTAAATATTTTTTCCGGATACTTTTTTCCCTTGCCTATTCTCTAAAATTTCCAAATTTACATCTCGTTCTTTATTAATCAAACTTTTACAAATATTAAATATAAAGTTGAGATGCGTAAAGCTCCTATATCCTATATATTTTCTATATAAAATTATCCAACTTTAAATGTTAATAACTCTAATACTATATATGAGTAGTCCAGTTAAAAATTAATAATATATTTTTTAACATGATTTCAAAGTTTTGACGCTGTGTTAATAAAAATGATTTTTAAGCGAAATACCTATTAATGAAAATAAATGAAGGAGTTAAAAAATTTCACATAAAAAATAAATTGCAATTTTTTCTTTTAAAAGAAAATCAGAAGATAGGTATAACCTAATTTTGTAATATTTTGCAAACAGGGCATATATCAAGTATTAGTTCCGAAGATCGCGAACAACGAAGTGAAACCACATTCTTGACTCAATTATTATCGAACGTCTCGCCTATCCAATTACGTGATACTCTACGTTACAAGTACATTGACATCTTCAACCTCAATTTTTGGTATTTTTTTAATTTTCATTTTACATTATAATGCTTCAGAGTGATTGTAGTATTGCATATCCATCTAGTGAATACACAATTAAATATTTTATTTAAATATTTTTAAAAGCTGTCATTTTCAATGTTTTAGAAAAATTTGAATAACTTCTAAAATAATGAACGTTTTTTAATGACTTTTCTGTATTAAAAACTATTCTAGAAAATGTTTAAAACATCATATGGTGTATATTTTTCAAAAAAATGTAATAAAAAATACGTTTGAATTTTAAAAATTATTTTTGGTACAACTAAAATTTTGTTGCCGGAACCAAACAGTTTTCTCAGTGTTTGGTCTAGGTTTGACGGCCTGCATTTTCTCAGAAAATAATTACGTGTTAACGCCTAAAAGTAATTCTTATACTGTAGCAAATAACCTTTAAAATAAGTCTAAGATCATTAAAAAGCGTTCATTATTTTAGAAGTTATTCAAATTTTTGTAAAAAAAATTAAAAATGACGATTTTTTAAAAATATCTAAATGATTAATTGGCTAAACGACTTCTGAAATATCTTGTTTTTTTCAAAATTTTATCATCTTTTAAAAAATAAACAGAAAAATTTTTTATGTTTTAAAACGTTTTTTATTTGCCTGAAAATGGGTGATCTCACAATTTTGACTGGTAGTGTACACAAAAACTTGTTTCTGTATTAAAAGAATTCAAATCACTTAGTTTTGAAAAAAAAAAATTTTTAATTTATCAATGTTATCTTGCCAATTTATCTAGAATAAGAATTATTATGGCAGAAGTCAATAATATGAACCCAGTGGGCAAAAAACTATCATTGTTTTAAAAACGTTTTTAGAACGTTTCATGTCTGCAAAATAATGTTCCAAAAACGTTCCATTGCTTTTAAAACGTTTTAGAACCATATAACGTTTTTGGGACATTATTTAGTAGACATGAAACGTTCTAAAAACGTTTTTGGAACGTTTTTAAAACAATAATGGTTTTCTGCCCACTGAGATTTCATCCGAAGTGACTTGTCCGGTTTCTGGGTCTGACAAAATCTTAAATTTTGTAGGCCTGTGTTATTGTATCAATTCAAGTGAAAATCATGGCGGATATTCGGAGGCACGTGAGTAAGTTAAGGTATTCAATAACATACAATAATGTTTTATTAAAAAACTTCATAAAAATAATTATAATCTTAAAATCATAAAGAAAAATACTTTGTCGAAGTTGAAAAATTTCATTATGGATCGGAATGGGTGCCTATCTAAAACATTTTCAGTTTCACAAATATACTTTGAATTAAAAAACTATTATTGTCATTATCACCATTACAATCACTATTATTATTATCATTCATGTAAGACTGTAAGGCATCAATTGATATAACATATTTTTCCCATTCTGTCAACGAACCGCGATTTCTTTTCACACTTGTGAAATTTGATCGAGTACCATCTTTGTGCGATCCTATGTGGGACACATATCTTTAAGAGTGAGTGTGTCCAATCTCTTTTGGCAGCTTCAAACATTTGACAGGCGACTCGTGCCTCTCCTTCGTCGCAAACAAAATTTTGATGGTCCTGGGTTTCTGTTAATGTTCCTGTGTAATTTTACCAATTCTAAATGCCTTTATACCTACCAAATGACTATACAAATGACTTATTAAACATTAAATTAAATAACTTATAACAACTTATCAGGTTGTTACTGTTATTAAGTTTATTATCTGCAGAGAGCAGTAGACTCATCCTCGCAAAGATCAAATAGAGCAAGATTATTTTTTTTCTTATAATTCCAAAAACAACGTTTTTTGCAGTTTTTAAAAAATGCTAATGATTTTTTTTGCTTTTTACTACAGCTCGAGAATGTGCAACAAAATATTAATAATTTAATCGACAAATATTCTCAGGTAAATGATGATATGTTATTTAAGTCAATATAAAGTTTGCCTAATAGTTCAACAGGAAATGGTACCCCAGTAGCACGTAATATTACAGCGATATTGAGAACACTGCCTTAACACCACCAATATTGCCTCAATGTTGTCAATGTTACTGGAACATTATGTGCTACTGGGTAAAAACAATTTTAAAGTAAGACAATTTGGAAGGAAAAAAAGGAATGCGACACTCTTGAGAATGGATTTTAAAGTGCATACTGCTTAGCATAAAAAGCCGAAAGGCTTATTTGCATCTTAGAAATCATGGTAAAGTAAAGTATAATTTCATTGTATGCTCTTTCAGGTCTTTACAATTTCCTCAACATCACTACTAAACTTTCCTAGCTTACAAACTCTTTGGGGTCTCTACTTTTCCGGCTGCAGCCGACTTAGGGAGCATCCATAAATAACGTTACACGATTAGGGGGGGGGGGTTGAAAAATGCAACTGATTGCAACAAGGGGGGAGGTGGGTGATTTTAAAATGTAACGTTGCAAAATGTTTCTTAATATTATTATAAATTATTATTGTTGTGTAAATCATTATCAGAGTTAATTTTAATAAATAATAATAATAATATGGGAAATAAGAAAAATTACTTTGTTAATCCAGAAAAATAATATAATTCTTATTTTTGGGGGTAAAAGTCATTTTTGCAACGTTTTATTCAGGGGGGGGGTGTTGGTAATGTACAACCAAATGCAACGGATTGGGGGGGTAAAAACCGAAAATCGGTGTAACGTTATTTATGGATGATCCCTGAGGCCGCAGTCCCATGGCAGCGTTTTGCGTTGCGTTGTAATGAGAGAGAATGCAGCAAACGTATATTTGCGTCTTTTTCTCTCCCATTACGACGCAACGCAAAACGCTGTCATGGGACTCCACCCTTAGGTTAGGAGTACTCGCATTCGCCTGGATATTTGGCCAGGAGAGAGGAAAACTGCAGAAAACCCACTTCCCGAGTACAACCGGTTTATTGACGTCGAGTCATGAATGTACATTTGGATAGCCATCATAAATGCACAATCATAGCCTCGGCGTCAAACCTCCCTTTTGATATATCTCCATCAGCGAAAAAACCGAGACTGTAGTGATATTCACAGAGGGTCATCCATCCAAGCACTAACCGCGCTCAAATGGTGCTTAACCTCTGTGATCGCAAGTCACGAGTTCCGCCAACCGAGCTATACCATCGGATTTTAGAAATCATGGTATTTTACCACTTCCAAAACAGCGTTGCATTTACCTTACTTATCATCTATACAGAAGAATCAAAAATCCTTCTATCGAAACTTTTTTTAATAGTCAAAGTATCAAGCTAAATAGATTAAAATGTAAGAAAAGAAATATTTTTCAAAGCAAATTTAATTTTTTAATTAAAAAAGAGGATTTAAATAATAATAATGGACTTATTAATGTTAAAAATAACAGATGGTTAAAAAATATTTTAAATATTAATTTTCCTCCCCGTTGATGGTTGTCCACTGTCGAACGTCATAAATGTCATAGATATGTGAGTTACAATCCCCTCTCTAAGGCCAACAATAATCCCAAATTGTTGCCGACCAAACCAAACTAATCATAAAGAAAAATGACCAAATTATGTTATGAAATATAATGGATTTGTTTAGAAATTATAAATGTTTTCAATCCTTATTTGGCCAACACTTAACCAAGAAAAATATAATTGTATTTTAACAAAATCATAGAATATAAACAAAAAAAACTTTTTCGTTCGGTTCCCACATGAAAGGAAACCACGGCACTGGATCCGGGACCACCACTTTAGGAACTGGTTCAGCTAGCAGGCCATCCTCCGGAAATTTTTCGCCTCTTCTGAAGAGACCAGGTTGTCCTGTACTTTTGTTTGATACAGCCTCTTTAATGCCACCATTAGTCTCCTGACCCTTTCTGATAGATCCCGATCGGTCCGATCCTGCCACCGATATCATAGATGCCGAACGCTTTGCAAGGAGATGGTAAACCTGCGCATACCTCAATGCGATCCCCATAACGTTCACAGTTCCGACAAAAGATGTCTATTTACTCAGGACACATGGCCAACTTATGGTCCATGCTCCAGTAATTGAAGCAGACCCCCATATAAAATATAGAACGCGCGAGTCTTTCTTCTTCGCTGAATCGGTCAGCCGAACGAGGGACCACGATGACATTCGGCTCCCATTGTCGGACCCTGGCCAATAGCTCCTCTCGACCACGAGCCTTATGTTCTTCGACTCCATTGTCGACAACGAGGAGGTACATAGCGCTTGAGATCGGACACATGAACCTTTGCCACGCGACGATTATTTCCCAACCACAATTCATTAATCGACGGAGATAACTGCCTAATTATCTCATAAGGACCTTCAAATTTTGGAGCTAATTTTGCCGAAAACCTATTTGCTGTGTTCGACAACTTAAGAATCTGCCATAAGACCTGATCTCCCACATGAAATGTAACCTCTCGTTTATTACGGTTATAATACCGACTTTGTTTCTCGTCAATTAATACTTTAACTTTCTTCAAGCTTTGGATGTTTGTGTTTGCAAACTTTACCTGCAAAGGTAAGCAATTAACACTAACACCCTAAGCTGAAGAATGAAAACATTTAGAGTGGGACCAAAAACCTATTGTCCCGAGCGACGACAACGCCGTGGGGGAAAACCCAAAAACGTCTGGCGCGCGGAGGGTAAAAACCCGTGATGTCAACTACAGTTAGAAAATTTTCTTGTGCTTTGCATTTACTTAAGGGGTTACGTACAGTTGGAGCTTCAAAAAAAAGCTGCTCTTTAGGAATTTTTTGTGGCCACACAAATTTAAATAATTATTAACAAATCTTTTTCCACATAAAAAATATATATTTCAAGAAAATTTTCTGAAATTATAGTCCATAAATATAAAGAAATATGCGAATGATAGAACATTTGCGTGAGCTCCTTAAATAAAAATGGTTTCGCGGTGATCACGCTATCTCTTGACTAGATCATCTAAAATCAAATCGTGAAGAAGAATGATAATGATAATGATATAATGCGGTACTTGAACGAAGAGATTTGAAAAATTTTGATTTCTCACAAAATGGCGGATGTTGAAAGTCAAAAATTGTTTTTTGACCAAAATTTTACTCACATTTTCGGCTGCATTCAAAATTCTATATCTCCATAAATAATAGTCCGATTTGTCTCAAATTTTTAGAGAATACTTTTGAAACGGTATACTTTTAGAAAATGCATTTAAAAAAAATCGATTTTTTGAAAATCCTAAGTGTACGTAACCCCTTAAGTATTTTCCGTTATTTTAATTTAATTATTACCTCTAGTATTATTCGGTTCAGTTGCTAATAATTTATTTCTCTCTTTAAAGTAAACTGCTAAGTTGTAAGGCAAACTACATTCATGTAGAATAATAATTAATATTCTACTTTATGAAATTTCGCCGATCTTTTTTATCTTTACACTCTTTATAATAAAGTATAAATTTACGTTTTCATTCATCTTTGTTAAATCAGTCAAATAATTCAATGTTTTGGTAAATTTTGTTATTCCTTTTAATCTTATCCTTAATATTACTACCATTACTATTATTCTTATAAAAACTGTACCAGGGTAAGGTACACGGCATTGGTTTGTGGTGCATCAAGACCGGCATAGAGGGCATCAGAGACACGTCTGTCACACTGTCTAGTTCCCGCTCGACTAACACTAACCACAGTTCTCTCGGACGCGCCACGCAGGCGGCAGTCCGTGAGCCATGCTTGGCCGCGCGCTCTCGGCCAATGGCGCTCTTTTTCTGTCTCTCCCTCTTCGCGCAGCACAGAGCTGGGAGGGAGAAACCGTGGTAGAGGCGCACAAATATGCCGCGCTTTCCCTGACTCCCTAGAAGATCTGTCCAGGACGCAGCAGCGACAAGACGTCTCTGCTCTCGCCTCGCTCAAGCCGACTCCGACACCTAACCAGCGCCTTGTCGTTACCTGACTCTTCCTTGAAAGATTCTCACCATAGTGGGGGCACGCCAATGTGTTATTTGCGTACACTAATAGCAAAGTTCTTGTCACTAACTGCAGAGGCGCTGGTGGCTCTGGGTGGCTTAAGTAGCACGATTGGCGCGACTACATGAAAAGCGTAAACCAGTTTCCACTCTTGTTTCTTATTTATCGTGAATATTTTCGTGTCCACCTCGTGTCAAATCTGTTGAATGTTGTTTTCACCCCAGTAGGACTCCTATACATTGTACACTAAAAATATGTCAGCTTAGTGGTTTGCATTTCTATGTGCTAAAATATTCCGAGAGATGGCTCTGCGCGCACCACGCATCATAAAAGCATTACAATAATAGGAAAAATGTATTAATTTGACAAAAAATAATGGTTATTCAAGATAAATAAAAAAGAGTTTATAAAAAAAATGTATTATATGTGTATATATATATATATATATATATATATATATATAAAACATTATATAGCATAAAATTCATAAATATACAAAGAAAACGGAAAATATTTTAAAATAAAAATGAAACACCACTATACAGTAGAACCTCGGTTATCCGAGCCTCGATTATCCGAGATTCCGGATTATCCGAGGCACTAAACATGCTCGGATAATGCGGAATAACTCGGATAAAACGGATCGAGCGACTAAATTTGGAAAATAAATTTTACAAAACCACTATTTGTGATCATTGCATTTAAAATTTCGTCCATTTTTGTCATTTAATATTATTCTAACACTTTAAACACATGAAAAATAATTTAAAATTTTGAAATTTTCATTGGTTCCGTGTTATCCGAGTTTTCGATTATCCGAGGTACCTCTTTCCACATTACCTCGGATAATCGAGGTTCTACTGTACTAATTTTGAATAATATTTGTAGTTTTAAATATATTAATATTATTAATATATAATTAAAGTAGCAATAGATTTTTTGTATAATATGTAACGTTGATTTTAAATAATCACGTTATAAAAACCGAATTTAGTTTTCGCCGAAACTTATTCAGTTAATTCTTGATTAATTATTATAAATTAAATGCGGTAGCCAGAATCGAACTTAACATTTTACTTTATTATTATCTTGTTGAATTGTATAGAATCAATATAATACAAAAATGTTGAGTTGTATAAAAATCATATTGTTTATCTCAAGAGAATTCCACACGTTTTGGTTGATTAGAAAACACAATGTTATTTATTGTTATTTAATTATCAACCGACCGAAAATGTGTCAACAATTAATATTAATCGGCACAAATCTACTGTCAACTGGCAACCACCTGTCATAGATGTTGGGCCTGTTATCATGCTGCTGGGGCGAACCCAAGGTGCGCATGACATATATACGGGACCGAAGCAGGATGTCAATTAACCTAATTTCGACAGTTCGTGCCTGGCTGCCGATTAAATTATACGGTTTCACCGCGGTTGACCATTTTCACTGTCCAAATATTAAAAGATGGATTTCCGTGCTCGGTTGGACCGAATCAAAGGTTAGTGTCCAGTGTCCATCTTCCTCGTTATCTTGGGAATATCACCGGTGCACGGTGTGACCGAGAAATAATATCGAGAAGGAAGACCTCATGGCAAGCCGATAGGACGCCGCCATTTTCGGTCGACCAACACAAATTACCGGCGTGTGGAAGTTCTCAGTTCTCTTCACAAAGTTCAAAGTTTAAAATAAAAAGAAGAGTGATTTAAAGGAAAATAATATGCTTGTGTGTTCTTATAATTTTCTTTATTCATTTGTTTTATTTGTGTGTTAAATTCAACTTGTCTCTCTCCTCTGTGTGCGGTACTCGCGCCCTATTATTTCAATATAAAACGTAACTTCGTAAATAAAATATTGAGCTCGGTAAGAGCTAGTCCGGGAAAGTTCTTTGTTTTGTTACAGCATCGTGACCCGGGTAGTTTACCTACCTGGCGCCGGGGAAGTTCCCTAAAACGGGTCATCGATGGTGTATTATAAGTTCGAAGTGTGGAATTTATAATTCGGTAATTTGTAATCCGTAAATTGCCATTTTTGTTACGATTCGCGGGTAAGATCCGCAAGTAAACGTAAAGATCGTTACAAATAATATACTATTTAAAATAAATTAAATACTATTAATTAAAAAAAACAAATTAAGAACAATTAAATAATATTAAACATATAATATAAATATTCGGTATAATATATTAAAATTAATTATAATTAAATAGCAATAATTTAATAATAATTATTATTAATAAATTTATTCATTTAAAATAAAATTTAAGTGTAAATGTTCAGTTATATATTAAAGGAATATAAGGTGAAATAAGATATTTTATACTTATTTGTATATATATTTGTTATTTATGTGTTACATATATATAATATTTTTATGTAAATATTAAACATAAAATATGTAAGATGAACTGAAATAAATTATAAACAAATAATAAATAATATTTTAATACAAATATTGTACACAAAAAATATTTAAACATCAAATGTCAGTGAGTGAAACTCAAACGAAAACAAAGCATATATATATATATATATATATATATATATATATATATATATATATATATATATATATATATATATATATATATATATATATATATGTATGTAGTACAAATTAAAGTACTATAGAAACAAATAATAAAATAATATTTAAATATTAAAATTTATACATATTAACATATATATTTAAACATTAAATGGCAGAATAAAAAACCAACTAATAAAAAAATATATATTTCATTCAGGAGTTTGATCACTTTTATGCTGAGCAAAGTCTTGCTGCTTTTTTCTTTAATACATTTTGTCTTTGAATTGAAATCTTTTGCTGTTTAACAAACTCTCTCATTCTTGTTTCTAAATAAAATTGGACGATAAATGCTATTATGTCCACAGCTTTATCTCTATGAATAAAACAAGGAAAACTGAATTTTTCACGGGAAGAAGTTAATTCATTTGAAATTAAATGAAATGAATTTCCATACTCTTTAAATTTGTCAAAGAGATCTTTCACTGTCATTATAATTTTAAAAAGCCGGGCATTGGGGTGAACGAAATATTTATTAGTTTTTGTAAAACGCTCATAGCTTTGAGGAAGACTATTAAATGAGAAAGAACTTGTATCCTCTTGTAAGGTATTTTGTGCAAGAAATGCATTCAAACACGTTTCGCATTTAGTAATTTTTTTAATGTAAGCAGATACGCGTCCTGTCATATAATAAATTAAGCAATTACTAATTTCTGGTAAACAGTAGTCCTGATGCACAGAATTAACAAAGCTGCTAAAGTCTGTGTTGTTGCATTCTATGACTGTCTCTAATTTATTTTTGATCTCAGTAATTGCACAAGAATCTTTTGAGTGGTACAGTTCTTTTAATCGGGTAATTTCTATAAGTGGCTCTGGAGAGTTTCCGTCAAAGACTGTACAATTGCCTGTCTTGGGGGGCTTTAAGATACTAAACGCGGACATTATTTTAAAAATTTGTAGGAAAGTTGGTGTACAAGGGTGATCGTTTGCCCCTCCAGCTATTCTAACTGTACCGAAAAATCTCTGAAAATCAAAAAAGTAGATAAATATTTTCACAATTTATATCTTATTAAAATTTTTAGTTTAAATTTCAATTGCTGTTTTCAATTCCCGTAAATTAATAATTACATTAATACTGTAAAAAATATAATATAAAGGTAATTCATAAAGATTACTATTATTTATTATTATTATTATTCTTATATAATGTTATTTATTATTGTAATATTATAATAATTTTTTTATACTACTTTAAATATAAATTCTATCATTATCTTATATAGGGGACCGTGGGGTAATGGGAGCTTGGGGGTAATGGGAGCTTTTAAATTTCACTCACTTAAAAGCCTTCAAATTCGCTGCAATGTCTAGAAAATCTTCTACAACCTTTGTTTATATCATTCCAAAACAAACGATCACATTCTTGACAAATTTTTAGTAAAGACAAGGGAAAATGTATTTTTTGAGTTTTCGTTGAAAAATGACAAATATTTCTAAACATCACCATAAGTAGTTAAAATCGTATTATTTAGTTCTGTTTTTTCATTATATTATAGGTGAATATGTGTGGATATGTATACTTGTAAAAAAATCGAGATAATAATAAAATTTGTTTATGTTTTTATTTTTTTATTCAAATTTTGTCCTGTAAAAATTCTGTGGTGTAATGGGAGAATTAGTGTCAGACTTAAGAATTTTCGTTACTACGTTGCGAATTTCGTTATTTCTTTGAAAATTGTGAAAGATATCATCTTATGAAAAAACTTTTAATTAAAAAATAATTTTTGGTGCACTGAGAGAAGACCGATACGTAATAGTTCCCGCTAGACGTCGCTATGAGCTACTCTGCTTGTCGTGTTTGAGTTGTTCCGAATCGGGTGCTGAGACTCCCCGATCCAGTCAAACATTGTTCTCGCATGTGAGAAAACAACTGGTGGCAAACACTGAAAGTTCTGCGTAATCTCGCTTCAGGACGTTCCACGTTTCGCATCGAGGCTTGAGACATCCCGATTCGAGGGTTCACATAAAAACATTCAAAAGTACAACTCAAGGCTCGCACGGGACGTATTAGTTCCCGGACTTCTCTCAGTGTGGGGAAAATGAAAAATTTAATTTTTTTTCAAAAATTTTTTATTCAATTATAATTTAGGAAAAAAATTATTCTAAGTCTAAAGTTTTGGCTTCATTGTAAGTATTAACACTTTTTCCTATTAGAAAACAAAAAATATTCCTAAAATATAGAAATTTTTTAAATTTCAAGTGAAAGCTCCCATTACCCCACAAATTAGGTGATCGCAAAAAATGTATTTTTTTTTGAAAAATTTTTTTTTCCAATTTACTTTCTCTTTTTCAGTTTCTAATTAAACATAATTAAAGATAAATAACGAAATGAGTAGGAAATAACAAAAACAATGTATTATTATAAAGATAAGTTGGTTCTTTAAATAATTTTCCTTAAGGGGCTCCAATTCCCCCACGCTCCCCTAATTATATGAGCCAACATGTACACAGTAAAAAAAATTTTAAGTAATACCTATTTAATTTTTGTCTATAATTTAACAGTAAATTTACAGTTTTAATAGTAACATATCTATTAGTTCAAATTTTTTTTACTGTGTAGTATTGTGGAATTTATCGAGATAGACGGACACAATTTGTTTAAAACGAAGATTTCAATAGCTATAACGATCGCATAGTATTTATTGTATTGTATTAATAATATCAATTAATACTAGTAGAATAATATTACTACTACTACTACTACTACTACTATTACTACTACATCTACTATTATATTATTACTACGACTATATTTACTAGTTATAAAATACCTTAAGTTAGTCTTTTAATAAATATGTATTATTGAGTGAAAAATACCTCCAGAGGGTCTTGAATTATTTTCCCTGTTAAGATATGTTCAAATTGGAAATATTTTGTCAAGGCAGTACATAAATCCATAGTAGACTGAATTGTTACCCTCAATCCCTCACTTGTTTGACCTTTTAAAAAATGTCGTTCGTCGATTAACCCTTCTTTGACTTTTGATTCCCAACTGTTGAGCCACGATAGAGCATTTTGCAAGATCTGTATAATAATTTAATATTAATATGTTGCACAAAAAATTTAAGATAATTATTTTTAATACCTTAAAATCTGCGTTATCAATTTTCAAGCCATTTTCGGATTTTGTCCTATTTAAACAGTCGAACAGATTATTTATAATCAAACAAAATTCTGCCGTTGATTCGCAACCATCTAAATTCTCCTTGTAAAAATCTTTGTAGGCCAATAAGCTTTCAGCTGTAGTTTTACTAAAAATCTAAATTAAAAAATTTAAAGTTTATTCTTTGCCATTATTTATTTTATTTTCTATTGATTATTCACTACTATGTACCAATATGTAGCTAATAATTTTTAATTCTAATTTAGTGAGTTATTTTAATGAATAACAACTATATGACATTAGTATTTTTTTAGTAAATAAAATTAATTATTATTGTTAGTAATAGGTACTATTACCTGAACTGCAAATGATACTTTCATTTTCAATAGGGCATGAGGTTGAATGTGGTTGTTTGTCAATTTAGGACAGAGACGTCCTTGGACACTTCGATGGTCGATGTCAAATAGTTTTATAAAATATTCCCATTTTATGGGATTAACATTTGGATCAACCTGTAAAGAACGATTTTGAGGTCAAAAGTATTAATTATTTATATAGCAATAAATTTATGTTTTTCAGCATAAGTACCTGCAGTTCACCATAGTCAAATAGACGATTCCTAATGCATTTAATTAGGTGGGGAGTATCCGAGAACAGGTAGACTTGACGATTTTCTGCCACCGGATGAGGAAAAGAATTTTGTAAATTATCCATTTTACCGCTACAACCCATTTCTGCCCATAATTTGCGGTTTGTTGCTGCTCCATCGGACACAACACCACCCACACAGCACATGATATTTCCTGAATACTTCCTGAATATTTCACTGAAAGATTGAAATATTTCATTGCAAGATTCAGGAAATATTTCTGCAAACAGGAAAATGTCCGCTTATGTGGGAATATTGACGCGAAAGTTGAGAAAATATTTCATTGAAATATTTTGGAAATATTCAACTGAAATGATGCGCACTGGTCGAACTCAGTTTCTATGGCCTGTAGAGTTGCGCAGTAGTTTTTGGCTTACTATATCCTATGGGTTTTAAAATATTTCAGAAAATTCCTATTGATTTGAGGTGTTTAACAAATTTTTCCATTTTTTGAAATATTTTCACAATATTGCAGAATCTTTATGTGTAATATTGCAGGAATATTTCAATGAAATATTTTCTCAATTTTCGCGTCAATATTCCTACATAAGCGGACATTTTCCTGTTTGCAGAAATATTTCCTGAATCTTGCAATGAAATATTTCAATCTTTCAGTGAAATATTCAGGAAGTATTCAGGAAATATCATGTGCTGTGTGGGCATGTACTCTTGCTCCAACTTTTTCTAAAACAGCTATACATTGTATAACTAGTTTAGCTAAAGTTACTCCACGGGTTGGACCTTTCGACGCGAAAACAGCTATCGGTTGCGTGAAATTATCACTTAACGAATGGAAAGCGAAAACTAAACCGTGATCTGCGACTTCATTAATATTTCTACACTCTTCTTCATCGCCAAAATCCACGAGACCTGTGTACTTCATTGTCTTCGAGTCTTTTCTAATGTTCTTTCGTGTTTGCATTTCATCAAACATAATAATTCCATGTCTTGATATTTCGGGTATAGAGCTTAGTCGATCACCAAGTAATGTCAATAACTGCTCACTAAACCCACAAGGAGTTTCTATAAATGTCATATACCTGTATTGTAATGTGAAAATATGAATTTAAAAATTAAATTATAAAACACATCAAAAATATTACAAATTAAATTTATGAATTTTATAAAATATCAAAATAAAAATTGTCTATATCATACTGAAGATAATGGTTAGGGGAGAGTGTAGGGCAAACCGGAGCGTTTGCAAACAATTTTAAAGTTAACACAGCAACTAAACAATAAAAGATAAAGTATAGGTGTTTCTGAGAAAAAGTTGCTTAATTAAATGATCTTTTAAACAAGCTAATGGAAAATGAAATCGGTTAGTTCATTTAGTCACAAGAGTCAAAAAATTAATAATTACCTGCGAAATGTGCTTACGCAAGGAAGGGGCAAGACTTTTGAATCCCGTAACAATCTATATGCTTTAGGCGATCGCATGTGAAATAGAAGACTGAGCATTAGCCAATTGTCGGAATACCTACGTCCCTTTGAATCCTTGCACTGAGCAGCTTTTATTATTTTGGAAATTACTGTCGCCTCATTTTTATGAATCTTTGATTTTTCCAATTCTTTTTCCAAGGAGATATTTTTTACAGAGTTTAACTCGTTTTTCATTTTTTCCAATTCACTTTCCAATTGATGCTTACGTCCCATTAGGCGAACTTTCTGCTTATATGTGGTATTAAATTTCCTATTTAAATTCTGTAGTTTCATTCTCTTTTGAGGACTCAATTTGAGAACAATGCGTTTAAAATCTGTTTGCCTTTGCAAGCGTACAGTTTTCTTCGACAAAGTGATTTTGGCTTTTTTACAATTTTGACAATACTTGGATTGTTGTTTGCAATTTGCGTCCAAAACGAGAGAACACTTTGTGTGTCTCAATGTGCCAAGTGAATCCTGGAAAGTGAATGTGTTTTTCAAATTACGAATGGATGAAGAAGCACATCCTTGGCATATTTTCAATTTATGAAAAACATCCATTGCCGTTTCTAATTCAAGGGCTGAAGAAATAAAATTTTCTGTGAGTCCCACAGTTTTCTTTTCCAAAGAACTGTTCATTGCCGATACGTGGATTGTCATATCCTGTTTAAGTATGATTTTTTTGTGATGAACAGTTACTAATTTTTCGTCGAACCACCGAGCCGCACATTCAGAAAATTCAATAGCACGAAAATATGCATTTTCGATATCGTATCTCACCCAAGCAGTTGATAACTTAAATGCAGATTTATCAGAAAAAAGAGTATTAAATAAATCAGACCTTTCAGATTCACTCAACTCTTTATTTTGAGGTATGAAATCGTTACTTGGTTGAATGTTATTATCGCAGTCTTGACCTTTTTCATTAGATGAATTTATATTTTCTTCACAGTTTTCGACTTCCATTGCTGTGATTTCAATAGGAGAAGTGTGAATAATTCTCGTCTCAGCGGTTGAATTTGAAGAATGAGAAAGAGTGTTGCGGTCAATTGGATTCCTTCGCTTTGGCGCAATTTTGGAGAGATATTTCGGACAATTCGGGAAGATGGATGGAACTGCTCCTTTTCTGAGTTTCGGAATTTTATAATTCACCTGTTAAATTAAAAATAATGAATAAGATATAACACTGTATAAATTTACTTCAACATCTTTGCAAGATTAGTTTTTGAAATAATACAACTAAAAATATAAAAAGAAATTTTTTATTAAATATTTTTGAAAACAATTACAATGAAATGTAAAACAGGAAATAATAAGTTTCAAAACGAAATGTCTTTAGCTTGCGCATATTAAAACGTTTATAATGCTAATATTATAATAAAAAATTTAATTGATAATAATATTCTCGAAAGTCTGTGATTTGTCAATAATTACAAACATTTAGCGTTTTATATAAACACTTCAAAATACAACAGTATACTCACTGTTGACATAACTTGTCCATTTGGATCCTTTACATCACGTTTCCATACAATGTCCTCTTTATTAAAACTAGCTCCTCCGACGGCCGTCTACGGTGCTGGTTTTTATATGTCCATTGTCCAAGTCCATTATTTTATTAATAATAATATTCAAATTTTTTCAGTTGATAATTTGTTTATTTATATTTGAAATGTTGACGTTTTTTTTTGACAATGCAAAATAAGATTTATTATGAGTACTTTCTCTTAACAAAATTAAATTTATATATTCGCGCTCTTTTTAAATAACATACGACTGCAGCGCCACCTTCACATGTACAAACAATTTTAAAAACACCCTTCTATTAAGATTTTACATTCTCATTGCCCATTCTTTACTTCGATACTTTTCGATACATTCGACCTTTCCACTCCATGTCTTTTTTAAGAAAGGATGCTTTCCACAGACCACTTGTCCCGTTCTAATGACAAAATTTTTCCTTAAAATGGCTTTTTGCCATAATTCTACAGTATCTTTATCTCCAGGGACTGAAAAAAGTGTATTTTCTCGATTTTCTCCTAACTTTTCGTCGACTGAGACCTATAGCCCGATTTGCAGTTTGGTGCAATGCACCCATGTCCATTATACTTTGGTGGCATTATTACACTTCACATATAATAAATATTCATAATGAAATAGTAGTATCCCAGTGGGCACAGGGACGTCTAAAAGACGTCCCTTCTTGTCCGCGGACGATTCGGGGACAATGATGGCAATGTCTCTGAGTCATCAAAAAGACAGCTAAAAGACGTCTAAAAGACGTTCTATGTCTGGTCCAAAAGATGTCCAAAAGACTTCTAAAAGACATAAAAAAGGACGTCTAAAGTACGTCTAAAAGACGTCTTTTGGACGTCTAAAAGACATAAAAGGGACGTCTAAAAGACGTCCTTTTTACATTCCTTCAGATCTTAAATAAACATTTCTTTTATAACATTTTCTAATTTGAAATTCAGTAATATTGTATTAAATTTATTTTAAGTTTAATTTTATTTTTTCTAAAATGTGGAGAAATAATGAAAAAATTCCTACGAAGCTGGGATCGAACTCGGATACCTTGGGCTTGAAACACTGCGCCTTAAGCACCTCAGCCGTTCAAGACAGATATGAACCTCTACAAAGTTAACGATCTCACTTGTCAATGAAATGAATTTAACTTAGAAAAATTCCAATGAATTTCACATTCAAAAATTTCTAAGTCCAAGTTGCACTTAGAAAATAATATTTTCTATTTATGAAAATTTTTCTATTCTCAAATGTTGAATGAAAAAGACGTCTTTTAGACACCTTAAAGACATCTAATGGCCAAGACATAGAACATGAATAGGACGTCTTTAAGACGTCTTAAAGACGTCTTTTTGTACAAGTCCAAAAGACGTCCGCAAAAAGACATCCTTAGGACGTCTTTTGAACAAGGGTGCTCACTGGGATACAACCAATTTATTATATTTATTTTGAAACTTTTGAAAACAATCACTTAACTGCTTAACTGTCAACGGCTGTAATCGCTGTAATTGAAAAGTAATGCGTGCTGCGCACAGTGCCGTCTAGCGGCCACTTTTTGCACATAGAAACATTAACTACTAAGCTGACTGCTTTTCGGCTGCAGTCCTACCGGGGTGGTTGTTTTGCTGCTGTTCTGCTGTTGTTTTGCTGTTCGTTTGAAAAAAAAATTATCTTTAAAGTGATTGTAGGTAAGTACTAAAAAAAATCCATAACGTTTGTTTTTTTAATCGGTAAAATTTATCTATTCAATACGCGGTTATGTTAATACATTAAAGGAATTATACCAGTTTTCAGTCACTAAAAGCTACTATTTCAGTTTTTCTTTTGAGAATTACTATTACTTGAAATTCGCAAATGCTAGATATCAAAGAACTATTCTCATCTAAAATAACAATAAAATTCTTTATAACGAACATTTTAATAAATTTTTTCTCAATAATTCATTTGTTTTAATAAATAATAAAATTCTTCTCAGGTATTAAATTATTTGCGAGAATTGTAATAAAATTCTTTGTAACTATTCAAAATATTTTTTAAATAATAAAATTCATCACAGGATAAGAAAAAAGAAATATTTTTGATGAAAATTAGAAAAAAGACAGGAAAATAAAATATAAAATGAGATTCATGTCAGTTTTTTTGAAGTGTCAAAACCGAGTTCTTTTTTGGTAGTCAAGTTTAATTTTTCGATATCTACTGTTTTTAGTTTGAAACCTATTTTTTCATCTTTTTTAAAAATTAATTACCGATTGCGAAGTCTAAAAAAGTAATTTTGTTATATTAAAAATAGAAATATTAATTAATTCGATAAAAGTAAAAATCGTTCTTTTGGGAAAATTACTATTTTAAAAATGTTAACTCCACGGTAAATTTGATGGGAAAATTCACTTTGGCGAACTTAACCTTATTTTTAAAATAGTAATTTTTCAAAAAAGGGGATTTTTACTTGTAAATTTTTTTTAAGTCTTTACAGTGTAAGCAGTAGAAGTTTTTCATTTTTGTGGAATTTATTATTTTTGAAATAGGTAATAATAACGTAAAAAAATTTCCCCTTTTTAACAATTAGAATTTTTTCCAGATTTGCCGCAATGCGGGGCAAGTGCATTGTACAAAATTGTACAAAAGGTGCTCGAAATTCGGGACACACATTGCCGAATGGTAAAAATAAATTGAAGGAATGGCTTGAGATTAGTAAAAATCCATCGCTGAACGAACTTACTCTCGAAGTTCTTCGCAAAGGATACGTGATTTGCTCCAAACATTTCTCTAAAGATTCTTTCATTGAATGTAGGAGTAAATCAAGAAGGTTGAAAGATAGTGCAACACCAACTTTGCATTTACCTATTTGTGAAGTTGAGGAAATTGTTGAGATGGCACGTGTTCCCGAAGGAGAAAATTTGGAACCTTCCAATGATGACAGCAACTTATGTCTTGCGACTTCCACATTTGAAGTGTCACCAGTTGAGAAACATATTTTCTCAAATCCAGTTCCAGTACATGTGTCTCCGGCTTTTTCCCATTCTTTGAATACGGACAGCAGTCTGAATGAAAGAGAAGCACGGAAAAAATCAGCATCGATACCATCACCATCGAATTTACATTCGTCTCTAGCATTAAATGATGGCAATGAAGATATTGCTGGACCTTCAACGACCAAGCGGAAAAGGAGCATTTCCAACGAGGTGCCTGAGGAAACGAAGCCCAAAAAAGACGTCTGTTCCTAGGCAAAAGAAAAAATGTTCCGTTGACGCCTGCAGCGCTGAACATTCATAATATCACGAAAGATATTCGACGAAAGCATGTTCGTACCATCTTAAAATTAAAAAGGTATCAATCAGTCTTCAATTGTATAAATAATTCGACAATAAAATAAACAGGGGTGGCAGATTGAAAATATAAAACTTCGAATTTATTTATTTACACTTAAAATTATAGGGTGGCAGCTGAATCGGGAAACTGGGAATTTTTTATGACCTGGAAAGACTGGGAAAATATTATTGGAAAATATTCACTTTCTAGACTTTATAAGAAAATAATAAATTTTTTTATCCAACAAAAAGACTTAAAAAAAGAAAATATTAAATTTAATTTTAAATTCTTTCTATTTCTAAAATTGAACAAAATCAACTTCAATATCATTCTTTAAAACAATTCCACTATTTTTACTCTAATTTTAATTTAATTCGTCGAAAAAATTTAAAAGAGAAAAAAATTTCACATCCTATGAAATAGTAAAAAACAAATCAATTTATAAATTTGTTTTGTAATAATATCAGAAAACTTATTCTCTAAATTTAAATTAATTAGAACAAAAATTATATGAAATTTCTAAAAATTAATTTTTAAGTATAAGTAGAGTAAATAAAATTGTGTTTTCCTTAGAAAATAAATTATTAAATCCAGTGTTTTGCATTAACATTAATTCGTATTTCTACAATAATATGTGAAATAAGCAACTATTTTTTATATTTCAAAATATATTAAATTAATATTATTAATATTAATTTATGTAGATTGAATTTAAAAAAATTTAATATTACAGTTTTTGAAAAGTTGAATTGTAAAAAATTATTATTAAAAATTCTGAATAAGTTATTTTTTTAAAAAATTTTTTGAAGTTAGTTATATATTTAAATATATATTTAATTGAAAAACTTTTAAATCATTTGATTTTTCGTGAAATTGTCTTGTAATTAAGTGAATTTTAGAAATATTTTGGTTATAATTTGTAGAAAATAATTAAATTTAAATCTTAAAAATAATTTTTAATAGGTGAATGTAGCAATTCTTATAAATTATTCAGTTTTTGAAGGATTAGAAACTTTTTTTAAATCTTAATACCTGTGGAAAAAAATAATAATTTAATATTTATTTAAAAAAATAAATTTAAGTTCCAAACAATTTTACAATTAAAGATATCCAAAAAATGTATTACAAGTATTTTTAGAGTAAACTAAAATATTTTATCGGGTTTGGGGGAAAAGTCGAATTTTTGTCTGGATATCAGAGAACGCAATAAAATCAGTTTTTATGGCAACCCTGCATATTCATGTTGATTAACTAACCATCAATATTTACCATACTATTATTGAATAATTGATTTTAAGAGTTATTCTGGGGAAATTAATTTATAACTGGGAATTTTGATGAGTTTTAAATTGATTAAAAATTATACTTAAGTGACAAAAATAGAGTGACTGAATAAAAAGTTGAATCCAGAAGTTTATGAAATATTCTTAAATTAAAGTGTTATTGATTTTGAAAAAGTGTTTAATTATTTGAAATATTCTTTTAAAAAGGGGGATTTGTATATAAGTATATATTTTTAATACAAATTATTTATAAATTTATCTTTATAATATATGTAATTGTTTGACATACTTTTATTCTAATTTTAGCACTGCACGTAAACTGAAGACGGCTAAAGAAGAATTACCTTCTAGTGCCGAAAAATTGTCTTCAACGCAGCTACAGTTTATAAAGATGCAGTTGGATAATGCTGGGAAGCATGAGAAATCTCAAAAATATAGCGATGAACAGAAAACTATGTGTAGCGCGATTCTCAAAATTTCCAAGAAATGCTACAACGTTCTCAGATCACTTTTCATAATGCCATCTGCTAGAACTTTGAGAAGACATCTTAAAAAGGTCAATCTTCATACTGGCATTAATAAAAATGTGTTCACAGAAATTAAACAAACTGTCCAGCACATGACTGATGACCAGGAGAAAATTATGACCCTTTTATGGGATAAATTCAGCGTGCAGCCCTTTGTCCACTTTGATCAAAAGCAAGACAAATTAATTGGTTTTGAGGATTTTGGAGACAAACGCACGAGTAAATTTGCTGATCACATTTTAGTGTTCATGATTCGCGGTATAAAAAGTGGAACTAAAATGCCAATTTCATATTATCACGTTAACTCTTGCACTAAGTGGGAGCAATTAACGAAGTGTATTAAGGAAAACGTGAGAGCAGTTTCTCAATCTGACTTGAAAATTATTTTAACTGTTTGCGATCAAGGAGCCGCTAATTGCAAAGCTATAAAGGAACTGAGAAAGCAGCACGAAATTAAATTTTCAAGAAAAGGTGTTGATCCAGGTAATAATTTTATGTTTAATCTTATTTTAATTAAAAATCATTCCCAACATTTTTTGCAATTTTCTGAAAAATTTTTATGATTACTTTTCAATACTCTTTAATAATTTACATATATTTTTTCTGTAGGTCCCCCAGTGGAGTTAACCATAGATAACACCAAAATGTGTTTTATGTTTGACCCTCCGCACGTTGCAAAAAGCGACAGAAATAATTTGTTGGATAAGAAGTTGGAGATAGACTTCAAGGACCCAGAAAGAGACAATACTATACCTACAAAATTTGTTTCATGGGAAACTTTTTAATTGGCATACGACATGGACAGAAATTCGGACATAGAGGATTTTTACATAATTAACTCATCAATTAATTTGTCTTAAAACTATTTTTTCATAATTAAATTATATCCAAACTTAAAAATAACGATAGTCATTCTTCAATTGTTTTCATTCCCAATAACATTCAATATTATTTTTAAAATTATAATTCTAAAATTGGTTGAAAGAATATGGACATCACTCTTATTTCAAAAGGAATTTATAAGTTATAAGTTACTTTCCACAGAAAAGACTCTTTATTGTATTGGTAAAATACCAAGAAAAAGTATACACTTAAACATTGGCAATAGAGGATACAGAGCATCGAACTAGATCACGCCATTTTAAGGAATTTGCAAGCTTGCAAAAAGCTTGCCTGGCAACAACGAAGTTTGGCGAGCCGTGTGCACCGGCACCCCCACTCTATCGTTTTATATTAATTTCAAGGTGTGATCCATACTTTCGATCGTTTTAACTAATGAGTCCGAATTTGTTCCTTCCGCAGTAAAGCTGCGTAGAATTAAGTGTTCCTCCCGAAAATCGGTAGACTGTTAATTTGTTTTTCCCGCAAAGCAGATGATTTTATATTTTTGAATTTTATTTCCCGCAAAAGGCGGAGGTTATATATTTTGTCCCCAAAATAAGGGTTGATTTTAATCGAATTGAAGTGAATTGATAATTTATATGATTTTTTTATTTATATATGAAAAATAAGTAATTTTAAAGAAAGAAAGTGAAAAAAGTGATTTACCATATCATTAAAAAGGAATAAAAGTTAAAAAGAAGTTAAATTAAAAAAAAAAGAATTGTTTAAAGAAAATATTACTATAAAAAAGGTGATTATTATTATAAAAGAAATAAAAGTGATTCACTTAAAAGGGAAGACAGAGTGTTAAATTACAAACCTCTATCTCGTGATTATAAAAGCATTTTTTTTGTAATTGTCTTTACTGCAAATATCAGAGTTGATTAAAAGTTCAAAATCTGTGACCCCGATTTTTGAATATTAAAATCAATTTTGATATAATTTTGAATTAAGATAAGCAAAGAGTCTTATACTGAACATAAATAATTAACAAGAAGGAATAAAAACTATTGAAGAATAAAAGAAATAAAAGAAACAAGGAAGAGAAAATCTTGATAAGGAATATACTACAGGTATGAATCTGAGTGATTCACCTATAAAGAGTAACAGGAAACTTTTCTGTCTCTAATATAAATAAAAGATTTATAAGTTGGTGAGTTGATTATTCATTATTACATACTTTACACATTTATGCACTTTCACACATTACGATTTATATTAAAACATAACAATTATTATTTTATAAACAAAAAAAATATCTATTGGATATCATTAATGTTATATTATTATTACGCATAAAAAAAAATTTTCTACACGGAAAAAAAAAGTTCACGAATCTCTCGTGAACTAGTATATCACTTTTGGATGGGACACAAAATTCTTGAAAATCAACAAACACAGTTCGTCAAAATTTCATCAACTCCTTCACTAGAAACATAGAACGGTTTCCGACCTTTTCGTTAAAGTTAACGAAAAATTCGTGAACTTTTAAAAACTGCTAAAAACAAGAAAAAATAATTTCGAGACACTACTTTTTTATAGTATTTCACTTAATTTGATAACTTGACGCCTATTACGCACCCAACTACACAGAATACACAATTTTATCGCCATTAAAATTCGTAATTCGCTTCACGGGATTCGAACCTAGTACCTATACCCATAACATAATATTTCTAACAACTAACCGCCACGGCTAAATCTAGAGACATTGTCCTTCGACAAACGAAACGATTAGCTTTGTCTGCTGTAAAACTCAGGGCCGTGAAAAGTAGAAAAAGTCCCTTATCGTAACTTTTAATTAATTTTATGAATTATTTGTTTCACAAAGAAAATTAGCAAACAAAAATATTCACTAAGTAATAAAAAACACTGATTCTAAATAATAACTTTCATCAAAGAATTTGCCTGAATGTAAACACCGATGACACCGACTGAATGATGAATGCTTGATCAGCTATATTTGATGCGCATTACGAACTGCGCATACTACTGAAACTCGCGAGTTCACGATTTTTTCATCAACTTGTACCTCTACTTTTGACGAACTACTCATCCTTAACCAGTTCATCAAAAATTCATTAACTTTGTTTCAGTTTTTCGTTGACGTTCGCCATTTCTAATCAAAAGTGAATGAAAATTTTGAAATTTTGTGTCCCATCCAAAAGTAATATACTAGTTGACGAGAGATTCGTGAACTTTTTTTCTCCGTGTATTGTATTTTAAAAAAGGAATATTTCACAATACTAATCAGTGTTTTTTATTACTTAGTGAATATTTTTGTTTGCTAATTTTCTTTGTGAAACAAATAATTTATAAAATGAATTAAAAGTTACGATAAGGGACTTTTTCTACTTTGCACGGTCCTGAGTTTTACAGCAGACACAGCTAATCGTTTCGTTTGTCGAAGGACAGTGTATCTAGATTTAGCCGTGGCGGTTAGTTGTTAGGAATATTATGTTATAGGGTATAGGTACTAGGTTCGAATCCCGTGAAGCGAATTACGAATTTTAATGGCGATAAAATTGTGTATTCTGTGTAGTTGGGTGCGTATAGGCGTCAAGTTATCAAATTAAGTGAAATACTATAAAAAAGTAGTGTCTGGAAATTATTTTTTCTTGTTTTTAGCATTTTTTAAAAGTTCACGAATTTTTCGTTAACTTTAACGAAAAGGTCGGAAACCGTTCTATGTTTCTAGTGAAGGAGTTGATGAAATTTTGACGAACTGTGTTTGTTGATTTTCAAGAATTTTGTGTCCCATCCAAAAGTGATATACTAGTTGACGAGAGATTCGTGAACTTTTTTTTCCCGTGTATTACGGTTTTCTAACTGTTGTCACCTAATCCTTTTTTTACTTCTTTTAATTAAAATACCGTCTAATCGGGGTTATTGAATAATAATAAACCTAAAAGAGGGATCCACTACCTTTTGAATATAAATTTTGTTCCCGAAAAGCAAATAACGTTTACCTTGGGATGATAAATTTTGAGTCTTATTCTATTTAACCCGTTGAAATTATCTTCAATACAGTTAAAGTCGAATTTGCTCAAAATAAAGATTTGTTTTTATTTAATAATTAATCAAATTCATCTTTAACACTGAATGATGGTAAATTTTTATTTTTATATTAAATATATTACCGACGGAAAAAAATTTCCAGTACGATGACTTTGAGCTACACTTATTACAAGAAAAAGAGTTTTGTAAAAAAATAATTGAATTTTAGAAGAACTTTCCAAAGAATTATTTCAAATAATTGATTTAGAGATAAAGTTTTGTTGAAAATCGTAGGAAATAGTTGCACTCAAGAAAAAGTTATAATTGTAATTTTTAGAAATTATTAAAAGCCATAAATTTCACTTATTTTTCGTAAAAATTCATATTTTTCTCTAGAAAGAATTTTATCAGGGGAAATAATTTTAATATTAGTGAATTGCTAGGGAAATTGATAAACTGAAATTTGTGCGTCGAAAAGTATTTATCAATATGTAATTTTATTCAGAATTTCATCTGCTTTTTAATGAATTTTGTTTTTAATCGCTATCTACATTTGTGACTGAATTGACAGGTATGTTTCTCGATGATGCTCATAGTCATTGTACAGAAAATTAATCCGACGGTTCGTAAAAAGTCATATGCACGAATCTCGGCGTTTTTTGAGATTTTATTAAAAACAATTACAGGGTGCCTGTGGTCAGGGAATGTGAGAGAAATTTATTCAAAGTCAGGAATTTTTAAGTTTCACAAAAATTATATTCTTTTTACTAGCAAATGATACGCGCGGAATATTTTGTTGAATTTATTATTATTATGCAAATTACAAAACATTTTATTTTCAAATACGAATTTTTGAAAAATTTCAGATTCAAACTTTCAAAAAATTCAATTATTAACTAATTTAGAAACTAATTAATTATTCTTGTTTCAAAATTTTCAGTAAAAATCTTTGCACAAGAATTACATTATTTTCGCATAGACAATAACATTCTTTGTCAAAATTCAATTATTTTTATAAATAAAATATTTCAAAAATTAAATTAAATTATTTTTATAAATAATAAAATTGTACTGAAGAAATTTTATTTTCAAATTGAATTTTGAAAATAATTGAATAATTCTGAAGAAATCTATTATTTATGGACAATATTGAATTTTTAACAAGAAACACAAATCAATAATCTTTTTTTAAAGAATTTTATTAATTTTCAAAGTTTATTGAATTCCTGGGAAGAATTTTATTAATTTTAGATAATAATTGAATTTTTGTGAGGAATTTTATTAATTGTTGAAAATAATTGAAATCTCTCCAGAAATTTTATTATATTTGTGAAAATGTAATTAAATTCTTGAATAAAAAAAATTTTTAAAATCTTCAGAGAAATTCAATGACATAATTTCAAAAATAAAAAAATGAATAAATAAAAAATTATTAAAATTTTTTAGAAAGATTTCAATTATTTTAAAAAGTTAATAAAATTCTCCACAAAAATTCAATTATTTTCAAAAATTAGTAAAATTATTCGTAAGAATTCAATTCAAAATTAACAAAGAAACTCAATTATTCAAAAAAAAAAAAAATTGAAATAATTCTTCAAAGAAATTTAATTTGGGTTTTAAACATTTTTTAAATAATTCTTTGCGAGAATTTAATTATTTTCATAAATAACTAACTTCACACTGCGAACGGAACGAATGAAAAACCACAGAGATTAATATAGTTAATATTTTGAATTTTCAACGAACCAAATACTTTAATGGTGACAAATAAAGTGCTTAACTTTCCTATTACAAAATTACTTTTATATATTCACGAGCTCACATACTTTTTCTATCAAAAATTTGTTATGGAGAAGGGAGGGAAAAGGTCAGGGAATTTTTTATAGTACTTGCTGGACACCTTGCAATTATTGGAAAAACTTTGATCCATTGGAATTTCGAATTATTTTTTTTTGTAGAATATGCAACAGTAATTGTTTTGAATTGTAAATTTAATTTCTTTGTTTGCTTCGTAACTTTATTTATTTATAGACATGATACATTTTTTTAATAAACTTAATTTCTTTCACAGCAACTGTAAATACACCTACCGGTCCCTTAAAGCTGACAGAAGAAGCCAAGCATGCTGCAGATTATGCGCTGTTTAGAGACAGACTTTTTGACTCTGTCAACGGACAGGAATTAAACCCAGGCAAGCCACTGAAAGGTGTACTAACCAGTAATAGCGTTCACATCAAATTTTGGGATACAGCAAAACATACACTGAAAAATATGCGATATGTAGGCAAGACAACCGAAAAACCATTACCAAATCCTCCATGCTTAAGAGCATGGCCGTTGATTTTGGACGCACTGACGATAATTTGGGCGAGGGTAAAAGATCTTGGTTTTGAGTATTTAAAAGTAGGATTGCTAAACCAGGATGCACTAGAAATTTTTTTGGTTGCATGAGAAACCACAGTAGTCGTTTCGTAAAGTTAAACTGCTACCAAGCAGATAGAGTATTTAAAACTTTATTAATAAATAATTTAATTTCTTACCATTCCGTGGGGTTAAATTGTCTGCCAGATTACGGGAAAGGTCTTTTTGCTTTGCAAAGCCTTATTTTCACAAGCGAAGAAGAAATGAAGAAAATTAATGTGGGTTTATTTCAAGATGATGAACTACGTCACAGTGCTAAAAGAACGTAGAACAGAGGACATTACTTCTCTTTTGAAATTAAGAAAAAATTAGCTCTTACTTTCGCAAAAGAGTTACTCTCCAAGCATTGTCCATCAGATTGTGCGGAATGCCAAAAGAGTTTCTTTGAAACAGTAGACGGAGGTGTTCTGATGAACTCTGCTATGGATTATTTTGAAAGGGGTTTCGTCCAAGCAACATCAATTTGCTTCCGGGAATTACCGTTGATGTGCTTCCAGCGAAAAGTATCCTTTAAATTAAAGGACGTGCTGATAGGGAAAATTGATTTCGAGTGGGTCAAATGCAACAAACATCGAGACATTATTGGGAAAAAATTTCTGCTGATGATTATCAATCACTGCATTAATAGATTGCACGTTATGCAATCTTCTAGTCAATCTAAAAATTTTTCCGGGTCCTCCTTATCGCCCATGGTGGTGGTGATGGCCCTATTTTGGCCTATTTCCTGTCTTTTTTGAGTCGAGACTAGTCTTTGACCCGGAGTTTTTTTCAAAATTTTATCATCTACGACAACTTCACGGAAAAGATTGTGGGCGCGCAGCTATCTCACTTGTAGTTAGCGCTGCTGTACCTCACTGAGGGAGCTGACCGCTTCCACAAGGGGTATCAGGGCTCCCAAAGTGGAAGCAGTCAGCTCCCACAGGTGAGGTACAGCAGCGCTAACTACAAGTGAGATACCTGCGCGCCCACAATCTTTTCCGTGTTTGGCGAATCATTTAAAATCTGCACATTAAATAGCTGTGTATAAACAAGTGACGACTAGAATAATCCCAAAAACAAGTACTTTGAAAGGGTTACGACTCTTTTCGGTAGAGGAAGAAGTAGATATTCCATATCCTATAAATAATGAGGTAAGAACATATTTATTGTTACTTACCTAAAACACACAAACAAAAAATAAACACAATATATTTTAATTCAATTGCTTACATATATGGGTGATTCTCCGCGTAGTGAACAATTCAATGTCATTTATATTCACTGATCTAATACTACTACACTTTAATTGACTTAAAATATAAATAATTATTAATTTTATTGGGAAGTACACTACCGTCCAAAAGTATCCGGAAGATTACATTTGACTCTATAAAAAAACATGCCATCACTTTTTCATTCATATCTCGGAAATAAAAGGAGGTACAAAAAAACTTAAATATGGTTAGAAAGCTCATTAAATTCTGCGTAAAATAAGCCGTCTTTGACGTCATTTCGTTAATTATTTTTTGAGTTGTAGAGTGAGAAAGAAATAAAAAAATTATAAAATTTTCTCATTTTTGTCTCTTGACTTCAACCTTTTCAAAAATCTAGAAAAATTTAGATAAAATTTTTCTAAAAACACAGAAATCTTCGTTAGAATTTCAGCTTAAAAATAAGCCTTCGAAAATTAAAAAAGGTTCATCCGTCTTCGATATATCATTAAAAATGTAAAGCAGTGTTTCGACCGATTGCTGCATTGAAATTCAACTATGACGACTCGATTCTGGCTAAGCGCGGCAGCATAAGAGAGAAAACAGGGACGAATTTTTGCTGGAGAATAATAAATAATTATGTTTCACGAGTAATATAAAGAAACTCAAAAGTTTATCGTTCCCCCGCATGAATTCGTTCCTGTTTTCTCTCTCATTCGCTGCCGCGCGAAGCCACAATCGAGTCGTCACAGTTGAATTTCAATGCACCAATCGGTCGAAACACGGCTTTACATTTTTAATGATATATCAAAGACGGATTAACCTTTTTTAATTTTCGAAGACTTACTTTAAAGCTGAAATTCTAACGAAGATTTCTGTATTTTTAAAATATTGTATCTAAATTTTTCTAGATTTTTGAAAAAGTTGAAGTCAAGAGACAAAAATGAGAAAATTTTATAATTTTTTTATTTCTTTCTCACTCTACAACTCAAAAAATAGTTAACGAAATGACTTCAAAAATGGCTTAATTTACACAGAATTTAATCAGCTTTCTAACCGAATTTAAGTTCTTTTTTTACCTCCTTTTATTTCCGAGATATGATTGAAAAAGTAATGGCATGTTTTTTTATAGAGTCAAATGTAATCTTCCGGATACTTTTGGACGGTAGTGTACTTCCCAATAAAATTAATAATTATTTATATTTTACGTCAATTAAAGTGTAGTAGTATTAGATCAGTAAATATAAATGACGTAAATATGAAACAGAATGAAAATCGCTAATAAATTGTTTAAAAAGTCATTTTTTCTTGAGCGTCATGGTCTGGCCTTCTTGTCATGGTACGGCTTTTCTGTATTGAACAGCGTGTAACAACAGAGTGAAGCAATAATTGTTAAACAATTGTAATTTGTAAAATAACATACAGATAATTATTATTTCATTTGCCTGTAAATATAACAGGTGCTTTCATTTTACCATAACTGGATAGTATTGCCGCAAAGTATATACAGCTATATATAAAAATTATTTGTTTAAAAAATAGAAAAATTATAAATATTTTGTCCGGCCCACCACTGATATTTCATTTATAAACACTAAATTTGAAGATTCTATATTGACTTTTACTCAATTTGAAAAAAATCAGTAATAGTAATAACTAAATCGTGCTAACAAAAATTACCTTAGTGCCTAAGTGCTTCGTGTTCACCTCGGTCTTCTGTTTTATCCTCGTCACCTGGACCAAAGAATAAATGTTTCAACAATGTGTTTTCATTTGGAGGTAAAAATATTTTTTTTTTGCATTAATTTTATTCAATAAATTTTAATACATGACATTTCGATTTAATTTTTACAAATTAAAATTATTGTCATTGTACACCTATTGAGGTCTTTACTTTTAATTTTCTTAACCTCCTTATACACCTATTACATAAATTGATTTCATGGTCATAGTTTAAAAATTTAAACTGAAAACATTTTTTAAAAATGAAAAAAAAATGCAAAAAAACTATAACTAAATAAAAACATATCTATACGGACTTATGTGCTAAGCCTCTGACGGAAAGGAAAAATATTCCTTATTTACGGAAATTTTTAAGTGAGATATGCAGCGAATGGGGGATAAAATGTGATGCTGTTGTAACTAATGAAGGAGCTAATATTAAAGGCGCTGTAAAAGAAGAGTTTAGCTCATTGAAGCATATTAGCTGCATCGCCCACACTGTCAATAGCACACCTGATAGCGAAGAGAAGACCGATGACCGTTTAATTAATGAAGAAAATTCTGATAACGAAGATGTCATAATCAATGAATACGATTTAAAAAAATTAATCGTTTAAGTAAAGCGGATTGTTTGCTTTTTTCGATAAAGCGAAATTGGAACTTCAAAATTAGAAGCATTTCAAATACAGTCGGGTAAAATTGTTGCACTAAAATTAATTCAAGAAGTCTGAACACGATGGAATTCTTGCTATGAAATGCTGTAACGATTCCTTCTTTTGTCCGAGTTTGTTACCGTAATTTCACTTAAACTTCAAAAGCAATGATCCAGTAAATCGAAACCGTCGAATGTGTTAAATGCTGACTAGTGGAATCATTAACCCTCACAGGCTCGAGTTCGATTTTTGAAATGCGCGCACAAGGTGGGTCCGAGGGACCCGGATGTTTCAATGCAATAAAAAATGAAATTTAATAGCAAAGTGCTTCATATTTTCCATATTTAGTACAATTTTAATGATATAATTGCATAAAAAATTTTAAATATTAAAAAGTAATCAAGTTATAACTAAAATTTGTTTAATAAATTTCATGAGTCATTTTGAATAAATGGAACTACATACTTATTAAGCAAAATTTTCTTATTTGTATTTTTTGTTCTATTAAATTTACTGATGTATTAAGCATATGTTATCACTTATTATGTCAGTTATTGATAAAAATACCATAAATAAATCCAATATTGCATAAAAAATGGAAATTTAAAAAAAATTGTATAGCCCGGGTCCCTCGGACCCTGCTTGAGCCCTTACGTATGTTCGACTTACAAGGTAATTTTACCACAGTATTTAATAAATAAAAAATTGTTTATACTGGTGAAAAATGTGTGTTTTTACGTCCCCAAGCCTAATGTGAACTTGATTTTCCAATAATATTTTCTTAACTGGAAGTAGATCAAAAAAATTTCCCTCCGGGTCCGAGGGACCCGGCTCGAGCCTGTGAGGGTTAACAGAAATAAAAAATCTCTTAAAACCTTTGTGACAAGTAACAGTTGAATTATCGACAAATAAGTCAGTTACGCTAAGTAAATGCATTCCGTTAGTTAATGCCATAAAGAGGAAAAGTTTTCAAAAAATCTGCCCGCCCCCGGACGGACACATTCTTATTCGCGCGAGGGGCTAGCAAGTTTCAGCGCTCCTCGAAGCGCGAGAATATTGGTCGTCGCGCTTCGCGCTCTGAGGATTGTTATAAAACTCTGAGAATGTAATAAAAGAATTCAAAATTTTTTTTACTACTAAAATAATATAAAATTATTATTAGCTTTTTTTTCTTGGTTTTCAGTAAATTGGTACTTTTTTCCAACTACACCAAAAGCCTTTAATCTTTTCTTGTGGGGAGTTGTTGGCTCGACGACTCCCTTCTTGCTCTCACAGTTCATGACAACGATAAGGAACACGAAGTTTCCTCCCTATATAATGTATAAGCCATGACACGGTTTACGCGGTACGAACCAAATGTACGTATGTGTTCATATTTGGCCGTTTGGGTATAGCCCCAGGACCCACATTAAGTTGATAGGGGATAGCCCCAAGACCTCCGCTTGGTCCTGAATTTTCCAAATTTTGGGAAGACACTACCTTCTCTGAGACAAGCTTGAGTGTCTTGGCCACTGAATTAACGGAGGGGTGTAACCAATTACATGACACGTTTTTATTTTGGGAATCAGGCCAGTTGCAACCCACCAAACACAGTTACAGACCTGTTATAAATCAAGTTTTGCCATTCTAAATTTGTTTTTAAATGACAGCTGTTCAGTTTTGAATTTTAAATAATTTAAAATCTTATTAACCCCTTACCCCTTAACTGCCGGCTGAAAAACACTTAATGTGCCCAAAATGCCAAAAATAAAAAATCGTCCAATTTGTCTGAAACTTGTTACTCAGGGGTTTTCGGGGTCGCTGATTACGAATCTGATGTCGGTATTTTAAAATTCAAAATGGCGGATCCAATATGGCGGACGGCTTTTTAAAAATTAATCCAAATTATCTGAAATTTGTTACTCGGAGGTTTTTGGGGTCACTGATTACGAATCTGATGTCGGTTTTTTAAAATTCAAAATGGCGGATCCAATATTGCGGACGAATTTTTAAAAATAGATCAAAATTACCTGATATTTGTTACTCGGGAAGTTTTGGGGTCCCTGAGTACGAATATCATGATGGTTTTTCAAAATTTAAAATAGCGGATCCAATATGGCGGACATTTTTTTTTTAATTTTTGATTCGCTTGAAAATTATTATTAGGGGGTTTTCAGGGTCGCTGATGATGAATCCGATGTCAGTTTTTAAAAAATAAAAATTGCGGATCTAATATAGAAGACATTTTTATGTCAGTTTTTCAAAATTCAAATTGAAGGATCCATTATATTGGATATTTTTTTTTTAATTTTGGATTTTCTTGAAAATTATCACTCGGGGGTTTTCGGGGTCGCTGATGACGAATCGGATGTCTGTTTTTAAAAATTCAAAATGTCGGATCCAATATTGCGAACATTTTTTTTTTTAAATTTGTTTTTATTATAAAAGCAGAACAAATTTTACAAATGCCGGTTTCATAAAAGAGCTATAAAGAGCGTGCAAAAATTAAAATTCCATTGAAATGTCCTAACGCATTTCACCCTTCCAATAAGTTCATGGGTGAAGTGGATCTCCACGGTATGCCATATTGGATCCGCAATTTTGAATTTTGAAAAACTGACATCGGATTTGTCATCAGCGACCCCGAAAACCCCCGAATGATAATTTTCAAGCGAATCCAAATTTTTTTAAAAAAATGTCTGCCTTATTTGATCCGCTATTTTGTATTTTAAAAAATCATCATCATATTCGTAATCAGCGACCCCGACAACCCCTAAATAACAAATTTCATGTAAATTGGATTAATTTTTAAAAAAGTCATCCGCCATATTGGATCCGCCATTTTGAATTTTGAAAAACCGACATCATATTCGTAATCAGCGACCTCGAAAACCCCTGAGTAACAAATTTCAGATAAATTGGATCAATTTTTAAAAAAGTCGTCCGCCATATTGGATCCGCCATTTTGAGTTTTGAAAAACTGACATCATATTTGTAATCAGCGACCCCGAAAACCCCCGAGTAACAAATTTCAGGTAATTTGGATCAATTTTTTAAAAAGGCGTCCGCCATATTGGATCCGCCATTTTTAATTTTACAAACCGACATCATATTCGTAATTAGCGACCCCGAAAACCCCCGAGTAACAAACTTCAGGTAATTTGGATCAATTTTTAAAAAAGTCGTCCGCCATATTGGATCCGCCATTTTGAATTTTGAAAAACTGACATCATATTCGTAATCAGCGACCCCGAAAACTCCCGAGTAATAGATTTCAGTCGATTTAAGACATTTTTGAAATAAAAAAAGGTAAAGAGATAAAAAGGTAGCAAAGTTTTTAAAAAATTTGCTAAAAGTGTTGTTTTTAAAAATTTATAACATTTTTATAATTCATTGAATTTAAAAACAAAAACGTGTGTCGCATTCTGCATAGCGTTGACTTTTAAGAAATCATTTTATTTTTAATTTTCAGCTAGTTTTGACTTTTTTACATCAATTTTTATCATGGCAAAGATTGGCAGTTTTCCGGCAGTCATAGCAAAGTCTGAAATGGCAAAGATCTTTGCCATCGGCAGTCAAGGGGTTAACAGTCCATGGCCCATATGTGGCCACGAAAAGTCGTGCCACCTTTACGTCTGTGGCCATATATGGCCATTAAAAAAAATACTAAACATGATTTGATTTTAGTAGCGAAGTACATACTACTATTTTTGGGGTCGCTGAATCCGAATCTGAAGTCAGATTTAAAAAACTCAAAATGGCGGACCCAAAATGGCGACTTCAAAAAATAAATAAATTTCAAATTCGCTTGAAACTCGTTACTCGGGGGTTTTCGGGGTCTCTGATTACAAATATGATGTCAGATTTTCAAAATTCAAAATGGCTGATCTAATATGGCGGATAATTTCAAGATTGATGCGATTCGATTAAAATTCGTTTCTCGGGGGTTTTTGGGGTCGCGGAATTTGAATTTAATGTTCGTTTTACAAAATTCAAAATGGCGGATCCTATATGGCGGATAATTTCAAAATTTATGTGTTTCGATCGAAATTCGGTTCCCGGGGTTTTTCGGGGTCGCTGAATTCGAATTTGATGTTCGTTTTTCTAAATGCTTAATTGTGGATTCAATATGTCGATCAAATTTTTTGAATGTTGACAAATTTGTCTAAAATGTTTACTTAGGGGTTCTTAAAGTAACCTCATATTTTTCGCATCAATCTTGAAATCACCCGCCATATTGGATCCGCCATTTTAAATTTTGAAAATCTGACATCATATTTGTAACCAGAGACCCCAAAAACCCCCAAGTAACGAGTTTAAAGTAAATCTGAAAAAAAAATTTTTGAAGTCGCCATTTTGGGTCCGCCATTTTGAATTTTTTAAATCTGACTTCAGATTTGGATTCAGCGACCTGAAAAACCTCCGAAAAATGAATTTTCCTTGAAACGCTTTAATTTTAAAATTATCCACCATATTTGGTCGCCATATTGGATCCGCCATTTTGAATTTTCAAAAACTAACCTCAAATTAAAATTCAGCGACCCCAAATACCTTATATATGATGAAATCATATTTTTTTGTAAATTTTTTTTTCGGACTGTTTTTAGACCACAAGCGATTTTCAACTGGACTCCAAAGAGGTTAATTATTCTACTAATTTAATTAATTAATTAATTAAGTTTAATCAAGATGCAGAGTATACTTTGCAGAGGATTTCTTTTCCATTTTTTGGAACATAACAATAAAAATTTCTCGTTCCTTGAATTGGGCAAGCTTGAGAAAAAAGGTTCCTTAGACGTTTCTCGTTTAGTTTATGTTCATCTGTCCTGCAAAACATCATTGTAATGTTTTCAACCGTTTTCAATGACCATTCATATAATTGTCTTGCTGTTGAAATCATACTTTTGAAAAACTTGCAGATTTGTTAAAAATTTCTCGATGAAATCATCAGCAGTATCGGTTAAGGTCTGATTCATGATTCTATCAGTTGAAAAGTTGAAATCCAACTTTCATATACAACCGAACTGATAAAATTATCGTCAAACAGGTTAATTAACACATCAATCAATTTTTCAACACCAGTGCACTTGTCACAAAGAAGGAGGTTACATGAAGGAGAAGAAGAATCACAGACCATGAACTTTAAGATGTCTTTATAAGAACCAAGAAATTACAATTTAGATTCTGTTTTTGATAATTTTTTCAATTCTGCACCATTTATCATTAGTTTAACATTTTGATGTATTTTACAAACACAAGTGCCATTACTGCCTGCAAGGACGCATTCTTTGGGCCTAAGAATACTAAATTTAGTTAAACTAATTTTGTATTCTGGATGCTTTTCTTGAAAAAGTGAATAAATTTCTTTTAAGGGGTTGAACCACTCTAGAGCGTCAAAAAGAGGTTCTAATTTTAACATTTTCATAAAAGAAAAGTTTAAAAGTAATGAAAAATATGTTTACATATCTCTATCAGATACACTTTAAAGAGAAAAAAATATACTTTATAAATTTTTTTTGTTTAAAAACAGCAGATGTACATGTACGTGATGGAAACCCTTTGTAAAAAGAATTCATTCGCAGCCGGAAAGGTTTTTGGTACAATTTTCATCCTGGAACAGAAAACAAATTTTTTTCTATTTTTACATCTCAAAAGCTAGAGAAAGACGTAGGGGATTTTTTTAAATCGATTTTTGCAAAAATGGTGAACATTTTATGGAAAAACTGAGTTTTTGACTGAAAAAAATAGGCATTAAATTGTTTATAACTAAAAAAATATGCAACATAAAAAAAATCCCCTACGTCTTTCTCTAGCTTTTAAGATGTAAAAATAGAAAAAAATTTGTTTTTTGTTCTAGGATGAAAATTGTACCAAAAACCTTTCCGGCCGCGAAGGAGTTCTTTTTACAAAGAGTTTCCATCATGTTCATGTACATCTGCAGTTTTTAAACAAAAAAAAATTTATAAAGTATATTTTTTTCTCTTTAAAGTGTACCTGATAGAGATATGTAAACATATTTCTCATTACTTTTAAACTTTTCTTTAAAAAAAAATGTTGAAATTAGAACCTCTTTTTGACTTCATTCTTTACAACGGAAGGATAATCTTTTTTCCCCGGTAGTATTCTACTTATGTCAGGATTATAATAAAAGTTTTCCACGAGTTGTTGCAATTCTTGACTTACTGGATGCCCTTTATAAGCATCTGGAGAAGAACCAATTCCTTCTTTTTCATGCAGGTGAAAAGCTTTGCTTGCCAGTGAATATGATACATGTCTTCGTCAAACACCTTCCTTATAATAGTGAATCAAGAGCTTCTCTAATTTCTTTTATTTTATCAATCTGAGAAACTTTTGAACGAAGATCATTACGTTTATAGATAGATGAAACCCCTAAAATCAAAAGTAATTTACTCAAATTTATATAGCTTTCGGTTTTTAATAAGTCTACATTAAATTCATCAAAGTTTTCATTTATTTTATTTAAGGTTTCAGGTTCTTGCATCTCAATATTTTCTATATCGAAATTTTCCATTTCTGTCTCTTTCAATTCATCTGGAATTTTTTCAGTAAACATATTATCTGTGTTAAGTTTTCCTGAAGAATGCAATGTGAAGAATTTTCCTCATCCTCCTTTTTATTCAATTCTAGTCGACAAGAGTCACATTCTAAATTTCCTAATTTTATGTTTAAACTTTTGACTAAACTAGTGTCTAAAACACGAAGTTTCTGCAAGTCTACAACTTTCATATGCTTTTTTTTCCTCAATGGATTCAATTCAAATAAAAAAATTAACTAATTATAATAAATAATTAACACAACTTTCTTAAAGCCTACTTATATGTATACTAAGTCTTAGTCTAAATAAAAAATAAAGAAAATAATATTAACCCCAAAATAAAAAAACGCTGAAAATTAAATCAAATAAACAAAGAACTTATATACTAGATTACGTTAACTTCTCAACTGGAGACTCACTGGGTACGCAAAATGTCGTAGTCAGGGGGATGTAACAGTTAAGTAACAGATCTAGAACATGGTAACAAAGTGACATTTCACTTGTTGTTAACTTGGTAATTGGTTCCTTCACCCTATTCGAAAAATTAATTTCAAATTTCACCTTTTATTAACTAATTCTATTATAATGATCGGCAAATTATTTTTAAAGTTAGACGTCCCGTAAATGTGAATAAAAATGTCATTTTTTTGAGAAAGGCGCGTCTTAATTAAAAAATTATAAATAACTACAAATTTAAGGAATGTAGAAGAATTGTGAATTGCAATTACAGAAATAGATCCTAATGTAATTTCCCCCCTTAAGTATACAAAATGACTTAAAATGTAAATTGGATATGTAATATGAAGTTAAAATTTTTAAATATCCAGAGTCATTATTATCTACATAATTTTGGAAATCTATTTAAAATCCTTTCTTCGACGATTGTGTTGCGAGCGTCACGCGATTTTTTAATTGTCTGACAGAAAAAAGCTGCCTCAACATTGTTTCAGTGTGAGCTTTTTCTTTTTACACTTCAGCAATGAAAGCAGACAAGGTTGCATGGTTACGCCCATCAACCACTTGGAAATTATTATGTCACCCTTCCGATGCATTGTTCGTTCGCGACTAATTTTGAAGAACAGTTTCACAGTGGTTCTGAATTTTCAAAAGGTACCGTGCTGCTTGTTCTCTTCTTCTTCCTCGAGCTAGTTTATCATAAATATAGGTTATTTATTTTTAGTGGACTATTTTTAATAGGTTAATTAGAAATTTTTAAAAGGTTAGTATTAGTTATATATGTCATAGTTATTATCTATTAACCTACACTTCACAAAACACAAAACAGGACCTTTTAGAAGTCATTTTAACAATATTTTATATATGTGACTGTCCACGACAAAACACGGCTTAGGTCCAAAAAATCAATTTTGAGTTTTTTATGGTAATCGGCAGATTTTATGTTGCTTTTTCAAATGCAAAAGTCAAGAGTTAAAAATATTAATTACTTTCGACAATATATCGTTTTAAAGATGGGTATGTCAATCGTAGTACTTCAATCGCTCGCCCTGTGAAATTTACGTTTGGGAGCTAAGCCGCGTTTTCTCGTGGACAGTCACATATAGATATTTTTAAAAAATTTGAATAACTTTTTAAATAATGAACCAAAACAATTTGAAACAATCTTATTAACAGAAAAATAATTTTTAAAATTCAAACATACATATTATATTTTTATTAAATCCTCTTGAACAATGTACATTATATCATTTTTCATATATGTGTCATTCCTTGTCAAGTGAGCCACCCCTCTGTCCAAAATAGGTTTTAATTAAAAATTTTTTCAAAATGTGGAAAATTTATGTTGAATAAATACCTTTCGAATCTTAAAAATCGATTGAATTTGATCGAAACATGTTACTTAGAGGGTTTCAGGGTCGCTGATTACTAATTTGTAGTCATATTTTCATAATGAAAAATAGCGAATACATTAAAATTATGTAGATACATTTTCAATTTGGGGCACAAGGCATTCAAAAGGTATTTATTAAACATAAATTTTCCACATTTTAGAAAATTGTTTAATAAAAACCTATTTTGGGCAGAGGGGTGGCTCGCTTAACGTGAAATGACACATATTTTTTTAAATAGTTTTTAGTCCTACAAGGGAAGTTATAAAAAAAAGTTAAAACTATGTCCAACCCTGACAACTCTCCCCTAAGTACTTATCTTAAATTAAAAAGTTACTTACACCTACACAGAAATAGGCGTCTTAAAACCACAACAGAAAATACAAAAATATAAATTTTTAATTTTGACACTTTTCTTTCGAGAGTACCTATATAGATAAGTACGAATGTTTTGATATGTTTTTTGTATTTTTATCGCATAGAATTTTGGACTCAGCTTTGATCCGTTTGACGTAAAATGTCCCAGGTCTGAAAATTTTTAAAAAGCACATGATAGAAAAAACTAAGAGTTTGAAAAAAAGCATAAAAAATTAGTTTTCTTATAGAAAACCTATTGGAGACATGCTAAAAAGGCTTTCAAGGTCAACTTGAAATAAAACAACTTTTTTTTCATCACCAGCTTATAGCTCGTGAAAAACCCTTTAACCCCTTAACTGCCGGCTAAAAAACACTAAATGTGCCTAGAATGCCAAAAATAAAAATTCGTCCAATTTGTCTGAAACTTGTTACTCAGGGGTTTTCGGGGTCGCTGATAACGAATCTGATGTCGGTATTTGAAAATTCAAAATGGCGGATCCAATATGACAGACGGATTTTTAAAAATAGATCAAAATTACCTGAATTTTGTTACTCGGGGAGTTTCGGGGTCCCTGACTACGAATATGATGTTGGTTTTTCAAAATTCAAAATGGCGGATACAATATGGCGGACATTTTTTTTAAATTTTGTATTCGCTTGAAAATTATCATTAGGAGGTTTTCGGGGTCGCTGATGATGAATCCGATGTCAGTTTTTAAAAATTAAAAATTTCAGATCCAATATGGTATACGTTTTTTTTTAATTTTGGATTCGCTTAAAACTTGTCACTAGGAGATTGTTGGGGTCGCTGATGACTATTTCTATGTCAGTTTTTCAAAATTCAAAATGGAGGATCCATTATATCGGATATTTTTTTTTTAATTTTGTATTTTCTTGAAAATTATCACTCGGGGGTTTTCGGGGTCGCTGATGACGAATCAAATGTCTGTTTTTGAAAATTCAAAATGTCGGATCCAATATGGCGGACATTTTTTTTTAAAAAATTTGTTTTTATCATAAAAGCAGAACAAATTTTACAAATGCCGGTTTCATAGAACATCTATAAAGAAAGTGCAAAAATTGAAATTCCATTGAAATGTCCTAACGCATTTCACCTTTCCAATAAGTTCATGGGTGAAGTGGATCTCCACGGTATGCCATATTGGATCCGCAATTTTGAATTTTGAAAAACTGACATCGGATTCGTCATCAGCGACCCCGAAAACCCCTGAATGATAATTTTCAAGCGAATCCAAAATTTAAAAAAAAATGTCTGCCATATTGGATCCGCTATTTTGAATTTTGAAAAATCATCATCATATTCATAATCAGCGACATCGACAACCCCCGAGTAACAAATTTCAGGTAAATTGGATCAATTTTTAAAAAAGCGATCAGCCATATTTGAGCCGCCATTTTGAATTTTGAAAAACCGACATCATATTCGTAATCAGCGACCTCGAAAACCCCTGAGTAACAAATTTCAGGTAATTTGGATCAATTTTTTAAAAAGTCGTCCGCCATATTGGATCCGCCATTTTGAATTTTCAAAAACTGACATCATATTCGTAATCAGCGACCCCGAAAACCCCCGGGTAATAGTTTTCAGGCGATTTTAGACATTTTTAAAATAAAAATGCATTGTATTGTCCATGGCAAAGATTTTGAAAAATTTGCTAAAAGTGTTGTTTTCAAAAATTTATAACATTTTTATAATTCATTGAATTTAAAAACAGAAACGTGCGTCGCATTTTGCATAGCGTTGACTTTTTAAAAATCATTATATTTTTAATTTTCAGCCATTTTTGACTTTTTTACATCAATTTTTATCATGGCAAAGATTGTCAGTTTTCCGGCAGTCAGAGCAAAGTCCGAAATGGCAAAGATCTTTGCCATCGGCAGTCAAGGGGTTAAAAATCACTATTCATACATTAAATTTGATTAATTTTACTTATCAATATATTAAATCGAAAAAAAGATATTTTCAAAAAAGTCAAAATTTTGAAACTCCATAACTCAAAAAACTTATATTCAAACTTCTTCTAATAATAGTAACATTTTAGCAAAGTTTCGAAAAAATTCATTTTTTAACCTGGGCAGTTGAGGAATTTTGCCCCATATACTAGACATTAAAATTTGTAAAAATAATAGCTATTTTTATTTTTAACAAAAAATTTGAATTTCGTATTTTTTGAAGTCTTATATCTTAACACTTTGAAATAATTATTCCATAATAAAATATGTATCAATTGGCATAGAGTTTTACTTTCATCAATTATTTGAAAACAGCAGTATGAAAATTATATTCATGTCATGTGAACTTTTTTTGCTTTTTTAAGAAAAAATTTCCGGAGTAAAAAAAAATTTCCGGAAAAATTCCTATATTACATACGGCAGTGGATTTTTGAAATCTAGGTTGCAATAAAGAAACGTAATTGCAGGAGTTAGACAGGTGGCTCCCTGCAGTGACTCGAGGTAGGACTCCAACAACAACCCTGTCACGTTCCACCCACCTCCAGCGAACCCCACCGAACTGCTAACTCTTAACCCATGTCTCAACCCCTCTGTTGGCTTAGTATCAGCGCTTCTGCCGCTTCAGATATTTCTGTTTGAATCCGCGCACTATCCTCACCAATGTTTCATATCGTTAAGCTCATTCTATCCGCAAGCGAATTATTTCTCGATGCCAGCTCTACTTTTTTTTAAACCCAAAAAGTTCATGTTTGCTCATTTTCCTTTAATTCTGACATTGTGTTTCAAATGTTTCTGCTTGCTAAATAAATGAATTAAAACACTGAAAGGTGCGGAAAGCATCCACGACCCTGAGCAAAAATTCAATTTCAGAAAAGCTGCAAAACAGTGATAGTGAGGAAAAAGTGAAAATTAAAAAAAAACTGCTTCTCTAAGGGAATAATTAATTTTAAGTGTCAACTTTTTTATAAATATGAAGAATAAAAAAATGCAACGAAAGTGAAAATTATCATATCGTTTATGAATTATGAACTTAAAATTTTGAAGGAATATTCGATAAAGGAAGAATTAAAAATTTTATAAGATTTTTTTTGTTTTAGTAGAAAAGTTCAGGAATGCCGATGGAAACAGTTAATCGTTAAAAAGTTAATAAATGTTTTGTCAAATTTTCCGTTTTAAAGTGATATGTACCATTGATACTGAATGAACAGCTTGTGAATATAATTATATTTTGAAGATTTTTTAGTGACTTCGAGTGACCTATTCACCAATAACTGCCGGTTCAACTGATACGTGACAGATTTTCCTGAGTAAGTATTAATTAACATTTGGTGATTCAAATGTTAGCCACTTAAAGCTTTAAAGTTTTTCTCTTTAAAAAATAGAAAAATTTTCTTTTACACTCATTTCTATTATTAAATTCAAATACTTTGTTATTACTTGTAATTCAAGATACTTTTTCATACAAAAAGTAATGGCTCTTATATTTCTGAAGCAATAAAACATTTTCGAAACTAATGTGGAACATTAATGAAGTTCTTAAATTATTGATATGATAAATAATTACTAATATATTTCTCTTCAATTCATTGTAATAAAGATTATTTTTGTAAATAATTAATAAACGAGCTATTTCTGTGACACAGCAGGTATTCGACAATATAATATATCAAAGTGACACACAATATAAAATAAAACATTAGTTCATTTTTGTAGAATTTTCTCAATCTTTTCTCTGACAAAAGAAATATAATTAGATTTTGTGTTATTTTCTTCTCATAAATGAAAGCATTAATTAAATAAATGTAAGAGAAGAATAATTTTAATTAAAATAGAATTTTTATTCTTTTTCATAAAATTCTTAAACTGAAATGAATTTTTTTTGGGATTAGAATATTAATTAATATTTTACATCATAAAAGAATTTTATGATGTAAAATCCTTTGTTGAATTTTGAGATTTGTGAAAATGTCAAACTAAAAGATATGATATGCGGAAAGAGAAAGTGAAATGAAAACGTTTTTGGCTTTTAGCCAACAGCGATGTTACTATCAATAAGAAACCTTCTGGTTGAGTTCGGTTTCTCAAATGCAACAACTTCGAAATCTATTTTTGAATATAAAAGAAAAAAAATAGTTGCCATCTCTTTTTTTACGATATCAGCATAACTTCATTCATCTTCAAAGCACAAAAGAACAAATGTCAAATCGTTGAAAATTAATGTCTTCACGGCGCGATAGCCATCATTCCGTTTACTTATTTTATTTTTCCTTATATACAATTATTATAAGAGCAATAACAGAAACTTTTCAATCTTTTAAATTAAAAATTAAAATCATTCAAATTCACTTATGCTTTCAAATAAATAAAAAAATAATTTAACTCTTTTTTTATTTAAATTAATTGAGAACAATTGAAATCTATTTTAGAAACGATTCGAGTGTTATGTTACTGAAAACAATGCACTTATACATTTTTGCAACGTTAAAAAGTTATTGCAGAATGTAATTCAAATGTATGAAAATATAAACGTTGTATCGTGACAAGAGGATTACAATTATTTCCAGGAGATTGAGCTTTCTATCTTTCCGAAACCTTTCATGTGATGATAAATGGAGATTGTAAATTACTCTTTCAATGCCTATTTTTTGTCACATTAGAAACTGTTTGCCTATGTAAAAAATCATTATTTTTTAATGGCTTACGTATATTAGTGACCCATAAATTAATAAAACATTCATTACCTACATATAGAAAAAATAAATTGATTATATGACATTTAATGCAATATGAATTTTCAAACAGTTATCAAATTTTTAATATATAATGTGTATATGAAATCTTTTCTTTGTGTCCCAATTTATATAAAAAAATAAAATTGCAAATATCTAGTAACCACGAATTCTAATACAAAACCATTAATTTTTTCTATTTCTGACAATAATTTCTATTTAAATAACTTATAATTCTAAAAGAACTATCATAAAATTTTTACTTCGAAAAGAGTTGCGTTTACAATTTTTTTTTATAAATAGATGAATATCAAAAGGTTTGAATTTGAAATTTTAGAAAATTTCAATTTTAGATGAATTTAATTAAAAACTAGCAACAAATCGCGCGGCTAACTTCTTACTACCTTTTTTAAATAAAATTAGCAATTTTAAAAATAATAAAATAATAAAATTTGAAAATTTTCTAATTTAAATTTTTGTTGAAAATACTAAAAAAATTCAATTATTTTGTAGAACTTACAAATAATTGCAAAAATTCTTTAAAAAAAATAAAATTCTTCTTATTAAATTCAACTATGTTCAAATCTTGAAAAAAATTCTCGTAAAAATCCCAATTATCTTTATAAATAACAAAATTCTTCTCCAAAGTTTAATTATTTCCAGAAATTTTTCTAATTTTAATGATTTTCAATATCTACGATTTTAATAAAATATTTTCCAAAACGAATTCAATTATTTAAAAAAAATTTTAATTTGAAATTTTAGAAAATGACAATTTAGAATGAATGCATTAAATAATAAAAATTTCAGAGGAATTCTATTATTTACAAATTTTTTATAAATTTCTTCGCAATAATTCAATTATTTTCATGAACAATAAAATTTTTCGAAGAAATTCAATTAGTATCAAATTTTTTGATACAATTCTTTGCAAGAATTCAATCATTTGCAAATGTTTTATAAATTTTTTCGCAATAATTCAATTATTTAACAAAAAAATAAATAAAAGTTCTTCATAAGAATTCAATTATTTTTGAAAATTTTAATAAAATTCGTTGCAGAAATTCAATTATTTTTAAAAAGTTTGATAAAATTCTTCGAATCAATTCAATTATTTTAAAAAATTTTGAAAAAATTCTCGGCAATAATTTCAATTATTTTCAAAAATTTTCCTCAATTCAATGATTTTTATAATATCTACTAAAATTTTTCAAAAGAATTCAATTATAAAAAATGTTATTGAAATTCTGCGCAAACATTTAATTATATTCATAAAATAATAAAAATTTCACAAGGAATTCAATTATTTTCATAAATAATAAAATTTTTTAAGGAATTCAATTATTATTTTTATAAAAAATAATTAAAAATGATGAAAATAATTTTGATGAAGTTACAGTAACAATATTCTTATAATGTAAAATAATGATTTTATCTCTCGGTCATCTTTAATTTATTAGAAAACATGAAGAAATCGATCACTGAGCAATTGATATCTTCATGTTTTATAAACAATACTTTTATAAGTTGTTTAATTTAAAAAAGGTTTTAATTTTGAATTTTTGAATGTCTTAATTCCTGTGGAAAACCGTGTAGAAAAATTTCTTGACGCTAGCTAGCAGTGCTAGATACATGGTAAATTTACATGCAGTCTAGCGCTGCTAGCTAGCGCCACGAAATTTTTCTACACGGAAATCCTTTTCCAAAAATAAGATTAAAACTAGGAATTGTGCAAATATTTTTTTTCTTTTTCTAAAACAAAATAATAATTTTCTTTAAAAAATTGTGGTTCAAAAAGAAAATAATGGAAAATAAATAAATTTTCTATTTCTTAATCACAGTTGTTTAATAATTTTCTAATTTTTTCTAGAAGTAAAGAACAAAAATAATTTCAATTTGACAAAACAAAATATTTAACAAAATTTTAGTCTTTTAATGAAAAGAAGTAAAAAAAATTCTGATGATTTCCATTTTCTATCCAAAGTTAACAAAAAACAAAAGTATAAACAAAAGACAACTTCAGAATGTGAGGGACAGAAAAAGTGAATGAAAGAATGAAAGAACATTTAAATTAATATAGTTAATTAATTAATAGTTAATTTTTAAAAACTTAGATTTTTGTAAAATTCAAATTCTTTTGAAATTAGTTAAAATTTTTAATTATATAGTTAATTAATTATTAAAAATAATGGATTTATAGAAGAATTTTAGACAAATTTTAGAAAAATTTAATTTTGGAGATAAGTTACAAGTGATAGCAGAAATTCAATTATTTTCAAAATTAATAAAATTCTTCGTAAAAATCCAATTATGTTAAAAATTTTTTTAAAATTTCTCTTTAAAATTTCAATTATTTTTATAATTAATAAAATTCTTCTCCGAAATTCAATTATTTTCAAAAATTTTCCTCATTTCAATGATTTTTAATATTTCCCAGTGGGCAAAAAACCATCATTGTTTTAAAAACGTTCCAAAAACGTTTTTAGAACGTTTCATGTCTGCTAAATAATGTTCCAAAAACGTTCCATTGCTTTTAAAACGTTTTAGAACCATATAACGTTTTTGTGACGCTATTTAGCAGACATGAAACGTTCTAAAAACGTTTTTGGAACGTTTTTAAAACAATGATGGTTTTTTGCCCACTGGGTTACTATTTTATATAATGAACTTTTCCTATTAATTTCAATTATTTAAAAAACATTTTAATAAAATTCTACGCAAACATTTAATTATTTTAATAAATAATAAAAATTGATTTAAAAATGATTTTTAGTTAAAATCTTAATAATTGTATATATATATCATGAATGTTTAGAAATAATTGAATTTTGAAAAGGTTTCAAATCAAAATCTTTGAAATAGAAATTTTTCATAGTTTATACTAATAATTATGTAGAATTAATTTTTTTAAAATAGTTTATTTGAATTTATTTAAAAATTATTTGAAGTTTTTATTTTATTTCTCCATATTTAATTGGAGAATTTCTGAATAATCGAAATTTTCTAAAATTGAATTGTAAACAAATGGATTTGAAAATTTTCAAAGATATTTTTTAAAAAATTATTAAAAATAATTGATTTGAAGAAAAATTTTTGTTAGAAATTCTATCAATTAATAATTGAGGGTCCCAATCAAAGAACCGGTTATAATTTTTTTAAGCTCAAAATCATTGCCCTGTAAGTCAAAAATTAAACTGTTTTTAATACCAATTTTTTGGGAAATATTTTTGTAATCTTTATACAAATACGAAATGTTTTTAAGAAATTGAAATTTTAAATCCTTTTTTTTATTTAGAGGTCGAGAATTTTGAGTCTTAAAAACAAAATTAAATTTTTGTGGCAACCTTGGTAAGGTTAAAATTACTCATTAAATATAAATATTATTTATACAACTCAAGACATTTAGGACCAGTTTTACCAATACTGATTAAAAGTTAATTGATGATTATAAATCCTCAATAAGCCAATCATAAGCCGTTAAACTGGCTTTAATCATTGATTAACTTTTAATTGAGGTTGCTGGAATTGGCCCTTAGAATGTCTGAATACGTCTGAAATGAAATAAGGACGTGACATTTCGTAAAGTCTTCTTTTCACTTTTCTAACATCGTTCTTTAAATATAAATTATAAATGCTTAAAATCGAATCCAGAAAAAAGAGCATTAAAGAAAATATCAGAAAAGCAATTAGATGCTGAAAAAAGGTAGCAAATATATCCTACCAAAGCAAAAAGACTGGTAACCCAAATTCTATAAACTAATACATTCTGAGTAATGGAAGTTTAATTGAAATTTGATTACGTAATGTATATTTGTGTTTACAGAATATATATATATATATATATATATATATATATATATATATATATATATATATATATATATATATATATATATATATATATATATATATATATATATATATATATATATATATATATATATCTCAAAGTAAATTTATTCGAATGAAACCACGTGCATTCTTCTGACAAGCGTTATTTGTACTTGTTTCGGTACGCGCTCTATCTCTTAAACGACTTAAATGGACAGCTTGACTACTATTATTTACATACTGCTAACATGCAGCAGAATTCTCTGCGGTTTATCGATTTCTAGACATCCATGGCACTAGTACGATTCAATTTAAGTATATAATAGGCATAGTAATAGGATTCAATTTTCACTCTAATTTGCGTGCGAAAGCCCACGAGCGAGACTTGTCGCACAATATACGTCAGAACAATTTCAAAAGCAGAACAATAGAGCATAAATAAATTTATCAATCAAAGTCAAATAATTATATTCATAATAAAGAAAAGTATATTTTCAGTGAATTTCAAAGAAAAAATTATGTCTTTTATACAGATAATATAAAAATTAATTTATTTGTTCAGGTCCATCAAATAAAAAATTTACTGGTTTAAAATTTTTTTTTCATTATGTTAAGATTTAAAAATATTTACTTATCGTATTCTTCTGTACTTCTATAATTTATTTAATTCGAAGGATTTAGTCATAGGACCGGAAAATAAGACTTTCTTGAAACTTTTGTTAAAAAATGTTGAAGTAATTTCAAAAGTATCATTATCATCTTGTAGAGCATTAAAAAACTCTTCGATTTACCTACTTTTGAACCTAATTCGATTATAAATTTATCTTGAAATTATTGGTATTTTAAAAACCAAAAATTGTGGAAAATGCCATTTTCTCAACTTTTTTGTTTGAAAACTTTTCTTTAACTATTAAACTATTATAACTATCTCATGAAATGGGCACCAAAATTATAACAAATATAATATTGACACAATATTGATCTCAAATTTTGTACTATTCGGGAAAGTATATCTATTTTTAAAATCTAGAAACCAATTTTCTTGAATCGTTTATCGATTTTTAAAAAAAGTTATGCAGATTTGAATTTTTGTCATTTAGTCATATATATATTTTTGCTGCGGTTTATGAAAAAAGAGAAACAATAAAACGATGACACAATTTCTTATATTTCAAATAAATTGCAGGAAAATATGTTAAACTATTTTTTATAAACAATAATTTTTCGTAATTCAAGTAATTTTAAAACAAGTTTAAAATTAATTTATCATAAAAATTAATTTATCACAATTTAGAAGTTTTCTAAGTCGCACAGTGGGCGAAGGTGGCGAAAAAGCGTCCGAAATTATTTCTCCGGCGTAATTTTTTTGCATTTTAATACCCTTGGGCTTAAAATATAGCTTAAATGTAGGAATATAAGACATAGATGCTACATTTTCCACTTAACCTTTAAACTGCTACCTACGTGCTGAAAAATCACGCTCAGTGCTATACCCCCGGTCTGTCAGACCGGTATATTTCCTTTTTTACGGTTATTTAGTAATTTATAATTTTCTAAAGACAACTATATTGCAGGGCTCGGATTGTGCGACTTTTTCGACTTTTCTAAGGAAATGTGACTTTTTTCGACTTTTTTGTGAAAAAATGCGACTAATCGACTTTTTCGAGATTTTTTAGTTCGTTCCAAAAAAAGCGCTCATTCAAAAATTGGCAACTTCTCGCACTCGTTATACGAACGATATTTTTCATAACAAGGTGCAAAAAAGTGCCCTTTTTAGCACCGCGTTATGAAAATCTTTTTTCATAACGCGGTGCAAAAAAGGGCACTTTTTTGCACCTTGTTATGAAAAATATCGTTCGTATAACGAGTGCGAGAAGTTGCCAATTTTTGAATGAGCGCTTTTTTTGGAACGAACTGTAGGCGAAGCTTCGCTTCGCCTACAGTTTGTTCCAAAAAAAGTGCTCATTCAAAAATTGACAACTGCTCGCACTCGTTACGAAATATACTATTTTGTAAACAATATTGTTCACAAAATCATTCTTCTCTTTAGGGAAAAAAACATAACATGTTATCTCGTTTCTTAATATTTTTGTAGGAAATTCTCAATTTTCATAAGGAAACAATTTGCATCATTTCTATTTCTTAATTACAATTGCTTTAATAAAATTTAAAGTTTTTTAAAAATTAATGAAAAAAAATGTTTATAAATTCTATTTGTCAATTAGAAAGTGAAACTTTTAAAATTTTTAGAAAATTGAAGGAAAAAGTTTCAGTCAAAAAAATGATCTGTTACATTTATTTACAAATTTCTTTCAAATTTTTCGAAAACATCAATAACTTCTTTTTTAAATAAATATTTCATTATTATTTTTCCATAGGAAATAAAATTCTTCAAAAGATTCAAATTCAAACCTTTTTGAAATTAAACAACTTATAAAAAATTGTTATAAAACATGAAGAAATCGATCACTCCGAGTCTTCGACTCGGAGCAATCGATGTCTTCATGTTTTATTACAATTAAAGATGACCGAGTGATAAAATCATTATTTTATATTATAAGACTTTATAAAAAAAATTGTAATTATTTTTTATTAAAATAATTGAATTATTAAGAAGAAATTTATAAAATATTAGTAAGTAATTGAATTTTGCAGAATAATTTTGATATTTACAAAAATAATTGAAATTTTGAGGAGAATTTAAAAAAAATTTTGAAAATAATTGAATTTCTGCGAAGAATTATTTACTTTTGAAGATAATTGAATTTTGCAAAGAATTTTATCAGAACTTTTGAAAATAATTAAATTTCCAGGATGAATTTTATTATTTATGAAGATAAATAAAATTTTGACGAGGAATTTAAACAAAATTTGAAAATAATAGAATTTCTAGGATGAATCTTTTTATTTATAAAGATAATTGAAATTTTGACAAGAATTTTATTATTATTTTTACAAATAATTAAATTTCAGAGAAGAATTTTATTATTTATAAGAATAATTGAAATTTTGAACAGATTTCTTTAAAAATGTTTAAAAGTAATTGAATTTTGCAGAAGAATTTTGATATTTATAAAGATAGTTGAAATTGTGAGGAGAATTTAAAATAATTTTTTGAAAATAATTGAATTTCAGCAAAGAATTTTCGTACTTTTGAAGATAATTGAATTTTGTATTAGAATTTTATCAGAACTTTTGAAAATAATTAAATTTCCATAATGAATTTTATTATTTATAAAATTTTGACGAGAATTTAAAAAAAAATTTTAAATATAATTGAATTTCTGCGAAGAATTTTATTATTTATAAAGATAATTGAAATTTTGACAAGAATTTTATTAAATTTTTGTTTAAATAATTGAATTTAGGAGAAGAATTTTATTATTTATAAAAATATTTTACATTTTAAAGAGAATTTTTAAAAAAATGTTAAAAATACCTAATTAAAATTTTGCTTTGAATTTTATTAAATTTTATTCCCGATTGTTTGATATTAAAGTATGTGTTGTCGAGAAAAGTGATTTTTTACAATTTATACAATTTCGTGTTTCCTTTTTGTCGTTTTTTTCTAAAAATTCCATGCGACTTTTTTTTCGACTTTTTTGCAAATTTTATGCGACTTTTCGTGACTTTTGTTGTGAATTTATGCGACTAAAGCGACTTTTTTTGAGTCTTAAAGTCGACCCGAGCCCTGCAATTGTAAATATTTTTTACTTTTTAACATATAAATCATTTCTATATTATTTTGATTCAATTTTTTTTATTTTTACATATGTTAAAATACAAAATTTAACAAAAAATTTTTTTTTAAAAGTTGTCACCTAAAGATTTTCATAAAATATGGAGCTATACGGAAAAGCTTAAGTTCTTATTATACTTTGAAAAAAAGTTACAAGCAAAGAAAATTTTTGTAGCGTATCCAAGCAGCACGTAATATAACTTAAAATGAAGGCAATATTACATTAGATTTTCGGATTATTCCAGTAATATTAAAATGTCCGCCTCAAAAGAATATTCCAAGATAACATTGACATTAAAAAGATAACATTATCAGAATATGAACACCGAATTCTAAACCGAAGAGTTAAATAACATCTAATAGATATCACTAATTGCCCCTAAACTCGACTTTTTCATTCATAATTAATTATTAAAATTTTGTCTGTCATTAATTATTACCACATATTAAAATCCCCATACTTAAAGCATTAAGGAGGGATCTTTATCTCCCTTTGTTGTAATATGTAACCCGGTAAGTTAAGGGACCTACGTCCAAAATAAAATTTTCGAAAAAACTCTTCTAAAGTTAACAAGTGGATATTGATATTCTTGCACTTTGATATGGTTTGGTTTGAAAATCGTTACTCGGGAGGTTTTTGGGGTTGCTGATTTCGAATCTGGCACCAGATTTTCAGAATTCAAAATCATTTTGACTTTTAAAGTTTGTTCGCTTCATTGGATCAGCCGCACCCTAAAAACCCCGAATAACAAGTTTCAACCAAATCTGATAAATGTTTGATACATTTCTTTTGAACTGATGTTTTTTTTAGCAAATTTCATCCATCGCATTGAAGCGCATTTATGAAGAATCTAATAAAGCTAGACGTGCACTGTTGATTCCATATTGAAAAGAGCACATCTTCTATAAGAATCACGTTTAGAATCTTGCGTTTAGCTTTATGTTTTTTAGAAATGAACAAAATAATAAAATTATTCCTACGAAGGTGAAATCGAACCTGAATACCTTGACCTGAAACGTTGCGCCTTCAACATTATAACCATTCAAATATCTAACCAGAACTAAAAATTCTGTAATAATAAATTAATTCTATAATAATAATTAATGATTACAATCATTTTAAACAATAAACATATTCATTTTAATCAGTTTCAAAAATTTAATTTTTCGGGAAAAAGGTATTCGGGACAGGGCCTTTCGGGAAAATGACCGGAAAAGGTCTGAAACAATTACATGATGCTGAAACTGACACTTAGTTATCAGCACCCACTTAATTTTGTAAGTTAAATTTTACAGTAAAAATTTTTTTGCTTGAAACGTACATAAAGTTTTGAAGAATTAAGTGGATGCTGATAATTGGTTGCAAGTTTTAGCTTTATAAATATATTTAACATTAAAATTTAATTTCAAAATTTATGTTTATGTTTATATTTATGTTTATGTACACACTGTACCCGTTTATGAATAAACTGCGTAACTATTATAAAGTCAGATATAATACTTACGCAAATAATTTTATAGTTGTCATATACATAAATTTTATCTCAAATTTTATTTAAACGCTATAAAAATATATTTCATTTCTTTTCACAATTTTGTCGAGTGAAGTTTGATAATTATTCCAAGTTATCAAAAGAGTTAACAATGGTTTAAGTTTATAAGGTTGCCTATTAGAATGTTTAGTATTGTTTTCAGAATTCTCGGTTTGCGTGAGTTAAAACCACGTTTAATCCCCCTTCTATCATGCAATACTTCATGAGACATATATATGCGTATATATAAGTTAATGTAATTGTGTGTATATGTAAAAGATGTAAAAACTGAGGTCACAATAACAATAACAACTGTTTTTGGCCACAAGATAAAAAATATAATTTACATAATTAAATGATATTTTTTTCAACATAAAAATCAAAGTTATAAAATTCTGTCGCTTCATAACTTCACAATTTTTTATTACACGAATTGAATTTTTTCTGAATTATCAATAAAATATAACGTAGGTAAATAAATAATTTTAGTGACAAAGGTTTTTTAGTTTCAGACCTGAAAAAATTATTTTCTACTAGACTTTCTATACTTATCATTAAAATAATTATATTCACTTTCGAAATTGGTTGATGAAATTTGATTTTCGAAAAGTAGAGAATGACATAGCAGTTCCGTATTATGATATTGCATTGTCAAAGAAATAGAAGAGTTGATATCACTTAATTCCAAAATATTGTAAAAACATATATCATAAAATACATTTATATAATAATTTTCTTATAAACTGTTTACTGTAATAAAATTTTAAAACTCACTTAAAACTGTTTCAAATCTTTGCTCATTTCTTTCAACATTTGCTATTCCTAAAATAATTTTTTATATTTTTTTGAAGTAAATTTTACAAACATTAGAAACTTTTTTACTAATAGTATATTTTGTTGTTCTTACGATTATTTTCAGACATAATTTTAGGAAATTGGCTAAATAAATATTTAAATAGAAGTTTTGATTTTTTGAAACCGACACTGCAGAGAAAATCCGTCAGCTGCCTCGATTCCCATACATATAAGTATCAATTATTAAAGAGTATCGGTCAAGTAGTTTCTGAGAAAAGTTGCAATAATTCCGAAAAATGCGAATTTCACCTTAGTTTTCAAAAATTCAAAATGGCGGATCCAATATGGCTGACCAATTTTTAAAAAAATATATGGAACTTATGACGAATCTTGAATCACAATTCCACATTGGTTTCTATACAGGACTTTTCAACTATGTAGATGTTATTTTTCATTGGTCTGTTAGAGTTATTACTATTTAATTTTTAACCATTTGAATAAAATAATATTATGCAGAATAAAAATTGAAAACTATTTTTATAAAGATTAAATTTCGAAACCCACTTTCCAATCCACATTTAGTTTTAGTTGGTTCCATTAGTTGACAGTCTTTAATTAATTGCATTACTAGAAAATTTAAATTACGAACTTTAAATTAAAAATATAAAAATAAAATTTTATTTTATTTACAACCAATATAGTACTGATTCGGTGTTTATGTAAGTTTGCTGACAGTACTGTTCTGCTCTGAAAATCAATACAAACTGTCAGCTCCACGCTAGTCTTTAATTCCATCATGCTAAGACTATTTCTGCTTAGGTATCCATATCGTTTAATAAAGAATAGAAAAATGAGAGTAATTAAAGGTAATATTAGTTATATAATGAGAGATACGGTTTGCAGAGAGTACAATTTAGTTAATAAGTATTTTGCTACTTATTTTTATTACTTATACCGACATTATTTCGGTAGTTACCCTATTTATATAGTTATTAACGTTACTACCGTTACTACCAACTTATAACAAACAGAACAGTTTGTACAGAACAATGGGGTCAAATAATAAAAATGATTACACAATCTAATAAATGAGCAGCAGAATATTTTACTAAATAGGAATATTCATGGTATCATTAGTGACTCTAACTAATCTTTTTCGCTCACAAATTAATGTAAGTTTAAAAATATTATGTAGACTGTAGTGTTGTAGGATTAAAGCAGTCGTTAGATAGATGTTAATATTTTTAAAGTAGAATTGTGAACTTCAACTCGTGTATGAAAGTTTACTAATTTCCGAAAGACCATACATGGCTCATTTCATTTAAAATGTAAAATCTATGTCCCTTGGCAAAAAAAACAGTTTTTAGCTAGCAAATGAATATTGTTTGGTTTATTTGATTAATATCTAACATACTCTAATTTTTTATTAACTTATAGAAGAACTTTGAGGTGCTTTAAAGCGAAATGACAGACTAAAAAGCAGACTAAATGTCCCCTACTGTCCCTGTCCTCGAGGCACTTGCACTACATTGCCTCTAATAATTAATATATACATTTTTTTGTATTAGATTTAAACAAAAATTCTTTATAATCTCTAAATCTTATATTTTAAAATTCATTAATTACTTCATAAAAAATTCAAGAATATCATTTTAAGAAATGATTAAAAACATGTCACTTATTTTCATATTTTATATTCTGCCAAAATGAATTCATTTTTGCACACTCACTACGAATAGGTTACGCGCTTACACTCACTGTTTTACCGATGCTACAATAATAAATGAATAACCTCAAAACATCAAAGCAATTAGAATGTTCTGGTCTCTATCCTACAAATTATATAAGCAGAAAAGTAATTGATTAACGGTTGTAACATAGTTGTCCACTACTGTCCCGTCTGTAAAATGGTAAGTTAGTACTTTAAATCCCTTATAACTCAATTATTAGCAAAAAGTTTCAATTCTTTAAGAAATCTGACAGCTTCCGTTGCTTTCTAAATAACATACTTATGTTGTGAATCAAGAAAAGAGCAAAATGTCCCCTACTGTCCCGTATAATAGCTTTATTCTTATTATGTGGGTAAGAGTTTTTAAATTCAATGTATAAAAAACAGGAACTTGGTTTTATATGATAAGAAGTTATTTATATGAATATAGTATAGATATTCTAAATATAACATTTGTTCTTTTTTATATACTGTTTCTTTTACAAATGTCCCCTACTGTCCCGAAGTACCGTAACCAATATTCTCTCATTTTTTGTATAAAAACAAAAAAAGTTTGTTGTCCACGCACTAGAATTAATATTTATTTATATAAACGCATCTTAACATTTACACAAAAAAAGAAAAAAGTTAATTTATTTTAAAAAATAAAGTTAAACGAAAACCAAACAATATAGTGATCATATTCTGCCAAAAAGCTGTCTGCCATTAAAAAAAATATTTACGTCTAATGTTATAACCACTATCCCTTTCGATTTTTTAGAACATTAAATAATATAGAAAACTTCACCGAAAAAAATCTCGATGGTATTATTAACTATGACTCTATAGTTAATCTTAATCTAGTAAAAGTAATAAGGATTCCTAATCATTATGGTTAGGATCGCTAGGTTGATTCAACAAATTCAAGCCTGGCAACAACAACCCTGCAAAATCCTAGTCAAATTGACTAGGATTTTAGTAATTTTGCCTATTTCCATAATGCGCACGCGTCTGCTTCTGTTCTGACAGTGTTTACCTCTATATCTTTCGCGTCATTTATCGTGATTTCGTAAAACGATTTTTTATCATTACTCGCGTCTATTTTTTATACATAAAATGGAGTTCTTACATACATCAAAATTGCTGGTTTCGCGGAACCTCTGGAAATATAGATAGTCCATGTTTTAGAAAGTAAACTATTTAATTATATTTGTCAATTCTTTCAGACTTTTTTGGTTAGGTTTCAATATAAATCGTCGAAATTTTTACGCACGTGGTGACAACATTTTACTATTTTAATCGCGCAGTGTGTTTGAAAATTTACCTTTGCAATAATTTGTGTATTTAAATTTATTTCCATTTAAATGGCATAAATAATTAAAAATAAATAGTTTTTGACAAGTGTATAAAATTGTGTACTTGAAATGTGTAAAACATCATCTGATTAAGTATTGTATTTTTACTCGAAAATCTAGTGTCTATTAAAAAATTAAAATACCAAGTCGTGTTTAGTGTAGTGATTATCGTTCCGGGTTTCAAAGTGCGTATTCGTTAGGTTCAGGTGTTCGCGTCCCCCCTGCGTCAAATATTTATTTCATAAGTTTAAATTAATTCTAAGGTATATAAATACCAAAGTCAAATATAAATATGTTCAACTACAATAATTAATTTTTTTCTTTTAATTAGTTTTTCTCTTTTATTTGATAATAAGAATTTGCGATTAGCAATTTCAGATAATTATGATACACAGTGTAAATCTAATATTATTCTCCTAGTCAATTTGGCTATTTTTTCCTGATTACATCGACTAATTTTCCTGGTCACTTTAACTATGCTTGAATCTTATTACTTTGACCAGGATTCTATAGTTGGCTCCTCTCATAACTAGGAAACCTAGTCAATTCCTGGTATACGGGTCCTAGGCATTTTTTTCGGTGTTGATTACATATACAAAATCGAAAATTCACATTTTAACTTTCCTGCAGACTATATTTTACCTTTTAAATGAAATGAGCCACATATAGTTGTCCGTATAACGATTGGTGGACACGCCTTTTCCATTTTGCAATTATTTTAATGAAAAATCAAAAATTGATAACAAGGTATGCTGATGTTGTCACAACAGGGGTGCTATTCTGTAACTTCACTTTGACTTCACTCTTACGATTCTCATAACAATTGTTATTTTTATAATTACAGGGTTGCCACGCTTTTGATCATTTCAAATTCCCTGACTTTTCCAGGTTTTTCAGAAGAAACGGAATTTTTCCAGGTTTTTAAAACTACATTTATATTTTACAAAATTTTTAATTCTAACATTTTTGAAATTAAACAACTTATAAAAAATTGTTATTAAACATGAAAATATCGATCACTCCGAGTCTTCGACTCGGAGCAATCGATATCTTCATGTTTTATAATAAATAAAAATGTTGGACTGATAAAATCATCATTTTATACCTATTATTATTATAAGAATATTGTTACTGTAACTTATTCAAAATTACTTTCATTATTTTAATTCAACTATTGTTTTCCACAATTTTTAACTAAAATTCTTCTTTATAAAGTGTAAACTAATTATTATTAATAATTTCTGAAAAATTTCTTTCAACATTATCAAATCCTTTTGTTTACAATTCAATTTGACGAAATTTCATCGATTATTCAGGTACTCGGAAATTTTTCAATCAAATATATATTAGAAAATAAAAACTTCAAATAAGGGAGAGTGGGGCAAAATGGGGTAGGCGGGTCAAATGGAGTACCTCTGTTTTTCCATGATAGGTACTTTTAATTTTTTTATCCTCGACATATATCATTCATGTTGATAAGAAACTGTTATTAATTATGAAGACACGCTAAAGAAAATTTTTTTTTGAAAGTTATACAACTTTTAAGTTTTAAGCAAAAAAAAATATGAATTTTTTCAAAATTAAAGTGCTTACCAAACTTTTTAGGATAATGGATTTAATTTGGCAAGTGTGAGATTTTTTTCAGTACTTATTCTAGAGTAATTTCCAATAGAATAGATTGTTTAATTGTTTACAGTAACTTGGAAATATTGCATTCTGTTTTAATATGCAGACGTGTGGGGCAGAATGGGGTACCTAAGTGTGGGGCATGCCGGAAGCTACGCCGTTTCATTAAAACTATTTAAAGACATTATATTATGCATATTTAAAGGTTTCCTGCAAAAGAATCGATATTTTTGTTTCGAGGCATTTATACTATCGATGTTTCATTATCGATATATCGATATTTTGCAATATCCATGTTTTTTTGTTAAATTCTAATAAATATTACTTGTTTTTTCATAGTAATAAAGAATCCTAGTTATCGGTCAATTTCCCGAAAGCCGTTCTCCCGAAAACCCAATTCCCCGAATGCCTTTTTCCCGAAAGCCATTTTCCCGAAAACCCACCCTCTGGGCACGGAAACGTCTTTGTTTTAGAAACGTTCCTAAAACGTTTTTAGAATGTTTCATGTCCTCAACATAACGTCTCAAGAACGTTTTATGTTCTAAAAACGTTTTTAGAACATTGGACGTTCTTAAGCCGTTATGTAGCGGACATGGAACGTTCTAAAAACGTTTTAGGAACGTTTCTAGGACAAAGACGTTTCCGTGCCCAGAGGGCAATTTCCCGAAAATAGAATTATAATTTGAATTTAAATTAATTGCAATTGAATTGCTGCTAATGTAAAAATAATGGAGTAATGTTACCATGGCAACTAGACAAATTGTTTTTTCAGTATTATTTTTTCAGTACTGTTTTTGACATCTTATTTTCATTTACCATTTTTTATATTTTGTATATTTTTTAATCATGGAAGAGGTAGCACGGAATTTAGGAACAAAATTAGTATATCGTGGATTCTTGTATCAGCGTTCCAAAATTTCAAAAGGAAAAATGTACTGGGATTGCATTAGGTTGCGAAAAAGAATGTGTGAAGCCCGTATAGTGAGCACTGGTGCGCCTGGTGAAAATGTTGTAATTTTAAAAGGAGGTGAGGAATCAGATCATGCACATCCACCGAATCGTGACGAATGTGAGGCAGAAGTTGTAAAGGTGAATTTAAAAAGAAAAGCAGAGATCCTAATGCAGAGATCTCTTGTTGCTTTTTTCATTTGGGCCAGTCAGTTTATCGCCATGTCCAAGCTAAGGGGCTACAACGAGCATATAATAATCCACAGGACCAAAGCATTAAAACCTTTACGCATATGCTTTTAGCCCTTGCGTTTGTGCCTCCCGACAACGTAAAGTCTTCCTTTCAACAACTATGTAGCTTCTGTTACAGAAGGGATTTTAGAACCGGAATTGCTTGGCTATGCAACATCTGCGCATAATTATATATTAAAGCCAAAATAAAGAAAAGCTTAAAAAGCTGTAAAGCTTTTTAAAGCTTTTCATCTTCCTTTCAACTACTTCTTGCTGCACCTGAGGAACTTCGACCAGTGCTGGATTACTTTGGCGAAACTTATGTTATAGGTAAACCAGCACGAGGTCGAAGGAGAGGCATTCTGCCCAGATATCCTATGAGGCAGCTTTGCGAGGTAGTCATAAAACAAATAATGTTAGTGAAGGGTGGCACAATAGGTTTGTCTTGCTTATCGGAAAACATCACCCCGACATGTACTCTTTGCTAAGAGAATTTCAAAAAGAGCAAGCAGATACGGAGGTTTCCATAGCGGAGTTGAGCTTAGGGAAATCTGTGAAGGCTGCACCAAAGAAAAAATGGATTACTATACAAAAACGTCTCCAAGGAATTGTGGCTCAATACGAAGATTACCGAAGAAATCAAGATATCCTAACCTATTTACGTCTCCTATCACACTACATCGTTTTATAATTTTTTTATATGTATTTTATTATTTTTTTTTCTTTCTACAACTTTATTTTATATGTATGTTTTACATCCTATACTATATGTTTTTACATACATATACGTTTTTATAGAAATATACATATTTATACAAATAAAATTAATTTTTTATTTTTCGGGTACATAGACGTTCGGGAAAAAGGTCTTCGGGAAAAAGGCATTCGGGAAATTTGACATTCGGAAAATTGAGGCTCCCAATTCAAGAACCGGTCGGACGCTCGGAAGACACGCGCTAGTACCAGTCGGGTAGCAGTGAGTGGCCCAGAGGCGCTCACTGCTCATTGACTGGCAGTTGCGCGTGTCGTCCGAGCGTCCGACCGGTTCTTGAATTGGGAGCCTCAATTGGGTTTTCGGGAGGACGGCTTTCGGGAAATTGACCGGATACCATCCTAGTTAAAAAAGGATCCTAGGATTAAAATCCTACTTTTTGTTTGTATTTATAATCTCATACAACAAGAATTTAATGAATTTTGAAAAAATATTCAATGTTTTGTATAGTTATTTGATTTTAGCACTTTCTCAGAAAATACGATATAAGTTCTTTCAAAAATTTTTTTCTCCGCTATTATTATAATTTCCTCAAAGCTAAGTGTACTAAGAAGAATTCTGAAGTTTAGCTGAATCGATTTATTCGTTTGGTTCTCTGTAAACAGCCAATTTCAAAAAGGTACCGCATTTTGCCCCACTCACCCCTAACTTCAAAAAATTCAATTCAACTTTTACAAAAAAATTAAATCTACACAATTTTAAAAATTCAAACATTCAAAGATTATAATTTGAAACCTTTTCAAAACTCAATTATTATCTAAAGTTTTAACTGAAATTCATATTTCAATCAATTATTATTGGAAAATTCTACGACAATTCAATTATTTAAATACAAAAAAAATAATTTATTGAAGAATTCAATGTTTTTTAAAATTCAACTCTGATTTAAAGAATTTTATCAACAAATTTTTAAATAGGTAATTAAAATTCTTTTCACGAATTTCAAAAAAATTCTTAAGAATAATTTCATTTTTCGAGAAATTAGATTAAAAATGTATTAAAAATAATTTAATCTCTGTTAAAAAATTTTTATTGAATTGAGAAAAGTTTTTGAAAATAATTGAAATTTTGTCAAGAATTTTATTAAAATTTTTTTAAATAATTAAAATATTACCAAGAATTTTATTAAAATTTTAGATAAAAAATTTAATATTTATAAAAATAATTGAAATTTTGACTATAACTTTTTTTAAACTTGTGACCATAATTGAATTTCTGCTAAGAATTTTATTACTTTTGAAAATAATTGAATTCTTGAGACAAATTTTTTAATAATATTTCTTTTTAAATACTTTATTATTTTTAATACAAAAATAAATATTTTTTTGAATAATTGAATGTTTCTCAAAATTGAATTCTCATAAAGAATTTTATTAACAAATTTTTAAATAATTGGATTATATTGACGAATTTTAATAAAATTTTAAGAATAATAATTATTCTTAAAATTTTATTTAAATTATTACATTTTTCGAGGAATTCGATTAAAATTGTATAAAAAATAATTGAAATTCTGCAATGAGTTTGATTATTTATGAAAATAATAATTGAATCCCTGTGAAAAATTGTATTACATATTTATAAAAATAATTGAATCTCTGTAAACATAAACTAAATATTTTTGAAAATAATAGAATTATTGCGAAGAAATTTAAAAAAAAATGTTTAAAATAATTAATTTCTTATGGAAAATTTTATTAAAATAGTAGATATTAAAAATCATTGACTGGAGGAGAATTTTTGAAAAAAATTGAATTTGTTAAAAAGAATTTCATTAAAATTTTTGAGAATAATTGAGTTTTGGAGAAAAATTTTAATATTTATAAAGATAATTGAAATTTTGACGATAAATTTTTTAAACTTTTGACCATAATTGAATTTCTGCGAAGAATTTTATTACTTTTAAAAATAATTGAATTCTTTAGATGAATTTTTTAATAATATTTATTTTTAAATATATTTATTAGGTATATCTTGTTCTGTCGTAAAGACTCTCTTTTTAAATAAATTACACTACTTTAAGGCGTCTTGATAAACACAATAAATATTCCAAATTACATACATAAAGGCCTTTATTAAACTAATTAAAAATTGAATATATAAAAAATTACAATATAGTTTCAATAATTTATGCTTGCTTGACGACTACTCGTCGGGAACTATCGCACCTTCCTATCATCGTCGTTTACCAAAATTCTCCCCACTCATTCAAATTAAAATTCAAAAATTTAATTAAAAATGTATTGAAAATAATACTTATATAGGTATTCTAATAAATAAATTATAGGAAGGATTTTAAAAATAATTGAATTTCTTTGATGAATTTGAATAAAATTTTGAAGAATAATTATACATTTTTCGAGAAATTCCATTAAAATTGTATTAAAAATAATTGAAATTTTGCGATGAGTTTTATTATTTATGAAAATAATTGTAAATCTATAAATTTTTTGATTATTTATGAAAATAATTGAATTATCGCGAAGAAATATTGTAAAGGCAACTCTTTTAAAATTGAATTAAGAAAATTGAATTAAAGAAAAATTATATTTCAAGAATAAGCACAATAACTTTAGAAAACAATAATTTTCCAGGATTCCAATCAAAATTCCCTGACTTTTTCAGGTTTTTTCAAGGTTTATAAAAATTCCCTGACATTTCCAGGTTTTCAGGTCGCGTGGCAACCCTGAATTAGCAATATTATGAATAAATTGCACTGGTGCACATTTATTTATATTTTTATTCTTAATTATAACATTTTTACAAATTGTTCTTCTTTTATTGAAGATAATTTTTATTATATTTAACCCATATAAAGTCGTTTCCAAATGCCCAAATTTTTCAAATGATTGAATTTTTCTACAACTTGGTATCGAGGGGTTTTTAGGGGTCGATCCCAGTGGGCACCCTTGTTCAAAAGACGTCCTAAGGATGTCTTTTTGCGGACGTCTTTTGGACTTGTACAAAAAGACGTCTTTAAGACGTCTTAAAGACGTCCTATTCATGTTCTATGTCTTGGCCATTAGATGTCTTTAAGGTGTCTAAAAGACGTCTTTTTCATTCAACATTTGAAAATAGAAAAATTTTCATAAATAGAAAATATTATTTTCTAAGTGCAACTTGGACTTAGAAATTTTTGAATGTGAAATTCATTGGAATTTTTCTAAGTTAAATTCATTTCATTGACAAGTGAGATCGTTAACTTTGTAGAGGTTCATATCTGTCTTGAACGGCTGAGGTGCTTAAGGCGCAGTGTTTCAAGCCCAAGGTATCCGAGTTCGATCCCAGCTTCGTAGGAATTTTTTCATTATTTCTCCACATTTTAGAAAAAATAAAATTAAACTTAAAATAAATTTAATACAATATTACTGAATTTCAAATTAGAAAATGTTATAAAAGAAATGTTTATTTAAGATCTGAAGGAATGTAAAAAGGACGTCCAAAAGACGTCTTTTAGACGTACTTTAGACGTCCTTTTTTATGTCTTTTAGAAGTCTTTTGGACATCTTTTGGACCAGACATAGAACGTCTTTTAGACGTCTTTTAGCTGTCTCTTTGATGACTCAGAGACATTGCCATCATTGTCCCCGAATCGTCCGCGGACAAGAAGGGACGTCTTTAAGACGTCTTTTAGACGTCCCTGTGCCCACTGGGATGATTACGAATTTAAGGTCAGATTTCAAAAATTCAAAATGGCTTTGCTTCTAGGCGCGGTATCAACTCTACACATTTTAATTGTATACAGTGCAACATTACTGTACACCGTTAATTCTATACAGTTCAACTCAATACATACGAATTTTGAAAAAGTTTAATTTTAACTCTACACAGTTTAATTAAATACGCGTTAATTGTGCCACAGTTTAACTCTATACAAATAAGTTTCTAAAAATTAATAACGTTTAACTCTATACAGTGCAAATATATTTTTCATAACCTTGTTACCTTGTTATGAAAAATATCGTTCGTAACTAGTGCTAGCAGTTTGTTCCAAAAAAAGTGCTCATTCAAAAATTGACAACTGCTCGCACTCGTTACGAAATATACTATTTTTTAGGTTCGTTTAATTCCATACAGTTCAACTCTACACAGGCATTGAAAAAAATTAACTTTTTAATTCCATACAGTTTAATTGAATACGCGTTAATTGTGCACAGTTCAACTCTATACAAATAAGTTTTTAAAAATTAATTATGTTTAACTCTATACAGTGCAACTGTATACTACTAAAACTTAAAATCTATCAAATTAATCTGTATACAGTTGCACTGTATAGAGTTAAACATAATTAATTTTTTAAAACTTATTTGTATAGAGTTGAACTGTGCACAATTAACGTGTATTAAATTAAACTGTATATAGAGTTAAACAAGTCTAAAAACTTAAAATTTATCAAATTAATCTGTATACAATTGCACTGTATAGAGTGAAACGTTATTAATTATTAAAAATTTATTTGTATAGAGTTGAACAGTGCATAATTAACGCGTATTTAATTAAACTTTGTAGAGTTAAAATTAAACTTTTTCAAAATTCGTATGTATAGAGTTGAACTGTATAGAATTAACGGTGTACAGTAATGTTGCACTGTATACAATTAAAATGTGTAGAGTTGATACCGCACCTAGATAATTGCAAAATTAGAAAAAAAACTACATGTTCAAATTAGTTAAAAACCTTTCGAGTTATCTCATATAACTTATTCCTATATAAAGGAAAATTTGTTTAAACCCTTTTTAAAAATTTTATAATTTGAAGAACTTCAAAGCTCCCACCAAGAGGAAGCAAAAGGAAATAGGTTAGTTATAATTAGATTATGCTACAGAGTTTATATCCCGAGACAATCTCTTTGCATTGGTACATAACACATAAGCCTTAAAACAAATAAATGTAATAAAATAATAATAAATAGAGCTATTAATTACATAAATATTAAAATAAATAAATATTTGCACTTTTTTGTCTAATTTAATTGTAAGTTTCTGCAGTCCATTCATGTTTTTATTTGTTTAGTACATATCAATAAAGTTAGTTGAACAAATCTTGCAACATACATTGAATTTGATTCATATAATCTCTCTAACTAAATAGGTAAATAAGATTTATTTAAAGTACTTTTAAACTTATACACGTAAAAACTAGTGGTCACTTAGTTTTGAATGAAAACTAAGTTCAAAATCATTTTTTTAAGTGTAAATTTTAAGTATTACTCAATTTTAGATAGTATTAAATAATTTTTTGTAAATTATATCGTCACATGTATTTAAACTATTAAAGAAACAATGAAACGAAAGAGGTTGATATATAATTAGTGATATATAATCTCAGTTAGCAACCAACATTGATTTCAACCTTCAGTTTCCAAAATCAATAAAATATGAGAAGGATTCATTCAATTGCTTCAAGTCGACTAAAATTGGGTTGTTTAAAGTTTAAGTTTGATGACAGAAAAAAAACTTGGAATTAAGAATGAAAAATAATTTTTCTACATTGTTTGTGATATTTAAAATCTTATATCAGAAATAAATCTTAATCTATACTTAAACCAAAAAAATATTTTATCTCTGCACGCTATGATCAACAGTTTTATGAAAAGAAAACTTAGATTCAAAGATATGTTAATCATCAGTTGAAGAATTTTTAAAAATTTCTGCTTTTAAAATAAAAATATGGTTTTATCTTCACCTCGAAGGTATTGATAGAAAATGTATATATAGTCAGGAAAGTATTACGTACAACTCGTACCTAGGATAGGAAATGCAAACAAGTAGTTTCCGCGAAGAAACATACTAGGACATTTCAGAATCAATATAAGTAATTAGCCTTCGGTTCTGTTAAATTTATACAAATAAAAAAAATTGAATTTAGGATTTATATTTTTCTTAAATATAATGATTATTGTGGTTTTTAAATGTATTAATTTGGAAAAGATTTTAGGTTCTACTGTTTTATCACAGGTTACATAGATATTTGTTAATTTATTCATTAACATGACGACGTTCTACAAGTTTGCGCTGCCCTTATCAAATTGATAATTATATCTTTAACATAATATTATTATAATACCAATTTATTCTTGGTGACGTGATTATTAATTATTAATACAATTAATAGTTCTAATAATAACGAAAAATTATATACTTAAATAAGAAATTATTTGTTAGTATTAATAGTTTACTTCCCAATGGGAAATTTACAACTGGCGTAGTACTGCGCCAGCACTGGCAGCACTGGCAGCAAGGCTGAGAGCCAGCACTGGCATGGCACTGGGATGATAACGCCGTCTGGCGCTGCCGAAGTACTGTCTGTCAGTGCTGCCAGACAGCGCTGGCGCAGCACTGGACCAGTGCTGATTGAGAATATTGCCGCAATAAATGCCGTATTGTTATTAATTAGTCGTAAATTCATAATTATAAATAATTTAACAACAAAATGGTAAATAATATTAATAAATAGTTATTAATCATAAAATATTTCTCTTCTTAAAGAAATTGTATTAAAGAAGGAGACTAACAATGGATATAGTAAATGAAGTAGAAAAAAATTGTTTATAACATTTAAAAATTAAACAATAAACAATTACAGTAAGTGTGCATTAGATTTTCATATTTTAGTACCTAACGATTGGAATCTAGAAATATCGCAAACCTAGGAAAATAAACAAAATTGCTGACGAGGGGAATCGAACCTATGACCTACGGACTAACAGACTAACGCTCTAACCACTATGCTAACGACACATGTGTACAGTAAAGTATTAATATCTCAGTATCATTCAGACATACAATTATTGAGTCAAAGATGAGAAAAAAATAGGGATACGTTAGAAATAATAAATTGAAATAAAATAAATTAAATTAAATTTTTAAAAATTAAATTACTTTACTTATTGCATTTAACATTTTACGTAATTCTTAAATTACATAGTAATTTTTTAATAATTTTTTATTCATAGTAAGAAGTAAAATAGTATTTTAATAGGAACCAAATTATTATTGAGATTAAAGTTTAAATTTTGTTTATAATTTTAATTTGTTTAAATAATTTATTATTTACAAAATTAGACAATTATGTTAAACTATTATTATTAAATTTAATAAAAATAAAAAATGAACAACTGAAAAGTAAAATATTAATTTTTTTCAATAAATTTATATTTATAAACATTCACAAACTTTTTTAATAATTTTTTTTCAAGTTTATGTCAAAAAAGCAGTGTTGGCAAAGAGCGTCGTGAACAATTTTTCTATACTCAGCCAGCACTTGCTGCCGTGGCTTGTCCAAGCTTTGGCGAAACAAAAATTCTGTACTGCGTCAGCACTAATTGTCGAGGCTCGGCTAGACTACGCCGAACAATCGTCTGAGTACTAAGCCAGTGGTAAACATCGGCACTACACTGGCATTTCCCATTGGGTTATTATCTTGCATAAAGTTCAAAAATAGGTCAATTAATACATTATTATGAGATTAAAAAAAACAAGATAGGTGTCAGAGGATTTTTTAATAACAGGGAGAGTGTTGATGGTTGGGTCAAGTTCGAATTCCGCGTTTTCTCACATTGTTTTTTTTATACATCGATGACATTGATGTTATGAATTTTTGATGTCGATGTATTCCTTTCGATGTCCCATCACTATATTTACTTTATTTTTGTATGTTGAATCTAATCCTAACAGGGTTATTAATCATTAGGGTATAGGGTAATTGGCCAAAATGAAATGTTGACATACACATGCATACATGCAAACACAAGTAAAAAAATCTACATAGAACCTCCGAACTTTCCGCAGACTTCTGTTTCTCCGGAAAGTACGCAGAAAGTTTGGAAGTTGAAAGATTCACAAAATATAGAATAATTTAGTTTTTCATATTTTCTCAGCCGCCAGACTTTCTGCAGATACGAATCCGCGGAAAGTTTGCAGACATTCTGTGAACTTTTTTACTTGGGAAGTCTCCTATAAGAAGCAAAATTAATCAGCACACAATTACTCTTTATAAGCTTTTCCTACTAGCAAGTAATACTATGAAACTGTCTTACTCCGATTTCGTTGAATCTTTGCATATATGTAGTTCATTGGAAAATATTTTATAGTTATGTTTGTTATACCGGCCCAAAATCATTTTTAAAGACAGAAACTATCCTTAACAATTTTTTGGTGTGAATTTGATTAATCTACGAATAATTGGATTCAAGGCGTTTTAAATTTATTATTTTTTGTAATATCAAAAATAATTTTTTAAAAAAGTTAGTATATAATAAGAGAAGCTTTCGTGGGGATGTAAAAAACTTTTTTCTCCAAAAAGTTTTTCAGTTAGTGTTAAAATAATAAAGTTAATTTCTTTGGAGAAGTTGACATTAAGAAGTTTCGAAAAGTTTAGAAGTTTCTTTAAGAGCGATTTTGACTTACCTAAAAAGTTGTCTAAAAATAACACGGACATATGTTGAGAATTAAAAGAATCTATTAGTGTCATACATTTTTTTAATATATTTAATTAAACATCTTGAATAATTTAAAAGAATTTTAACCCTTATAAATGTTAAAACACATACTTTTCTCGAGAATAATTATCAGGAAAAGTTTGGTAATGTCCTCCTTCTTTGTTTTCAAGATATTAAATAATAAATAAAATCAACAATCCCTATTATAAAGAATTTCGGTGAAATGGTTATTAAATAAATGAATAGTGTGACTAATTTATAAATTATTTATTGCATATTTTCCTCTTATACCTATGTGATATCAAAAGTAATAGTCCTCACATAATTGGATTTTCCTCTCGCAAATTGTTTGATTATTATGGTTATGAACTGATTAAAAAAGATATTCTAATGCAATAAATTGTTTTTAATTAACTTAATATAATTTTTTGAGGTTCTGATGTCAGATACAATGAATTCAAGTAATCAAAATATAATTAAATAAAATAATTTTTGCATAAAATGCTGTCAAATCAATAGATCTTAAATCTTATATATGAAATCAATTAATCAAATATAAATGTATAACATAATATTCGAACCCTTAAACAGACGGCATTCAATGCTACGCACACACATACAGACGAAGATATTCACTTATCAAGAAATACCCTTCTGATTAATCGTGTTTCACCACTAGGGTGACCAGACGTTCTCCTTTGAGGAGGATTCCCGGTAAGAAGGCTTGAATAGAAAGGTATTAGAAATTATTCATTAATAGGAAGACGAAAATTTTAAATACTTATTCTGAATTCCTTTTTTGTTCTCTAGATTTGAATACTTCTATAAAGGCAAATGCATATGTAAAGCGAATCCTTTTCAATATGCTCATAGTTTACAATATTACAGTGAATACTTTTTAATCGCTTAAAAAGGAATAAATTTATGATCTCTTTAATCCCTTTTACTTTCTTATCAATCAATTGTAGTGTTTTGCAAAATAAGTTCTTTTTAATGACAAAATAAGATACATTTGAGAAATGAAGCTTATTCTTTTTAATTCTTATTAACGTTTATTATAAAATTTAATACCGTAAACTGGGGCTATTAGGAACAGATTTCAACTTTAAAGGCATGCAACTTTTTTGTGTATTGAAATACAGGGCTCGGACTGTGCGACTTTTTCGACTTTTTTCGACTTTTCTAAGGAAATGCGACTTTTTCGAGATTTTTTTTAGTAAAATGCGACTAATCGACCTTTTTCAAATTTTTTAATTACTTTTTTCGACTTAAATTGTAAATGGCAGAAATCTTTTTTTGTAAACAATATTGTTTACAAAATCATTCTTCTCTTTAGGAAAAAAACATAACATATTATTATCTCGTTTTTTAATATTTTTGTAGGAAATTCTCAATTTTCATAAGGAAACAATTTGCATCATTTCTATATCTTAATTACAATTGCTTTAATAAAATTTAAAGTTTTTTAAAAATTAATGAAAAAAAATGTTTATAAATTCTATTTGTCAATTAGAAAGTGAAACTTTAAAAACTTTTAGAAAATTGAAGGAAAAAGTTTTAGTCAAAAAAATGATCTGTTACATTTATTTACAAATTTATTTAAAATTTTTCGAAAACATCAATAACTTCTTTTTTAAATAAATATTTAATTATTATTTTTGCATGGGAAATAAAATTCTTCAAAAGATTCAAATTCAAACCTTTTTGAAGTTAAACAACTTATAAAAAATTGTTATAAAACATGCAGAAATCGATCACTCCAAAAGTCTTCGACTCGGAGCAATCGATGTCTTCATGTTTTATTACAATTAAAGATGACCGAGTGATAAAATCATTATTTTATATTATAAGACTTTTTAAAAAAAATTTTAATTATTTTTTATGAAAGTAATTGAATTATTTAAAAGAAATTTATAAAACATTAGTAAGTAATTGAATTTTGCAGAATAATTTTGATATTTACAAAGATAATTGAAATTTTGAGGAGAATTTAAAAAAAAATTCGAAAATATGAATTTCTGCGAAGAATTTTCTTACTTTTAAAGATAATTGAATTTTGTATTAGAATTTTATCAGAACTTTTGAAATTATTAAATTTCCATAATGAATTTTATTATTTATGAAGATAAATAAACTTTTGACGAGGAATTTAAAAAAAAATTTGAAAATAAAAGAATTTCTAGGATAAATCTTTTTATTTATAAAGATAATTGAAATTTTGATAAGAATTTTATTATTATTTTTACAAATAATTAAATTTCAGAGAAGAATTTTATTATTTATGAAAATAATTAAAATCTTGAACAGATTTTTTTAAAAATATTTAAAAGTAATTGAATTTTGCAGAAGAATTTTCTTACTTTTGAAGATAATTGAATTTTGTAAAGAATTTTATCGAGAACATTTGAATTTGAAAAAAAATTTTGAATATAATTGAATTTTAGAGAAGCATTTTCGTACTTTTGAAGATAATTGAATTTTGTATTAGAATTTTATCAGAACTTTTGAAAATAATTAAATTTTCATAATGAGTTTTATTATTTATAAAATTTTGACGAGAATTTAAAAAAAATTTTTTGAATTTAATTGAATTTCTGTAAAGAATTTTATTACTTATGAAAATAATTGAATTTCTGCGAAGAATTTTATTATTTATAAAGATAATTGAAATTTTGACAAGAATTTTATTAATTTTTTTTTTAAATAATTAAATTTAGGAGAAGAATTTTATTATTTATAAAAATATTTTACATTTTAAAGAGAATTTTTAAAAAAATGTTAAAAATACCTAATTAAAATTTTGCTTTGAATTTTATTAAATTTTATTAAATTTTATTTCCGATTGTTTGATATTAAAGTATGTGTTGTCGAGAAATGTGATTTTTTTACAATTTTGACAATTTCGTGTTTCCTTTTTGTCGTTTTTTCTCAATTTTCATGCGACTTTTTTGCAAATTTTATGCGACTTTTCGTGACTTTTGTTGTGAATTTATGCGACTAAAGCGACTTTTTTTTAGTCTTAAAGTCGACCCGAGCCCTGGCAAATATTGCCTTAATTTTTTTTCTTTTCTTGATTTTATTGGCATTGAAGGGTTTAAAGAATTTTTTTGATCAGAGCTTGAATTTTAATCAAAAAAGACGCATTTTTTAGAAATTTCAAAATGGGGCTATTAGAAACAAGGCGTTAAAAACTATTGGAAAACGTATTTAAAGTTAAAGAAATTATTGTTTATTGCTCGAAAATACACACAGAATTTAAAACAAATGTAAAAACGAAACTAAAAGAGCGAATGTGTGTTTTAAACGTTGCTGGTATCATCAGTTAAGGGGTTACATGAGTCAAAACGACCTGAAAACGTATGTTTTTTTAATAATTTTTTTTTTATAATATAAATAAATTTTTTTATTTGAAACACTTTGGTATCTGAAAGTACACTATTAAATGAGAAAGATATTAAATTTTTTATAAAAAATATTAAAAATCAGGCCCGTAGCAACAGTTCTTCGGGCCCCTTTAAAAAAAATTGCTTTTGCGGTGGTCAAGATATCTTTTGACTGCTTCATCTAAAATCAAAATACAAAAAATTTTCTGTTAGTGGGTGAATGAATATATCTCGTGATTGAACGAAGGGTTTTTAAAGAAATTGAAATTTGGATGTTTGACAGTGTCTTTTATCAAAAGTTAAAATTTTTAGAACCATTAAGACCATGTAAAATCGGTTCTAATCAACAAAAAAAATATTCCTTCGTTCAATCACGAGCTATACTCATCCAGTAACAGAAAATATTTGGTTTTTTTATTTTAAATGAACCGGTCAGAAGATATCGTGACCACCGCTTTTTTGGAAGGGTTCTCAAAGAACCTGTAGGTACGGCCCTGATTTTAAATATTTTTTAACGAAATTTTTACAAGTTACTCTTTTAGTAGTGTACTTTAAGATATAAAAACACTCAAATAAAAAATTTATTTATTTTATGAAAAAAAATAATTAAACAATCATACATTGTCTAGACGTTTTGACCCATGTAACCCCTTGAGGTTGACAATGGAATCACTGATCGTTTTTTGCGACTTGACAGTCCCAACACTCTTTTACAATTTCGAACCATCCATGAACACTAAAAACCAAATTAGGTGATAAAAACAAAATACACTACCTGGTTGTCCTCCTGTTTTGAAGTAGTCCTTTGTCTCTTGTGTAATTTATATGAATTGAACTCTTTAATATCACTAATATATTTATATCACTAATATTTTTTAGGAAGTGGGGACTTGTTTTTGGTTATCAGCTTATAATCTGGTGGCAGATTTCCGAAAGAATTTTCAAAATCTGGTTACCCTATCACCACCCCGTCGTGTTCTCGAGCCACACGTCATTAATAGAAATCAGGAAGATTATCAAGAAAATTCCGGCATAGAATCCTTGTTCTGTTGTAATAATATTGATTCCGGGATAGTATCGGTTTTAAGCCGACTGGTCTGTGGTTGCCTAGATTAATTTTTAATTTATTGAAATCCGTTCACAAAGTTCGCCACACTAATTTATTAAAATTACCATAAAATTAATGTAGATTACTAATCACATAACCGATTCAAATACAAATGATGCTTGAGTTGATTCTTACCATTAGCAAAGGCAGCTTCACCGATTGATTAGATAGTAGATTTAAAGATATTAATATGGACGGAACTTATATCATTTTTTCAAAAATTGGAAATTTTTCAATTATGGATATTGTAATGAATCATACTAACCTTGGTACAGGGTTAATTTAAATATACAAGGTTAATTACGTTGTGTCTCAACCTGCAAACATTGCTCTCATTTTTTGTTGACATGAGATTTTTTCTATTCACTTTAAGATATGTAAGTAATTGCGTCGGTATACTAAAATACAGCAAAAATTACTTTGCAAATGATATGTTCACCTATTTCTACAATTGAAAAATTACTTTCAACAACTACAGAAATAATCTCTAAAAAAACTTTTTTTAAAGCAAAATATTTAAGTTAGTTTAATCTAGTGATGGTTGCATTAAAAATGCGAATGGGTTTTTACGCACAAATATTTAAGTCAATTTAATCTATAGGGATCCAAAATTAGAAAATGTATTTTTAAAAGTTGTGACATTTCACATAAACTTCGTAGTTCTAAAGTGATATAAGCAGTATCCCTTAAAGTAGTACATAGTTTGAAGTAAACATAGTTGTTATAGATAGAAGACAAGTTGACTTTGACCTCTACTCTGAAACATAAAGAACTACATATCTTTTGTAGAATTAATGTTAATACATTGACAATTTTGATTTGATTTTATCAATAATATTGAAGGCATTGAGTAGGGGATCAATTAAGAAAATGTCATAGTGAACTCAAATTTTTTAAGATTACTTTTTGTAAGTTAAATTATATATATAGGTAACATGATATAAGGATTATTTCATAGATTTTCAATGCCTTATCCACCGACTTTAGCTTCTTAACGTCAAATAATAATAAGAATAATAATAGTAATTGAATAATTGGACATACAAGACCTTTTTTTATGTGTTTTTTCTTAATCCAATTTCCGTGACACGGATTATTGTACTTTTGGTAGATCAATATTATCGATTGAGAGTCTATACAGGGAAATGTATGCTTGTCTGTGTCTATATAGTGTACTTAGAGTAAAGGTATGACCTCGTGCATCATGATGGCGTATTCCATGCGGTATGCGACAAGTAGGACGATGCTACGTCAGATTAGTACTAAAACGACTCTTCCCTACAGAATTTCAATATCTAATAATCTAGTTCGTAGAACTTTCTTTGAATTTCAACTTTTTCATATAAAAATATTCTTTTTTTTTAAATTATAATTAAACTGCAAATATAACATTTTTGATTACATTGTTTTGTCACAAAAATAAGTTGACTTATTTTAATAAAAACCTTATAAATAATGAATAATTTACGACCCTATCGATATTTACTGATTCGCTGAAAATAACTTACAATACAAAATGTTAATTTTATTTTAATAATTTTTCAAATTAATTTATTAAGTTATTAACAATTTAAATTCCTTATATTATTATTAATTTTTTAATCAATTTTTGGCCTCCTCAAGTGCCGACCTAGAGATCCCACATCTAACACTTACCGCGACATGGTTGACATTAACTTTGTTGCAGTACTTTTCTTTACATAAGAAGCAGCTTGGGCTCCTTTTACAAAACGCACACTTATGACCTTCGGCTTCACCGAACCTAAAGCACGCAGCCAATGTGTCTACTGCCTTACAAACTCTTCTCTGTGGCTGTATCTAAGGCACCTATTTATGGAAGCTTCTACGCGAAACCTAGTTCTACTGTTTTCATATGTCAAATCATTTGAGAACTGCGTTTCTATGATTTGATGGTTCGACAGTACGATGTTTCTGAATAAAAATTGAAAGTAAATTAAATGTTAACGAAATTAATTTAATTTGAAAATTTTAATTAAATAAAATTGTTACAAATTGTTTGGTTAAATTAAATTTGTTACAACAGATATTAATTTCAAGGTAGTAAAATATGATCATATTTTTCATTACCTTTTCATGACACATTTTATAACTTTAAAGTAGGGGAGAGGGCCCCAAGGTGGTCAGGGCCCTAAGGTGGTCACCCTAAGAAAATTTTTGTATATTAGTCAGTATCTTCGAATGTTTTTTGTTATTGTTATTATTTGAGAAGACAAAGATTTTAGTAAAGTTTTGAGGTAAATAGTCGTATGAGTCTCTTTGTAACGTGAACGTCGTAAAATTTCTGTTTTTAAATGATCGAGAAATTTTTTTTTCAGGGTGTTAAAATCATCGAAATTAAGCATTTTAAATTAGTAAAAATCGTTATACTCTCTAAATCTGAATCAGCGAAACCTCGCTTATTCTCAGCGGATAGTCGCTGGTTCAAATAGCTATAAGTCAAGAAGACTAGAGACAGAAGGAGTAAGTTCGCTGTATTACCACAGAGAACGGTGACGCAAAATATGAGGGCAATGCAGGTGGCGTCTTGACAAGTAGATAGTGCAGTAGACGAAAATTAGTCTTCTGCGCATATAAACACATTTATCTGTTTTGCGCGGTTGATACCAAAAATATTGTTATATTTGTGGTTATGTCGAGAATTTTCACCGGTTGAAAAATATAAAAAATAAATAAATAAAATAAATGAATCACATATAATTTAACTAAAAAATAAAAATGCCTGCTATTTGCAGCTTAATAGATTGTGGATGTGATGGTGGCGTGATAAATGGTAAATATATTCTAATAAAATTAAAAATAATATGCAAAAGCATAATTATATAAATCTTGGCGAATTCGCCAAGAACTGTAAGAGTAGTATTATTGTAAAATCACGCTTTTTTCCTCACTTTACTCACAAGCGTATTTGTTATATAAATATATATAACAGTTAAATTTCTCTCTTACATTATTTATAACCTCTCTATCATACATTGCGTTGTTATCGTTGTTATGCTTTTCTTGCTCTTCTGCTATACGTGCTATACTATAGTTACATACTTGCGCAGAAACCATTTTTGGTTACCGCACTAACTACCTACATATAGAATATTCCTCCATTGCCCTCACTTTCTACGTCACTCCCACTCCTTGAGTTACTCCTCCTGTCTCTAGTCTTCTTGCTATAAGTATACCACTGAGAATCAGCGAATAGTCGCTGGTCCAATCAGCGGTGACGTATTAACGGTTACGCTACTTCTTCTTCTTAATGTTTATTCATTGGCTTGCACGTGCGCATAGGAGCGCTGTGTGAATTCGCCATAACCTGGTGTTAATACAAGTTTGTATTGTATATATAGTTGCACACGGAGCGGTTACTCGAGTGAGCGCGGTAAATTTGAATTTTTAAATGTGGTAAAGTATAATAAGTGAGTTAAAGTTTAAGATTGGCACGTTTGAAAAATCTGAAGGTATGGGATATTACTTTTAAGGAAGGATTGGAAATTATTTGTGAGCTACAAAAGGGAGGGGGGCATCTGAGAGATTTTGAAAGGCCTTTTAAAAGATCTGTTCTGAAGTTGGAGTATTTTGGACAGGACCATAAAATATGGTCAATGTCTTCTTCTATTCCGGGAGAGCACTGACAGTCACTAGAGGAGATATAGTTTTTTCTAGCTAGGCTAGCATTTGCAGCGTAATGGTTGCTTCTAAGTCTGCATATGGTGACGATCCATTCTCTTCTTGCTGGGAAAGAAGCAAACCATGGTTTGCTTCTAGGCTGGTAGTATCTTTGTGTGAAAAGTGCACCCTTGTATCTTCCGATTTCAATGAGGCAATCGTGGAAGCTATCGAAAAGATCTTGACGGGCTATAGCAAAAAGATCTGATGAGGAAAGATTAAAATTTAGGAGTGTGTTATTTTTAGCTGCATTCTTTGCAGCTAAATCGGCTTCTTCGTTGCCCGTGATTCCAAGGTGTCCGGGAATCCAACATAGGGAGACTGGGCGTCCCAGATTGTTTAAAATGTGTAGACGGTTTCTAGTTTAAAGAATGAGATAGGATTTGATAGAGGAAGGGATCATTGCTCCGACACTTTGAAGTACACTGAGCGAATCAGTAAAGATGACTGTGTTTGAGAGGTTAGAATTTAATATGTAGTCCAGTGTGATGAGAATAGCTATTGCTTCAATTGAGAAAATTGAGGCGAAGTGAGAAATTTTATGTGAGAGACATAAGTTGTGTGAGGGACAAATAAGCGCAAGACCCGCTTCATTATTCTCGAGAGATTTAGAACCGTCCGTGTAGAAGCGTGTGGCATTTTCGAAATGTTGGTCTGCAAGATCCTGGAAAACATCATCAGGACTTGGTGATGATTGAATTTCTTTTCCAAGGCTGGTGATGATCTTGGGAGAGAAAAGATGGTCTTCGTACGGAAATTCAAAAAAAGGGTGAATGTCTTTTTTCTGTATGATGGGGATGAAATTATTTATTTTGTTGAAAGCAAAAAGGAGTGGATAGCAGTGACTGATATTGAAATTATGATCCAAAGCGGGTAGGTAATGTAAGTTATTGACAATAGGATGAGAAGAGTTAGAAAAGGTCCTAAGAAGATATCTCTTGGCAAGAAAATTGAATCTCATTTTCAGGGGGGGTTCGCAGGTTTCGGCCAACATGACGTTTATTGGAGTGCTGTTCCTATATCCCAATGCTAATCTTAAAGCTTGATTTCGAATTTTTTCTATGGTGCGGAAGCCTTTTTTTGTTTTAAGGTTGTAGCTGTGAGAACCATAGTCAAAATTGCTTCTAATCAATGAGTCAAAAATTTGAATAAGGATGAGAGGGTCAGCTCCCCACCATGTCCCCCTCAGAACCTTTAGTACGTTAAGAATTTTCCTGCATCTATCGATGAGGTGATTGAAATGAGTTTCTGAGGTTGTAGATTCGTGAAAAAAGATTCCGAGGTATTTTACGAATGAAGATGGAAAGATTGGAGTGTCATATAAAGAAAGAGATAGTTGGGGTACAGTACGATCAAATTTCTTATTGGAAAATAAAACTAATTTTGTTTTGTCGGGACAGATGTCTAAGCCTTTTTTGACATCAAATTTGATATATCACGAAGACATTTTTGTAGAGAGGTGATGATTAAATTTAAATCTTTTGAGCGGCAAATTATGACGATGTCATCAGCAAATTCAATAATAATGCAGTTTTTGGGGATAAGGGTGTGTATTTTTCTTGTATAAATTGAAAAGTTGATGGGACTTAGAATACTGCCCTGCGGAAGACCAATAGTAAGAGTTCTTGGGCCAATGGTTTCACCATTAATTTTGAAAAACATATTTTTACAGTCTATAGAATTATAAATGAATTTGGCTGTTGGAAAGGGGATGTTAATTTCTTTCAGGTCTTCCATAAGGATTGATGGAATTACGCTTGGAAAAGCACCCTTAATGTCTAAAAAGAGACCTGCTGTGATTTCTTCGTTTGCTATGCCTGTCCATATTTCTGAGGATAAGAGGGCAAGACAATCTGCACACGATTTGTTTTTTCGAAAGCCATATTGTGTAGGAGCCAAAATTTTGTTATGTTCTACGAACCAAATCATTCTGTTGTATATCAATTTTACCATAAGTTTAAACAAACAGGAGGCTAAAGAAATCGGTCGAAACTTTCCAGGAGACGATTTAGGGAGGAAAAAAATCAAAAAATTGTTCCAGGTGTCAGGAAATCTGCCTTCTGAATAAAGGCGGTTATATATCGTTAATAGGGTTTCTAAGGCTGATGTTGGTAAGTTTTTGATGATATTAAAATCGATTTTGTCTAGGCCGGGTGAGGATTTTGTTTTTAAGGATTTGATTGCGATTCTCAATTCAGTAATGCTGAAAGGAGATTCAAAAAAATTGTTGGAATTAAAATTTTCTGGAAAGTTATAATGGAAAGTTGTTGATGGGCAAAGATCATCTACCATTGAGAGAAGTTTATCGATAACTGCTCTGTCTGCTGAACAAGATGCGGTGGCTGGATGCAAAAATCTGTTCTTAAAACTTTTGACTATAGACCAAACTTTAGATAGTGGAGTTTCTCTGTCGAGAGTGTTACAGAAGTTTTTAAAGGATTCTCTTCTGGTAGAAATAAGTGTGCGTTTGGCTTTAGTCTGTGATTTTTGGTAGTTACAAAAGTTTTCATAATTTGAATTAGATTTATAAGTGGAAAGAGCCAATTTTCTTTCAGCAATGGCGGAATCACACGCATCGTTCCACCAAAGAGCTGGAACGCGAGGCTTTTTGTTATTAGTTGTTTGTGTTCTATTGGGGTTAAAGGTTCTGCGACTAGGACACGCTGTAGTGACTGCTTCATCGATTAAATTGGTAAAAAGGTTGTAAACCTCAATTACATTTGCGTCTGGAGCATTCAAGTTGACAATATTTTTGGTTATTAAATTAGAGAGAGTATTTGTAAAAATACACCAAGAGATATTTTTAAGGTTAGAATAAAAAAAAATTTTTTTTTTATGAGAGGAATAGGAAACAATAGGAACCGAGATACCTATAGTAGTGAGAACAGGGAGATGATCACTGCCTAGGGAGTCAGTAAATGTTTTCCAGGAAGTTTGAATATATATATTAGCAGAAATAAGAGAAAGGTCAAGCATGGAGCCAGGTCCACCACTTCGTCCAATAAATGTGGGATCGCCATTATTTAAGCAGACCAAATCTGAATCGTCTAACTCTGAGCATAAATTAATGGCGTTGGGGCATGCGTATGGGCTGCCCCAAAGTGTGTCGTGGCAGTTGAAGTCACCTCCAACAAAAATTGATGAAAAGTTTGTATCTGTGAGAGAGTTGAAAAAGTTTCTCGACACACGTGGTGAAGTCACCTTTCCAGGAACTCTATAAATTGAAACGATCAAAAGTTCGCCGATAGAAGACTGTATTGAGACTGCAAGCGTCTCTAGATCGTTTTCTACGGACGGAATTGTGGATATTTTTTTAAAAGTTATGTTTTTTCTAATGGCGATGATTAAACCACCGCCTTTGTTTATAATTCTATCGGCTCTTACTATGTTAAAAAGTTTAAGACTGTGTAGATTATCGGGTTTACCTGGATTTAAATGTGTTTCACTTAAGAGGAGAATATCGAACTCGTGAGAGATTTTGAGAATTTCGGGTGTCTTTTTGGAGACACCGCGACAATTCCACTGTAAAATGCGGGGGTTAAGGAGACTGGCCATTATTAACGGACAGAGATTCAAATAAAGAATATATATTATCTGTAATATTTCGGAGAGTGTCTTTGATTAGATTGGATTTTTCAGGGGAAACGTTCTGTGATTTATCTAGAAGTAATTTTTCGAGAGCATCAAAAATGAAAGGAAGGGAGGATGTGTTTTGTGGAACGATTATCTGATTAGAAGCAACAGGAGTGAGAGTTGGTGAAGAGAGAGCAAAGCCGTTTGGTAAAGAACTTGCATTTCTGCCATTGTTCCATTGAGAGGCATAGAATGAAGACGACGATGATGAAGATTATTGTTTTGAGAATGGTTTTTTGACTTGCGCGGGGTTAGCTGTAACTTCTACACGAGGAGAAGCTGTGATGTGAGAGTAAGAACGATTTTGACTAGAGCCATTATAATTTGGCAGTTCAGGGGTAGGTGAATCACTTAGTTCAGGGAAACCCGAGAAGTTAAATGACGCAGAGGGTTTTTTAGGTCGGAGTTTTGATTTGGCCTCTTAAAAAGAAACTTTATGAGCAGTCGCATAAATACGAACTTTTTTCTGGAAAATATATTCACTGCACTCTTTCGAGGTGGGATCGTAGGAACCTTTACAGTTAATACACACTTTTAAGTCTGATTCTAATTGACAGTTTTCATGAGGGTCTGTGGAGCCGCATTTCGAGCAGCGTTTTTTAGATTTGCAGTGATGGCCACATGACCGAAACGAAAACAATTGTGGCACATTCTTGGATCTGGGATGTATGGGCGAACCGGGGCTGAACTTTTGAAAATGGCAACACGTTCTGGTAGAGATGTTCCTTGGAACGTTAGAAGGACTGTCATTGTTTCCACAAAAGATGCTTCATTCTTGTCATTAATTACTTTACGGCTGAATCTTCGCGCACTTATCACTTTGCATTCTTTGTTATGAGGGCCTATGGCTTCTATATTTTCGAGGATTTCTTCTATTGAAATGTTTTGTGGAATGGAGTTAATGACACCTTGACAGGTGACGAAGCTTGACGGAATGATGGCGATTAGATTATTTGTTTTTAGAACTGGATCTACCAAGAGTTTGTTTGCTGATCTACCACAGTTCATGACTACCCTAACCTTACCTCGACCACTTGGGTTGATGTCAATTATTTTTCCAGGATACAGAGGATGGAGTAAACGGCCGACCGAAACATGGTTTAGTTCCTTCAAAGCGTTCGGAGACTTGGAGTCATGTTGAATGAACAAAGGACAGTTACCTTTTGTATTACTGTCGTATTTAAGACTTTTTAAATTATTCAAAGCGGTTGGAGACGAGTTGGTATCGTTGTGATTCTTATCTCTCCCTCTCCCCTTGAGTGAAGATGCTTTCGGATCTTTATCAGCACTCGACGTGTCTGATGTATCATTGTCATCGCAGCACTTGCGTTTGTTCTTTTGTGTGACGTCATCGGAATAAGCATCCGACTGATCCATGTCAATGGAGTCGTTTCTAAGTCTTGAACCATTCTTGTACATGAGAAGACTCAGTGCCACTTCTTCGTCTTCGATTGTGTTCGAATTATTCGTTGGTGGTGGTTGAGGCGTTCCACCGGAGGCCATGCCTCCGGCGATAGAGTTGTCGTGCCCCTGAGGCACGACAAAGATGGCGGAGGGCAACGCCGCTTGGCGTCCTAGGAAGCTTTTTCCAACGGAACGGATTTCAGGTCGTCAGATGCGCGAGAAAAAGGGAGAACGTGAACTTGGGAAGTAGAACTAGGCTTTATGTCTATATACCTATGACCGAAAACTCTAATTACTCGAAAAACGGATTGAGAATCACGGAGCTATAAAAGCGCGCGTGCGTCCGGTGCCGTGGCTCGAGCCAAACTCTCTCGGTTACGCTACGAGTATTTGACACTTCTGCGCACACGCAGAGTTGGCTGATTTCTTCAGTGACGTCCACTGATCTTCAGTAACTTCCACTATTTTTCAGCGGAAACTTCGTTCACTGATAAAAACAGCGATTTTTTCGCTGATTCAGATTTAGAGAGTAATTATCTTTATATATTGTACAATAATATTCTAAATGAATATAATTAATATTGTGCTTTACAAAATTTTTTCATTTACGTTTAAAAAATTGTGTCTTGGCCCTAAGGTGGACACTTTTTTGGCCTCAAGGTGGTCACTTTTGATTTTTTATGAAAATGTGTTTATACGCTATATTTATCAACATTTATCACTGTGACTGTGAATTTTATCAATTTTTAAGTTTTATGATGAATAATAATGAAATAGAATTATTTTCAAAATTTTACCTGTCTAATAGGGGAGCGTGGGGTAATGGGAGCTTTTAAATTTCACGTACTTAAAAGCCTTCAAATTCGCTGTAATGTCTAGAAAATCTTCTACAACCTTTGTTTATATCATTCCAAAACAAACGATCACATTCTTGACAAATTTTTAGTAAAGACAAGGGAAAATGTATTTTTGGAGTTTTCATTGTAAAATGCAAAATATTTCTAAACATCACCATAAGTAGTGAAAATCGTATTATTTAGTTCTGTTTTTTCATTATATTATAGGTAAATATGTGTAGATATGTATACTTGTATAAAAATCGAAATAATAATAAAATTTGTTTATGTTTTTAATTTTTTATTCAAATTTTGGCCTGTAAGAGTTCTGTGGGGTAATGGGAGAATTAGTGTCAGACCAAAGAATTTTCGTTACTATGTTGCGTCTTTCGTTATTTCTTTCAAAATTGTAAAAGATATCACCTTATGAAAAAACTTTTAATTAAAAAACAATTTTTGGTGGAAAAAATGAAAAATTTAATTTTTTTTCAAAAATTTTTTATTCAATTATAATTTAGGAAAAAATTTATTCTATGTCTAAAGTTTTGGCTTCATTGTAAGTATTAACACTTTTTTCTATTAGAAAACCAAAAATATTCCTAAAATATAGAAATTTTTTAAATTTCAAGTGAAAGCTCCCATTACCCCACAAATTGGGTGATCGCAAAAAATGTATTTTTTTTGAAAATTTTTTTTTCAATTTATGTTCTCTTTTTAAGTTCCTAATTAAACATAATTAAAGATAAATAACGAAATGAGTAGGAAATGACGAAAACAATGTATTATTATAAAGATAAGTTGGTTTTTTAAATAATTTTCCTTAAGGGGCTCCAATTCCCCCACGCTCCCCTACATATTACACAAAAAGTATCATTTTTGACGAAAGGACAAAGTGCAAAAAAAATATGTAATATGTTTCTGTGATCCTGAAAAACAATTAATATTAAATAAACAACTTAATAATATGTTTGTACATTTTTTAAAAACTTTTTTAGTGAATTTTTGTATGGTGACCACCTTGGGGTCACTTTTTTAAAAGTCGAATTTTCAACTTTTTTTAAAAAGTGCCATAACTTTTTTTTTATTAATGAAATGAAAAAAACTTTATGATAGGAAGTTAGGTAATAAGATAAAGTTTCAAACGCCGTATTATTGACCTTTATATATAATTCCATTTGAAATCTGCAGTCGTTCAAAAGATGGGTGACCACCTTAGGGCCCTCTCCCCTATATGTTTTTTGAAAGTATCTAACTTTCTTCGAAATTAATATCTGTTGTAATAAATATATCTAAAAAACATTTTATTTAATTAAAGTATTTAAGATGAATTAAATTGTTTTACATTTAATTCACATACTTTAAATTTTTCATTCAGAAACAATCATATTGTCAAATCATCGAACCGCAGTCCTCACACGATCTGATACACAAAAACATAAAAACAGTCAAACCTTAGAACGTGTTCTTCTGTTTCATCATTATTAAAAACTGACGAAAAACTTTAGCTGTTCCTCTGTGCTATCATGTGGCGCGTAGAAGCATCCGTACCTATTGCACCTAACGACCATACATCTTCTTTTATTTGGGAATGGCATAAATCCCAGCATCATGCGTCCCAACTTTTCAAGCATTAACCTGCAAGCACTCCTTGTTTTTACAATCACTCATCATCAGCTTGCTGTTTTTGGTTGTCCTTTAGTTAAAAGCTTTCCAACCACAACAAGGTCTACCGAACATATCCATGATGTAAATCATGTTTGGTCGAGAAAAACCGCGACCTAACTTGTCGAACATCAATAATGTTTGGTAGTGGACCATCATCGACGGTGGATAATTATATTAATTGGAGTAATGGAAAAATAGATATCAAAAACTCTTTATATATTGAAATAAAATTTTATTACTTTCTCATCACATGAGAAAGTCTTATTTGATCGAAAATTCACTTTTGCTAATTTTATAAAATCTCTACGTTCTGGGATGCCCTGAGTCCAAAAAACATGGTCCAGAAAAAGACTGAACGTTTCTCTTCAGGAACTTCAATTACACTTACATTTCGGTCGTTTTCTTGATCTTTGCTGACTCGGTGACTCAAAATTATTTAAAGCTTCCTGGGTGAGACTCAAGGGTGAAGTGTCAGCTCTCACAGTACGACTACTCCTTTTATTTAGGCGCACGTACGGTGAAGAAAGGCATCAATGCTTGTTGTGCTGTTGGTTTATACAATCTTGTTATATTGTAATGTTTAGTCGAGTGTTTAGTCCTTAAAAAGACTGATTGCTTGAATTATTTTATTGTCTTCTTCTTCTTTTATTTTTTATTTTTCTACAAAGCTTCCTGATAAAAATGCTGCTTTGACGAAAATCGTAACAGCTAATTTTTCAAAGATATTAGAATATTTTCATAAATTGCGAAATATAAGTAAGCGTTGAACATAAAATTTCACATATTTTTATACTGCTGTACAAAATAAAAATGTCTATAACTGTCATTTGTTTTTAGGTTGATGTTAGCTTGTTCGTCTGCGGGAAAAACAACCTAAAAGCAAATGTCATTTATAGACTTTTTTATTTTGTACGGCAGCATATGTATATGTTTTTTCTTGGAATGTCTTTTAAACTAACAATGTTTACGATTCATGTGGATTATATTGATCTGCATTTTTTTAAGTTCAATAAATACACTCTTTAACTTCCCAGTAAAAAAAGAAGTATTGAGTGAAGCGTTTAGGAATTGAGTGAAGCTCTGAGCCAATACGGATTCGAGTAAAAACCGTATTGGGACGTTTGACTCAATTTTTTTTTCATCCGCCGAATACGGTCTTATTTTAGCATTAAAATTAAAATCACATGAGCAGAGTACACATTATAAATTGAAAGCACAATTGTCCTGGAATGTAAAAATGCCGATTTCGATAAGAAGCAATGAATATTTTTTATTTTTTGTTAAAAATTGGTAAAAGCAAAGTTTGACAAGCGCAAATGAATTTACCATGTGAATAAATGAAGTGGTAAGTTTAAATGGACGAAATGGACTAAAAGAAATCTACTTTTACCGACAGAAAGTTCCTAGAGAATTGTGGTAAATTCAACAAAACAATGAAATTTCATTGTTTTCTAGGAACTTTCTGTCGGTAACAGAAGATTTCTTTTAGTCCATTTAAACTTGCCACTTCATTTATTCACATGGTAAAATCAGTCGCGCTTGTCAAAATTTGCTTTTACCAATTTTTAACAAAAAATAAAAAATATTCACAGTTTCTTATCTAAATCGGCATTTTTACAATGGAATTTCAATTTTTGCTCTCTCTTTATAGCTGTTCTATGAAAGCGGCATTTGTAAAATTTTGTTCTACTTTTATAATAGGTGGATTCCACGTCAGTTCAACACACTTATATTCATGACTTGTTGGGATTTGGCTGAACTTTTGTAAATTTATTACTTTTATAGTGATAAACAACTCCATTAAATATTTTTTCAAAATTTTCAAAATTACCAAAAATATGGCATTTTCAAATTTTTTGTCTTTTTTTGAAAGTGCTATAACTTTGGTTCTGATTAACCGATTTTGGATTTTAAAAAACGGATTTCTTTGGTTTTAAGTATATTTTAAGTTAAAATCAATATAAAAAAAAATTCAAAAAAAATTTTTTTTGAAAAATTAAAAATCCGTTTTTGAAAAAACATCATTTTCGATTTTTTTCAAAATTTTACTAAATGTTTGGGCAAATGTGCTTTACATGTTCTGTAAGTTTCATCTTGGGATCTCAAAGGGATTCGGAGTAAAAAAATAAACCGTAACCACAAATTACAAACATATGGTGCAAAATATCTTTTTTTCGATTTAATATATTGATAAGTAAAATTAATCAAATTCAAAGTATGAATAGTGATTTTTAAAGGGGTTTTCACGGGCTATAAGCTAGTGACCTTTTTTCTATGAGCCATGTAAAAATCAGAGTGGGACCATGAGAATTTTTGAGGAAAATAATAATTGATTATTATTTTACATAGAAAATGATGATTTATAATTAATTTCTTCAAAAAGATCCATGGTCCCATTCTGATTTTTACATGGCTCATATGCAAAAAGGTAAGCTGTCGATTGGGATAGGTTACGAAAAAATAAAAAACACCGATTTTGAGATACAGTAGAACTTGGTTAACACGATTCTGTAGGGACCGCACTAAGAATGCGTCTTATGCGGGAAAACATATTAGGTGGGATATAAAATGTATGTCTTTAATTGCAAGGACCACCATAAATGAGCGTCTTAAGCGGGAAATCGTATTAAACGGGATCGTATTAACCGGGTTCTACTATATATTGAAATTAAGAATTTGACCTTGAATTTCAAGGTCAAATTGACAAAAACAACTTTTTTTCATCACCAGTTTATAGCCTGTAAAAACCCCTTTAAAAATCACTATTCATACTTAAAATTTGATTAATTTTACTTATAAATATATTAAATCGAAAAAAATATATTTTCAAAAAAAGACAAAAATTTTGAAAATGCCATATTTTTGGCAATTTTCAAAATTTTAAAAAAATATTTGGTGGAGTTGTTTATCACTATAAAAGTAATAAATTTACAAAAGTACAGCCAAATCCCAACAAGTCATAAAAATGAGTGTGTCGAACTAACGTGGAATCCACCAATAAAAACAAAAATTTTTTAAAAAGTGTCCGCCATATTGAATTTGCTATTTTGAATTTTTAAAAACAGACATCGGAATCGTCATCAGCGACCCTGAAAACCCCTGAGTGACATGTTTCAAGCGAATCCAAATTTAAAAAAAAATGTCTGCCATATTGGATCCGCCATTTTGAATTTTGAAAAACTGACATCGGATTCGTCATCAGCGACCCCAAAAACCCCCTAAATCTCATTGCTGCTAAAATTTATTGTCTATAAATACTTCAAATGGTGTATTGAAGTCTAGGTAAAAATTTTAGTCATTTGGGCGTTATGGGTTAAAAGAATAAAAAAATAACTTCTATGGAATTCAAATTTTTTTCCAAAAGGGAAAAATCATTTTATCAAAAATGACACATTCTTTTCCAGAAACACACGAGGAACACAATTACAAATTCACATTTTTTTATTAACTTTTGCTTACCCTTGCAGCGATTAAAGGCATTATAAAAAGTTTTGTATTTTTATTATTAAAGTTAAAAAAAACTCGGTAAGGTCTCATTTTAAACTTTATTTCCTGTAGTTTTAACACTGCATAAAGCAAAAAATTTAAAAAATGTTATTTTTAATGTTTAATTAATGTCAGGGAAAGACAAAATCTTACACTATTTTTTTCTTTTTTAGTGTGAAAAAGTTTTTTCTAGAAAATTATCATATTTTAATTGAGCATATCGCATTTAAAAGCTAACTTTAACACGTTTAATAATGTTTTTACATTTTTTTAGTTGTAAGTTTTAATTGTAGAAATGTCAGCAAACTTTTCACTTCAACTGCAGTGAAGTTTGCGAACAATATCAACGTATCAAGCGAGTCAGTGTTATGCTAAAGAAAAAACTCTTTTACATTGACAACAAGAGAATATTACATAAATTTTATATAACAGTTCATAATAAGAGTTTTTATTTTAATATTATAATTATTTTTTTTCATTTACAAATTTATTTGACCAGAATTCTATCATTCGAAGGTTATTTTTTAATCATTTATCTGCATACTTAATTGATTTTCTATAATTGCTCAACTCAGAATATTTTTTTTCAATTTCTGTAAGAGAATAAAGTAGTAAAAAAATTATACAAGTTCATTTGTAAAAAAATTCTTTTGTCAAATTGGACATTTTAATCACTTTTTATTTTTAGCAGTTACACCACCCTGAAAGCGTGCAAATAGTTTCTCAAAACTAGATAGTTTTTCAAAAATTAATTTTGACGAAACTACTGTCGTAAGATAAAATCTTAAAGATCTTGAATAGTTTCAATCAAAGTAAGTACCAAAGGTAAATTAATTAAATAAGTGCAGCCGACTTTATTTTAAATGACAAAAGATTTATTAGTCCGTATTGACATACACCAACAGATTTGAACAGTGTTAAATGTAAAGATCTTTCTCACGATCTTTACTCGACAATAACCCGACTCGTTCTGTCTCGTTTTGGGTTTTCCTCGGTTAACCAAGGTTCGCCAAAACGACTCCCTCAATCCCAGGACCACTCTTCTCCTTGGTTCCATATGGTTTTCACATGGTCCCCAACTAGTCCTTTCCGCACGAAGCCTTAGAGTCATAAAAAAAGGAAAATCGTTGCCTTCGTTCGTTTCGATGTATTTGTCGAAATATTATTCCGACACTACTAGAGATAAAACATTTTAATAATTATTATCTTAAAGTTCTTGAGCACTTCCATGTAATATACAGTTAAGCAACTGTATCTCCTAATTTTGGCTTTAAATCTTTTATCATCATTCTCATCAGGGATCAAATATATTAAAGCAAATTTTCAGTGTTCGGATTTTAGAGTTAAACTTTCGTTAAGTCGTATAGTGATCTACTTCTAAAAATAACACTTTATTAATTAATAATAAAATTAAATATTAATTTTATTGATTGTTTAGAAATCTATATATGCTTTCATGTAAGTTTGAGAGCTTAATTTCGGCAACAACTCATTTCTAGATAGACTCAGCAGAAAAACAAATTAATTATTTAAATATGTTACTTCATTTTTTATTACACCGTAAGATTGACAACGTTGTGCTCTCTGGTATAGCCAGTACCATTTAATTTTTTTGTATAGGTACGACTTTGTATAAATTAAGCCACAAGATCTTGTTTAGATTAAATTGCTGTAAAAATAATGAATAAATATATTATAAAGCCTAATATATATTTTCCAAATTAAACTCCAATATTTGAATTTAATATAAGGTAAGAAAAATATCAAGTTTCTGAGAACTACTCTCAGGAGTTATTGAAGCTGTAATTGAATATTACAGTCGACTTATAAATTTATTCAACCTTTTTTCATTATTAGAGATTGAGATTGAAACCAGTATTTCTAAAGTTACTATAAGTGAAATTTTATCTCGTCGTATCACATAAAGTAGGAGACAAATTTTCATTATAATAATTGTATGATAAACAATGTATAGAGTTATAGCAAATATATATATATATATATATACTAGGGGGATTAGTTAAAGTTATTTATCTATTGGTTCTATGTTGATTTAAATTTCGAAAATATTGTTTCTTGCACCTAACTTCGCACCTAACATAATTGACACTACATTATAAAAATTGACTTTACTTTTTAGAGGACAGCGAAATAAAATACATTATATTTAATTTAGTAAACATTAAAATTAGTATAAAATATGCAGGCTGTCAGTTTCGCTTAATCTATCGATCAAATTATATATGTAGCAAACTATTTTTTCACATTTATGAAAGTATTAAAAGTGTGAAAAACCCGAACGAGATGCTATGTTGAAGACAAAGAGTTTCGTCCTTTTCCGGAGTTTTATTATAGGGACGGCTATTGGGCCTCTATTGAGCCGGGCCAGGGGAGATTACATTTGGGACTCGTACCGAGAGGTCTCATTTTCTGCAGTACGGAATATAAGATTTAACTGTTTGGTGTTTCGTGTATTCTGAGACCAGCTTCGAGGAATAAATGTCTTATTTATTTAAAAGCTGTGTTTAATTTATTTATGTATATTAAATCGTTGTTGTTATTATTTATTTACTATTATGGTAAAAATAACTTTACCACATATATAACAGCAATTTTTTGTGAAAAAGGGTGGTGAGAATGAAAATTTAAAAAACGTCCAGAAAAAGTAGGTTTTTTGAACCAGTCCGTAATTAAAATACTATTTTGTTTTATAACTAATACATCAAGAAAACTAATAGAATTGTTATTTTCGATCTCATAAGTAAATTGTAAACGTTCATTGTAAAAGTTAAATGTGTTCAAAGTTTCGTCAATTTTATTTTCGGGAATGCAAGTTAAAATATCATCAACATAGCGACAAAAGAATATTGGTGTAAAATTCTTTAAAATTTAATGGTTATGAACCAGGTCTAAGTAACTGGTCCACACAGATTCTGATTGAATTTAAATCTAGAGATTTTTTCCTCAAAATCTATTAGGGGCTTAATTGGTTTTATTGATAAATTTCCATAATACGATTTTTCAGTATTTCTGAGCTTCTAGGTGAATTGATACATAATATAATTTTTTAATTTATTTCCCATTAATTTACCAAAAAAAGAAAAACAATTTTTGGTCTTTTTTGTAATCAAGAACTGACTACGCAATTTAATTATTTTTAATCAATTATTTCAATTTAATAGAAGGCGGCGCATGACGATGACTCAGCTAAATCCTTCGTTTCAATTAGTATATTAAACAAAACTGACTTTTTTTCAAATAAAAATCAATTTCGTTTTATCCCGTATTTATTTTCGAAATTTGATTCTCGATACATGGTAGAATACTTTAATGTTGTAAAAAGTCGTGTGGTAGGTTATGTGTTACTCTCTAAATTTGAATTAGTAAAAATCTTTACTAATTATAATTAGTGACTGACTTTTTGCTTTTGAATTAGTAAATTTCACTAATAAATTAGTAGAAGTTACTATTTATTAGTAAAGTTTACTAATTTGAATTAGTGACTGACTTTTTGCTTTTAAATTAGTAAACCTTACTAATAAATAGTAACTTCTACTAATTTATTAGTGAAATTTACTAATTCAAAAGCAAAAAGTCAGTCACTAATTATAATTAGTAAAGATTTTTACTAATTCAAATTTAGAGAGTAACTTGAATTATCCGAATATAAGTTAAAAAAAATTACAATATTTTCTTACATTGATGCTGAGTTAATGACATTTTTCAACTGTCTACCTTAAATAAAGATTTTGAGACGATCGAATTGTAATTAGTCCTATACATCTCAACGATGTCTGATTTTTCAAATGTTCTAGAGATATCCCATAATATCCTACAAAGTGGTGGTTTCGACCCAGTGGGCACAGGGACGTCTAAAAGACGTCTTAAAGACGTCCCTTCTTGTCCGCGGACGATTCGGGGACAATGATGGCAATGTCTCTGAGTCATCAAAAAGACAGCTAAAAGACGTCTAAAAGACGTTCTATGTCTGGTCCAAAAGACGTCCAAAAGACTTCTAAAAGACATAAAAAAGTACGTCTAAAAGACGTCTTTTGGACGTCTAAAAGACATAAAAGGGACGTCTAAAAGACGTCTTTAAGACGTCTTTTGGACGTCCTTTTTACATTCCTTCAGATCTTAAATAAACATTTCTTTTATAACATTTTCTAATTTGAAATTCAGTAATATTGTATTAAATTTATTTTAAGTTTAATTTTATTTTTTCTAAAATGTGGAGAAATAATGAAAAAATTCCTACGAAGCTGGGATCGAACTCGGATACCTTGGGCTTGAAACACTGCGCCTTAAGCACCTCAGCCGTTCAAGACAGATATGAACCTCTACAAAGTTAACGATCTCACTTGTCAATGAAATGAATTTAACTTAGAAAAATTCCAATGAATTTCACATTCAAAAATTTCTAAGTCCAAGTTGCACTTAGAAAATAATATTTTCTATTTATGAAAATTTTTCTATTTTCAAATGTTGAATGAAAAAGACGTCTTTTAGACACCTTAAAGACATCTAATGGCCAAGACATAGAACATGAATAGGACGTCTTTAAGACGTCTTAAAGACGTCTTTTTGTACAAGTCCAAAAGACGTCCACAAAAAGACATCCTTAGGACGTCTTTTGAACAAGGGTGCCCACTGGGGATATAATGTGGATAACCTAGAATATTATGTTGACGTTTTTAGGATATCATGCATTTGTGTAGAATATACTGAATACAGTCGGGTCCCCATACTGTTACATTTCCAGAAATTTCCCACTCCTCCAGACTCAGCTCTGTTATGTACTCAAAGTATGCCTACTGCGCACCTTTCAGGAACGTAAATATATACACCTCAAGTTTGGCCTAGAAGTATATGCCCCCTTTTCTTTGGGCTTAAGAATACGGCTCTGAAAATTGGTGACGTAACGTGACGTCACCTAACACTTCTGAATTTGGAGGTTACGCAAAAACATAACACTACTGAGGACATAACAGTTTGGAATCTAACAGTATGGGGACCTGACTGTATATTCTTATGTTGGGGAAAGCTTTACCGACTTCCCAGTGGGCACCCTTGTTCAAAAGACGTCCTAAAGATGTCTTTTTGCGGACGTCTTTTGGACTTGTACAAAAAGACGTCTTTAAGACGTCTTAAAGACGTCCTATTCATGTTCTATGTCTTGGCCATTAGATGTCTTTAAGGTGTCTAAAAGACGTCTTTTTCATTCAACATTTGAAAATAGAAAAATTTTCATAAATAGAAAATATTAATTTCTAAGTTCAACTTGGACTTAGAAATTTTTGAATGTGAAATTCATTTGAATTTTTCTAAGTTAAATTCATTTCATTGACAAGTGAGATCGTTAACTTTGTAGAGGTTCATATCTGTCTTGAACGGCTGAGGTGCTTAAGGCGCAGTGTTTCAAGCCCAAGGTATCCGAGTTCGATCCCAGCTTCGTAGGAATTTTTTCATTATTTCTCCACATTTTAGAAAAAATAAAATTAAACTTAAAATAAATTTAATACAATATTACTGAATTTCAAATTAGAAAATGTTATAAAAGAAATGTTTATTTAAGATCTGAAGGAATGTAAAAAGGACGTCCAAAAGACGTCTTAAAGACGTCTTTTAGACGTCCCTTTTATGTCTTTTAGACGTCCAAAAGACGTCTTTTAGACGTACTTTAGACGTCCTTTTTTATGTCTTTTAGAAGTCTTTTGGACGTCTTTTGGACCAGACATAGAACGTCTTTTAGACGTCTTTTAGCTGTCTTTTTGATGACTCAGAGACATTGCCATCATTGTCCCCGAATCGTCCGCGGACAAGAAGGGACGTCTTTAAGACGTCTTTTAGACGTCCCTGTGCCCACTGGGTTAAGAAAAAATATAAAAAAACTTCATGAAACAACAAATTGACAAAGTGTTTGCATAAGAAATAGAATTGCTTTTTTTTATTTAAATATGCATCAAAAACTTTGTTTATACTAACAACAAAAAAGAGCCTAAAATACCGCAATATCATATATAAGTTTTATACGAAACATTTATGTGGAGCCCTGTCTATTTTAGGGCTGATTCTATTTCAATTCATGTAGGGCGAATAGATTAAAAATTCTAAATCAAGTTAAAGGTAATTTTTCTTGTTCTTTAGGACAAATAATAAAGAGACACGTATTTTTTTATTTAGCGAAAAAATTTGTTTTAGCTGAGTTATGAGTGTTTGAAAATTTTAGGACATATCGTGATTTTATAGCTAAACAGCTGACAAATTATTTTCAAATCTTTCTAATTTTTGCAAAAATAAATATTTTTCAATTTTTTTTCTTGATTTTAGTAGTGTTTTTGATACTTTTTCTTTGCAAACTTGAAAATTTGAAAAATTAAAAAAATGGCGGCCATTTTCCGAAAAATCAAAAAAGTCAATTTTCTCAAAAACATCATTTTTTATTTTTCTTAAAATTTTTGTGTGATTGCTAGATGAAAAAAGGAATTAATTTTAAAAGGTTTCATGTCCGCTAAAACTGTTTGAAAGTCGCAATAATTTTTTTTCAGAAAATAACAAATCTCATTATTTTCTCTCTAAATCTGAATCAGTGAAATTCCACTGAAAAGCAGTGAAATTTGACTGAGAATCAGTGACTCTATTCTCGCGATTTGAATCAGTGGAATTTCACTAACAATCAGTTAAAAATAACTGAAATTTCAGGTATTTTTAACTGATTCGCCAATTAATAAACTACTGAAAATTTTTGTCACACATATTGAAAATTTCAGTTATTCTTTAATTGGCCAATCAGTGAAAAATGACAGAAATTTCAATCATTTTTAACTGATCTTCAGTGAAATTTCAATGATTCAAATCGCGAGAATAGACAATAGAGTCAGTGATTCTCAGTCAAATTTCACTGATTCAGTTTTAGAGAGTTGATACGAGTATAAATGTATCGGCATATATATATTTATTGCATGTTTATGTTTTTCGATGATTAGTAGTGTTTTTGGTACTTTTTATTTGCAAACTTGAAAATTTTGAAAATTAACAAAATGGCGACCATTAAATTTTTTTGGTCGCCATTTTGAATTATAAAATTTTAACCAAATATTCTAACTCAGCGACCCCAAAAACCTCCAAATGAATATTTTTATTCAATTAGTTTTAGTATTTTTAGTTTTCGATTTTTTGAAAAATGGCTGCATTTTGTTAATTTTCAAAATTTTCAAGTTTGCAAATAAAAAGTAGGTACTAAAAGCACTACTAATCATCGAAAAACATAAACATGCAAAATATATATATGCCGATACATTACTCAAAATAATGAGATTTGTTATTTTCTGAAAAAAATTATTGCGACTTACAAACAGTTTTAGCGGACTTGAAACCTTTTAAAATTAATTCCTTTTTTCATCTAGTAATCACACAAAAATTTTAAGAAAAATAAAAAATGATGTTTTTGAGAAAATTGACTTTTTTGATTTTTCGGAAAATGTCTGCCATTTTGTTAATTTTCAAAATTTTTTAAATTTTCAAGTTTGCAAAGAAAAAGTATCAAAAACACTACTAAAATCAAGAAAAAAAATTAAAAAATATTTATTTTTGCAAAAATTAGATAGATTTAAAAATAATTTGTCAGCTGTTTAGCTATAAAATCGCGATATGTCTTAAAATTTTCAAACACTCATAACTCAGCTAAAACAAATTTTTTCGCTAAATAAAAAAATATGTGTCTCTTTATTTGTCCTAAAGAACAAAAAAAATTACCTTTAACTTGATTTAGAATTTTTAACCTATTCGCACAGCATAAATTGAGATATAGAATCAGCCTTACCCATATATATTTTGGTGCGTTGAACTCGAATATAAGGTCATTATCACTTCGTCGCATTACAACAGAATTTTTAGTTAATCTCAAAAAATATTGTCGATTTTATAAACATTTTTTTAAAGAAAGATTTAGATGGACTAGAAATATTTCAAATCATTGTATTGAAAGTAACATGGAAGAAAATAATAAAAATCATAATCTTAGTTTTTCGATTGTCTTCAGAAAAAAAATTACACATATTGTCCAATAAATACTTTGAAATCGCGCTTATCCACCTGAAATTCTTATTGAAGGTGACATCTTCTCTTTTGATGTCTATACCAATCAGAGTTTTTGATATTACCAGTGTATAAAACCTAGGGGTAAAAACCAGCATGCCTTTTGAGAGCAGACAATTAGAGCTCGTATTCGCCGGAGGGCGATTTGAATTTTATATACATATATAGGATGTATCATGTCAACTAAGACAAGGCCGTCTCTAAAAATCTATTGATTCCATTTTAATTGCTTAAAATTTTCGTATTCCTGTTCTTTATGAAATACAAAGTGGTATTTTTAAAAATTCGATACGGCATTTTATATGAATTAAGAATATCTGTTAGGATGTAAAGATTTCTAGCAATTCTTATTAGGCATTTTATTAGGGAACTTTTTTTAAGTTATTATGTTTTGACATATTATACAAAGTTTTTAGACATAATTTTATATAATTATAAGAAAATAATTTATCATCTGGTAGCAATATATCAAATGTTCAAAAAGTTATTAATCTCTCTAGACAAATTTCTCACTTAAGCTTTTTAATTTCATGTACCGACAGTAAAACTGTCCTAATACAGAAATCCGCTTTTTTTGAAAAATATTTTCGAAATTAATTAGGGGAGAGTGGGGAGTTGTGCAACAACTTACTAACTTACTATATCACAAGCAGAGGTAATTTTTCTAAATCTTTATATGCTTTGTTATGTTGTCTTATAAAAAATAATATCCTAACACGAAGTTTTCTTATTGCTTTATAAAGTGAGCTTCTAGATACACATATTGACAAAGATAATAACGAATATGTAAACAAAAAAATTGTTACCGAGATATTAATTCTTCTTAATCACCGATTGTATAGCTTGGAAGTGACACTCCATCAAGTGTGAGGCTTGGAATAATAATGTACACTGTCGATTATCGTTCAATAAAAAATAATTAGATTTCGGTTATCCATAAAATTGGTTGTATTCAGAAAAGGTTTTCTACAGTTTTCCTTTTTCCTTTTATGAGAAAACCCAAACAGACTGATTAGACAGACGCATTAGTGTAGGATAGATTTTGTTAGTTATGAGAATATTTTTTGGAGACACTTGTAAGTAGAGCAAGAGTCTAGAAAGACGCGAGTTCATAAATAAAATAAATATAAAATAATAATTCTTCTTAATCTATTAACTATTTAGAAGGCATGTGTCTCTGAGTATCGTTTAACATAACAATTAATGCTAAAAATAGTAGTCAAAACTTCACGTTAGTGCAGTATCATTAAATTTCATATACGTTATCATTAAATATTATAAAAGCTTTCATTATTTCAATAAAAAATAATCGTTATGAAATTTACTTTTCTTTTATGTATATTAAAATAGCTTTATAAATCATTATTAAATGTACTAATATTCGTACAATAAAAGTAGGAGAGAGTAGGGTAATAGTGCTAGATTCATATTTAATGATATGTATATATGTGATGTTTGATTGATGTATGTTTATAAGCCAATAGAAATTTTAATTAACCCATTATCCTCCACCCCCACAGCATCGAAATTTTCCTAAAAATTTATTAAATATTTACTTGCAATATTCGGCATATTTAACTGAAAAGTTTAGTGAAAATTGTGCAAAGATTTAAATGTCCCGATTAAATAAATGTTTAGTGTGAAAATTTCCTGAACATTAAAAAAAAATGTCGCCCATCGCGAAAATTAAATTTAAATTTTCAGGAAAGTTTTAAGCTATATATCCTGATTCCTCATTTGACTCTGGATTTTTATAATTTGAAATGACGGATAAATTTCATCTCATAGCCCTTCTGTATATTATTGTAAACGTTTACCATCTGTCACCATGTAGTTTCAAATAGAATTTTTTTACATAATAAAATAAACAAATTTAAAACAGTTAAAAACAAAAAGATGTTAAATTTATTTAAATTATCTATTAGGTTTTTATATGAATTTAAGAAAAAATCATTTAAATGATAAAGTATTGGTGTTGTATGCTTCGATTAGAATTAAATCAAAAAGAAGTATTCTATGTCTGTATAGTAACAATTAAAATACGATTCATTAAAAATAAATCTGAACTATTTTGTATGTTATAGAGGCTTAAGAGGGATCAATTGGAGAAACAATAATACTGCCCAAAGAATGGAGTTGTGTACATAACTGTAAGTTCTAATAGCAAAAATTTATCTATAACATTTTATTAGTGATAATTGCTTACACTTTAATAATATAATAATTTAACTCATTATTCCTCAAATTTTTTAAATATATATATATTATTAAAAAAGTAAAAATATATGATTTTTTTATATAGACAGGGCTCGGATTGTGCGACTTTTTCGACTTTTCTAAGGAAATGTGACTTTTTTCGACTTTCTTGTGAAAAAATGCGACTAATCGACTTTTTCGAGATTTTTCTTAGTAAAATGCGACTAATCGACTTTTTTCAAATTTTTCAATTACTTTTCGACTTAAATTGTAAATGGCAGAAATCTTTTTTTGTAAACAATATTGTTCACAAAATCATTCTTCTCTTTAGGGAAAAAAAACATAACATATTATCTCGTTTCTTAATATTTTTGTAGGAAATTCTCAATTTTCATAAGGAAACAATTTGCATCATTTTTAGGGTTCCGTACCCGGTAGGAACCCTATTGGAACGGTTACAAAAATGACCATGTACCCCCCCCCCCTAGCACTCACAGTTTTACACCTAGAGAGCTAAAAATTGGTACACGTATGTATTTTCACGCGTAGATTACAGGAAAAATATAGCGAACGTGATTGGGATTGATCTTCATAGAGTTTTCGACGAAAAACATCAAATTTTGGCCAATTTTTGCAAAAAAAGGCATGTACCCCCCTAGCGCTCACAGTTTTTTAAGTAGAAAGTTGAAAATTGGTATGCATATGTATTTTTAAAAATGGATTAAAGGAAAAATATAGCGAACACATTTAGTATTGATCTTCATTCTGTTTTTATCGAAAAAGTCAAAAATTTTGAAAATTTCGAAAAAAATCCATGCACCCCCCCCCTGGCGCCTACATTTTTTTACCTGGAGAGCTGAAAATTGGCATACTTATTCGTTTTTACGCATAGATTACAGGAAAAATATAGCGGAAGTGATTAGAATTTATTTTCATGGTGTTTTCATCGAAAAACTAAAATCTCTTTTTGCAAGCTCGAAAATACTTTAACCTTTGCTGGTTCTCTCAATTCTTAATCTAGTGGACTGGCGTTATACATTTTTATTTGTTTTTTCGTGCAGATTTCAACAAACATGCAGAAAAAATTATTGGAATTCATCTTCATATTTTTTTTGCAAAAAACTAAAAAAAATTTTCGTTTTAAAAAAAAAGTGTGTACCCCCTCCTTGGTTTTCACAATTCTTGGCCTATTGGACTGCAGTTTTGCTTATTTTATGTGTTTTCGTGTGTAGATTTCAGGAAAAATATAGCGAACATGATTGGATTTGATCTTCATATTTTTTTCAGCGAAAAACTCAAAGTTTTTAAAAATTTCGTCAAAAAAGCGTGTATTTCACCCTAGCGCTCACAGTTTTTTACCTAGACAGCTGAAAATTGGTACACTTTTGTATTTTCACGTGTAGATTACAGGAAAAATATAGTAGAAATGATTAGAATTGATCTTCATTGCTTTTTGAGCGAAAAACTTAATTTCTTTTTTAATTTTTGATAATAATTATACCTATGCTAGTTCTCTCAATTCTTAGTTTAGTGGACTGGCGTTATACATTTTTATTTATTTTTTCGTGTAGATTTCAACAAACATACAGAAAAAATTATCAGAGTTCATCTTCATATTTTTTTTGCGAGAAACTAAAAAATTTTTTCGTTTTAGAAAAAAAAGTGTGCACCCTCCCCTTGGTTTTCACAATTCTTGGCCTATTGGACTACAGTTTTACTTATATTATGTATTTTCATGTGTAGATTTCAGGAAAAATACACCGAACATGATTCAATTTTATCTTCATATTTTTTTAGCAAAAAACTCAAAGTTTTTAAAAATTTCGTCAAAAATGCGTGTTTTTTACCCTAGCGCCCATAGTTTTTTATCTGAAGAGATGAAAAATATTGGAGTTGATCTTTATATTTTTTCAGCAAAAAAGTAGAAGTTTTAAACGTGGGTACGGAACCCTCGGTTTTAGTACGAGTTCTACTCGCACTTATCCGGTTTTTATTTCCTAATTACAATTGCTTTAATAAAATTTAAAGTTTTTTAAAAATTAATGAAGAAAATGTTTATAAATTATATTTATCAATTAGAAAGTGAAACTTTTAAAATTTTTAAAAAATTGAAGGAAAAAGTTTTAGTCAAAAAAATGATCTGCTACATTTATTTACAAATTTCTTTCAAATTTTTCAAAAACATCAAAAAATTCTTTTTTAAATAAATATATTTAATTATTATTTTTCCATAGGAAATAAAATTCTTCAAAAGATTCAAATTCAAACCTTTTTGAAATTAAACAACTTATAAAAAATTGTTATAAAACATGAAGAAATCGATCACTCCGAGTCTTCGACTCGGAGCAATCGATGTCTTTATGTTTTATTACAATTAAAGATGACCGAGTGATAAAATCATTATTTTATATTATAAGACTTTTTAAAAAAAAATTTAATTATTTTTTATGAAAATAATTGAATTATTGAGAAGAAATTTATAAAACATTAGTAAGTAATTGAATTTTGCAGAATAATTTTGATATTTACAAAGATAATTGAAATTTGGAGGAGAATTTTAGAAAAATTTCGAAAATATGAATTTCTGCGAAGAATTTTCTTACTTTTGAAGATAATTGAATTTTGCAAAGAATTTTATCAGAACTTTTGAAAATAATTAAATTTTCAGGATGAATTTTATTATTTATGAAGATAAATAAAATTTTGACAAGGAATTTAAAAAAAAATTTGAAAATAATAGAATTTCTAGGATGAATCTTTTTATTTATAAAGATAATTGAAATTTTGAAAAGAATTTTATTATTATTTTTACAAATAATTAAATTTCAGAGAAGAATTTTATTATTTATAAAAATAATTGAAATTTTGAACAGATTTCTTTAAAAATGTTTAAAAGTAATTGAATTTTGCAGAAGAATTTAAAATAATTAAATTTCCGTAATGAATTTTATTATTTATAAAATTTTGACAAGAATTTAAAAAAATTTTTTGAATATAATTGAATGTCTGCGAAGAATTTTATTACTTATGAAAATAATTGAATTTCAGAGAAGAATTTTATTATTTATAAAGATAATTGAAATTTTGACAAGAATTTTATTAAATTTTTGTTTAAATAATTGAATTTAGGAGAAGAATTTTATTATTTATAAAAATATTTTAGGGTAAGTCCGGGGGAGATGGCCATAGTTTTTTTAAAGTAGTGTAAAATTTATAAAAAAGCTTTTTTTGTCTAAACTTTTATTGATAATTAAACATTGAACACTTAACTTGAAAATAAAGAAACATAAAATAAAATATTTTCATTGCAACAATCTTAAAATTTACATTTTCGAAAAAGTGCATTTGGCCATTTCTCTGGAATGTCCGGGTGAGATGGCCACATGTGTTCGGAAGAGATGGCCACTACCTATAATTTTTGGCTTTTATCTTAAATTTAATTTTTAATCGTTCACATCACTTTCCTCTTTTTCTGGTCGCATTTTGAAAATTTTTCATGGGGTTCAGAGCAGTTTTTATGTAGCCACAAGTGTCAAATTCTGCATTGAATTCAATCTTCAATTAATGTCGTTCGGTTGTAACTTTTAGCACAACCTACAAATAAATCTCCATCTCTGGTGTCAATTAGATCAATTATTTTGTTCTCAGACATTTTTAATTTGCTTTTCTTTAATATTTCTCAAGTATCTAACATTAACATAAAAAAATTTTAAATAAAAGTCATTAATGTCCATCTTACCCAAAAATTCATGATAAAAGTAAACATCAAAATATTAAATAAATAAAATAATTTTTCCTTTCATTTTTCGTTTATATCGAAGCGTGGGTTATACACTACACAATAAAACTTAAATTTAAAAATTATGTTAACAAATAACAATATAGCAACAAGAAATCTGAAATTTTCAAATTATTTTGGACCCATGCAAAAAAAATAAACAAGGATTACACTTACAGCTTCATTATTTTTCATCAAATTATTGTTTAGATTTATTATTAATCACAAAAGGTTGAAGAATAACCCATAAAAAGTGATATTTCTTTACAAATTCTGTAAAATATTCGAACTGGCCATCTCTCCCATATGGCCATCTCCCCCGGACTTACCCTACATTTTGAAGAGAATTTTTAAAAAAATGTTAAAAATACCTAATTAAAATTTTTCTTTGAGTTTTATTAAATTTTATTAAATTTTATTCCGGATTGTTTGATATTAAAGTATGTGTTGTCGAGAAATGTGATTTTTTTACAATTTTGACAATTTCGTGTTTCCTTTTTGTCGTTTTTTCTAAAATTCCATGCGACTTTTTTTCGTTTTTTTGCAAATTTTATGCGACTTTTTGTGACTTTTGTTGTGGATTTATGCGACTAAAGCGACTTTTTTTGATTATTTAAGTCGATCCGAGCCCTGTATAGAGAAGAGACGGTTAAGAATAGTCATGTAGGAAAGATTACACTCTTAGCAGCTAAACTTGATCAGCTGGAAAACATTACACTTTTTTTTCGTCTTTGGCATTAAGACGAGTACATATTTATGACAAATGGTATGTTTTTTGAATGAGCCGCTTAGTCAATGTAGTCTTTGACTAAGGTCCTACTCTCCCCTACTTTTCTTCGTTTTAAAAAATTTTTTTTTGTTTTTAATTTAGTAAACTATAAAAATTGATTTAATAAATTTGCCTAATAAGTTTTATTATTATGACTTTTTCTTCTCTATTACAAATAATTATACCTACTATACAATATATTTATTGTACAATGTAGTGTACAAATTTTAAACATAACATCTTTGTTTTCTAAAATCACTTCTGTAACAATACTCATGTTGCTCTTAGCATTATCTACATCAAGCATTAAAATACTTTGCTATTTCTACGGCTTCATGAGTTCGATCTGAAATAGTTTTCACTTCTTTCGCCTATACATTCAGCCACTTAGGCTGCTTGTTTTCTGGCAAATATAATGTTTCTATGCGTAGAGTCAATCGAGTTGTTCACGAATGAATTTAAAGTTATTCAAAATTATCAAAACTAGATTACTCATTTTTTAAAATATTTTCAAAAATTTTTTGGAGCTCGTCCTTTGTTAAAATGTTTTTTATGACTTGTCAGGGCAATTTTAAAATTGAAAGTCCTCTCTTTGATTAATATTAAACATAGTTTTGCCTGATGTGTGTTTGATCTGTGGATGCTGTTCTATACATAAGGTATTATCAGTAATGGTTGAATTGATAGTATTGCCGCAAAATTTCTGTAACGTTATATGTGTAAAATGTTTCTGACAATTATTAATCATAATTTTATCAAAAGATAAAGATTAGGATTCTCTCAATTGTAATTATTGTGTTCTTTCTCCTTACTCTTACAATAAATGTGTGTACAAGTTCAAATCTACTCATTATTAAATGTTACAGCTTCTACAGACTTCCACTTGATAAACATTTATATATAAATGTAAACAGGAGTATAAATAAATAAAAAATTCTATTATATATACTTGTCCACTACCAGTGCAAAAATAGTCAAAGTATATTTTTTGCTATTCATTATTCGATAACTGATCATGTTTAGCTGCTAGATGAAATCCTTCTTACTTAACTATTTTTGACCCACTCTCCACTAATCTAAATTTAATGTAGACGCACTTTAACAAGTCTAAGAAAACGTTTAGAGTTCCTGCTGTTGCCTTCTACAATGACCTTGAGATAATTGATTAGCATGAAATTGTTGACGCATTTGCTTATTCATTTGTTAACGTTTATGAACTTTCTACTTTTGATCCTAGCACAATTTGTTCTGATAATTCTGTTTATGTTGAAAATAGTTTGTTAATAAGGCCTTAGGTAATTTAATCAAAAATTTAATTTTTAAGGGGTCAGTCTGGGTCGTTTGCACGTATTTTGAAAAAAAAAAATTTTTCATAGTGAAATTTATTTAAACATTTTAAAATTTTTACATACTATTACACATATATTAAACTAAATAAAAAAAAATTATATAGTTTTTGTTGTTAATAGCGAAGAAATGGCAAATTGAAAAAAAAAATCTCGAAAATCTGGTTGACATGATATCTCCAGTCAGAACAGACGGAATCAAAAAATTCAAACGGATTATCAAAATATAGGTAAGTGGTTACAGCCTGAACTAAACTAAAAATTTTCATTGAAAAATACCAAAATGGCGGATTTTTTACTTTTTTAACCCTTCTTTTGCAACTAAAATTGTTTAAAAAACAGGTTAAAAATTATCTAAAAATTATGATTTTAGTTCAAGCTGTAACCACTTACCTATATTTTAATAATCCGTTTGAATTTTTTGATTCCGTCTGTTCTGACTGGAGATATCATGTCAACCAAATTTTCCAGATTTTTTTTCAAGTCGTTATTTCTTCGTTATTAACAACAAAAAATAAACTATTAGTTATAAAATTTAATAAAATATTATAACAACAAAGAAGTTAAACATTTGTGCTTTTAAGTTACAGCTACATTATATAGTGCCTTAGAGAATAAACGAGTTATAAATATTCTACAATTACTGTTAACGTAGCATTTTCAAAAATTTCAAAATTGTAGATATTCAAAGATGGGCCATGAAAATGAATTGGAATGTAGACAATGTTTTATCGCAAATATTAATGGAAAATTAATAAATTATATTTCTATAAGGCTTTTTGTTGTCGTTGATAAAAAATTTAATATCAGAAAATCTATTTTCAATATTTTGGGTCCAATATGTCGTACTTAAAATTTTTACTTTCCACATATTCAAATTAAAATTCTTAAATAACCGTCATGTGCGGATTTTGAGAGTCGCCATTTACGAATCTAATGTCATAACATCATTGTTTTAAGAGTGACTATAGAGCTAAGTAAGTAATCGATAACAACAATACATAAGAATGAAGTTGTTGTCTTTAGACAATGATAGATTAAGAATGATCTTTAGTAAGATAGATGAAATATTATTATTTATAGAAAAATATATGAGGTATTGCATGGGAAGTGATCCAGGAGGTAAAACTATTTACTTTTTGCAATCCGCGCTTGTTGCACGCTACATTCTGGCGCAATGCATTTTGTCTCGTTAAATTTTTCTAATTTTAAAATTTATGAAGCTCTTTGCATTTTAAAGGGTTGAGATTATCTTTCGGTCAATGTTAACTATGGCATGTAAAGAAAAATTTTAAAATTTATCATTATGTCAAAATCTAGGTTGTCAAACTTTGCATTGATAGTATTTTAGTCGTTTACCTTGATGCGGCCCATTATTTCCACATGCGTATCTTTTGTAATCTCGCCATAAAATTTTGTAACGTAGACTGGAAGTCTATATTATATGTATCGGTAATGGATCCATTGCCATATGAGAAATTTCTGGTTGTTAGTACAATTATGGACGTTCTTACAAGTCCTTGATGACAAACCATTTTTCCTACTGATGATGGTACACTTTCAAAATCGACGTTCTTGACCACGACTTATTCGTCCTCCTTGGGAATTGGTCCTAGCAGATTCACAATTGTTGGTATCTGAATTGATAGTTCTATTTTCAGAACAGATCCTTCAAATTTTTTCTTTCTTGTCATCTAGAACAATACACAAATGTGTCTTCCCGATAAATTGCTAAGGATACACCTGAAGGGTGTGTTATCTATTTCAGAAGGTTTCTTCGAATTATTGTTATTAGCAGCCGTATCTGAAGCTCTGTTGTTAAAGATCGATGATCGTCGCTTTTAAAGAACCAGAGAACTGTCGCCAGGTTGAAAGGAATCAAGTTTCTCGTCTGATATCAGTGTATGTCCGTTGACTATTTTCTCCATTTTGGGATTATATGGAAGATAGACTGGAAAAAAAGCTAAGGGTGTCTCCAGGTACCTAAAAGGACAAAAGATCGGCAACTGAAGTTAAATGAATACAATTAGCTAAGGCAGTTCAAGAAGGTGTATGGATTCAATTTCAACAGCTGTTTGAAGATTTTTTATCTAAAGAACAAAGTGCATATACAATTTTTAAGGACAATTAGACTTGTTTAAAATTAATAGATAACAAACGTTTCAACAGTAGATCAAAGCATATTTCAAACGAAGTTTGTTGCAAGTCGTTCAACAACTGATCAGTGTGTGTTGTTGTTCTAGTTGTCTTTATCATGTCTCCGAGACATCATCCGTGTCCGCTGACAACATCAGTCGTCTTGAAAAGGTTTCTGTGCCCCCGGACGACCTGTCAGCCAAGTGCCACCACTTTTTTTCGAGGGAGCCCCTTAAAAATTAAATATTCAAATACAGATTGCAGTATGTCAGAGTTCTATAATTTAATAAACTCACATAAAAAATTAATCATTTTAATTTAAAGAACTAGTTTGATGTTTTGTAAATTTGTAATTTAAAATATATGCTGGAAACAGAAAGTTGCCAGGAGAGATTAATTTTTAAATTTTAGAACTAATCAAGTCGAACATACGTATGTCTCTAAACTATTTCAACTGAAGATTGTTTGGTTTACGGACCAAGAAAGAATGCATTTTTCTTATTTGTCAGCTTAAGTGGAATATATTCAGAGTTTAATACGATTGACCTATATCATGCTAATTTAATGCACTAAACGCAGAATTCAATGAACTCCATTTTACATTTTTCTTCACGCATAATAAAATATGTAATTAAATAATGTAATGAAATCCCTCCTGTTTCAGGAGATGGAGACTACTTCTAATCTTCTTAACTGCATACGTATTTTGGTCTTTCGCAACATCCGCCTTTTGCATTATGGGATACGATTGCACTTCTAATCAATTAAATTTAACTACGAATTCATTGTTTAAAGTAGGGAGTTATGAGGCTCTGCAGGGTAAGCTATATGCTACCAAAACATATATTCAACTGGTACAATTTAGCAGAATTACTACTACTAAGGTAATACAATGTAAAGTAGAAGTTAAATGTACTCAATTATTGTGGCATGCATTCACACAATTTTCCTGTAACAAATGCGAACTACAAAAATATTGAAAAAATTTCTTATGAAACTATGATCGTATTTATCACGTTTAAATCCATCAACGTAATAAACAATTATCTGTAAAATAATTAAACGTAGATTATATGAATTTAAAAGTTGTAACAATTTTACGAAAAAACTAATTTTTATAAAATTCCTTAGGTACACTATACGTCGAAAAATTAAATATATGCTTAGAAACACTGGCCGATGCCAGCCAGTGTCCATAATTGAGAAAATAGAATAGTTGTTACGATATCGTTGATTTTTCCTTTTTCTCATTACGAAAAAAGTTCTTTCACTTAAATGTAAAAATATTTGGCTCCAATGGACAGACTTTATGTTTCTTTTTCTAAGCTAAAGGTATTTAAATTTCTAATTAACCATTTGTACAATATTTTTCATTTTAATCATCACCTAAAATGATATTGATAGAAATATTTTAGATTCTGTTAATGATTCTACTTAAATAAAATTTTTAATGACCGAATTCATGATAGGTAATTAAAGTTTCATATTATACGATGAAAATAAGCGCTTTTCCTATAAAATTGGTTTAAAAGTTATAAGTATTTTAGTTTTATTGAAGCTGACTTGTGTTTTATTTTGACGCCCTTTTGTGTTCAGTGTTAGTTTCTTTAATGAAAAGCCAACAAAAATCATCCATCATTGCTTCATCCCAAACGGTTTGGTAGAGACGTTCTACTGACTTTAATTGTTGTTGAATGTGTTTACCATTGGAAAAACATTTTCGTAATCTTAATACAAGTACGAAATAGTTACAAGATATTAAAATTTTGAATCTTTTTCTAATTTAGATGGAGAGAATTTTGAGTCTTAAAAAATTAGTCTTAAAATTAATTAGTTCGGTAAAACTTTTGTGCCCATAAATATTATGTCCTGCCTTTGGTATCAACTGTTTAACTTTATGGATGTATTGCGTTATTATTAGGTATGTTGGCTCCACTATTGGCGAGAACAGTTGCACACTGTCCATTTTGGATAAATTTGCCTTTCTATTAATTAATAAGTTGAATCTACCCCAACTGTACAATTCCTCTTCGGTTGCTAATGTAAATTAGTTTAAATTTTATGTGATCGATTTCCAAATAGAAAGTTGTTATTCATTTGTTACTTATTTTCATCTTTTTTAATTACTGTTTCAGAAATTGTAGTTTATCAACTACTAAATTGAAAACTGCGTAAACTTTTAAAGTTTATTACTAATTATTTCTATATAAACAATTAATCTCATATGAATGTTAAAAAGTAATAAAATTTTTTAACTTTGTGCTTGTTGCAGTTGTTCGAGAAATCTTATTTTTATAAATAACATGACTTTAAGAGTCAGCAACCGTACCCTGGAGTTCAAGTATACTTCCAAATTAAAGTAATCATTATGATTTGACAAATCTTGGAAATAGTCTGAGGTGTAAGGGTAAGGAGTTCGAATGTTAGAGAACGTGCATGTGGTTCGAGAAGTCCGTTTGCCAGCAGAGTGGCCTAGTGAAATTTATAAGAAGCAGAAGTGGAGGAAAAGCAGTGAGTGGAAGGATACGTGGACCAACCTCGGTCCGCCATCCTGGCGGTATGGTCCTTTGGGCCACAATATTATTCCTTCAAGGAGCTGGTCTTGTAGGTAAGGTTTAAAAAATTTGATTATTTATATCAAACACTCAAACAATTAAGATTTTAACAGGGCTGCCGTTTCCGGTACCGTTTCGGTGTACACGCGTTTAGAAAGAGTTAAGATTTTTTTGAGAATTCTACACGGAAAGAAAAATCAAGCGTTTTTAGTATGGAGACTTCCTATGCTAATTTTGTATGAACGCCCTGCTTAAGAGGCGTGTCTTTATACCTCAGTTGCATGAAACATATACTAAAATAGCATGGATCTCTTGCAATCGTAGTATACTGACGTCCCATGCGTTTAAAGGTAGAACTTTCATGCTGATAACGTAGAAATTCATACAAATATAGCAGAAATTTTACGCCTATTGCGCATGTGAATTCTTTTACTAAATAAGGTTAACTGTCCATACTAAAAACGCTTGATTTTTCTCTCCGTGTAAAGGTTTTAAAAATGGGTGGGTAGTGTAGAGTGTTGAGTGGGTAGTGTAATTTGCGGTAGTGTAAAGGAAAGGTATGTTTGTATAAAGTAGTGAATGTATGAGTGATAAAAAAGGTAAAAAAGAGAAGGGTGTTTTGTGAGATTAGGTTGCTTGAAGTGAGAGAGAGGAGAGAGAGAGACAGTGGAAAAATTTTGAGCACTTGAGTGATAAGGTAGATTTCTGGAATGGCTAAGTCTAAGGGTACGGTCCCACGTTGAGCAGAAAACACAATACAAAGCAGAATTTCGTGAGAGTGGAAAGGATAGTGATATCTGACTATCTCTCTTGCACTCACGAAATTCTGCTTTGCATTCTGTTTTCTGCTCAGCATGGGACTGCACCCTGATTCAAGTAGTGTTAGCGAGAATGAGAAAAAGGCGCGAGTATTTGAAAGGGGGATAGGAAGGAATGGAAAAAAGATGACGTGTGAGGATTGCATGGATTTGTTGGAATTAGTATAGATATTGAAGGATGCGATGGATGAAGGAGCTAAGAGAGTGAAGGGAAATTTGATGGATATCTATGAGGATGGGGAATCAAGGGACAAAGAGATAGTGGAAATTGAAGAGAGGTTGGAGAAATTGCAGGAAATGTGGAATGAATGGGATGGTAAGTGGAAAAAGGAAAAGGAAAGCATGTGGAAAAGAATGTATAGATTGGAAAAATTTATAAAGGAAATGAATGAGGGGACTAAGAAAGTTGAGGGAAGTGAATATGAGAGGTTAAAGTGGAAAATAGGAGATTTGTCAAGGCGAGTGGATGTAATAGAAAATGAAAAAAGGAAAAAGAATGTAGTGATCAGAGGTATGAATATAGGTGTGTTGGAGGGTAAAAGAGCAGTGGAAAAGTGTTGGCGTGGGTGGGGGTGAATGTCTCAGTTAAAATGATACAAGCGTTAGGAAGGGGTGACTATGGGGTACCAAAGTTATGGTTGGTGGAGTTGGGTAGTGAGGAAGAGATAATTGATGTGATGAGGGTGAAAGGAAGACTGAAAGGAAGTATGGCTATTAAGAGAAAGAGCGTGGACGGAGAGAGTGAATGGGAAACAAGTAAGAATGGGTAAATATTGTATTTGGGTGGATGGGGTAAAGTATGTTGTGAAGAAGGATACGGGTGGAGTGATGAAAGCGGGTAAAGTGTGATAGGCAGGGATAGGCTGAGAATGAGGTGAGAAGATTTTGCTTGGATAGATGGATGGGTAAAAGTGGATGACTGGAGAGTGTAAGAGAGGTGAGAAAGGAGTAGAAGGTTTTTGAAAAAGGGTAGGCGAATTGGGTCAAAGCCAGCATGGGCATAGAAGGAACTGGAAACGGAAGCCCGGCACTGGCGAAAGGTTAAGAGCGTAAGGTTGGGAGTGTGGAGAGAGTTGCGTTTAGGTTAAGTTGTATGTAGAGAATGTTTAGTTGTAAGGATTTTTGTAAATATAAGTTAAGATTATTATGTACGTACTTGGGAGTCTCGAACCCTACCTATTGTAAGGGGAGAGTAAATAAACTATAATAATTAAGATTTTAACATATTTTATAATATAGAGTGAAAATTTCTCAAACGGATCACTTAAAGAAAAATTTTTTTTCATCGAAAATAATTTTTTTGTATTTCTCGCAGAGCAAAAAAAAGACCCTGGAAATTCTAGAAGAAACAAAATTTGTTGGTTAATGTTATTAACGAATTTCCAAGCGTTATTCGTGGCATGTCAAGGCACGGGCAAACCAATCTTTCAAAGTTCCTCCGGTCATTTCATCATGATAATTAATTGAATTTTTGTTCACTCCATAAGCAATAGTCCTCCTTTCATAAAACCATTATAACTTCTAATATAAAGACTAATTTTTCGCTTCCTTAATTCCAGTTGAATTTGATGGTCTTGTTGTTAAACCTCTTTGAAAGCTTGTCTTGAAGACGTAATAGTAAGGTCATTCCAGCATTTACTTGAACAGTCACCTGTATTGTACCAAGTTTCATTAAAAAATTATATGGTTTTCTCCCTCACGATATCGCTTTATATTTTCCAAATAATTTCCTCGTCATAATACAATATCATATTTTTTAATCAACATGCTATTTCTCTGACGATCAGAAAACTTAAAATTCATTTCATTTAACGAGCGATGCAAATAATTACGGCTTATATGCTCAATATCAGGATCCTTCTCAATAGAGTTGATAACAATTTTTACATAAATACTTTTCACAATCTTCACAAAACTATTGTGTTCTTATAAAACATTTTTCCTTATAGTAACTTCTTTTTTTGCTGATATAATTTTCTTGTGAGATCTTGTTTTGATTGTTGAAAGTAACTATCACAAATGATCATCTTTGAGTCTTTAAGAGTAATTTATTTATTTATTTGTCATGTAAACGGGCTACAAAAGAAAAACGCCTTTTAGTACAATGTACTCATTTTAAAATTTATAATTTATAATATACTAAACAGATAATAAGAGAAGAAAAAAAATAATAATAAGTTTTTATACGAAAAAGAGAACTCAATTAAATGTATAATTACTATTATAGAGCAAAGTACGCAGTTCAGCAGAGAATCTTTCGATTGAGTGCGAAAAGAAATCCAATCTATCAGAAACAGAATTCGCTTCTCTAAAAATTATAGTATACAAACAATTTCCGGCGAAATCTGTACTTGAGGTGTTTACTTGAAACAAATAGTAGTTACGCAATTGCCTAGAAGGGACACAGAAATCGATTCGTGATAGTAGTTCATAACAGCAGATAAATCCATTAATCACCTTATACAAAAACATTAAATCCGAATAAAAAAATCTAGTTTCAATCTTTGGTATCACAAATAACCTTCTAAGTTCGGAATAATCATGGGAGAAAAAATCATAGGGAGTACTAGTCTGTCTTGCAGCGAAACGCAAAAAAACATTCTGCACTCTTTCAATTCTTGTAATGTCTACATCACAATATGGTTTCCATATCACAGACAAGTACTCAATAATTGATCTTACGTTAGCAAAGTATAAGACCTTCAGCACGCGCAAGTTATTAAAATTAATTGCATTACGAGTGATATGACCGAGAGCACTCTTTGCACTGCATACAACATTATCAATGTGACTGCTGAAGTCCAACTTAGTGTTAAATGTGACACCAAGGTCACGCACCTCAGTCACTCTTGGAACCATAGAACGATCAATGAAATATGTGAATACAATTAACGAAGATAGTTTTCGCCTTTTAAATAAAATAACACTACATTTCTTAACATCAATAGGAAGCTTATTTTCAATAGACCATTCATTATTTCATTCAGGTTATTTACGTCTGATTGCAAATCTAAGCAATCTTGAGAGCCAGTAATTACTTTACACAATTTAAGATCGTCAGCAAATAGTGAAAAGAAAGAGTTTTTAATTACTATGTTAACATCATTTATATAAAGCAAAAACAAAAGAGGTCCAAGGTTCGATCCCTGTGGTACCCCAGACGTAGCACAAAAGACCTCAGAATATGCATAGTCCATTCTCACCACCGAAAATCTATCAGAAAGATAACTGGTAATCCATAAAAGAAAACCATTACTGAAACCAAGGCATTTTAATTTGTTTACTAGAATTAAATGACTGACTTTGTCAAAAACTTTGCTAAAATCAGTGTAAACTGTGTCGACTTGGTTACCTGCCAGAATATTTTTTGATATAAATTCAGTAAAAATGACCAAATTAGTTGTTGTTGATCTCCCCCTAGTAAAGCCATGCTGCTCTGAAATTAATACATTTGCAATTTGACTATAAATCATATCCTTAATAATTTTTTCAAAAATTTTTGCAATAGTATTAAGCAAAGATATTGGACGGTAATTGGCAATATTATGTTTGTCACCATTTTTATACACTGGAATAATAATTCCATTTTTCCATTCTGAAGGAAAAACTCCACTTGAAATGGACTTATTAAACAATATGTGCAACGGTTCAACAAAAGACGAGCAACAAGACTTCAACAGAGTAGGGGGTATTCCATCAGATCCAGCTCCTTTATTAATATTTAGTTTCTTCAATTCGTTAAAAATAATCTCTTTATATATTAAAGAAATGTCAATAGGTGAATAATTATTAATTTCAATAGGGAGGGGGTGAGAATTGACCGTATCAGGAACATCATATACAGAACAAAAATATCTTGCAAAGAAATCAGCAATGTTCTTGTCGTTACTATCACTATCCCCAAAAGGTACATGTCATTAGGAATTCTGTTATGATTTTTAAAAGAATTAAAATAATTCCAGAATGCCTTAGGATTTTTTATTAATGAATTTTCAGTCTTTTTTGTGTAGTTGTCATAGCAATTTTTAGATAATTTTTTACACTCCGCTCTAAGTTGAGAAAAGTAATTATAGAATATTCTATTTTTTGATTGTTTATATAGTAAATGATAGTGTTTCTTTAAAAAAGTTAAACGTTTTAAATCGTTATTGAACCATTTTGGGTAAGTGCTGTTAACAATGCGAACCGTCGGAATAAACAAATCGAAAGCAGTGTAGACATAATCGTAGAAAATCTTGACAGCTTCATCGACATTGACACAATCCAAGACTTCACACCAATTAACCGAATTTAAAAAATTACCAAACGCAGGTAAATTCGCTTTAGAGAAATCATATTTAAAATTAGGCTCACCTAAAGAATGCGTATCGTAAAGTGCAGAAGTATCGATAATAAGTAAAAGGGGGGATGATAATTGTCAACTGGTAAAATTCCATCTATTGTTTCACAGATGTGGGAATTTAAATAATTATAAAATATTAAATCTAACATGGATCCCATTGAGTTAAAAAATTTGTTAATTTTTTCTAGTCCCATAAAACTCAAAATATCTACTAATAAATTGAAATCTGTTTGTGTATTCGTGTCGATCCTCGTCGAAGAACATGCGCAAATCCATCACTCGTCATAACATTCCACTGTATAAATGGTACATTGAAGTCGCCAAAAACACAAATCACAGTATCAGGAAATGGACCACATACCTCCTCCAAAATTGAGCAAATCGATGAATACTTTTCAATATTGCTATTAGGAGGAACATAAAAACAGCTGACTATATACTGCAGATATTTTAAACGAAATTTAACAAAAACATGTTCTATAGTTTTACAAGAGGTTACAATTAATTTCGCTCTATATTTGATGGCAGTTCCAATTAATACTCCACCACCACGCTGATTATCACTAGTGAGAGAACACCTGTCACATCGAAATACGTCATAATTTTCAAAACCCAATTCAGGAGTTAAAATATCTGCGTTCAACCATGTTTCAGTAAAAATAAACAAATCATTATCAGATAGAGGTATATTTTGACGTAATAAATGTAGTTTAGTGCGTAAGCCTCGAATGTTTTGATAATAGATAGACAGGAAACAAGTAGTCGAGCACGAGGAGTCGGTATGAATGTTATTCATTTGGCAATTAGTTACAAGACGTTGACCAATAGATGCCATAGTCTGTTCAGTTAAGTGTTGAGTGGAGAGTTTATAGTCACTCGCGGTATGTTCCGAACAACCTGGGGATTGCCATGACGATACACAATTCGAAGATCCTTCTCTCCTCTTAGAACACGATGCTCCATATCCTTCCTCAAAGAAGTCAATTCCTCCATCTGCATTTTTGTTCTGTCCGGATGCAGACTGAGTTCCTTTAAAGTGGAATTCAGTTGAGCATTTTTTCTTGATTCCAGAAACTTTTTGTGAAGCGATCCAGCCTGTTCCGAGTTTTGAAAAATGACTTTTAAAGGTCGTGGTTTTGGACGGTCCTGGACAAATTTACCAAGTCTTTGTAATTTAAAATCACCATATGAAGCAACATTAACAAACGTAAAAAATAGTTTAATAATATTAATCTTATTATCTTCGATGGAAGTCGTAGATGATGGTTCAGGGAAGCCATGCAGAATTATATTATTTCTACGCTTAAATCTATCTTCAAGTTCTTCAATTTGCTTATTAATTGAATCATAGTTAGAAACAACACTGTTAGTGTTGTTAGACAGAACAGTTATCGTACCTTCAATTTCAATGATTCGCTTTGAAAGATCATCGAAGCTTACATCAGTGTTGCCAACCTCAGATATCATATCGTGCAATTCAGATATGTTTTCCAGGTTTGAGGTTATGTCAGAGTATTGATTTTTTAGATCAGCTATTGAATCCTTCATTGGACCAAGATGTAGATTAAGATGCTGGTTCAATTGTTTGCTGAGGTCACCAATAGCATTACTAACAATGCGTTCGACATCAAAGACAGTTGCAGCTGCAACAGTTGCATCGACATGCATCATTTGGCTTGCATCATTTAGTGGACGCACACGTGTTCCACAGCATCTTGAAAGTGCACCACTCACCAATACAGTAGTAATAGATGCACAAGAAGAATGATAAGTAGCTCCACATCCCTTACAATAATCAACAGCATCGACCGCCCTTTTGCCACAGCGCATACACTTTTCCCCAGATAGGTTAGATTGAGTCTTAGTTGAGTCAGTCATCATATTTAATGAAAAAACACATAATATACAATCAGAACAACACAACTTGATCAAGTTCAGGCACAACACAACGACGAGACGAATCACCTCACAATAAACCTCCAACAGAACAACAATAACAATGATAAAAAACCAAAAGAATAGGGAGCGACACGAACCGCGTGACTAGAGCGAGAAGTCATTTTATGATTTACTCTACTGTTTGTAACATGGTTGACAGTATAATTGACCCAAAATAATCATTGACAAAGAAAGACTTCTTTTAGACATCCCAGTGCCCATTGGGTGTTGCTTACAAAAAATGTTTAAAGTTTTAAAAAAGTATATTGTTTGAAAGTTATTTAATATTTATCGTCTATTTGCCGGTAAAGTGCATTTTTATGTAATAAAATAATATAAATTAAAAATTTTAATTCAGGTTCGATGACTGGAGTAAAGGGTGTTCCAGAGAATATTACCGTAATGTTTCTAAACCCGACGTCCGTTCGAGTATCCTGGAGTACTAGCCAAGTTGAAAAAGTGGAGAAATATGATGTTTCATATAAACCTACAGATGCAAGGTGCGTCCCCAAAATTTCGGTAATGTATATATCATGCGTATACAAACATTCCAATCTGGAATCAGAAAGGTTTTCAATATTACAGAGGCAGTGTCATAAACTATTAAGAATAATAATTATCTACTTTAGAAAGTTATTAACAACTTTGTTATACAGAATCAACTGCTGTAAGAAAGGTTTATTAACAAATAAGAGCAAGATAAATCTCAAAAAAATATTTGTATTTCAGAATTAAAGTTGAAAAGGAGAATTTTATTTAAATATTTTTTTAACTTTCGCTGGACTTTATCCCACCCTTGTTGGCTTGAACGATGGTAATGATGGGTGTTTTCGGTGTGAATTTGAATTATCCTCTGGGAAAACTTCAGTCATCCTCAAATAAATGTTAAAAGTTGTTTCTGTCATTATTTTGTTAATAATTTGCAATTGGTTAATTCAGTCAGTTCTTCATTTTCATTGGTTCGAAAATTGTGAATTGGAACAATGTAGAAGATATTCCTTACGTTCTAGAAACATTTCGTGAATTACCCAAATAATACCAGATACAACGTCTAATATTAATTTGAGCACCACTGAGTGACAGAAGGATACAATGAGTACAAGTCGAAAGCACCCGATGTTATAAAATCTTCAGGATTTCAACACTTACTATGTACAAACCCAATTGACTTCTGAGATAGAACTGCAAGTTTGATGAAAAATTGCAGGATAATTTAGAATATAGATACGTTTGGTTAAAACGGGTCTGTTTTAGTATTTCGCATTCATAAAAAATCACCTAATCGATATTCGAGGCACGCATTACAAGATATAAGTATGAATCGATGAAGATGGGGTAAATGACCCATCAGGAAACAAAAAGCAGCACAAGAAAATTGCCAAGAAAAATTAGAACACAATATTTTACTTGAATAATTCCCTTGTTCTGTTTTCTATTAACGGGTGAGTAATTATCTTAATCAATAAATACTTCAATTTTTTAATGCACTACGAATTCATGTTTAATCATACTTCGACAATGTTCCTTTTCAAGAAATATTCACGTATATAGCCGGATAGCAGACATGAGCGTTTTCAAACTCTAATCTTGTAATATTTTCAAATCCCCCCACATTGTATACAATATGGAGTATACGCTACAGTTATATAATTTAGTACCATGCTCTCAAAAATTAAAGAAAAAGATGTGTTAATTGAATCTAATCTTAAATCTTAAGGGAATTCGGAGTTAACATGAATCCATAATTTTTTTCTTAAAATTAAATCTTTTTTCTGTTAAAAGTAAAAATGCAGATGATTACGTTTAATGACTAATAAATAATTATTTTTCTCTTGCCGCAAAGGAACAATAATAGCAGGTATTCTACAGTTTTTTTGTCGGTTTGGATCTATAGGTTTTAATAAGCATTGCTTTTGTACGTAGAAAAAAGGCTAATTAACGACCAACGAAAGCTAACTAGTATATTAATTTAACCTAGATAAGTGAGAACAATATAAGCGAGAAAGCATTAAAGTAAGAGTCATCTTTCAATCTTATCAATCCTGCAAGTAAAATTTTTTATGAAAATACAAATAACATTTTTATTAACACGTTTCGTAAATAGAGATTTGGAAAATTTGCCTAAATTAGAACCATCTTACAGAATAGGATAGAGAAGTCTGCGAATCTAGTTTATTTGATAAGATGGGATTTACAAATGGAATTGTATAAAAACATCCTTCGTTATTTGAATTCTCGCTTATAAAGGTTCAATTGTAATACGTAGAAATTATGCTTGTATTCTAGGCTATTAGATTAACCTAATTATGATATATGTTATTTTTGTCTATTTGCTTCAATACTAAATCAATTAAGTTTGGTTATCAATTTACATCAGTTTATTTATAAAATGACCTGGAATAACTGAAATTTTTAAACCTAAAATTATTTTATATCTACAATTAGTCATTGTTATCGCGTAAGATTCATTAAAAGGTTTTGCTGATTTTTAAAAACTTAAACTTGTTTGCGAATTAATGCTTATTACAATTATATTTCTTTTTGTATGTCATAATATCCCAGTAAAAAAGGATTTTTTAATATAGCATTTTGGACGATTGAGCAAGCCGTCTGCTCAATTGTCCAAACGGCATTTGGACAATTGGACTGGTTGCTCAATTATCCGATGCATTAGGTCCAATCATCCCAAATGTTTTTCGTGGCTGAAAAACTGCTGAATTAAGAAAAAATGTACTGAAATGTTACAGAAACTTTAGAGAATTCTTAATTCCAGACAAATACAGAAAAATTAGGTATAAAAATACCTCGAGTGAGGAAAAAGAACAAGATTTCTAAAATATCACTTTTTAACTGACAGTGCAATGCTGTACTTGGAATTTAGTTGGCAAAGAAGTGAGGATTCTGATAAAGAGAAACACTTCATTATCCTCTCTCAATACTCCTCATGTGGTAATATATGTATATTTGTAGATTTTCAATAATAGTGTATTAACAATAATATTTTATTTTGCTGAATTATCTCTTTTTTAAAATGAGAAACCGAAATCCACAATATATTACCACATGAGGAGTATTGAGAGTGGATAATGAAGTGTTTCTCTTTATCAGAATCCTCACTTCTTTGCCAACTAAATTCCAAGTACAGCATTGCACTGTCAGTTAAAAAGTGATATTTTAGAAATCTTGTTCTCTTTTTCCTCACTCGAGGTATTTTTATACCTAATTTTTCTGTATTTGTCTGGAATTAAGAATTCTCTAAAGTTTCTGTAACATTTCAGTACATTTTTTCTTAATTCAGCAGTTTTTCAGCCACGAAAAACATTTGGGATGATTGGACCTAATGCATCGGATAATTGAGCAACCAGTCCAATTGTCCAAATGCCGTTTGGACAATTGAGCAGACGGCTTGCTCAATCGTCCAAAATGCTATATTAAAAAATCCTTTTTTACTGGGAAATGGTCAGTTTTTATTTAAAAATATAATTAAATACAAGTGGTTGCAATACTGAAACAAATCTGCACATACTACTCTTAAAAAAATCAATATTGTTAGACTACTTATTAGCCTCTCTCATTAGTTCTAATCATGCTTAAGAGATAAGAGAAAAACACTGCTAACTTGAAGTATTAACATTTTTGTGTTTAAAATTTAGAAACAGGTTTTTAGAGATTTAGAAAAACATAAAATAACTAAAAATAACGCTCACTGCATGAGATATCTAGTAGATATATCGTAAGCGATATCACACGGAACGGAAATTTTGATATCTCAGAACACATGGGATATCCCACGTGGAATTTATGCCAGCGCATTTGCAGGAAACAATCAAGTTGTGATTGTGTTTTACCTTGTAGAATATAACTGCGTAGAATTTTTTCCTTTTCACTATAATAAATTTATTTTAATTTAAGGTTTTTAATTAGATCGAAGTGTGGATTCCCCATAAGAGCTGAGAGCCACGAGCAAACTGATCCCCCCATATTTTCCTCTTTTCGAAATGTAATTACCAAATAGTTTTTCATAACAAGGTGCAAAAAAGAGCCCTTTTTTGCACCGCATTATGAAAAAAACTATACGTTCCAAAATCAGTTGTCAATTAACGCGCGTGTGTTTATGTTGCTTTTATTCTTTTGTCTATCTTATTCTTGAATAATATGGAGATAGTTAATGTGATAATTGAAGAGAAAAGTAAGCCTTTAATAGCTACTTAAGTTTTCTTCCCAAAAAACATTTAAAAAATGACATGAAACAATAAGCTTATTAAAAAAACTGTAAGGCACATATGGGTGATTCTCCGCGTAGCGCACGATTTGGTTTATGAAATTAAAAAAAAATTTTTTTATCGTTATGATTAATATCAATATATTTTTTTGAAGATAAAGGCTTTAGAAAGAAAAATCCATAGCGGGCTGGAAAAATTATTTATAATTTTTGTTGTAAACAAGTGTAGTAATTAACTAATTCACTGTTTGGACAAATTCTGTCAAAAAAAAATTTTGTGGTAATTTAAACAATATTATAGCATAAATCTCATTTAAAAATTATTATTTCGGTAATTTATGGTAATTTATGGAAATTTATGAAAATTTTTGCGATAATTCATAAAAATATGTAAAATTTAAATTATTATTAAAAATTTAGATTTTGGTAATTTATGGAAATTTTTGGAAATTTATGGAAATTTTTGCGATAATTCATAAAAATATGTAAAATTCAAATTATTATTGAAAATTTGGATTTTGGTAATTTATGGAAATTTTTGCGATAATTCATAAAAATATGTAAAATTTAAATTATTATTAAAAATTTGAATTTTAGTAATTTATGGAAATTTATGGCAATTTGTAAGGTAATTTAAAGAAATTTTGTCGGTAATTTTTAAAAATATGCAAAGTAGAAATCACAATTTAAAATTTTTATTTTGGTAATTTATGGAAATTTTTGCGGTAATTTATAAAAATTTTCGTAGTAATTTATGGAAATTTATTTAATTAATTTATGGTAAATTTTTCTGAGCAATAGGTTTTTTTTATTCCTTAAATATATGTGGCACCATAACACTACATTTGCACTAGGTTCTTCGTAATACAAAGGTCGGTGGAAATTCTGATGCCGGTGGAGACTAAGGTCGGTGGAAACTTTTTTCAGTCGCTTTCAGTTATTTTAATTTAAAAAAAAATATAATTAATTTTCAATTGGTTTCAAATGGACTTCATTTGTATTGACTAAAACAATATAACTACGCTTTATTTAACCTTTTTTTATAAATAGTTGTTTAATTTGTAATAAAATATTTAAGGGTCGGTGGATGCCGGTGGAGACTATTTTGTGATTCCCTTTTCAAATTCCCAACATAAAATGAGTGAAAAATGAATAAATCAATTAGAACATTGATTCTTTTTCCCGAATTAACTTAAGGAAATTATTTTTTGTGTTTACAAAAGTAATTTTAAGTTAACATTTGATTTTCATTTAAATAATTCACTGTTTGTTAATAAAATAATAAATAGCATCCAAATTTGCTGTCAAGCATAAACTGAAAAAAAACATATATAAAATGAATTTAAAAAAAAAATTTTTTATTCAACTGTACTAAAGTAGACAATACTAAAATATCAATAGTAATTGTATTTATTATTGCATATTACTGAAATTATTAACTTTTTTTTCTAAACTTCCTATGGGGACAGGTAAAAATTTGACGTTTTCAGCCTTAAAACCGCTTATTTATGAAAAATTATAATATTAGATACAAAAGTAATTATTGGTTTTTGTTTCTAAACATATAGATAACCTTTTTACGTTGGAATTGTAAAAATATATGAAAGTTATTTATTATTTTTCTATTACGACATGAAAAAAACCAAGTTCTGCGCTACGCGGAGAATCACCCATATAGAAGTAAATTCCGAACATAAAATAATTGAAAAACATATCAATCATTACTATAATCCGGACAGTGAGAAAACTTTTTGTAAAAAAAATTAAGTAATTTTTTAAAACGTAAAGCTGTTGATGACCCTTCAGATCGGCCATACAAAATTTTACACAAGGAATTAAAAAAAGAGATATAAATACTTCAACGATTGATGATGTTCCGTTTTCATTTAAGCCACAATTTTTGCAAGAAAATGCAAGAATTTTTAGTGAGAATATTTAGGAAAAAATTCAGAAATTGGTTCAAATAATTTTTTGGTTTATCAGTTTTAGATCCCAGAATGTAGAAGATTTTTTTGTTGATAATCACAATTATTCCAGTTGACGAAAGAAAAGTACTGAAATTTTGTTACGATGTTTTACTGGCGTACATTGATTCTCATTCTGATTTTCCTTCAGAAATTTTGGGCTGAACTTTCAAATAGTGTAACTAGAACAAAAATTCCTGATAATGCTTTCATTCAAAATGTAATTTCTTTTTTATAAGGCTAATCTCAAAATTTTTAATTTATTGATATTTTAAAAGAATAAGTTCAATCATACAGAAGATATTAATTATCTCAAAGTAAAGAAAGAATCCACTAATTTGTTCATATCTTGAATTTAACAATGTATGGAACACTTTTGAAAATCTTACATCAATTTCCTTTAAATATGTCATCATGATAGATTTTTATTATTACGTTAATCTTTTTAGACAAATCAGCGTGATATTTTTTTCTAAAACCAAAACTAATCTCGCCTAAAATAAATTATTCACAAAAGCTTGAGGGTTATGGAGTTAAGGAATGATACATTTATTCAAAATAGTAACTTCCTTGTCTTCAGTAAATAAATGAGAATTTACTATACTGTGACATTTCTTTGCTCGTTTTTTATTTTTACAAAGAAGACAAAATATTTCATAGTAATTTATCTGACATTACCTTGATTAGAACATTGCCTTCTAAATTGTGTTCTTCAATGATAGTGTAAAAAAGCTCTTCAGCATCTGCATAAATCACTAGACGTTTTTTTATGATTTTATTTTTACATTTCATTGTATAACTTAAATATATTAAATCATTAAATAATTATAAATTGCCTCATTACAATTTGATACCAAATTATTTTAAACAGAAACTAATATATGTAACAAAGTGTCAACCTAGATTTAAGTCAAACAAATTTATTATTCAATTTAGATTTTCATAAAAAATGACCCATTTTCATATTGAAATTCATGCTCTGATGTTGTATAAATATCCTTAAAAGTTTTTGATTCTTTTTACATGTGAATATATATTTTGATACAAGAAAAATAAGAAATACAAAAAGTCTTTTAGAAATCATAGAAATGAATGAATAGAAGAAAACATACAAATGTCTGTGAATAAGAGCAGAATTTGATAAACATATACTAGCTTTATGAAGGAATGGCCATGAAATTTATTTATTACAATAGAATATATCATTTATATGAAAAATTGACGTAATATTATTTAAAAGGTTATGTGCGCTTTTTTCTAACAATAAATTTGTATGAGATACTGTTTTAATATCAAGCAGTGAAATTATTATTTCAACATTTATTTAAGAGTAATTAATTATATGTTAAGAAACTAATTTTTTTCAATTCTAACCTGTAATCTGGATTAAATCCAAGGTTATGTGGAGATGACCGCTCTTGTTCTGGTCGACCCACTAAAAAGTAAAAACCACTCCCGTCTTTAACTAGACTTATCTTTAACATCCGGCTTTTTACATCCTTGGTAAAGGAGCCTTCTTGTCCCTTACGCAATCCTTAGGTTCCGCCTAATTTGTTCTTCGTTTTTGACACTGTCTTCTTGGCCTCCTCGAGGGCCGATCTGATACTCGGCATCTGGACAGTGCATAAATCCAATCTTGATGTGCCAAAGTTTCATACCTCGCGTATTTAGTCCTAAGACAGTCACCTTCCTACTTTACAGCTTCTCGAGAACATCTTACAACCTCTACTGTACCACCACCACGACAAGGTCTATCGAACATATACATGATGTCAGTCATGTCTGGCAGCGTACAAGCATCCACCTAAATCCCAACACATCCATGACATCGATGTTGTTCAGCAGTGAACAACCATCGGCAGGGTTATTTCTAATTCTTGTTATTTATATTTTTAATTATTGAGGATAGCCGGGTCGGTCTCTGCGAAAATTATCATGATCGGACCTCATAGTAGGATTATAAAAACTTGAATTATTCTCTTTTAATGAAGATCAGTTATCATTTAAATTATTTCAGACATTAAATTTTCAATATTATTATTCCGGCATCAAATCTAATACCTTCAAAATATAAAAACTTTATTCATCCTTTAATACACATTTATTTCTGGAATAGTATCCTATTTTACTTACTCCTAATCTTATTTCTACAATAGGATATATTTATCCGCATATAGTTAACTCAAATAAAATTTGTGTTATATTTAATTTTTTTCAAACCCAGAGAGGCCGGGTCCCGAAGACTCTTGGCCCTGAGGCATTTACCCCTGCTGTCTTTATTGCGACTCTGGATTCAGAATTGCAGTATAAAATGGTGGTTTTACTGATAAAAAACGTTTTTTGCAAAAAAAATTATTCATACTCATTATAGTTTGTAGGAGCTAACAAAAATGGTTTGAATAAGAATCCCGTTTTACTCCTAGAAACATAAGGTAAAAATGGTTTTTGTGATAAGCGTTCTTGGTAGCTTATTTTACATGTCAGTGAACTATTTTAAGGTGCTAAAGAAGAATTTAGAAAAAAACAATTTTACCACTGTTAACATTGGATACTCTGATTATGCATGTTGTATTCATGATTTGAATATATTAGACGGAATCACAATGTAAAGATGGTTAGTTACAGGGTGGTGGCGGTGGTCGCGGGTAACAGCGAAGCGGTGACCCTTAGTGGCCTCCAAGCAGACACGCAATATCAACTGGTAGTCACTGCCGTTAGAGGTGGAAAACGATTCAAAAGCCGACCAATTGTCTTCCGTACACTGGGTAAACATTCTCTTTTACTTTACAAATGTTTTTTAACTATACATATATATTCCCCATACACGGAAAAAATTTTGGTGCATCATTTGCGCTGCCTATAGTACAGCTGTTGTACCAGTAGTTCGGCGCACTGTTACCTCGTTTTGGCGCGTCAGATGCACGAAAATGGGACGTATGTTATCCGTATAGGTGTAGTATATCGTCTGCTCTATTAAATAATGCAGAGGGCTCACCAAAAGGGTGCGCCTGCTGTGACAAAACGGTACGTCTGCTATACTAAGCACTAGGACAACATTCGTCCTGCGGTTTGGTATAGCTCGTGCACTAGTAGGAACGACTGGTGCACCAAAATTTTTTCCGTGTATATACCTACCTCTCTCTCATTACTTCTTTCCTTCCATGCTTTACCTCTCAGTTTTCTTAAAGGGAAAAAAACAATATAAATTTAACACTTTGTTAATATTGATATCTGATATTTCGGATCATCTAAAATTGTTTTCAGCATTGATTTCAGGGACCCGAAAAATTATTAAATACTAAGTTTCTTTAAAATTCTCTAGGTTTATAATTGTTTTCTCATGGACCCATTGTTATAAATTTTTCAAGCAATCTGGGGTCTTGGTTAGCTTTTTCGCGATTTCAACCATTGTGCACCCTTAAGAAAATATGACATGAAATTTACGATTTTTATGAGTGTTTTTGCACATGCTGGGGAACGAACTCTTCACAATCTAATTCCATTCCAGTAACCAATAGCCACAAAGGTTGCATCATAATTTTAGCCTGCAAAATTACTGGACCCAATAGACCAAGAGGATCAAATAACTGCGGTATTTGCGATAACATTGTATATCCCAATAAGTACCTAATGTTTTAGTAATTTCATCGAAAGTTAAACACATATGAGAATCACTTGATCCCTGTGACAAAGAAGAGGAGGAAACAGTTTGAACACAATTTTGGTTTTATAATTGTAAATTAAATCATTAAAATTTCTAAATTAAGAAAAGAAATCGTTTGAAGGTATAACACACTATGAACGCTCCGACCATGGGGTATCTTTTTTTAACTGCAGTGATTAAAAAAAGCAAATAAAAAACTGTGTTACTTCTAATGAAATGGTCTAAAGATACTCTCGTTGCGCGATAATATCACGAGATGAGTTTCCGGGTGAACTCCTTTTCCTAGTGAAAAGGGTGATCTGAAAAAGGGAAAAACGCAATGTAACTTGAATTTGAACTACTTTTCTTAAAAGTAGACCAAGTCACAACGTTGTCCACAAGGCGTTAGATAGTAATAGAATGTGTTTTAACAGTAGTTATAGGTGCTTTCTATTCAATAAAAAATATTACACCATCGAAGTTTGAACTTCAGTCAGAATTCTAATTATTGTTTCCGTTGACAAGGGCAAAAGTGATTCGAGAAATTTGATCGGATTTATAATGAAGGTTTCAGTATTATTATATTATTACAGTATTATTTGATATCAATCATTAAAAAGTTTTGAAAATATTAGTAAAATTTAATGTACCTAGTACATAAGAGTTTTGACGAGACCTGATATCGCGTACAGTGTAAATTGGTTAAATCAGTTCAAAAACTGTTATAATAAATAGCATTGTATCACAGCAAAGCAAATACTGCGGTAATTGCGTGAAACAATAAACCTGCAATTAATGTTTTAACAGGAGAACTTTGTTGATATCAGCTTTGTTGATGCTGACTAGGCGAACTGTGCCAATGATGGAAGATCGTACAGTAGTCATGTGTTTTTGTTGAAGTCTTTTCGACAAAGGGGAAGTGTTTTAGTTTGTAAGTCGCTCCAAAATGTCAATCTAAATTGAGTTGGTCACATGATGAGTGTAAAGTTTCGTTTTACTAATACAGATGTCACGTCGTTAACTGTCTCGCCATACTTAACGGTTGAGGTGTTTACATAGTACCTGTTAATAAAACCGATTTTAAATTATTATTATTATTACTGGAAGCAATTATTATGACCGTAAAATAAGGAAAATAGATCATAAATTTAATGTCTAGGTAAAAAAAATTGATTGTGTCTAGTTCGTGGTTGTCGAGATTATAAGGGTAATTTCTGACTTCAGATTTACATTTAGCGGAATAAAATTTATTAAAATAAAAATTTGCGCTTTGAAAGTTTCTTTGAGGTTATCTTGAAAATCCAAAACGCAGGGTACAACACTTATTCATGTCGCAAGTTGCATGTTATGCCTTTTCGTAAGGAGCATATTCGTGCACCATGATTCCTATCAAAATATTAATGGAAAAAAAATATTGATTATTCACAGTTGTGTGCAATACAATACCTACTAAAGCAAGCATGCAATAGCAATAAATTTTCATTCATATGTTAAAATTATTTAAATAACTAAAATAAAATCTAATGTTTATTATTTTTCATGTTGTAACTTGAATATAAACGATCAAAAAAGTTTGAGTAAAAACTTTATTTTAGACATAAATCTTGCAATACATTTACTACACTTGATGACTCATGTCTAAAAACATATTTCTGGAGAACACGGAAATCTCGAAAAAATAGATGAAAAATTGTTTCATATGAAATATTTTTATGATAGTTTTAATTTTGTTAATTAATGATCAGTAAATTACTTTTAATTTTAAAAGTCCCGCAAATATGAAAAATATCTTTTTGAGAAAAACGCGTTTTAATAAAAAATTACTTTTTGTAATGACAGTACGACTTGGGCTTTAGATTGGTAAAGACATCTCAACCCAGCCATGGCAAGAGCTTATGTTAATGACTTATGTTAATGAATATTTAAGTACCAATTTATTTCTTTCTCCTCTAAATTGGTTACCCCGGCGTGATTTTTAGAGTCGGTGAGGTGAAATTGGTACGGTACTTTTGACCGAATTTAAGTGTGTTTAGTGTCGAAGATGCAAGACCAACTAGGTAATAACGGATGATGTCTCAACACAACTTGCGTGTGTCCTAATTTAAGCTGCAAATGATTGAACTCTGGTTTAAACTTCTTGAAACACAATTCACGACCGAGAAAATTAGTAAAAAGATTGACTGAATTGGATAATATGCGTGTGCGAAAATTAATGGAAAAGTGAAGAGATGGGGGACCGAACACCCTCTCAATTTTATCGAGACCTAAAGAAATTAAATTTTCCGTCAATTCCAGACGAGGTGATTCTTGATACCTAGCGGTACAGATTACCTGCCATTTAACAAAAAGTTTAAGCGGCTACGACAGAAACTTAGAAGCAAGCTTTAACAGAAATGGCAGATTGCATTCAGGAGATCAAATCGGGAGTCGAACGAATCGCGCCAGTGTAAGAAGATTCAGAACTAAGTGTTTTACGTGATGAAATTAAGCAATTAATACTACAAATCAGTGCAGTGACAAGTGCCCGGCAGTGCTACGCCAGATCCGTCCCGTTCCTCGGACGACGACGGGTTTCTTGGTACCATTGCTGGTTTAGAGAGAAAGCGATTAAGTGTCGTCCTGAGTGTCCTCACTAGAAATCGGAACATAACTTGTGTCGATAGATTTTTGCGTTGTCCAGAAGCTATTCAAATTTTTTACATCGAAGCCTCTACGGTTGCAGCGGCACTACTTTCCACATTGATTTCCTGTTTCTGCGTCCTATTAAGAATTACGTCAGATCAAAGCCTGAAATTTGAATCAATTTATTTAAAGAACTTTGCAGGTTATTAGGAACAAAACAATTTCGAACGACTGCATATCATCCTGCTTCGAATGGTATGGTTGAAAGATTTTATAGTCTTTTTTTTAATTTCATAATTTAGAGAATTTGATTTAGATTTTGCCTACAGTTTTATTAATAATTAGAACGATAATAAAAAAGGGTTTGAATGAAACTGCCGCAGAAATGGTTTATGATACCAGTATTAAATTACCTGCAGAATTTTTTATATCAAATGATTCAGAGTTAACATCGCATTTATAAAACTCAATGCTTAGAAGAATCATACAAACAATTCGAAAAACATCTCATTCGCCTCCCGTCATACTTAAATTTGTATTTGAACCTAAATAGGGTTTTCGGATTGTTTTTGTAAAGACAGTGCGATTTGGGCATTCGATACCTTAATAACTTGAGACCATTACTTAAACTTATAAAGGTCCTCGCCGATGGTTGTCCACTGCCAAACATCATAGATGTCATCGATATGTTGGGCAGTACTTGTTCACTGCCAAACATTACTGACATCATAAATATGTTTGGTATTTAAAATCTTTATTAAATAATAATGAGCAATATTGCAATAATATGGTTAAGCAATATTAAAGGAATATTAGTTAACAATATTGCAGTTATGTTACAACAATATTTCGAACCAATTTATCCACAAAGTGATATTTAAATATTTCTAGAACATATTGTGCTATTTGTGTTATTTGAATAATGTATAATATTTTCAGAGCCACCAAAGACGTCTCCTCAACAAGATGCATCAGTTACAGGCATTCCTTCCCCACCCTCAGCTCAACAGCCGCCAACGTATTTACAGGTAAATTTACCAATATTATCCAATATTAATATCCTTTCAGCTGTTAACAACGGATTAAAACTTATTTAAGTAAAAAATTTAAAGTATGTTTTTGAGAGGAACATAAACTCCATACCGCGTAACCACACATATATGGCAGTGCTATAAGACATTTAAAGCATGATTTAATCGCATTTATTGGAATTTTGTTTTTCCTTTAAGTTCTTATTATACTTATGTAACCTTACAACTTTTGTAATTTTGTTTCTCTGTAGTGCCCTTTGATGGTTTTTACCGTGGGCTTGTTAATAATGCAAATAAAAAAAATATGAAAGGCATATGTTTCGCCATTCAAAATAACAAACATGTGATAAATATTCAAAATCTGTCCGCAAAAGACGACATGCGGAAAAATGTTCTGATCTAATCTGAATTAGGCAGTCTGCTTTCATCTATTTCCGTTGGCGATAAACAATTAGTCATCCTTTTAAAATCAGATTCCAACTGAAAAAAAGTAAAGGAGAATATTTATATTTATTAAAATTTATTAATGTTTCTTTGCCTCATACTGAAAAAAAAAACAATGTTACTCACTAATGTGATTCCTAATGGACGAGTCAGGCATTGGAAATATTTAAGATACCCTTCTAATGAATCAGTTTAATTTAATTTCAGATTTCAATATTTTTGATTTAGCATGGAATGTCTTTTCCCATTTAAGAAAAATATCAGTTAAACGATATTTACTACGATTAGAGTCAGTTAAACAAGCCGTCTCGTCGTCCACTAATTCTAAAAAATGTTTTAAAAAGAAATTTAAAATATCCAGAAATAAAAATATTATAAAAAAGTACAAAGTGACCACATAAAACTTTATATACCTGCTTTACTTTTATCTGCATCTAAGGTTAACTCTTCCAATACGGTTCTGCACTAAGTCAAATAAGTCGACTCTTTGTCCTCCCGAATATTTTTAGGACTATTGCAGTGTCTACAATGTAAACTTAGAAGATTGAAAACTGGAAGCGACCTAATCAAAACTATTCTTGATTGGAAGGGTCTGAAAGTTTGTCTGACAATGACAAAATTATTGTATTTTTGGTTTGGTTTAGTTTTAAGAGATAATTGACTGATTTAATAGTGTCAGATAAAGTCTGATCGTTAATAGTTCCTAACAAGGAAGATAAGAAATCAGGGTTTTTTTATAGGTGGTAGAGCAGTACTTTTTCATGTAGAGTAGAGTGTCCAGTTTCTGGAGGGGTAAGGTCTGAGTTCGAGCTTTGTAATGGGAATTTATCAAAAGATGAATCAGGTCTAGATTCAACCACATTGTAGAGATCAGAGTTCACTGCACAGAAAAGAAAGTTAGTTTCCTCCCAGTTACAATTTGTAGTATAACGGTGTTTAAGGATACCAAATTCCAACTTAATAACTAAACAGATGGATGTCTATGCAGGATGGTCGCTCTTACAATTTTCACAAAAAGAATTTTGTTGACCCTTGGAAAGTTAGTTTCCTCCCAGTTACAATTTGTAGTATAACGGTGTTTAAGGATACCAAATTCCAACTTAATAACTAAACAGATGGATGTCTATGCAGGATGATCGCTCTTACAATTTTCACAAAAAGAATTTTGTTGACCCTTGGAGCTGTAAATGGTTGCATGTCTACTCTCACTTTATTCGCATTAAGGATATGTAGACCTGCATTGATCTAAAATATGGTAGAAGCTTTAACACCGAAAACATCTGCGGCGTCGTGAAGTAGATGGAGTTTAGAAATTTTATAATCATCCAAACGAATATTGCGAAGCACTGTAGGACTATTGATAGTGAATTCGATTTTATCGTGAATCAGAGACAAAGACGATCGAGATGAAATTATACAGTTAAAACAGATACACAGATGAGTTAAGATTTATTTTGAGATTATGCTCCCACGTGTTGGCGATGTGAGATTAGGTTAATTCAATTCGGTTTTTATAACCTTGTAATAAATGTTAATGTGGGATTGCTCGTCGGTCAGGGTTCGTTTAAAGAAATTTAACATTTCTATTACAGAGTCGAAATTCGATATTTATTTAAGAAAACAAAGCGATGAAATATGAGATACAAATGAGAAATATAAACGATTAAATTTGCGAAGAAAAAACTCGTCAAAGCGAAAACGTTGCTCGATGACAAATAAGACGCGAAAACGATTATTACGACAATTGACGATGACGTAGGAGCGCGAACGGGCATTTGTGAAACCGCGAAACAATGGTTTCCGTACGTTGAAATAATTACGATAAAAAGAAAAACCGCGTACGAACGACGACTTTTGACAGCGGTACCGTTGATTTCGTGGGAGAGCGCGTTCCTACCCTTGAGGTAATACCTCTTTATCTCTCTCGCGGTAAAACCGCTTGTGGTAATACCACTTCGATCTCATCGTGGTAATACCACTTGAGAGACCCTATCGCGGTAATACCGCTTCGATAAGTGACGCTCTCAGACCGTGCATTCGGGGTCCTCGATTCTGATCGCGCTGGAGGGAGAAGATCTCGGCGGGAGAGACATTCTCGCTCGCCGTTGTTCGAAGGCTGGGCGCACGCGCACTAACGGCACTCAGGGGCGTATACAAAATTTCGTAGAGCGTCGAATATAAAACAAAACATTTTCGGTATTTTCGATAAATAAATAAATATTAACTTTGATTTGATTCGTTTCCGTCACAACCTGATTATTTAAAATCAACGTTACAACACTTACATTAAATTCTATTTTAAATTGTAATGTCGTATAATTAAAAGTACAATTAAATTGTGTTTTACAGATAAGAGGTGTAGAGGTGGGTATAGTGGTGTTAGTACTGATTGTGTGGGCAGGGGCAATAGCCTTGTTCTTTAACCGCTGGGGTAAAATACGTATGTTACTACCATATCAACCAGACTACAAGGAGCAGCTTAAAGTTCCTGGAACAGGAGTGTGCTCTTCTGGGAATGCTGCATATAATCAACACTCGTCTCAACATGCCTGTTCCCAGGTAAAATTTATATGCATCAATCATAACATACATATATATATAATATGTATTCAAAAAATTGATGTGAATACAAATAGTTTATGCACATGCGTAGGTTAGTTGCCACTTCTGGTTGAAAGAGTATATGCCACTTTAAATTCATCGTTAATGGTTGCTTTATAGAATGTTAAAAAATTATAGACTAATGCCTTTTGCATTTTGTTGATTTATAAAATATTGCGTTAGATGAAATAATTCTGAAATTAGAAAACAATTTAGAATAATTTCCCAGTTCTTCAGTGAAATAATAATGTTAAAATAGAAGAAGAAACTAAAATGGTGATATGGAAATATAAAGTGGTTTCGTTATGTGAACGATATGACATGTTAATTAGAGTATGTGTGCAACAACATTAATAAGTGACTTTTCTAGTTTCAGCAAAATGCAATCGTAGAACAGTTGTTAAATTAACCTTGAATCTCAATTTAGAATAATTTTCAAAGGTTAACGTTTACTTCATATTGCATATGGTTCGTAACTGACTTGTAGAAAAGAGTTATCCCGATATGTGGCCAAATTTTAATCACTTTTTGGCTTCCCGAACCCCATTTTGGATATTTGTCTGCCCTCCTCATACAACTGTTTGCATGGGCTTTTTTTAAAAAGTACAAGTTCAGGTACAAAAAATGTAAAGACCAAACAGAAGTAAGGCTGTTTAAGTATCTTTAAAAATATTGAAAGCTTGAAGAAATTTTTTTCAAATAATAACCGTTTTTTAATTGTCTACAAAATTCGTTTAAGTTGTATATGTATGTTCCCAAGAACATTTTCTCTATACCCCACCTGTCCGCCAAAACCCTCCAGAATATTCCACTTGGTATACGGAATTGCCCCTATAATTATTCTAAATTTTATAATAAATGAGGTATATTCAACTACACTGAAAAATAAGGGAGATGTAGCATATTTTCTAGTGATGATGCGGGATTTTGACCTGAGTTCTGTTACAGACTTTTTTAGGGCGTGTAGAGTTTCCCAGACTAGATAGTATGAAGCAGAATTCAGAGCTGAGTTGCACAACATCAATTGAAAATGGTGATCTTCTTTTCAGTGTCGTAATAAATAAAAATATTTATCTAATATGTAAAAGAATTTTACCGGCCTGACATGCAACATAATTGTCATACAACTGACAAGTAACACTACCCAAGTGCCACGTCGGGATTGACTTCTCCCAATAGAAATTTTTATAGATAATTGACAAATGTTAATACGTGTTTTTTTATTTCGTCAGTCATGATGTTTTAAGGGGAGGTTCGCATTACGGAGGCCAAAATAAACACAAACTTTGACAATTTTTTGCGAAGAACGGCTATTACTTAGCGATGTAGTTTTTTTTTCTAAATAAAGATACATTCTTGAACTTTTACAACATATATTTCATTTTCAAAAAAATGCAAAATGGCGGCCAATATGGCGCATCTAGAAAATAATGTTTTTTTAAATAAGAAAAACGGTGGGCATTCTACACTGCGCAATTTTTAGTCTAAAACAGAAACTCAAAATTTTTTATAAAGGTGACATCCTAAAGAATAGGTTATACCTATAAAATAGTTAAAAAGTTAACAAAATGACAAAATGGCGGACACATTTTTAAAAAAACTGCGTTTTTGCATCATTTTTCCATATTTGACCTCTTGTAAAAATCTCTATTGTTAACAATTTTATCATATTATAGGTATAACCCCTGTAGAATTTAGTTATCTTTAATAAACCACAAACCCGAAGTTGATTGATTAAATAGTTTAGACGCTACGATGCCCACCAGTTTAAAAAATCTTGTTTCGAAAAAAACGCGTTTAAAGCTTGAAAAACATTTTTGTGCAATAATTGTATTCTTTGCAATTCTTTGTTCAATTTGCGTATATGATAAATATCTATAGGTATTTAGGGTCTCTCTTTACGATTCTGAGGTCAGATTTGCAAAATTTTTAAAAATCGATATGATTTGCCTTACATTTGTTACTTAGTGCTTGGGACGTCGGTGAGTTCAAGACTCTCTAAAATCGAAAATATTCTTCGGATCAAAAAATCAGTATACACACATATTCTACATATATATAGCTTTCAAAAAATACAATAAAAAAGAAATCAATTTTTTTGACTCCCGCGATGGGAACCTCCTCTTAAGGGTTGAAAATAGTGTCTGAAAGTTGAGTTTTTACCATATTCAGCCACAAAAAACTAAAATTATCAAAGTTTTTAAAAATTGGTCGAAAAAAGCTCAAAATTCTTACTCGGGGATTTTTGGGGTCACTGAATTCAAATTTGCTGTCAGATTTAAAAAATTCAAAATGGCGGAATGAAAATGGCGGCCAAAAAAATTTCAAAGTTGTCGGATTTTAGCTGAAAATTCTTACTCGGGGGTTTTTGGTGTAGCTGAATTCAAATTTAATGTCAGATTTTCAAAATTCAAAATAGAGGATTTGAATACTCGACTAACAAAGAGATTTTAAATTGACAGATTTAATTAAATTGGAAAATTATAGCAGGAAGAAACTAAAAAAGTTTTTGTAGATAAATATTTAACAAGTTTTCTCGCTCTCTGCCGAACCCAGAAATAACCAACGAGTAGGTGGCGAGAAATTATTCCCTTTTCATTTTTTTTACCTGTTTTTACATTTTTTTAAGTATTCCTTGCAGGTATTCTATTCAAGAACCTTTATAGGATCCTTAATAAAATTATAACTGGTGAATTGTGCAATCGTGAGGACAACTATCATACTTTGGATCAAAGAAATGTGTAAAACACATCATCTTTTTACACCAGGCACATCTGAAGAAGGCAATTTTTCGCAAAACTCGCATGTACCATCACAATTTATGAAACAGAAACTAACTGGTGTTTTACATTTGGAAGGTTTCTCAGAAGTGTAACCACTCTTATACCAGGAATATTTGAAAAGGTTTATGAACCTAGGAGCTGACAACTGATTATGAGTTAGTGACTGTAATTTTAAGATATTGTTTCTTGCATGCAAATTGACATCATAATCATACAGAATAACAGAATCAGAAAAATGTTTCACAAAGTTTTTCCATGGTCTAAACCCGTGAACATCTAAAGGCTGTATCATACCTGTTGTACCTGCAGGTATCGTAAAAATTTTCACAACTTTTTCATTGGTATCAATATTTTCGAAGTTTTTTTTCGTTTGCCCTGTCCAGGAATCTAAACAAAGTATCGATTGTTCATCTACAACAGGTAAATATATGTTTTTTTACCATTCAGCTGCTAGAGCGGATGATTAATTCCCAGATGCTGAACACAACACAACTATATTGTCTGTTTTGTACAAATTATTTTTCAATGTCAATGTTCTTCTGACATGCAATTCTAAATTGAAACCTGATTGGTCTAAATTGTAAACATTATCAGGTCCAATTAAAAAAAATTTGTTCCCGAATTTTGCACACAAACTCATCTGCTTCGTGCTTTAAGTAATCTTTATTTGATATTTGAGTTTGGGTGACGAATTTGTTAATTTTTCTCGATACAATTTTGTGTTGTTACTTAAAATTGTGAACCCATTTTGAAGAAGCTTGGAATAATTTCGGAGACAAATTAACTTTATCCCTCGCGTTCACAGCCCATCGTTTTATGCTCATATCATGAATGGGCAATCTTTTATCATAAGCATCTTGATATTTATTTAATGCATCCTTACAGATTTCCGACAATTTTTCAAATCTGTTTCCACCTTCTAACACTTGAGCTTCCCATCTATGAAGCATTTTTCGATCTTGTAGATTTTTAAATTGGTTTTAAACTTTTGTAAATTTCAGATTACCGTTTTTACCAGACTTCCAGTAAGAGACGGCTGTTTTCTTATATTCTAGATCTATTATACATTTAACTTATTATTGTTATCGTTAATAGTAACTTCTGGCTCATATTCACAATCTTTATCGACGGTAGAATGCTCTAGACTGCCGAAATAAAAAAACACGTATCAAATATTTGTCAATTATCTATAAAATTTCTATTGGGAGAAATCAATCCCGACGTGGCACTTGGGTAGTGTTACTTTGAGCTAACATGTAACCGAATTATATTCTAATAAAATTAACACACAATAAAATGTCTATTATAAAGAAATGACATGCAACAGATGTGTTATTCAACAAATCTGACATACAACAAAATTTATATTTTACCATCTGGATATTAAACAGAATTGTCAATTAAAATATCTAACGTACAGTAGAATTGTCATTCTATACGACATTTTAACGACTTAATATGCAACAGAATTGTTAGTTAACAAAACTGACAATCGAATGAATTTATACTTCACTGACATGACCTGCAACAAAATTGTCAGTCAACAAAATTCATACTTTACTGACTTAACATGCAGTAAAATTGTAATTTAACAAAACTGACATTTCACAAAACTTGTGTAAATTTTATAATTAACTAATCATGAATTATTATTTTTATCTTTAATTAGTCAATTTTAAAATTTACTCTTAAATAATTCTGTTACATGTTTAGTCGAGAAAAAGTGAATTCTATTACATTTCAGGTTGTTGATATAATAACTCTGTTGAATAACAAGTACCTTACAATACTATTTTGTTATATTAATCCCTATACATGATGTTCTATTAAATAATAGTTTGGATGTTTGTCAGTTGGGCAATATTCATCCTGCGTCAAAATTTTGATTCTCTTGAAAGGTTTTCTTGATAGGTTTTCAAACACAATTCTGGTTAGAGTTGTTTATTCTATCTGGGTTATAATTTTAAAAAATTTTGTTTTATATCTAAGAAGAAGTAAGTAGAAAACGTTTATTTGATATCAATGACTTAACATGAATTATTATTAGAGGCTAAAGTCTCATTCTCCATAGAGTGACACATATAATCAGTGATGCTCTTTAAAAAATGTTATTATTAAAACAAGTAGACCATTTTTATTATTAATTTTATTATTTAAACCAATTTTAAGTACTAAACCTTCACCTGTTATATTTTAATATCTAACTACGTCTTTGATTCAGAACACCATTGTTCTACATTGACAATTTTTGCAGTCTGTAGCTAAACAGGAAATTTATCGAAAAAAGATTTAAAAAACTTGAAAATCTTGTGAAAAATACTTTAAGAACAAATAAATGAGTAGGTTTGTTTTTATTATTAAGGCATGAAGAGACCCTTGAATGCAATTTAATGAACTTTACACCCTCCTAAAAGAGGGCTGGTGACTTTTTTCTTGGCTTTTGGTAAGAAATATAAATGAAATTTAAATCCTTATGAAGAAACTACTAAAGACTCTTTGAAACATAAGGACCCCATATAATTTTCATTTGATGCAGAGAAGCTCAAAAGTTTTAGAATATTTACAATTATGACTTTGTGCAGAACTAGAAATTAAAATATTCATACATAAATAGCAAAATGTTGGATTTCTTTTTATGGCTAATCTTAGTGACCAAATTCCTCTTTACAGCAGAGGTACTTTGAATTTTGTGTTGTATCGTAGATAGTTTAAGAACTAGAGGTCTATTTGAACAAGATATTTAGCACAAGGCTGAAATTTTGTAATTTAAAAGCAGTTAAATTTAAGAGTGATCTCCTGGAAGGTCACCTGCGGTTACATTTGTGTCATCATGCTTCAACAAAATGTCATCATGCGTAAAAAAACGAAAAATTAAAGTATTTTTTCAAAGCTAAAAATGTAATATGATATTTTGTACATTATGTTAAAATATGAAGAAAAATTTTTCCAGTCGTTTTCTGTGATAATTAACTCTTCGGGCCGGTTCCACAAATGAATTAACCAGAGTTTAAGTCGGTGAACTCGCTTCAGTTACATTACTGAACTGAGTTCATAGATTTCAACTCCGGTTAAAAAGAGTTGTGGAACCAGTTCTTAAAAATATCTACAACATACTTTCTGAAAGTTTTAGCTTTATAAAACGGCCTAAGTAAATCGTACCTTCAAACCTCATCAGAACTTTGACATCGTTTAGCATGATCTTGTAACCATGGAAAACGTCTGGCAATGTTTTTTCATTTTGCAACATAATGTATAATGTAGCATATTAAAATTTTTTATTTCTAGAAGTACCTTAATATTTTCGGTATTTTACATTGTAATAATGAGAGATTACACTAACGCAACCTGCCAGATCATTACTTTTAAATTATACTACTATTAAATATACTATGTAAAAAATTTCAGCATTCTGCTAAGTACACCTTAATCAAATTGATCGCTAGCTCTTGCACTAAGAAGTCCAATGTAGATCACTACTTGGCGCCTGAAAACTTTACCAAGTCAGTTGAATGGACTCTCTCATTAAGTTTTAATGAGTTCTGTTTATCCAGTAACAAGTGTAAGAAATATTACCCCCATTTTCGTAGTTTTAGCCAGTGTAATTTTCTGTCACTCACATTTTGCATTAGAATATTTTAAATTCTAGTTCTGGGCAAAGACGTATTTGTATTATATCTATAGCTATACGTTTTTCTGTTTCAGATTATCAGTCAATAAAAAGTCAACAACATGTGTCACCTAGTCAGTTTTTAAGGAGTTACGTTTGCCTTATGTATATGTGAACATAAACTGTAAAAAATTAATAAAAATTCGTTGACTTTTCAAAGAGTACATTACTTGAACTTTACAAAAATTATATTAATTTATGTTGCAACAACATCTGAAAAAATTATATAAATATTCTTTTGTTTTTAAATGTTTAAATTCTCATTAACACTTCAAAACCTGATTAGTTCCAAATATTTATAGAAGTTTTCGTAGTTTACTTGATAGCAGACCTGCAAATTCATTAAATATATATTGAAATGTAAAAAAATTTTATTTAAAATTTGACAACAAATGTCGGTGATAAATATATCTAATATTGTCTATTTTTTAATGTACACTCAATAACATATATGTATATGCTTTTCTTCCGGTTTGGACAACTTTTTGAAATGTGGCGTGCCTTCTACAAGAATGTTTTAAGTCTATGGACTTAAACCATAGACTTAAGCCATAGACTTAAAACATTCTTATAGAAGGCACACCAGTTTTCAAAAAGTTGTCCAAACCGGAAGGAAAGCATATATGTTATTGAGTGTACAAAATAGGAGGATCGTTTTTTAGAAAAGTTTAAGACCTTAAAATAAAAGAAAAATAGTAAAAAGTTTGGAAGTACCTATGCGTTTTTAACGGAATGTAAACGTCCTTTGTCGTAAACAATTTACTGTTTAATTAAAGAAAAGGGATTTATCATTCGGTAATATTATAAATTAATTGTGAAAGAAGTTAACAATCTCTCCGAATCAATTTCTCACTTAAGCATCTTGGGACGTGTCCCCAACTTCGGCGATAACCACTTTATACGGTCTATTGGTAGGACGGAGACGGCCCATCCAATAGTTATGGATGGGCATGTCAGTGTTTCGGACCAGGCACTGAGGATAGAAAAGTGGTAAACTAGTTTTAATACCCCATTTACTGGGAGGACACCTGATTGGTAGTGATTAAAATTAATGGTTTCCTATAACACATTATAGGAGAGGAGGCTACTGGTTATGGTTATCAAAGGAGATGTATGGTCTTTAGCATGAAATGAGGTCAGGTCAGTTCGTTGTCTGACACTTTCCTAGATATGGTAAATACTTCAGGGTTAAAAACCGGTAGTAGCGACGCTGTTACACCTTTCACTGTGGAGGAAAGTGTTCTGTATCTTTGAAGGACGATATTGCGATATATCGTGTACGGGTTCGATTTTAAGCATCTTATGTTTCTACATAACGACATTACTAGAGAGGAAGGGTTGCTCGGATTTGAGTGCGAGTTGTTCAAATACTGTTCTTACTGGAAGGAGGTTTCTTCCTTGGTTTGGCAGAGCTCATTTAACGCCTTGTTTAAAAACTCTGTACCGTTGTAGGTAACTAAAAAAGAGGGAGTTCCCCAGCGATTAATAATCATGTCTTCAAAAGATTTGCTAATAGATGGACCTGGCTACGTGAAGAAATCTTGGAAGATCAGTTTCTTCCTTTCCGATTTACTGGACTGACAAACGCTTCACATTTTTCGCGACGTCGTGATAATATCCCTGCCAATAGTAGCAGTGTGAGTCACGTTGAAAGGCATGGTTGACGCCCTGATGACTATCTTGAGGCTGATCATGTGCCTCTCTCTTTATTTTGTTATGAAACTCCCGAGGTATTACGAGCTTCCATTCATTTAAATCGGGAATGGTGAACTCGATTATTTTATTCGTGACGTGGTGGTATAATGAATCGTTCTCGATTTTCCAGTTAGGGAAAGCGGGGGGATGAAGTAAGATATCTTAAGGTACCACTAGTCTCTGGTATCTATAATAATCAATGGACTGGTTCTACGTCGTAACGATCTTGATCTATTCGCAAGAGGATGTCTGGGACTACGTTGAAAGAACCGTTTTGGTATTGGATTTCGAAATTGTATTTACAAACTATTGAAGACCAATTAGCTAGCCTACTCGTCGGATTCTTAATGGATTTCAGCTACTTCATTATGTGGTGATGAGTCACAACCGTAAAGTGATAAGCTCTAAATTTTTTGATTGCCCATACTACCGCCAGGCATTCGTGTTCGGTTGCCGAGTAGTTTCGTTCATCCTTTGATAGCGTGTGGCTGGCGCATGAAATTACTCGTTAGATTCCATCTTCAAATTGTATCAAAACCGCACCTTAAACGATGCCGTTCGCGTCTGTGTGCAGGATACATTTTTTGCAGAAATCCGGGCACGTAGCTGACGTATTTTTTGTGGTACGGTCTTGCATTGAAAGTGACTTCTTCCAGATACCGAGAATGCCGTGACTGGGAATGCGAGTTCCAGGTCGTTGAAGATATATAGTTAGTCTCGAGGATGGTATCTAGTATATTCGCCATCGAAAGTAGAGGGTATGCATTTTTTTGGAGACTACATCTCTGTAGTAGATGCATAACCTGTTCGTATTAGTTTGCGCGCCATTACGATGCGTGAGTTCCATCCGCTTTTTGAGGGTTCAATGATATCAAGTGCGATACGTTTATCGATAAGCTTATTTATTTCCACCATTATAGCGGGGGAACGTCTCACGAATTTTTTCCCTTATTGGTAGATATTCGCCGACATCAATTTTTTTGTTCATTTAAATGAGTTTGACATACTCTCTTTAAAACTTTTGCATATAAGACCAAGAATTCTTCCACTAGGTCGACCTGTTCACTAGTGAGTTTCTTGAAGGCTGAACATTCTTCACCTTTAAATTTGTCGGACGTACAGAGTAGTTCTACTACTGGGGTAAATAATTCGATGTCAAGAAAAATTCTGACTGTATTAGTGCTGCCGCCCAGTAGTAATTTGCATTTGCGAATTGCATCCATTCCGAAAATGAGCTCGTATTAGAATTTTCTATTTACAGAATTATTGAGAATAGGCTCCTTTCCCTTTTTATTTACAACCCTTACTTCAAATCATAATATATCAAGGGTATTAGGCAAGTATTGTTTTGATACATAATTGAATCAATTTTATTTTTTGTTGGTTCACGTCAGTCATTCATTTAATGCGTTCCTTTCGGTTTAAAGGTGTTTTAAAAAGTCGTTACCTATCTATCAAAATGTTAGTTCGTGACGTATAAGTTCGTTCACATGTAACTAACAACATTTTGATAGATGGGGCACGACTTTTCAAAATGAAGGAAAGTACCTGGGTGTGTAGTACTGGCTACATGGTAATACAAGAAGGCATTCAAACAGTACAGACACCTGGGTTGTATTATATGATCAATGTTTACCACTTTTTTTAACGTTTAGATCTAACCTATAATCGTCCATCTAGAAAAAATCGATTTAAAACGATAGGAAAGAATTTAATTGTCCTGAATCGCGTTCTTACAATTGAGGACGATTGACATTCTTAACCGATCTCAATCGTGCTTTATCGGCTACATTGCATACACTATTTGGCGGGATATTTGAAAATTTTAAACCGGATAATTAATTAAATAGTTTTGAAAAATAAAAGTGTTTAGAAGATTATTTTTCGGACCAAAAATTAAAATATTAATTAATGTATTTGTCAATCATAAATAAAACAAGATATTTTAGCATAAAATTAAGTTAGTTTTTTATTTGTCTTTGAATAATTCTTATTCTTTAACTCCGAAATGTATTAATTTTATTTTGTAATACAGTGATTATAATATGTATCATAATTATACTATTATTATAATAATTAATATTTTACTTTTACAAAATTTGAATTATAAAGCCTGAAATTTAATTAATTTTTTTAGATTGGAAAGAAAAATTAAAATTTTATTAGCGATTTTTAACCACTTCACTAGCAACATTTTTCAAATGGCATTCCCCACACCGTATCCTAGAGTGTCAAAAACAGCAAAATGGTGTTTCTAATAAAACTTTATTTTTAAAGAATGAACACTACATGAATTATTACAAAGCAATATTTCAATATTCTAGACATCAAGGAACAATAATGTCACAATAAAAATGACTGTTTTTGAGATTTTCAATGTTTTCTCAAATATTGAAATATCGGTTATTTTTAATACTTTTCAACGAATGGCATTCCACTTTTTTCTAATTATTACTCTGTAAAACTTGTAATGGTAATAATAATTACTATTACAATCATTATTTATAATATTTTATAAACTAATATTATTGTATATAAATATCAATTTTTAATAAAAAAATACTAGCTTTATTAAGTAATAATTGAAAAAAGTGGAACGCCTTTTGTTGAAAAGTATTAAAAATAGTCGATTTCAACGTTCGAAAAAATATTGAAAATCTCAAAAACTGAAATTTTTATTGTGATAATCTTGTTCCCTGATATTTAAACTATAGAAATATTGTTTTGTAGTAGTTAAAAGTAGTGTACTTTCTTTAAAAATAAAGTTTTATTAGAAACACCATTTTGATGTTTTTGCCAGTCTGGGTAACGGCACGTGGAATGCCATTTGAAACGCCTTGCCAGTGAAGTGGTTAGTATAAAGCTGCCAATTTTATTAAATTGAATTCCTATAAAAAATTACAATTTTATAAGACGTTTTTATTAAACAAAACAATTATATTGATATTTTCTTCGTGTTTATAATTAAAAAAATTTAAAGGAATTTTTTATAGAGAGTATCATTCAATTTAAATTTGAATTTATATACTTTTTTGCATTTGTACGTCTCCATGAAAATTCGTACAAATGATCAGTTTGCAATCGAGATGAGAGACTATACCTTTTCTCTAGCCCCAAAGTACTGAACTCCAGTTCTCTCTCTCCCTGTCCTTTCTTGTCCAGTAAGTCTAAAATTTAGGATGAAAGAGAGTATAATAAACCTTTAACAATTGCAAAACTTGAGTCGATGAGATGATTATGAAAAGAATATAGGGAATTAACGTATTATTGAAGAACTGTATACTTGTAAAGATTATGGGTTGTTGCATTTATATAATAGAATCTAGTTTTGGTACCCTCGACTAGTTTACACAAAATATTTTGATATGCAGTTCTAAAAAGACCAACCCACAGAATGTAATGAAACTTCGTATACTGACATATTTCAATGCGCTGATTACGATTATGGTAGAGCAATTTGGCGACCAGATTACCTTCATGGTAAAAACCGAAAAACCCATAGAGAAAGGACCGCTCTAAATCATACATGAGGCCTTTTTTAAGTTTTTTATTTCTTTCACAAGGGGTCCTTTCTGCGTTCAGTACCTTCTAATACCAAATAGAAAGCCTGAGGTATGATTATGTAGTTTCCCTTCACTTTACTTTTACTCAACATTCTCTCTTCTTTCACTTCACTCTCACATTACTGATTTCTTCCCTCTGGCAAACAGCCATGTTCGTTCCAAAAAAGTTTTATTCTTAAAATGCTCTAGAACATTATTTGAACATCCATATAGAACATTATTTGGCGGACATGAAACGTTCAAAAATCTTTTTTTAAACGAACATAGTTTTTTGCCTAGATGGGTGATGTGATAATGACTTGCAAGCGACGTGAAGTGAAAATAAAGTTAATAGAAAGTGAAATTAAAATGACGTGAGAGTAAAGTGAAATTACAAAATCGTACCTACGGTAAATATAAACTATTCTTATGGGGTTTTGCATTTTTCTAGAAAACTTCACTGCCGTCCATAATTGAATGGGAATCCCTTTTTTAATTATAATATATAAAGCGAGCACGAGGTAAATTGCCCACAACGCCTTGTGTCAAAATGAAATGGTCCATATAGCAAAATTCGCTTTATTCATCTTCTCATATTGCAACATGACGCGTTGTGGCTTAAAAAAATATGACTCTTAATGCATAATAAATGCATTAATAATATATTACATACTTTAATTAAAATGAATTTATAATGAAGAAATTAATTTTATATTAATAAAATAAATGAAAATTCTTTATTTACATTTGTAATAGACAACAATTTATAATTGGTTTGAAAATCAAACGCCTTTTAAACATAATGACTAATTATTATGGTATGATTAGTTATTCTAGTGTGTATAATATAAACAAGCAACGAATAAGTGTTTAGTTTTGCTTCGTACATTCAAGAGAGTAAATTTGTGAGCTATTCAACATGACTTCAATAAAATATGATTTTTATAATAAATTAATGAATTTGAATGAGTCAAAAACATATCGCTAACACCTCGGGCTCTTAAAAAATAGACCCGCACAAAAACAGTGATAACTCCGTCAAAAATGAAGCTAGATGCTTTTTTCAAATTGCATTGGAAAGCTTATTAAATTTCCAACAAAAATATACTATTTTCATTTGTATTGCATTAATAGAAAACAAGATATCATGTTATATTACAAAAAATGTCGTACCGTGCGAAGCAAAATTTTCAATCATCGATTTCTCTAATTTGCCGTTGGGTCAGTTGCGTGGCTGAGAAAATCATTGTCGAAAATGAATTTTACTAAGTAAACTCTTACTGAGATCTACGTTTCAAATATAATTATATAATAAATTAATTTTAAAAGTGGGTCCCAATAAGGATTTACTTGGTAAAATTAATTCTCGACTATAATCATGACTACGATCATGGTTGCATTAAAAACTGTCCACAACGCGTTCTGGTATTTTTTTCTGTCATAACGCGTCATGGTACAATACGAGAAGATAAATAAAGCGAATTTTTGTTTTTCGGGTTTGGATCCTAAAATATTTAACAGAAAACCTTTACCGCTTTGTATACTATAAGAAAAAAGAGGATATCCAATCGATTATGGTCTGTATATTTGTGTTTTTAAATGCATAGTTCAAGAAAGATGTGTTTTTTATAGATCTACAACTTTTAATTGTCTTTTAATTCTTGGTTTCTCGCACAATTAAACAAAAAACTTGTCAATTTTCACTTTTATTTTTGTAATCAGCTCATCAAATAACGTAAGTGTACTAAGTTTTGTAAATTAATTAAATTCATTCAAGTGTAAGAATGATTATAACTGGGCAGAATTTGCATTAAAGAAGATTAAAAGTAAATTATCTTATACTTTTCTAAAGGGTTAGCCCTCATGTTTAAAGCATAATCCCTTTAATATATAAAATAATTATTATGTTTAATTTTTTGAACAAACCGTTTATTTTCGATATTTATCGATAATGATGGATATGGATAAAGGTAATGACTTCGTTGTCGGATATGGTGATGCAGTGCGGGGGAGGGGGTTGCTGCGTGTTGGAGCAGTGCTTTCAATATCCTAGAAGAACTCGGAAACCCCGAGAGTGCGGCTGCCAATTCGCTCTTCTTCACAGGGCTGACGTCGCGTGACAATCGGTATTTCTTTGTAATATTAATTTGATAAATTCACTGGATTCGTTTAAAACGATCTATTAATGTCTTCCACGCGATCAACTTGCTTGAAATCATGACTGCGAAGGGGAATATTTTCTTTTTGAATTATTTATTTTTATTAAACTTTACTACATTTAATAACATAAAACTTTTGAAGATAATACATTATGATTTTGTTATTTTTTGCCAATTACAATATATGCTTTTATTATTATGAGTTAAAAATGTATTCACTTTTCTTGATAGTAAAAGTGCAAAATGCATTATTTCTTTATTATCTCACAACATCATATCATAAATGATTAGTTTCTCTAATCTTCGCTTTTAAATCTGTTCAATTTACTGGTAGTAGTTAACAATTTTAAAAAAGAAATTTTAACATCTTCACAGAAATCTTGTAAATACAACATAGTTCTTTTTAGCATAGAATATTAATGCTTTCAACCCCTTCGCATTCATTCTAAGCAAACGCACATGATCTACAATTACTGTTTACACGTTCTCAAGAAGAATTTTTTTACTTTACATTAATATTTCATAAATTTTCATTTGCTTTATAATTTGTACTTTAAAAGTAGATTAAAAGAAATTAAAATTCTACCATACTATATTAAAAATTATTTTATTCTTAATGATTTTACGAAAAAATAGTCAACGTTACTGCAACTTCATTTTTATGGCAAAATAATAATTATTAGGTGGATTTTAATTTCCTTAAATAAGTTATAATTTGGTTATAGATAATTGGGAAAAGATTGCAATCTTTACTATGGGGAAAGTCTATGTGAAATGATCAAGTAATTATAAATTATCCAAAACGTACTCTTCAAATCATAATTGAATATCAACACAAAATGGATTAATAGAATTCGTTATTAAATTAATTATTAAGTTATTTACTGAAAATACTTTCTGGTATTGTTTTCTTCCTAATTGAATCAATTGAATTCATTGTTTAAACACAGTACATATTAAAAATAAGTTTATTAAAAGTATACAAATTACTTATTGCTGGTGATGCATTACGAGCGAGTATCGTCTCGACGAGAATCTCGCGAAAAAGACAATGATTTCTCCATAAAAATAATCTATGAGTTTCCCTTGTTATTTTAATTAGAAAAATTGTAAAGGATATGTACAATACTAGTGCACTAAGGAGAATTTTGCTGAAAGGGAACTTACAGGTTTACTTTTGATAAAAAGGTTATTCCGAATTGGCTTATAAGGCATACTTATGTGTTCTGATGCGCTGATTATGAAGATTATTTGTGACCTTGTAAAAATCCGATTGGTACTAAATTTTAATCGTTTTTAGGTTTAAAAGAATTTTCTAACATATAATCATTTAGTGCCCTTAAAAGAGCAGATTGGTATTTTTAATTCTTTTCAATTTTTGTGACCAGGGTAACCTACGCTAATGTTTGCAATCAAATAAAACAAAGCGTTTTCATTTAATTTGTGAACCTTTTGACAACACCAAAGTTCTTAGAAGTAATTTGCAAAGTGGCACATTGTAATATAGTAGTACATTTAGTATGAGCTCCGGTAGTGGAGTCCACGAATTCCGCAAAATTATTCAGTTTTGTGAACATTGCTACACTGATATAAGTCAATAGGAATATTTTCGATCCTAATAACAACGTGTTTTATAATTAGTTCGATTAAAGTTGTTTATCTCCTTAATTGTCTTTATAATGTCTCCGAGGCATTACCACCATTGTCCCCAGAAATTCCTTGACCTGAAGAAACGTCTTGATGACGTTTTTAAGTTGTTCCTGTGATATTAAAATATATCAAATAAATACAAATTTTGCATTTTAACGAATTTCTATCTAATCTAATCTAAGTGAAGAATAATTGTAGTTACCTCTACAATTAATCACATTAAAGTGTAATCCAGAGAGTTCCATATTCATTTTCTTGACAGTAGTAATCATCACTATCATTTTTATAATTAACGCATCAAAATACATAAGTTTGTATTTTACGAACCAAATCAGAAGATGAATCTTTGAATACAATCTTTATTGAGAAAATATGTGCTTCTATTCTGTAAGTATAAATGACTATCTATAAAAAAAGCTTTTTAAACATAATTTCTCCTAGTTAACGTAACTTATAATTTACCTAAAGCAATTAATTAAAAATTAATAACTTTTATTATTTGAAATGGTATTTAATATTTTTAATTTCTGATTTAGTTTAAAATTATTAAGTATACACTACCGTCGGAAATTGTCAGTCTGAACGACAGTGGTCTGGTTCTGGCATCAAAGCGTTCAATTTTTGTAAAACTGTACCGGAAATTTCAGATTGTAGTTCATAGGTACACTACCATTGATGATTGCGCGATCAATTACATCGTCTGCTATAAAAAACACAACTGTCTTAAAACTGCGATAAATCTGCGAAAAATAAAGCTAGAGAAATTTAAAAAACATACGTAATTCAAAAACATTACTTATAAAATTTGTAAGCAGATATTTAATTGCAATTGCTTTAATATATTTTTGTTTTCTTGCAAATTTTTAATACCAACCAAATTCTGTAGGCATATATACATTGTATTTTCTCCTTTAATTTAAGCCTAACAAAGTTTAAAAATATTAAATAATTTAAAAGCTGCTAGTAAAATATTAAAGATTTGTGAGTCAGGGAACGGCTTTACTAAACAGTTTTCTTACCTGGGCAATTTCGCTGCTTAATTGTGTCAAGTTTATTAACCATAGTTAATAAAATCTTTTGATATATATTTCGTATTATATTTATATAACATTCATGTATCATTTATATATCACTAGAGGGCTAATCAATTTATAGGGGGCCAATCATTATTCAGATTACCGTAAAAAAATGCATTAATGATATTGCAGTTAAATCAGACTCATGTTTTTAGACATTTTATTAGATTTTTGAATATATTTTTTAATGCTTTGTAGCTCCATTTTTCGCCGATTTATGGCAGTTATAGACAGTTGTGTTTCTACAAAACAATCGATGTAAGTGTCCACTCAACAAAAATCAAATATTCCTATTTTCAATTCTTTTTTAAGTTCAATTTCTGATTCTACAAAAACTATTGTGTTAAATATTTTAATCACGTAAATAATAATGAACGTGCAAACAGTAACTATTATTCAAGAACTTATTTTTAAAATTACACTCAGCACCAATGGATATACCACTGCTATGACTTTTATCTATAAAATTTATAAATATTTGCACCCTCCACTGAATTAAACACGATAGCAACCGAATCTCTCTATCGCACCTGTGCCTACGCTTTGTAATTTCGCGAAATATGATCTTCTACAATTTTAACTTCACAGAAAGTATTGCAGCTTTGTTAAAAGCATCTTTTAATATTATGTGCATATAGGAATGTTAAAAAGAATATATAATCCTTAAATATATTTAAAATAAAACACCCTTAAAGTCGCATCAGATTTTCAAAAGTTAAAATGTAGGATTCAATACGGAGATATCATCAGAACCGAATCATCAAATACGGTTGAATCACATTACTCAATTTTGTAAAAATGTCATTGATATATTGGTATATATCAATTAATTTTAATAAAAATGGTAGGCCGAATATGGCATAATTTTTTATTTTATAAAATTCACTTCCCAGTGTGCAAAAGAAACATTTACATTCGAGGAACGCTTCTAAAACAGTTCATCTTTGTCAAATTAACATTTTAATAACGTTTAATGTTCTAGAAACGTTTTTGGAACATGAAAAGTATTCAAAATGTTAATTTGTTCCTCGAGAAAAAAATAAATATGTATTCCCTTTTTAAGAACTGTATTATTTTTATAGGTTGCGCCATTTTATTTTTCATAAAAAAATAGATTTTACAGCATAGAAATTAATTTTTATAACATATAAGGCCTTTATGATGTTTTTAACAATATGCAAAGGACATTGGCTTTGATCTTCCCGTGTTGTTAAAATGCTATTACGATTTTCCATTATCTTAACTCCGCTCTTGGATACAATCTGAAGCTGTTAAAGTTGTGATTGTGCGTTAAGATTACCGTACATTTTTCCTTAGAAAATTGGATCTTCTTTTAAAACGACATTAGCCAATGTTTTAAAATGCTCTTCAGTTTTTTATGTGATAAAATTATTTACCTGGTGGTTAGTTATTAAATATATAGTATGTTTGTAATAATATTTTATAATAATATCATGTCAACTGTTTATATAAGTTCCACAAACAGGAATTGAATTTATAAAGCTTTACATTAAATCGTTAAGAAGTAATGATAGTATTTGATATAAAATTGCTCTCGAAAAGAGCATATAAAATTTAAATAAGGAAGACCAAAGTTTAAAAGTTAGCTGCTGTAAATTTTAGTAGCTGCATCAGCCAATTCTTTGCCCTGTATCCTTTTATAGGATGGGATCCAAATCAGTATTACATCGAACTGTATGGATTGTTCTGGTGGACATACAGCAGCATATCCTGCCAACCCATAATATTTGGTTAATTTTCCGTTAATATTAAGGTATTTGTCGCGCGACTGGTCACTCTCAAAAGTTTGTATCCGTTGACTGTACTTATGAAACGATTATGAATGCGAGTTTCCGAAAAACTTTTGCGGACGTACAGTTTGACACACAGATGTTCTCAATGTATATTCATAACCTCTCGCATGAAAAACGATCGTGGCAACGTCGCATGTTTGGCGTATGGCCGTCTTTAAAATTTCGCGCCAAAAGTAGCAGACAAGCTGTAGTATTTAACAAGCGCTATTGCCACGTTTACGAATTTACCTGTCATTTACAATAAATGTTAAAATAAGTTTTCAAGTTTGATGTTAAATATCTTTTAAACAAGACGGTGAAAAATTTTCATTTTTTTATAAAAGTTCATTTTGGTTCAATAAATAAAACTTTAGTTGTCAACTTTAGAATGTCTGTTTGTATGAGTGTCACATTTTTCCCTCATGCTGATTGTAAACAGAGTTATGTTTCCACATAACATAAACATGTTGTTTATGGAAAAACATTTTCTTTTTATGCTCTGTATAGTTTTCGGTCATTTTTATGCCTTGTTTTTGTTTTTTTAAATAAATATTTATAATGACATGTGAGGTGAGAAATTCCAAGTGGTAAGTTGAGGTTATGTAGCATAGTTACTATACTGTAATGTAATAACTTTTTACATTTTTGTTCTTTTTCATTCTGTCATGTTATATTTTGTAAATTTGCAATTTTCTAAAGTATGTCTGAAGAGGTCTGTCGTCGATGGACGAAAAGCTTAACATTTTAAATTGAAAATAAATGTGGATTCTCAACAAAAACAACCTTTTACATCTTTACTTAAATTAAAAAATCCAAAAAATAAATTTTACATCTTTACTAAAACTTTAGTTTTTCTAAAAAATCTGACGATTAGTATAAGTGCAAAAATTAAAAATCTCTCGTTTTCATATGGTTTTCTTATACCTTACATGTTGAAAATCGAAACTTTGATTTCATTTTTTGAGACTTACAGACGGTCAATTTTATTTTAATAGGCCTTATTTTGTAGATAAATATCTAAAGAATAATTATGTGAAATTTAAAAAAAATCTAACGAAAACGAATTTACGCGACAAATACCTTAAAAAATATAATTTTGTATGCTATGACGTTGAATATGAATTTTGCCATTTTTTTTGCACTAGAAAAAAGTTGGTGTGATTTTTGTTGCGTGTTAAATTAACCAATGTTAAACGACATAGAATGTGGCGCCACCTATGACAGTTAAATTTGTTGCGTGTTATTTTAACACCAAATTCGGTGTTAAAATAATACTTTTTATTTTCTGTGATGGGATTACAAGATCTTTAATATCTTCCATTAAAATTTATGGGACTACACTCAGAAAAGCTTCCTTGATATCTAGAAATAGACCCGCCAGTGAAAATTTCAGAGAAAATGAGAGACACATTATTCGATCAAGTCTTGTTTTTACAAAAACTGCTATCTGTGTGATTTTCTCCTTGTAGACTATCCCCCCTATTACGTCAAAACTTAAACCTCTTTAACCTATGTTCCTCGTTTTAAATTAGTTTCAGAATTTAATCGAATTTGGGACGAGGATAAGTCAATAAGCCTACTAAATATTGTAAGAGAATATTTTATTTAAAAATCAACTAAAAAGAAAGGAGTTGACAATTATAGAATGAGTATATTTATATAGGGGCCGTCCATAAACTACGTCACACCTTAAAGGGGGGGGTGGAATTCATTTTTTGTGACGTTCTTTAGAAAAAATGGCGCTAAAGCATGTAAAATTTGTGACGTGGGTAGGGGGGGGGGTGGAAAAATTATGCAAAATAGTGTGACGTAGTTTATGAACGGCCCCATATTAAAAATATAAAATCTTACTTTAAGAATAAGTAGTTATGTGGAGTAGACACAAAGGAACCTCTGGTCGGTGTTCTTAATGTTTGAATATTAGCCTTGTTGTTTACACTAATAGGATTTAGTGTATATGTATTGTATTCTTAGAGGTTAACTTTTCGTTCAGACTGCTCCCTCCAGAACAAATTTCGATACTTCGAAATTAAATTTACTGTTTCAATATCAGGTCTTGAAACTTTTACTAAAATTTTGACTTATTTCCAAATTAATTCTTCTTGAGATTTACTTATTCCTCGTGGTAAAATCAATGTATTGTACTAGACGTTGTACCAAAGTTGGTTTGAAAAATAATACTTGGGGGATGTACTTTAGTTAACTTCTAAGGGGCCATCCATAAACCACGTAGCCTCTTGAGGGGGAGGGGGGGTTCAAGCAATTGACTACGATAAGAGGAAAAAATGGCGCTAATACATGTAATAGCGTACTACATGGGGGGAGGGGGGGTCAAAATTCCCCAAAAATGGGGCTACGTGGTTTATGGACGGTCCCTAAATGATGTACTTGGGTTTGCACTTTAGTCGACTTCTAGACGATGTGTTCAGGTCGATTTCCAAAAAAATACTTTCTGGTACTAAACGATGTATTCAGGTTGATTTTTAAATAAATACTCTCTTGTACTGAACGATGTGTTCAGATGATTTTCAAATAAATACTCTCTGCTCTAACAAAGATGCTTCTCTTTTTATATCAAATATTCTAATGCAAGATGATTCACGAATGGTACGATTAAAATGGGATTTTCTTCATTCAATATTACTTTTCTTTCTTGGATTTGTTATAACTTATAAATTTATTTAAAATACAGCAATAACTCTTTAGGGATGGATCCGAGAAAATCTCGATCTTAAAGCTTTTTGGCTAAATGGAATTGTTAGCAGAAGAGATTTTACATAAACACCAGAAAACGAGGGAAAGTACTGATTTTTGTAGTAACATTCGCAAAATTCTATGTCCAGGAGTATTGTATCAGAATATGTTAAGAGATGTTCTGATTTGATTCTTTCGATTGGTCTTTTTTGAAAATTTTAGACTATATATACTTCTGATGATGAAGCGTGATTGTCAATGCCCAATTTCACATTTTCGTCGACATTACCTAGAACGTTTAACGTTTCAAAATTCAAGGATTCATCTTTTGTCTATTAGTTATACCACAACAATTCCACTGTAATATTTTTAAGTTCAGATTTGCCGATCTTGCTAATATGTCCGTTCCAAAGGCAATTCCAGCAAATTCTGACAGGCGGAGTTACACATCTATAGTTGCATTTTAGGTTATCTTTTAATTCTTGTTCACTGATATCGAGTGGGAAGCCCTGATAAGTCACGAAATATGATGAAATAAGTGGTTTTTAATCTTTACTCTCTAAATAATTTCTATCACTTCAAATTAAATTGGTCGCACCTTTTTTGTAAAAACTGATAACCTGCAAAAATCGAAGGTTTTAATATCTCTAATGCAATTTTTATACTTAGGGCCAATTTCACCAACTCCGATTAAAAGTTAATCAATGATTAAATCCTTAACCGACCAATCATGGACGGTTAAAATGACTTTAATCATTGATTAAATTTTAATCGGAGTTGGTGAAACTGGCTCGTAGTATTTTAAATGTTTGCGTAAAATAATCTGTATTAAGTTTTTAACTGGTTTGTCAGTATTCAGTATAATCTAAAAGAGTAAAATAATTCATCCAATTCCAATTATTATTATTGTCTACTTGCTGTGACGAGAATTTGTTTAATTAATTTTTTCTGTTTATCAAAATCAAAAAATTGGTCAAAGACTTTTATTCTCGTCCAACTTCGGAATCGAGAGTTCTATAAGTAGATTTTACCTAGGGCGCCAGTCTTTCAGGGACAATAAAATACCATAAAAATTTTAAAATAAATAAAAAATTAGAACTCAATTATTTACCGGGAGAACTAGTACACCAAATAGTAAAAAGGAGAAGGTTCAATTTTTTAATAAACAGAGTTAATTTATTTAATTTTAAAACGTATGATTTATTCTTACCAAAATTCGGGAATTAACAATTTATAAAGGGAATGGTGACCAATAACAAATCATTAAATGAATTAAGGGTAAATACAAAGAAAAGGAAAAAAAGGTAACCTCAAAATAATTAATTTTAACTTCCTCTCGGCTCAAACAATCGGAAATTACAAATAACTCAACTGAACTTAATTTTCAATAACAAATTCATCAAATGGTAACCAGCGATAGAGTAGGGGAATATTCAAATAAAAAGGAAAATTCTACCGAAACACGAGGCCAACAGGCTAAGTCCGGAGAGTTGACGCTGAAAATGACCAAACAATATCAACTACAGGGCACTAGGCCACCAGACTAAACCACCGTCAACCGATATTGTCTGACTTTGCAATAAATGAAGGAAAACGATAAACCGATAAACTAACCAACCCCACTCAATCACTAGATAACCTTGAAATTAAATAGAGATAATTATCGGAGAATGATCCCCAGGTAACAAAAGAAAACTACACAGAGGCAAGAGTCCTACCTTCAATACTGCACAAAACAATTGTTGTATTAAATATTTTTCGCACACTAATAACCACTAATCACACGTCCGCACCATGCGAGTCGTCAGGAGAAAGTGCCCACACAGCACATGATATTTCCTAAATATTTCCTGAATATTTCACTGAAAGATTGAAATATTTCAGTGCAAAGTTCTAGAAATATTTCTGCAAACAGGAAAATGTCCGCTTATGTGGGAATATTGACGCGAAAGTTGAGAAAATATTTCATTGAAATATTCCTGCAATATTACACATAAAGATTCTGCAATATTGTGAAAATATTTCACAAAATGGAAAAATTTGTTAAACACCTCAAACCAATAGGAATTTTCTGAAATATTTTAAAACCCATAGGATATAGTAAGCCAAAAACTACTGCGCAGCTCTACAGGCCATAGAAACTGAGTTCGACCAGTGCGCATCATTTCAGTTGAATATTTCCAAAATATTTCAATGAAATATTTTCTCAACTTTCGCGTCAATATTCCCACATAAGCGGACATTTTCCTGTTTGCAGAAATATTTCTAGAACTTTGCACTGAAATATTTCAATCTTTCAGTGAAATATTCAGGAAATATTTAGGAAATATCATGTGCTGTGTGGGTGTCGATCTTGCGATAGATTCTTGGTCGTCAGCTTCCTTTCTCCCACTCTAATGTCATCTGCTCCGTCAGTGACGTAGTAAGTGATGGTAACCTCAGGTCCCAAGGAAACTGAAATTAGAAGCATTTTAACAGAAGTAACTTCGTAATTTTTCCCTTTTGGCAGCAATACAGCAAAAATCCAAATATATTTAGGCGAGTTTGCAGAACAATGATATATCCAGAGAGAATCGGTAAAAAGTTGAAAATTGACTCCGTCTCATAGCCGTAGTTAGGTAAACAGGATCCCTGGCACTTATCAAATTTGTAAAAGACTGCTTGGGCGGCAAATTCAAAAATCCTTAGGCTCCTTTGGTTTTCATCACGGTCACCAACACAGAAGAACATCCTTTCATAAAAGTAGTTACAAAGTTCCGAGCGGCAGGAACTCCAACATAGTTAATTAGTGGTGAAATAAAAACAAAGTTTACAACATTTATAAAGAAAAGAAAAATTAATATTTTATTAACCGATTGTTGAGCTTTCGGCGACCCGCATGGTGATTAAAGTGATAAAAATAAAATTAATTTTTAATCTAAATTGTACGCTGTAGATATTTAGCCCATTGATTGAAGTCGGGAATCTTCAGTTCAAAATAATTAACCAATATTAGAGCGCCAGTCGACTGAAGGTCGACATATTTATAAAAATATTAATAAATTAATGAAAATGATTCTACCCGGTGAACAAGAGTAACAGGAAGGGGGGTGAAATGGGTGAACCCAATAAAATTAAGCGTTGTCGACTATCAAGATTTAATGAATAGAATATTCTTACAATACAGATGATTACAGTCGACGTCTACCCCGATCTTCTATAATTAATAGTCGACAAGGATAAATTTTGTAATATTTAGAACACAAAAATTTTCTTGTTACAAAATAAATGAATACCTAAAAGTAGGGTTGAAAAAGGGTATAAATTTTGAGAGTGAAGGAAAACATTTTACACAAAAAGCAGAGATTTTCCAATTCAGTCTGCAAACTTATTAAATTATGATAATTATTATAAAATGCAATAAAATTTCTATAGATATATTTATTATTAACCAAAAATTCAATAAATTTTAAAATATATTTTTGTAATTTTCTACCATTTTTAAATAAATTTGACATGACTAAAAGAGAAATATGTTTGGGTATAGTCCACGTGCTAACAATTTCTGTGCATTATGACTGTTGTGTATACAGACTACAGTGATGTATATTATGTAGAAAAAATGAAAAATACAGGTAATCGCTTATATGTTGTCCTTCTGGTTAACACCGGAACATTTAAACTGAAGAACATATAAGTAGTTATTTGTATATAACTTTTTGAATTATATAAATGTTACAAATTTTATGTACCTATGCAATTTTATATTCAGATTTTTTTGCACTCTAGCACCGAATATTTTTAATTCCCCTATCAAATGTAATTTACTACATACCGACATGTTAAATATTGAAATTACATTTAAGCCTACTATCATATATGCGTATTTAAAGCTAGGATTTTAATCACTTATATCATTGCACTTTTTTACAATGGTGATTCATTACTTTAACAATATTTAAATGTAATTAACTCTTTATGTACATCCTTATTAATGTCTATATTTAGGAAACGTTTACACTTCATTCAATACAAATTGCGAAAATGTCACAAAAATAAATTATAAAACGAGTTATATTAAATCAAGAATTTTTAAATCACATTTAGTATTTAATTATTAAAATTATCATTATGTATACAAAATTGATATATTTATATAGTACTAGGGGGTCTCCGTCCCCCAATCTCTATTTCTTATATTTATTTTAATTTTTATAAATTGCAAATCATGTTTTCTTAATATGAATGCATCATAATAAGTTATAATAAATGATAGATTTTAACGTATAGGAAAGACCTTTAGAAGGGGGTCTCTTTATTGACGTATAGGTTAAAAAATAGGACAGATTTGACGTAAATATTTACCCAGGGTAACGACCCTTTACAAATGATTTTGGGTCTTCTTTTTGACCTGTAGGATAAAGAATAAGTCAAAATTGACGTATATTTTGACCTGGAGTTACCTTAAATATACTACAGGGGGCTCTTAGAACTTTCTGAATCAGTGACGACGAAATGATTTTATATTATACACTGAGAGACCTTTGGGTCAGCAGCAGAGTTTCGATAGGCTGCTACTGACCATTTTGGAGGAACGCTACAGGACTATACTTTTGGGTTGCTGCGGTAAAATCTTGGGCACGTGACAGTCCCAAAGTTGTTCAGCTGCAAACCAAAGGCGGCATTCCCACTACTTCAGTGAGCTGCTCACCAACATTTGGGACTGTCACGCGCCCAAAATTTTACCGCAGCGCACCAAAACCATAGTGGAGCTGCTGTCACATACGTTGTTCCGCTACAGTCCCAAAGGTCTCTCAATGTAGGAGTAAATAAATATACTTTTAAATATACTATAACCATTTGGGGACAACTTCAGAGCGATGACCTTTGACCTGATTTTAAGGTTATGTTCGTCTATGGCAGGAAGTTATGTTAATTAAATATACTATAGCCACTTGTGGCCAACTTCAGAGTGATAATCTTTCACCTGATTTTGAGGATATTTTCGACTATGAAAGGAAGTTATGTTAAATACACTATATAGCTATTTGTGTCCAACTTCAGGGCACTGAATTATATATGGGGGACATTTCACGACAACAAGTACAGACCTAGAACTAGAAAACTGGACGGATGAATTTAAGTGACCTTCCTAAACTTTGGGTCAACATTTTTGTTTCTAGGTCTGTCCTTGTGGACGTGGATTGTCCCATATAATATTTGTACATAATATTATATCATTGATATCAATTTTACTTTTAAAATAATTAATATTTTTTAGTTGTTAGGGTGTAAATGTATTAACAAATATATTGCGTTCATTGTGTCGTTCTAGATCATCAAAAAAAGGTTGGAGAATATCAACAAAACTCTAAAAACGAACCTACAGACATCTCGATATTCAGGATATCCAATAGATTTTGACTTTGATTAGGGTCAGAGTTTGAGTAAAAGTTAAAGTCAAAGTAAAATTACAAAATCGTACCATAGATTAGCAACTTAACTTACAATATTATAAACGAAGAAGAATAATCGTTAAAATAATGTGTTCCCATGCATTTTAGTTTGAAAGTTCAAATTAATTAAATTATGCAATAGGAATAATTTAATATTTTAATGTTGTGGCATTTTTGCAATTTGTTATTAATGGGATTTTCTCTCTGTAAGTTTTTTACATCCTATCATTTTCACCTTTTATTCCAGTTAATTTTAAACCTCTACCAAAATAATTTCTATCTTGTTTCCCTTCAAATGTAACCATCCTTCTTTCTTTAATATTTCCTTGTTATCAATTTTTTATAAATTTTATTTATTTCGTTATGTCTTATACTTTTCTTTATCCATATTTTTCTTGTTTTCTTCAGTTTTGTGCCAGGTTGTTCTATTATCACAGAAAATATTAAATTATTTATCGGATTAACTTTAATTTGATTGTAAAAAAATAATTGTGCATCTATGATGCAATTTAATTACTATAGCATTTTATAACATTTTGAAACCGTATTCACAAATTTTTAACATAAAAGTTATTATTACATTGATGCATTTAATATAAAAGATATGTATAACAATTATCTGACAAGATTGAATTAAATCGAAAAATTTGCTTGATCTGCATATTTTTACGATTCTGCATGCATAAGTTAGCAAAATTTGCAGCATCTGCACTGGTCGAACCAACACGTGGACTCGGTGGACAACGGTGGTGGTGTTACATGGCCCAGACCATCTAGGCAACGTGTCAATAGTGCAATCGACGTTGCAGGCTTCCTCTCCCAGGTGGGTAAATGAAATGGAGAAATAAAAACAAAAAATAAACATTAAGTTCTCTACAGATCATTTTTATAAAGGCTTCTTCGACCATAACCATTATTTATATTCAAAAAAACAATTGCATGTCCTTTTATTCTCATACGTATGTCTCTTTGTCATACTCTGAATAAAATAATGTTCTTTCATTATAATTTATTCCTTCAGTAATAATACAATTCAAAATTTTTTTTATCAAATATTTTGTTAAAAATTAACACTGATTAAATTATAACAATATAATCAGTTACTAACTATACTATAACCATCATTTAGGAAAGTTTTAAATCTGATATTCTACTAAGTGTTTATCTAAGTAAAAATTCTGGCGAAAATAGAAATGCTTCGTTACCTCTATATGCTTAATTTGAAAAGCGGAATCACCCACCTATAAGTTAGGCGATATTATTATGCGCGCCGGTTTATACGATTCTACAAGGTGTCTTTCGGATTTCCTCAGAAAGAATATGAACTGCCTAAAATTATCTTAATTGTGAACTTAATTAATACAAATTCAACCAACTGACATAATTCAACAATCCATGTTTAGTAGAATTGAAACAGTCATCAAGACATTTCTCCAAATAAAATAACATTATCAGAAAGCAAGAAACCAGATTGCTGAAGCAAATGCAATTTCGCTCTAAGATCTCTGACAATATCATCAAATTTCGTAATTATAATATAGTAAGAGATAGTAACAAATTATTATTTTTAACATTCAGGAATCCTTCACCCACAAACAAGAATTTTTAAAATTCATATTCATAAGAAATTCTAAACTAATTCTGAGCGGATTTCATGTGAAATTTCATTATGAATTTGTGTGTCGTTTCCGAGGTCGTAAATGAGGATTTTTTAATTTCACAAGAAATTCGTCTGGATATACACTGGAATCTGGATCGATGAGACTAATCGGGGATGGCTTCTTACCGATCCAGCGGATTAGTTCAGACTGAGAAGCAAAACAAACAGGGCCGTGCGAAGTATTTTATTTGTGCACCTTTCTTTAAAAAATAATTAATGTTATAAAATTAATATAAATAACGAAAGTCAGTTTTTGGATCTTAATATAATTCTTGTTTTGAAGTTGAGGCCAAAGAATACAAATTTTTCATTAAAAAATTTTGAAGACAATTTTTAACTTTGTCATCATATTTATTATTAATATAATTGTCTCGACGTTTCGATGGTAGCCACCATCCTTTTCAAGAGTAATGTATATTTAATTTGTTTTAGGAGTTGGGAAACAACTCCTCACCACCACCACTACATATTTAAATAAATAAAATTAAAATAATAAAAAGTTATGATTAATCAATTCATAACCATAACATATTAATTGATTAATCATAACTTTTTATTATTTTAATTTTATTTATTTAAATATGTAGTGGTGGTGGTGAGGAGTTGTTTCCCAACTCCTAAAACAAATTAAACATGCTTTACCACAATGTTTTTTCTTGAAAGGATGGATTCTTTGGCCTAAACTTCAAAACAAGAATAAATAACAAAATATTATAAAATATTATACAAAAATAAAGTGTATTTATATTAAAAAGAGAAAAAGTAAATAATGATAATGTTATCAAATGAAATAAATAGCATCGAGCACTGAGAACCTAGTTGGGACGGCACTGATTGACACTTCAAAGCACCCACTAGCCTACAAGCAATGTAAACAGAGTCTCACCGATCCAAATTCTAGTGTACGTAGGAATTTCTGAAACTTGACATCCATAATTTAGAAATTTTTATTTTTTCCCAAATGTTAATTTTCATGTAGCATTGTAGATATTTAAGAAATCACTATGTAAAAGGATTTTGCAAAAAAAATTTGATCTCTTGTTATTAATAATTGAATGTTTTTACTACTTTTTTTAAAATAAAATTTTAGAAAAAATGTTGACCGATTTTAATGATTTAATCGGCATTATTTTTGTCTTGAATCTAAATTGCAAATGACAAATTTCTAGGTATGTATGTACACCTTTCAATAGACATTATCTTCTGGAATAGAAAATATATTATGTGCACACGTAATCGCCATAAAAGTAATTTTAGATGAAAAGGGTGTATTAAAAATTCATTTTGAAGTCGAAATTGTGCAAATAAATATTTAAAATTATAATAGTCAGAATAAGAAGGTTAAATTAAAATAATTTTATGATTCGGAAAACTTTATATTCCGAGTTACATTCATATTAACTTGTATGCATTTTTTTAGTATTTATAAATATTTTTTGTTTAATTTATAAAAATTTATAAACTGTAAGAGTTTCGAATTTAAAAATTCTAACATAACCAATAGAAATATTAATGTTTTTAATAGAAATTCAAAAATATAGCTGATTAAACAGTACGATACCGTAAACTGGGGCTATTAGGAACAGATTTCAACTTTAAAGTCTTGCAACTTTTTTGTGTATTGAAATATTGCCTTAATTTTTGGTTTCTTTTCTTGATCTTGGCGAGCACTTGGAAGGGTTAAATAATTGTTTTGATCAAAGATGGAATCAGTTGAGGTCGATGATGGGATCACTGGTCGTTTTTTGCGACTTGTCGGTACCAACACTCTTTTAGAATTTCGAACCATCTTTGAACACTAAAAACCAAATTAGGTGATAAAAAACAAAAAAAATTACGAAAAACTTACGTTTTGACAACACACTTTAACAATTCAAAAGAAATAATTGTGTTCTTTAATATACCAGCCGTTTGTGAATTTTGGTTTTTGTTTCTAAAATCTTACTGTAAATACAAAATAAACGTATTTATTACTTAGTGAACTCAATAAAGTTTGCCATAAGAAATCCCATTAATAAAAAACAATCACTTTGAGAAGTTAAAAATGAAACAACTTACCTCAGCAATCAAATGTTTTGCACGTTTGAAACTTCACTAAAACACATTAAGTCACTTACAAGCTACTATTGTTCACAAAATATTTAATAATCACAATTATTGCATTGAAAAGTGTTGCCAGTTACCGCGGCAACAATTTTTCAAAAGCAAGTAACACAATTTATCGATAAACGGCGCCGATAGCATCAACTCCACCCGAAAACAGAATTTTGTTCCTAATAGCCCCAGTTTACGGTACTAAAAAAATTACACATGTACTGTGAAAGTTCGTGGTTATTTCTAAATGTATACGATATGAATTCGATTTTTTTATGTAGATCAGCAAACTCTTATTAGTTTCTGTATATTCCTCTCGTCTTCACGTGACACCAATAAGTTAATTATAAGAAGAATATTTTAAATTAAGTATATTTTAAAGAACGTACTAAGCAAAGCTAACCAATTTTTAGTGCTTTTTACGCTTTGTACTAAAGTAGTAAAGTAGATCGCTAATTACGCTCGATATGGTAATTTTGTTTTAAAGCTTGTTTTAAAGCTTGGCTGCATTTTTAAAATTTTGAAGCTCTTTGTAATCGAAAGTTCTTAACCCGACCTAAATAATCTCTCTCAGTTGACACGAATGAGCAACATGTTTTTTTAAAAGTTTGTATCATGTTACAAGCAAGATATAAGTTTTGCAAGGCGTCTGGACTAACTGTCTGTTATCAAGTCTTGTGTTTTGCACAAGCTTTGTTTTGTATCACACAATTTAGCTAGTTTGTGACAGTTGGTTTCTGGTAATCACAAAATATTTGGATATGCACAGCAAAAACGCATTGTGTATTCTACAAACTCAGCTGTTTATGGAAACTGGAAAATTAGTTTCCAGATGGCGTAAGAGATACTGCAGATAATACAGGAACATAACAAACATAATATATATTATTATAAACATTTACCAATAACTTTGATCAATAAATATTTCAACCTCTAATAACCAGATATAGACAAAGTAACAATTCTCGAATAGTGACCTATAATGGTTAAATGTCCTTAAAAATAAAATTATTAGTTGCTTTAAGAGGTTCATGAATTTTTCCTAAATGACATGTGATATTAAATATGTCATTTTGGAAAAATTCAGGACAGTTTAGTTACGTATAATTTGCATATATTTTACAAGGTGGACTCTTTACGCGGACGTATATCTAAACATATCATAACATAAAAAACAGATCATAAACATGCATATAGTTTATTATTATTACAGTAAAAGAATTTGTTGTAGCATTTTGAAAATAATACATTTTATATTTATTTACGGTTTGAAACTAATATTTAGCTAGAACTCATTATGAATTTCATTTCTATAAAATATATGCTTCACAATTCTTGTGTAACAAATAATCTTCAAATTTTTAAATATGATCTATAAAAAATTGGTAATATTTTTATGCGATGCATTTGTAGAGATGTTATGTTGGTATTTTACAACTACCTAGAAACAAATATAATGAAACATTTTTTAGATTCTAATTCTCTAGCAGATACATTTCAGTCATAACGTCTCAATTGCTACATACATACATAGAACGTGTCAACTGATATGGATTTATCATTATGACATTTATGTTCTAAGCACTTACTGAGTGAGTGCTGAGCTGAAAATGAACGTAGTAGAAAATGTCCTATAGGAATACTTGGAAGCATGGAAATTTAATTTTAAGAAATCTTTTAAATTGAACTCTTCTTTTGACGAAGAATTCTTTGAAATTTAACGCTTTCTGATTTATATGCTGATATTATATAAAACTCTTAATAATCATTTTTCAGTATAGCGATTTACTTCATAACTATTCATCTAATAAAAAATAAGCCTCTAGTCATTCGCACAAATTTATTCGATATTTTATATAAATCTAAGAGAAACTAAATTAATAATAGTTGAAATTGATTAATTTCACATAAATTAGTAAAAGAAAATTACTACTTTACTCTAAAGCAAGTTAATTCATTCGAATTTATCTATCTTTATGAAAATAGCCAAAAATTCAATGTAAAATTATTATGTTTTACAAGTTTCAAAATTCTGATTTTTATTAAGATGTAATATGCAGTTCTAGCAGGCTAAATCACGACCTAGTGGGCATACTTGCTCAAAAGACGTCCTAAGGATGTTTTTTTGCTGACGTCTTGTGTACTTTGACAAAAGACGTCCTTAAAATGTTCTATCTTTTAGCGATTAAATTTCTTTAAGATGTCTAAAAGAAGGTCATTTAACATAATTCAGCTGTATATAACCAAATAAGAAGAAGAATTGTCAATTAAACCTTCACTTATCATTATTATTTTATACAATTAGAAAATATGTTTAATTCTACAGTAGAGAAAAATAAATTACTACTATCTCTTTTTAAAGGAATTTCTGCGGAGACACGGTTCGACATCCCGGCTCTGTCGCAAGGTTCGAAGTGCAGATAATTTACCGTTGGCAACGAATAACCGTCATCAGGATCGAAGAATTTCTAAAGATGAAATAAACGAAACCGATCAAGATTTTTTTCTAAGATCAAATACAGAAGATAGTGATAAGCTTGAGGAATCAGATTCCAGGAGGCAAAGCATTATTGAGAAACCTCCCATGATTGCTGATACTGCTATATTAGAAACATGTCACTTGCAGCAGTCACCAAGGTATTATTAATATTCAACATTATTTTGTAATACAGAAACCGAACTTCACATTTAACCCTAAACAGTACGACTGTGGTACTAAAGTACCCTAGAGAAAATTCTAATTATGGCATTTGTCGTCAATTTTGTATTTTTTGTGTTGATTTTTGTAAATTCCTTGACCATAGTTTTCATCCCATCAAGTAACAAAAAACTCAGCAAAACATTTTTAGGGTACTTTTTTAGATACGAAGCTCATTAAAGTTGATGTAATTCTTTAAATTTCGACTGTTGTTCAACGTTTGACGCGAAAGTTGACTGAACATTGCATGAAAGATTAAAATTTCTTAAACTCTCATGCAATGTTTAGTCAACTTTAACGGCAAACATTAAATAACATCGGGAATTTAAAAAAGAAGTTCAAGTTTCATGAGCTTCGCAATGAACTATGCTTTTGCATAGGATTTAAGCCAAGTATATGAAATTACAGATTTTCCACTTCCGACTATTAAAAAATATCTGCCTTTTGAGCTAAATTCCATTTTAAGCTTTTAACATGCCAAGTGTTTATTTTTGCTAAACGGATAAGATTGTTTTGAGATTTTCATAACTAATGTGATTATTTTAGGGATTATGCTACAACCTCTTCGTTGACTGCTCGCCGGTTTAGTGGATGGCGAACTAGTACTAGCCACGATTACGTTCGGTGTCCAGTACGACAACCAATTTCTATGGAGGAAAGGTAATGATTTAAATAATTGACATATATTTATAATAGTTGTTTATAGTATTTCATTTTTATATTTTTCATTTAGATTCTGTTCCTTTTAAAGAAATGTTTGGCTTTCGTAAAAAACTTCGGAATTTTATTAATTTTTGTGAGATAAAAATGTGCTTCGGATTAGGCCAAATCACATTAAATGTTACTCAGCAAGGAACAAATGCAATTGTAGAGAAAGGCACTCAGAGTGGGAATATAACAAAGGAGATCGAGAATAAGGCTTTTAAATGTCTGGGTCCGGGATCCATTTTATGCAGATTAACTTGACAAGGGGGTCAATTATGTAAATTGATTTGACTTTGACCGGCATTCAATTTTTGCATCAGACTTGGGGTTATTAGTGACCCCAATGACCCAGTCCAATCAGTCTAACTTCTTTTATATTAAAAAACTTAGCTTGACAAGGATGCAAACATCTTTAGCCTTTATTCAAGAACCTTAGCTTTACAAGGGTAAGATTAGAGGTCTAAATGGCTGTGTGGAGCTAGTTAGTTCACCACAGGAACCAGTTTCAAGGTCTTGCCTGATCTATAAAGGTCTACGTGAACCTGCACCACCTAGAAAGGTGGAGAGGTTGGTAGATTACTTTTAGAGGCAAGGTCTCCCTTTGATAATAGGTTGTTATGCCAATGCGCACTATGTATAGGGCAGCACTGACACTAACGACAGAGGCGGAAGACTCTCAGATTTTCTGATATATACGGATTTAGAAATTTTAAATCAGGGTAATGAGCCAACTTTCGTTACTTTTAACAGAAAAGAAGTGTTGGATATTAAGATCTGTTCCAAGTCTTTGTGTGGTAGTGTGAGGGACTGGAAGGTATCAGATGAGGACTCCTCTCGGACCACAGACTTATTACATTCAGAATGGAATTGGAGGATCGGGAACATAAATGGGACGTATTCCTAGGAGTACTGACTGGGCTTCGTATATTGAGGACCTCAAGACCTCCGTACTTCCTCACTTCGTATGGAACGCAGGAAGAGTTGGAACTTGCAGCGGAATATCTGCGAGAATCGATTATCTTCTCCTTTGGAAGAAGCTGTGTAACCAAAAAATGGGCTCCAACAGGGGTAGTAAATAGTGGAGCCCCCATTTGGAGGAACATAGGCAAACAGTAAGAAAGGTTTTAATAAAGCTAAGAAACGTAGGAATCGGCAAGCATGGGATGAATATCATACTGCTTGAAATTCTTACAAGAAAGAAGTAGAGAGGGCAAGGGGTGTCACCTAGAGGAGTTTTTGTGAGGGAATCGACAAGGTACCAAAAGCATCAAGACTCCATAAAGTACTAGCTCGAGACTTCCCCAATAGCACGTAATATTACAGCAATATTGATAACACATTGCCATGGCGTAGGACCAAGTAGAACCCGAAGATATCGGGAACACTGGAAACTAGCAGCCAGGGTTGCAACTTTGGAAGGGATTGATTGGGCAATAAGCAATTTTAAACCATTTAAGGCCTCAGAGGGGATGGTATATATATCCGGCTCTTTTGCGAAAGGGATTGGAATGTATTAGACTACCCCTGTGTAAAATTATGAGAACGTGTATAGCTCTTGGGTACACACCGGAGTCTTGGAAAAAGACGAGGGTTATGTTTATTCCGAAGGCCGCGGTCGGTCAGGGTATACTGCGGCAGAGGACTTCAGGCCAATCAGCCTAACTTCTTTTATATTAAAGGCGTTAGAGAAACTGGTGGATAATTTTATCAGACAGGAATGTCTTAGGGACAATTCTCAGTAGAAACAACCCTTCATTCTGCAGTAGGTAGAATAAAGGGACAAATTAGCAGGGTGGTGGCTATACGGTTGGTACCTTCCTTGATATTGAATGTACCTTCCCTAACATCTTTAGCAAAGTTATCTGTAGGGCAGCCAGGAAGCGAGGTGTGCCCGAGCCGCTAATTAAGTAGATCCCACAAGGAGGAGTTCTCTCTTCTTTATTGTGGTGCTTAATGGCAGATAAGTTAATTAGAAACCTTAAAAGCCAGGAATATTATACGCAAAGTTATGCGGATGATTTCCTTATAATTATAAGAGGGTACTCAATTGAGACCCTTTTAGAACTTACAGAACAGCTGCGTTGGGATTCATACTAGCCGAAGTACCCCTGCATATTGCTGCTGTGAGAAAAGCGGCTCTCACTATGAGCAGACTAACTGCGCAGGGAAGGTGGAAGTTTTGGGGGTAAACACACCAAGCTTCCACGTTCAATTCTATCAATCCCAGAACTAAATATGGTGCAAGATATAATGATCAAGAGGGTGCAATTTAAACCCCGCTTTAAGGTCATTACACCTTCCAGAGTGGACTGGAAGAAGGGTTTTTCACTTGGGGACGAAGTCTGGTATACAGACGGCTCCAAGATGGACTGCGGTGCAGGCTTTGGAATCTATCGAAAAACTGGCTGCATTAAAGTGGCTGAGTCACTGAAACAATATGCCACGATCTGGCAGGCCGAGGTCTGTGTGATTTTAACTTGCTCCCAAATGTCCATTCAAAAAGGAACAAAGGGTAAGAGGATTCCCAGTGGTCAAAAAACCATCATTGTTTTTAAAAACGTTTCAAAAACGTTTTTAAAACAATGATGGTTTTTTGCCCACTGGGTTAGTATTTGTGTGGATAGTCAGGCGGCCTCAGGGAGGGGCTTTGAAAAATCCCACAATAGAATAAAAACTCGTCAGGGAATGCCGTAGCGTACTAGAGGAGTTGGATTCAGTAAATAAACTTTTATTTATCTGGGTACCGGGCCACTCTGGGATTAAGGGTAATGAAAGAGTGGACGTCTTGGCAAAAATCGGTTCCAAGACGGCATTTATAGGTCCTGAACAAGCAGTGGCAATAATGCCGTGCTGGGTTAAGGGAGCCATAGAAAGATGGGGTCAAAGGGAACATAAGAAAATCTAGCTCGATCTCGGTTGTTAGATTAGATTAGATATTAAAAAATTTGGAGAAACTGAAGGATCATTCTATTACACAGGAATGTCTAAAGACATTACTGAATGAATGTAGAATGTTGACGCATTTTACATGTACATTAACATTTCTAATAATTTTGTTTAGATGCTTCAGGAGATCCTGTGAACCCGATTTCATCCGGTTACCACGTCACCACATTCATCATCACCATCATCATCATCATCGTCGAATAGAAACGCATTCAAGAAGTTGTGATTACTCAAGGCGCTCAATGTCTATAGAAGCTCACAGCGAAACTCAACATTTTGGCTTACCAATTCTCAGTATCAGTGAACCCAGCCCTCCAGACGAGGCTAACAACACGGTGGACGAAACTTTGTAGGATTTGCTTGCCGAGGACTTCCCTAAAGAACTTCTTGTCTGACTGGAAAAGTTTTGTTTTCTTTAAATGGTTTCCTTGAAAATCTAAAAACTGTCAAAACTTCAAGGGATGATTAAGTACCTCGGCAAAACAAGAACACCAGTTCGAATGTATGAGTGTTTGCATGTGTGAATTGTGGCACTTATTAATGAACTCATTTATTTTCAAGAAAAAAAACGTAATAATTGTGTCGAACAGTCTCTTATTATTAGATATATCCAACAAGACTTCTATTTCAATTTAAGGAAGTCAAAAAACTTCTGAGGCTGATTATCTATTTTTTATCAAATATTGACATATTGTAAAGCAGTTAATCATAGAATCAAATTCATTCTCATTAAAATGGTCCAAAAATATAGTTTATAAATTCTAAATATTATTATGTCTATTAAAAAAATATCAACATTAAGTATTTGCAAATTTTATACATTCTTATTATATGAAAAAATATTTTAAATGATAATTATTTACTTTTCTTAATTACTTAATTTTATCTTAATTCAAAACTATATCAATCACATAAGATTATTAGGCTCTTGAAATACTTCAAACTAATTAAAACTGGTTCTAATACTTTATAAAAAAAATTAATATATTCTAACAAACATATCTCATGATTTTATAGAAATTTCTATTAAAAAATAACTTGAAGCTTAATTTTAGTAAGTTAGAAAGAAATTATGCGTGATTTTAAAATACTTAAATATTAGGGGAGATACCGATTCTTTGCAAATGAATCCTACCTAAAAAATTCTACTCACAATCAGTTAATCTTACAGGAAGAAATATATATTACATTTCATTTAAAAATTAGGTTTTAAGCAATTAAAAAAGCCATCTGATTATAAAAATCTGTACAGCTGAAGAGACATTTATTTATTTCAATTCAAATGTAAATACTAATTGTAATCTGCCTTGTAGATTTTAATTTCATTAAGCTAAAAAATCATAAAATATTATATTTTTAAATTTAATTATGTAGAGATTTTTTTATATTAAAGTAGCTGCATTTATTATCTAACACAATATTAGAACTTATACTTTACTACCATATAGCCAGTCAAGTAGCAGCAAGAGACAGGAAGAGAAACTGTGAACCATTACTTCACAAGAACAATGTTTTCCAGTTGTTGATTTATTTTACATTTGGGATTTATTTTTAACGTACAGGTAAGAATTTAACACAAAAAATACAAGAATTTAATTAGTGTTCTGTAATTTGATGTTTATCATTTATTTGATATTTTTAATTTAAAAAAGTAAGTTCTCTTAAAATTCAATAATTATTTACAGATATTTTGAATCATTGTATGTTAAACAGAAAATGGGTATTAATAATTTAAATATAGCGCCTGAGACGGCGCTATTTAATGTTTGGAAATATATTTCAATCATTTATTAAATTTACAAAAGTATTAACATAGAAAACCTAAGCTGATAAAGATTCACAAAACCTACTTATATTGAACAGCAGCTACCCTGAACCCTGTAGATAGTACTACTGTGTCATTTAATATTGGTTTAATTTCATACACATCAAAAATAAGTTCTCGTTTTTTCTACTCCATGTTTTAGAGTTTATTTGCAAACAATGAAACCACTGTCTTCAATATAATGTGTGAAAATTTCAAAAACAGTCTTTTAGCTTGTTACAAAATTTTTGTTTAAGGATTATTTGCGTAGAATCGTTACCACCTAAAAAGATGAGAAATTTTGTTAACACAATACTATTACATAACTTGTAAATTATTTTTATTATATTAACTGTAAAAAAATAAATATTTATCTATAGTTTAGAAATGTGTTACTAATACATAAAATTTTATTTTCAAAAGATTAGATTTAATTATTTATGTAAATTATTTCAAAATTTTAAAGAAAATTTTAAAACCATTTTAATTCTTATGTGATTTCTTATTCTGAGGGCACTTTAGTAACGATCATTGTAATTCTTTATCAGGGATATTTGCGTCTTCGATTGTATATATGACGTATATGTAGGATAACAAAAATTTTGGGAACAATAGAACTTATCTTCGAAAACTAAGTATATCTGGGAATCAAAGCGAAAGTTGGTAATTTGCTAATAGAACTCGCTAATAGAACTTAATAAGAAAACCGCGCTTCCAACAAATCTTTAAATTCATTCTCGAATCTGAATCGAGAAATAAAAGAAAACTAATGTAGATTAAGTCTTTAAACCAACAATTTCTTTAATGAAAGATAAAAATATTTTATTGTCCTATTTCATCGCGTTAATGGTCAATTATAATATTTACAAGAATATAAATAATTTCAAAACATATGTGTATATTGAACATACAACATTCTTAGTACAATAGCTGTAAAATTAAATCGTCAATTACAAATCATTACAGTGTTAAAATTCTTGAATTAAGACCACTTTTCATTGATCCTCTGAATTAGAAATATTTTTAAAATAAATATTGATTGCGAGAAAAAATAAAAACATTCTTTAATCATGTTCATAATCATTTTCATTTCTTGATGAAGATAAAAATAAAACGAAAATATTTGGAAAATGGATTTTTATATTATTTTATTCTAAAACTTACAAAATTTAAACGATTTTCAAATATTTATCGTTATATTTTTCGATTTATCTAAAAATTCTAATTGGATACGAACAATTTTTTAGTGCATAATCTCTTTTTTTGCACTTTTTAAAATTAAATTTCTATTACTGTATATAGAATAATAGTTGATAGAAATTTTTAAACACTTAGTACGTATTTGAAAATCAACGTCTCTCTTGAATACTATAAAAAATTTTAAAAATGGATATTTCTTTTTTGAAAATATAACCTTATAACACAGGGGTAATATAAGGATGTTCCTATACTAGAGATATATTTTCTTTTTAGGCAATTGGAATGGTACAAGGATATCTTTAAATGACCCTAAGATATCTTAAGGATATTTGAACCTAATAGAAAGAAAAAATACGCCTATGACATCTTAGGGATATTTCTTGAATATACAGAAATAAAAGCAAAAATATTACACTAATATTAATATTACACCCTACCCACGTGATTTCTCAGTTTTGGTTAAAGCTTTCTTTCAATTCAAATTAGAGCTTTTTATGCCTTCACATTTTCTTTTTACAGGACTTCAAAAAGTGCAAAAAACGCCGTTTTTTGATAATTTAACCCATCTTTTTAGGAGTCTGAATAAATTGAAATTTTTTTTTGCATTTTCTTCTTCATCGTTTTTCTTTGTGCAAGTTCAAACTTTCCATTCTACAAGTTTCAGCTTCATTTGACAAAATTAATACTGATATGAATCTTCGTTTCTCCTTTTGTACTACATGGTAAAACTCATCTATCATCACTCTCTTAATTTCTCAATATTTTATTTTAATTATAAACAAAAATTTTAAACTTTAAAATTTTATTTTAAAAATTGAGTGTCACTTTCAACTACATCATTATTTTTATAAAAAAAACATCTATTTATGGAATAATAAACATTTAAGTCACTCTAAGGAAAAATATAATTTGAGAATTTATTTTCTTTTAGCAGGGTTGCCACGCTTTTACTGATTTCAAATTCCCTGACTTTTCCAGGTTTTTAAAACTACATTTATATTTTACAAAATTTTTAATTCAAACCTTTTTGAAATTAAACATCTTATAAAAAATTGTTATAAAACACGAAAATATCGATCACTCCAATGCAATCGATATCTTCATGTTTTATAATAATTGAAAATTTTGGACTGATAAAATCATCATTTTATACCTATTATTATTATAAGAATATTGTTACTGTAACTTATTCAAAATTTCTTTCATTATTTTAATTCAACTATTGTTTTCCACAATTTTTAACTAAAATTCTTCTTTATAAAGTGTAAATTAATTATTATTAATAATTTCTGAAAAATTTCTTTCAACATTTTCAAATCCTTTTGTTTACAATTCAATTTTACGAAATTTCATCGATTATTCAGGTATTCGGAAATTCTTCAATCAAATATATATTAGAAAATAAAAACTTTAAATAACTTCAAAAAAATTCAATTCAACTTTTACAAAAAAATTAAATCTACACAATTTTAAGTTAAAAGTATGAAAAATTCAAACATTCAAAGATTATAATTTGAGACCTGCTTTTCAAAACTCAATTATTATCTAAAGTTTTAACTGAAATTCATATTTCAATCAATTATTATTAGAAAATTCTACGACAATTCAATTATTTAAATACAAAAAAAATAATTTATTGAAGAATTCAATGTTTTTTAAAATTCAACTCTCATTTAAAGAATTTTATCAACAAATTTTTAAATAGGTAATTAAAATTCTTTTGACGAATTTGAATAAAATTTTTAAGAATAATTTCATTTTTTGAGAAATTGGATTAAAAATGTACCAAAAATAATTGAATCTCTGTAAAAAAAATTCCATTGAATTGAGAAAAGTTTTTAAAAATAATTGAAATTTTGTCAAGAATTTTATTAAAATTTTTTTAAATAATTGAAATATTGACAAGAATTTTATTAAAATTTTTGAAAATAATTGAATTTTAGAGAAAAATTTTAATATTTATAGAAATAATTGAAATTTTGACTCTAACTTTTTTTAAACTATTGACCATAATTGAATTTCTGCTAAGAATTTTATTATTTTTGAAAATAATTCAATTCTTGAGACGAATTTTTTAATAATATTTCTTTTTAAATACCTAATTATTTTTGATACAAAAATAAATAATTTATTGAATAATTGAATGTTTCTCAAAAGTCAATTCTCATAAAGAATTTTATTAACAAATTTTTAAATAATTGAATTCTGTTGACGAATTTTAATAAAATTTTAAATATAAATACGTTTTTCGAAGAATTCGATTAAAAATGTTTAAAATAATTTATTTCTTTTGGAAAATTTTATTAAAATAGTAGGTATTAAAAATCATTGACTGGAGGAGAATTTAAAAAAAATTGAATTTGTTAAAAAGAATTTCATTAAAATTTTTGAAAATAATTGAATTTTGGAGAAAAATTTTAATATTTATAAAGATAATTGAAATTTTGACGATAAATTTTTTAAACTTTTGACCATAATTGAATTTCTGTCAAGAATTTTATTACTTTTGAAAATAATTAAATTTCTTTGATGAATTTGAATAAAATTTTTAAGAATAATTATACATTTTTCGACAAATTCCATTAAAATTGTATTAAAAATAATTGAAATTTTGCGATGAGTTTTATTATTTAAGAAAATAATTGTAAATCTATAAATTTTTTGATTATTTATGAAAATAATTGAATTATTGCGAAGAAAAATTGTAAAGGCAACTCTTTTGAAATTAATATAAGAAAATTGAATTAAAGAAAAGTTATATTTCAAGAATAAGCACAATAACTTTAGAAAACAATAATTTTTCAGGATTCCAATTAAAATTCCCTGACTTTTCCAGGTTTTTTCAAGGTTTATAAAAATTCCCTGACATATCCAGGTTTTCCAGGTTTCCAGGTTGCGTGGCAACCCTGTTTAGTTTTAATCGTTTTAATTATACAATTCAAGCAGCAAAACTAGATTGTGAATCATAGAATCAGCATACAAAAGCATACACATATTTTACAATAAAATCAATAATTATTTTATTATTTTGACGACTGAGTAATAAAATTATTATTTATATATTTTAATTGTATACGTTAAATAAAGTATCCAATAGAGGAAAACGTATTCAACAGAGCCGTTTCGCATTGAAAAAACTCTTCATTCGATTTCGACACTTAACAACAAAATCTTTTTCATTGAACTATATTATTAAAGTGAAAAAAAACTCTACACCTCGTCCGGCCCACAACGAATTTGTTAACTTCGATGATTGTATTTTCATTTTTATTCAGTTAGAAAACATAACATTAAATAATAGTAATAAATTAATCATGCGCTATGCGAAGAACCACCAACATGCATTTTAACAAGATTTTTATACTTTCATTAAAGTTAAGAATAAAAAAAAATTAGTTATTAATTTTTTGCAAAAAGATAAGAAATGGAATCTGTGTACTGTAAGGATATTCATGTATGTACAACATCACAATGTTATTTTTCTAATTATCTATGTCTTTCTAATTTTCTATGTTTTTCTAATTTAAAGAAAGCAACGATGCTAAAAGAAACTTTTAAATGAGCGCTGACGAAAATTTCCCAAAATAAATGACTCAAGAAGTCTTTAACACTTATATCCTTAAATCAAGAGACCAACGTAATAAATATATATATATATACACATATTTTCTTAAAGAAAGTAACTAACTTTGATAATATACGGAAATAAGTAGTTTTCTTAAAAGTTTTAAAATGTAGCCTTCCGTGTATGAATGTATATATGTATATTTAATTTAATAGTAAAATTCCTGTACATTGCCGTCCAAAATTGTAAGCCCATTAAGTTTTAAATTACGTATCGATAGAGAAATTCGTCTTTATCTAGACTTATAGATTAGATTTTTGATTGAAATAACATTTCATAAAAAATCCAAACTTTTCGAATGTAGAACAGAGTCAAGTACACCAATGATTCCAAATAAGTGTATTTTTAAAGTTGACGTTGTCAAATTCTTATATATATAGATACATGACCAAAACAAAGAATATATTGAAAAACATGCAAATGTTCTTGCTCTAGGTAACTCAAGGTAATAAGTACACGATGTTTTATGTACGTATGCGATTTCAAGAGTTACAAATAACCCATCGTTTTCACATGTTCTTATTGTACAAGGTATATCAGTTTAAAAATTATTATGTAAATGTTAACGAAATAAATGATGGAGTATATAACATTTTTTAATCCAAAAAGTAGATGGTCTCACAATTCTGGACTACAGTGCGTACGTTAACGAAAATAATAGCAATAATAATTATAAAATAAAAAAACAATAAAACATAAATCTTTTGAGCGCACAATGGTGCATTTGCATAATAATAATTATAAATACCTAATAATATAAAGGTATATTTTTCTTCAAGTTCTAATAGATAAGAAAATAAATATATATATTTTAAATATCCAAGAACATGTGTTTAAATGTATTAGAACTGTTTAAAGAAGTACACTGGAACCTCGGCTATACGGACAGATCGGGTACTCCGAGAAGGTCACCTTGACGAAAAAGCGAAAACATGCAGGATCTAATTTCCGTATAACCAAGATTCCAGTACATCAAATTTATCAAATTAATGTTTTCAAATTTCCAAATATAATAAAATTATCTTTCTACTCAAAAAAAGTATGTTTTCTGATTTCTATTAGATTCTGGGACCAAGAGAATTCAGATATACATAAATCTCCTAAAATTAAAAATTAATATTCATGTTATTAACACATATTTCAAAAGCGTTTACGTATGAAAAATGCTGATAAAAGTTGTTTAAATTATTGATGACTTAAAAATAATATTAAGATCACATTAAATATAATCTCCTTAGTAAATTACTGTTTACAATATTTTTCAGAGAAAATACCTGAGCTCAAAATGATCCCCATTTATGCTACTTGTTTTGATTAGCATCAAAAATGAACCTCGTTCTATTTGATATACTTCAAAAAAAATGAGTCCAGGTCCTTTCTGTGATCGAAATTATAAGGGAAATCAAAGTTAGCTTCCAAATTTTTTTGCAATCATTGTTTTATTCAAAGTATCATTTTATTTTTCATCCTATGGTGTAAACGGATAAATTACAGGGTGGCCACCAAAACTCGTGAATAAAATTCACGTCCATTTCCGGGTTTTTTCAAGGTTTCTAGGAAATTTTCAAGGTTTTCTTGTTGGTTCAAATTTTACTACAGTAATACTTAAAAAATTCAACTACTTACACATTTATTATTATTTTTTATTGCCAAATTTTTTATAGGCTTTTCTTACGATTCTGAACAAACAATCGTATAGATTTTTAAAAATTCAGGGTTGCCACAAATATTTAATTTTATTTTTCCCTGACTTTTTCCTGATTTCCAGACAAAATTTTCACTTTTTCCCTGAACAAAAAGAATATTCTGATTCACTCAAAAAATTATTAGATAGGTACTCACAAAAACTTTCTATTACATTATTTACTTACGAATTTCTTAAATTGTAAAATTATTCGCAAACATCAATAACTAAATTTTTAAATAAGTATTTAATTATTATTTTTCCATAGGAATTAAAATTCTTCAAAACATTCAAATTCAAACATTTTTAAAATTCAACAACTTATAAGAAAATTATTATAAAACATAAAGATATAAATTACTCCGAGTCAAAGACTCGGAGTGATTGATATCTTCATGCCCACACAGCACATGATATTTCCTGAATACTTCCTGAATATTTCACTGAAAGATTGAAATATTTCAGTGCAAAGTTCTAGAAATATTTCTGCAAACAGGAAAATGTCCGCTTATGTGGGAATATTGACGCGAAAATTGAGAAAATATTTCATTGAAATATTCCTGCAATATTACACATAAAGATTCTGCAATATTGTGAAAATATTTCACAAAATGGAAAAATTTGTTAAACACCTCAAATCAATAGGAATTTTCTGAAATATTTTAAAACCCATAGGATATAGTAAGCCAAAAACTACTGCGCAACTCTACAGGCCATAGAAACTGAGTTCGACCAGTGCGCATCATTTCAGTTGAATATTTCCAAAATATTTCAATGAAATATTTTCTCAACTTTCGCGTCAATATTCCCACATAAGCGGACATTTTCCTGTTTGCAGAAATATTTCCTGAATCTTGCAATGAAATATTTCAATCTTTCAGTGAAATATTCAGGAAGTATTCAGGAAATATCATGTGCTGTGTGGGTGTTTTATAAAAATTTTAGTTTCCATAAAATTTTTCAAAAAAAAAAAAAAATTAAATTATTTACAAAAATTATAATAAAATTCGTTGCAGGAATTCAATTATTTTCATAAATAATAAAATTCTTCACATGGTTTCAATTATTTTTAATAGAATTTTAAATAAATTTCTCGAAAATTAAAATTATCTTCAAAAACTTTTTGCAAGAATTAAATTAGGTAGGGGAGAGTCTCCAGTTGTGAGACGGGTTTTATTTTTGACCCGTAAATTGTAAACGGGTAAACGAAATTGTAAATAAAATACACCGTTCGAAAGGTAACAGAAATACGCAACTTTTATTAAAAGAAAGTGTAGTGTTTCGATGAACTCAAAAAATTTTACGATACATTTTCCGAGCACATCGCTTTTTTCAAAAAAAAAAAATGTCTCCAGTTGTGAGACACTCATTAAAAATTGCTAAAATTTAATAAGTTTGACATAAAACGTTATGTTTAGTAGAAATAATGAAATATATTAATAATATATATTATTATATACTAAATAATAATATTTATTCGACAAAATATGACTATCAAATAAACACAATTTAATAGCTTTAACAAGAGCATTAAAATTGATTTCTTCTGAATCAATTGACTTTTTTCCACTTGACATGCCCAAAAATACTAAAAAAATCAAAACAACGTTTAAATAGTATGCCTGCAAAGTAGTATTTTTTATGCTGCCCAGATGAGTGTTGACACCGTCTCACAACTGGTGATATGCTGTGTCTCACACCCAAAAATTGGCGCTATTTTGAAAAAGGAAAATTAAATTATTTTAAACCGTAGATTGGAACAATACAATATTGCATCACAAAATATAGGGAAAACACTAAAAGAAAATGCATTACATTTACCTTTTCCAATTAATTAACTTGGAAAAAGAGTACTTTGCATTTATTGAAAAAACGCTTTTTAGTCGATTATCACACACAGTGTTGGTATTTAACAAAAACAGTTTATACATCCGCTTCGGCGTACACGAAAAAGTTGGCTCATATAAAAAGAAATGTTTTTATATAAACCAATCGGCTTTTTAATATTGCATGTTAAAAAAAATTGACTGTCTCACAACTGGAGACTCTCCCCTACATTTCACAAATAATGGAATTCTTCGCTGAAATTCAAAAATTTTCAAAATTTACATTTTTAATACAAGTTTTCAAAAGAATATAATTATTTAAATAAAATGTAATTAAATTTCTTGCATAAATTCAATTATTTTTATAAGTAATAAAATTTTCCACATGAATTCAATTATTTAAAAAAAATTGATAAAATTCGTTGTAAGAATTCCATTATTTTCATAAATTATAAAATTTTTCTGAGGATTTCAATTATTTATAATACAATTTAAAGTAAATTCCTAGAAAAATGGAATTATTCTCTTAATTTTTTTGTAAGAATTTAATTACATTTCACGAATATAATGAAATTCTTTGTTGAAATTCAAATATTTTCAAAATCTACTTTTTTAATAAAAGTTCTCAAAAGAATTCAATTATTTAAAAAAAATGTAATAAAATTCAATGCAGGAATTCAATTATTTTCATAAATAATAAGATTCTTTACATTATTTCAATTATTTAAAAAAAAATTTGAAAAAATTAATTGCAAGAATTCAATTACTTTCATAAATTAATAAAATTCATCACAGGATTTCAATTATTTTTAATACAATTTTAAGTAAATTCTTCGAAAAATGTCACTATTTTCAAAAATTTTGTTAAAATTCTTCGAAACAATTGAATTATGTATTTTTAAAAATTCATGCTATAATGCTTTTAATATTCAATTATTATCTAAAATTTTAACTAATATTCATTTCAAAATCAATTTTTATTGGAAAATTCTACAAGAATTCAATTATTTAAATACAAAAATAAATAATTTATTGAATAAATGAATGTTTTTTGAAACAAAATTAACATAAAGAATTTTATCAACAAATTTGATTTTTGTCGAGAAATTTTAATAAAATTTTCAAGAATAATAAAATTTTTCGAGGAATCCAATTGAAATTATATTAAAAACAAATGAAATTCTATGATGAATTTTATTATTTATGAAAATAATTGAATTTTTGTAAAAAAAAATGTTATTATTAATTTATGAAAATAATTGAATTATTGCAAAGTTTGCTTAGAATTTTATCAAAATTTTCTTTTTTAAATAATTGAATTTTTTTGAAAAATTTTATTAAAACTGTAGATATTGAAAATCATTGAATTGAAAAAAATTTTTTTGAAAGTAATTGAAATTTTGCAAAGAATTTTATTAAAATTTTTGAAAATAATTGAAATTTGGAGAAGAATTTTATTATTTTTAAAGATAATTGAATTTTTATGAGAATTTTTTTTAATTTTCGAACATAATTGAATTTCTGCGAAGAATTTTATTACTTTTGAAAATAATTGAATTTCTGCAATCATTTGTAACTTCTCCAAAATTCAATTTTTTTCAGTTACTTAAATAAAAATCCCTGAATTTTCCCTGACTTCCCTGACCAATTTTACTTTCCCTGAATTCCCTGATTTTTCTGACCTGTGGAAACCCTGAAAAATTTTAATTTTTTCAAAAAATAAAATTTTGAAAATGATCAAAAAAATTTTTTTCAGTTTTAATAATATAATAATATATAATACTAAAATTCAAGGTTTTTAAAAAAATTCACGTCCAATTCACGGTTTTTTCAAGGTTTGACAAAATTCACGTCCATTTCAAGGTTTTCAAGGTTTCAAGGTTTTAAGGTCCGGTGGCCACCCTGAATAAACACCCGTGTGGAAATTAAATCTGGGTGCTAACCATGCTACTGTCAAGCTGAGTGAGTTCAGAATAAGAAAGGGTGGACACCGGTGTTCATAGCTATAGATACCCTAACAGCGGACGTCCTGGTCAAATCCGAAAATTTTGATATCCCTAGGATCCTGTACAAAAACCGTTAGGGATCCTTTGAGGATCATGTACGGGAATTTTAAGCTGTGAGTGTTCTGCCAGTTCCCGAATAGAAACAGATGATTAGTTCTAACCCAGACTATTTCCACACGAGTGTTTCAATATTTTTCTGTAAAATTAGTCTGCATAATCATATTGTTATTTTATAAGAAAATATTTTATTTTTTTACTACAGATAAAATACCTAGAAACAATGCAAATATAAATTTTATGTATAATAAAATTCAAATCCTGTTCTAGTAAAACATTAAAGGGTACAATGAAATCTCATGGATGTACGAATAAGGAAGTGTATTATAATTTTTGTAGACAAATTTCATTGCAATTACATTCCTTACTGATTCTAATGTTTGCTTTTTAAATGATAATCATTTCTTTATGTTAGCTCATTCAATTATGTTAAGAATTATTTTTGTCCAACGATTTCTTTTGGGTTTTAAGTTATTCTACAATACGGTTAAGAACAAACAAGTATGAAACAACCATATTTGTTCCAAAAACGTTTAAGGAACCACTGAATAAATACTTCATCACTACTCGTCACTATACTCAGTATCCTCTTTTAGTTCACCTTTATTCATACTTAGGCCTTAATTTAATCTCTATTCTTCTCAACTAACATTTGTATGAATTGATATTTTATTCTCTTTTAGTAGTTTTAGTAATATCATTTATATTTATTCTGAAGTTCTGATTTGAGTCTCTATTAATGTTCTCTTACTAATAAAACTATTCTTGAATTGTACTCAGTCGGAAATTTATTAATGCAAAAACTATGTCTTTTTAGTATTAAAGTTTACATTAAAATAATTTTGTTACCCCAAAATTTCATTCATCTTCATTATTTCTTTGCAGTAAAATTGTCAGTAAAATATTGGACAGTTTACAATTTTCTTAAGACTCACATAAAGATGATTTTATAATGACATTATGCTCTAGGTTACTTCACTAGTACATAATCAATTTTAATTATAGTTTCTGTCATTATTTACTCAGTAAAAGAATAATTGGAAGTAAGAAAAAATAACTTAAATTGAATGCGCCTTCGCGTAAAAACCTAATTGGAAAGTTACGGCGATTTATTTTTTGTTATATTGAATTCTTTTCTCCTGAATTGTTCGAACTAACGTTTATTGACTTAAGTTGACGATATAAATGATAAATTGAAAGAGCAAGGTACAAAAATACATTAAAAATGTTAATATTGTATGTATAATCTCTAAGAAAAATTTGTGGAATTTTTTAGAGTACCCTTTAATTTATTACAAATGTTTACAAATTTTTGTCGTATTGAAGTATCTTAAATTAAATAAAGTATTAATAGTGAATTCTGAAAAGTTCGAAATTGATCTTATGGAAAGATGAAAGAATTAAAAAGATTTTCGAATAATAAAAAAATGTATTCCCAATTTCAGTGTTTAACAAATTAATTACATTGAGGACCAATCAATTATGTAAGTGCCCACTCGATAAACTTCACTTCGATGTATATTTCAGTTTCTTGATTTATGGTACAAAATTCATAAAATAACAAAGTATCTCAAGGATTTCATACGTACCAAAGAATTGTATCTATTGTTATAATCGATTTATTATGTACTGTTGAATAAATTTAAATTTATTCACAAATTAAACGTTCTAAATAACACATTGAAAAATAAAGAGAATTTTAAAAAGACTTTTAAATCGTCCCTCATTCAAATAATATATATTTATAAGTCTAAATCCTTTATTCATTACATAAAGTTGTTTCTGATTTTTCTTCAAATATTAACCATTCAGGGCTCGGATCGACTTTAAGACTCAAAAAAGTCGCTTTAGTCGCATAAATTCACAAAAAAAGTCACAAAAAGTCGCATGGAATTTTAGAAAAAACGACAAAAAGGAAACACGAAATTGTCAAAATTGTAAAAAATCACATTTCTCGACAACACATACTTTAATATCAAACAATCCGGAATAAAATTTAATAAAATTTAATAAAATTCAAAGCAAAATTTTAATTAGGTATTTTTAACATTTTTTTAAAAATTCTCTTTAAAATGTAAAATATTTTTATAAATAATAAAATTCTTCTCCTAAATTCAATTATTTAAACAAAAATTTAATAAAATTCTTGTCAAAATTTCAATTATCTTTATAAATAATAAAATGCTTCTCTGAAATTCAATTATTTTCAAATTTTTTTTTCAAATTCAAATTTTCTCGATAAAATTCTTTACAAAATTCCAATTATCTTTATAAATAAAAAGATTCATCCTAGAAATTCTATTATTTTCAATTTTTTTTTTAAATTCCTCGTCAAAATTTTATTTATCTTCATATATAATAAAATTCATCCTGGAAATTTAATTATTTTCAAAAGTTCTGATAAAATTCTTTGCAAAATTCAATTATCTTCAAAAGTAAGAAAATTCTTCGCAGAAAATCAATTGTTTTCGAAATTTTTTAAAAATTCTCCTCAAAATTTCAATTATCTTTGTAAATATAAATATACCCATGTATATACCCATGTTACCATATAACATGGGTTACCCATGTATGATCCATAGAGACTGCGGGACCAATGTTAAATAAATAAATATCAAAATTATTCTGCAAAATTCAATTACTTACTAATGTTTTATAAATTTCTTCTCAATAATTCAATTATTTTCATAAAAAATAATTACAAAATTTTTTTTTATAAAGTTTTATAAGATAAAATAATGTCGAAGACTTGGAGTGATCGATTTCTTCATGTTTTATAACAATTTTTTATAAGTTGTTTAATTTCAAAAAGGTTTGAATTTGAATCTTTTGAAGAATTTTATTTCCTATGGAAAAATAATAATTAAATATTTATTTAAAAAAGAAGTTATTGATGTTTTCCAAAAATTTGAAAGAAATTTGTAAATAAATGTAACAGATCATTTTTTTGACTAAAACTTTTTCCTTCAATTTTCTAAAAATTTTAAAAGTTTCACTTTCTAATTGACAAATCGAATTTATAAACATTTTTTTTCATTAATTTTTAAAAAACTTTAAATTTGATTAAAGCAATTGTAATTAAGAAATAGAAATGATGCAAATTGTTTCCTTATGAAAATTGAGAATTTCCTACAAAAATATTAAGGGGTTACACCACCCTGAACGCCTGCAAATTGGAAGATATTTCAAAAATAAATTTTAACAGAACTACTAAAAATACAACTATTTACTAATTACAGTATAAAAATACATATATTCAACTGTAAAAAAATTTTGAAAAATGAAAAAATATTCAATAGTGGCGAAGATATGGCGTTTTTTCGAAACTACATTTTTCGGAACGGTGTACATGATTTCTCAAAAACTACTCAACCGATTCTCTTTAAATTTTGTACACAACTGCTCAATAAAATTCTCTATGGCATGACGTAGGATTTTTTTTTAAAAAGTTATACATTTTTAAAGAAAATTTTTTTTTCCAAAAATTTTTTTAAGTGCTCCCATTTGCTCAAAAAATTTTTTCTTTAAAAACGGCTACGTCATGCTCTAGAGAATGTTATTGGGCAGTTGTGTACAAAATTTAAAGAGAATCGGTTGAGTAGTTTTTGAGAAATCATGTACACCGTTCCGAAAAATGTAGTTTCGAAAAAACGCCATATCTTCGCCATTTTTGAATATTTTTTCATTTTTCAAAATTTTTTTTACAGTTAAATATATGTATTTTTATACTATAATTAGTAAAAAATTGTATTTTTAATAGTTTTGTCAAAATTTATTTTTGAAATACCTTCCAATTTTCAGGCGTTCAGGGTGGTGTAACCCCTTAAGAAACGAGATAATATGTTGTTTTTTTTCCCTAAAGAGAAGAATGATTTTGTGCCATTTACAATTTAAGTCGAAAAGTAATTGAAAAATTTGAAAAAAGTCGATTAGTCGCATTTTACTAAGAAAAATCTCGAAAAAGTAGATTAGTCGCATTTTTTCACAAAAAAGTCGAAAAAAGTCACATTTCCTTAGAAAAGTCGAAAAAAGTCGAAAAAGTCGCACAATCCGAGCCCTGGACATTTTTTCTCTTTTGTTTTTGTTTTGTACTCAAATTTAGGTATCTTTACGTTATATATGGGCAATTCCACGTGAGATTTCAGTCGACCTCTTAAAATTCGCCAAAAATATTTTTCTTCTATTCTGTATCGAAAAAAAACAGATACGTATTTTTTTATTTTTGTTTAATTGTCCAAATTTTCGAGTTATGAATTTTCGAAATTTTGGACTTTTAATTCCCAATGGGAAGTAAACGATTAGTTCAATAATGGGCCATGCTTGGCGAACTCCGTTCCATTATTGGAACATTAATGGCAACCATCATTGGACCACCAATGGTTTAAACTTGGGATGATCACGCTACTGCCAATGATCGGTAGCCAAGCATCGGGCCAATATTAGTTGCCAAGGAATTGCCAAGGGAACAAAATCGATTTTCAAAAGCTTGATTTTTTATTGACAGCCAACAAAAAACCAAGGTTTTGAAAATTGATTTTTTTAATTATTAATTAAAATTTATTTTTAAAAAATATATTTTTCAAAAATTTATTTTAAAAAAATATATTTTTTAAAAATATATATTTTTTTAAATTAATAGAACATATTAATTTAATTTGTCACCTCTGGTAAAACAAAGATGAAAGATTGATAAATTCCCTCACTTTTTATCTTACAGTGGAGGGATAACTGTGAATGTCTTTGCGAGAGAGGAGCAGGTACTTATAGAGCCAGTGAAACAGGTCACAAGCGAGAAGAAATCACTAGCATGCACTCTGGCGGCGCTTGTCGGAAGTGTCGCAACGTTGGTTGCCAAGCGCTGTGTCGATAATGCCACGATATGCATGCGCGCCAGAAAACAGTTCCGACAAGCGCCGCCAGAGTGCATGCTAGTGATTTCTTCTCGCTTGTGACCTGTTTCACTGGCTCTATAAGTACCTGCTCCTCTCTCGCAAAGACATTCACAGTTATCCCTCCACTGTAAGATAAAAAGTGAGGGAATTTATCAATCTTTCATCTTTGTTTTACCAGAGGTGACAAATTAAATTAATATGTTCTATTAATTTAAAAAAATATATATTTTTAAAAAATATATATTTTTAAAATAAATTTTTGAAAAATATATTTTTTAAAAATAAATTTTAATTAATAATTAAAAAAAATCAATTTTCAAAACCTTGGTTTTTTGTTGGCTGCCAATAAAAAATCAAGCTTTTGAAAATCGATTTTGTTTCCTTGGCAATTCCTTGGCAACTAATAATGGCCCGATGCTTGGCTACCGATCATTGGCAGTAGCGTGATCATCCCAAGTTTAAACCATTGGTGGTCCAATGATGGTTGCCAATTGTTTTGCCAAGAAAAAACCATTGGGCACCAAGCATGGCCCATTATTGAACCAATCGTTACCATTGGCAACTTCCCGTTGGGTTGTAGACCTATATTCTGTAGCTTATAAGTCCGAAAATATTGAGTTTAGGAAAAAGTTGTCAAAGAATGAAAGTTGTAGTTTTCTTTCAAATTTTAAGAAACGTAAACAGAAATTTTTTTTTTATAAACAAATTAATTTTTTTTAACTTTGGGTCGGATTTTTTTTTATTTTTTTTAAATTTATTTATACCTTATAATGTAGAGAAGATTTTCCAAAAACTCCCGAAATGGGCCTGATGTGTTAAATGAGTTTTAAAACCTTTTCAAAAATCACTTGCAAGCTTCACAGTGGGATTTTTTTACAATTAACTTTTTAAAACTGTCTACAGCGTATAATTTTTAATCTATTTGAGTGTTCTTTGTTTTAAATTAAAGGGTCTACGCTGTAGACAGTTTTAAAAAGTTAATTGTAAAAAAAATCCCACTGTGATGCTTGCAAGTGATTTTTGAAAATGTTTTAAAACTCATTTAACACATCAGGCCCATTTCGGGACTTTTTGGAAAATCTTCTCTATATTATAAGGTATAAATAAATTTAAAAAAAATAAAAAAAATCCGGCCCAAAGTTAAAAAAAATTAATTTGTTTATGAAAAAAATTTTTTTTAATAAAAAATTTAAAAAAATTTTTTTGTTTACATTTCTTAAAAGTCGAAAGAAAACTAAAACTTTCATTCTTTGACAACTTTTTCCTAAACTCAATATTTTCGGACTTATAAGCTACTGAATATAGGTCTACAATTAAAAGTACAAAATTTCGAAAATTCATAACTCGAAAATTTGAACAATTAAACAAAAATAAAAAAATACATATCTGTTTTTTTTCGATACAGAATAGAAAAAAATATTTTTGGCGAATTTTAAGAGGTCGACTAAAATCTCACGTGGAATTGCCCATATGTTTCTTCTGTTATTAATTTTCTTTGAGGTATTAAATTAAAGGTCGGTCAAATGTAATTAGTATCGATGTAATTAGAACTATTCTAGTCTTATTATTATTAATTCTTTTTACTTTAACATTAAATTCACTAATTAAAATTCTATTTAAGGTCCTTCAAAAAGGGGTCAAATTTTTTATCATTTCTAATAGTGTCAAAATTTGTGAAGTGAGCCACCATTTTTGGGTAGGTGAGTATTTTCTATGATTTTAACTTTTTTCTACTCTATACGATAAAACAAAAATACAAGTTGAACAGTTTTGCGAAATTTTAATTTTTACAATAGTTATTGTTAATAACATTTTTTTGTCCGAATTTCGAAATTATTAATTATCTATCGTTCTATAAAAGGAATCTATTTGAGTTTTGGAATGGATAATAAGGAATAATACTACTTTTGATTAATATTTGCCATATAAAATTTTAAAAATTGGGAAAATTATAAACAATTTATTTAAACAATTAAAAATATTTTCATGTTCTCCCAACATTGTTTAAAATTTTCACAATTTTTAAAATTTTATATAATGACAAATATTAATCAAAAGTAGTATTGTTTCTTATTATCCATTCTAAAACTCAAATAGATTCCTTTTATAGAATACGATAGATAATTAATAATTTCGAAATTCGGACAAAAAAATGTTAGGGGAGGGTGGTCCCATACCGACCCCTCGTACCATACCGACCCCCTTATGTTTCTTAAAGATGGTACCACTAAAAAATTCGCCAGTACCATCAGTCGAACACTTTCACAACACCAACAACTGGGCCACAGGTTTTATCAGTGCGTTTGATTTCATTTTGAAGATTCAAGCAATATTAGATTTTAGCATTGTTTAAATTAATTTTTGACCTATACGGAATTCGAGCTAACAGTGTTTGTTGAATACAGAAAATTTTTACGAAATTAATTTTGATTGTGTATGACCTTAACTTCAACGCACAACATTCAAATTAAATTGATTCCATTGATATAAGTGATTAGCAAAACATTTTGTGAAAATAGTGGGGGTGGTCCGAAACCGACCCCCATATTTACTTTTATTTTTTAGGAATTTATAAAATATTTTACTAACAATCACAGCTTATTATTTAATTTTAATTCTCTTTTGGTTAAATATTTTATTCATTGTCGGTTGTAAAATGTCCTTGACAAGGCGATATGAATTAAGAAAAGTTGTACTTTTCTACATCTTTGGAAGCAGTTAAGTACGAAAAAGAATTAATAAAAAAATTCGTATATATTTTACTAGAAATAGGGCGAAAATTAAAACAGGCAAAACCATTGCTGCTATTATATTGGAAATTTAGACACTGTTTAACAATTTATATTTATTATCATTTCAAAAAAGGCCTTAAAATTTATTTAAATAAAGTAATAATATTAATTCAAGTTTAAGTATGTCAACATAACTTAAAGACATAAATAATCTCAGAGTAAAGTTACTAATGATTCATTTATTTACCTTTTTGTTCAGAAAAAGGTCCAAAAATGTTTTTAAATGAAGTCAAAATAATTTAACAATTTAAATTTGATATCTTGATTATTCTTGAGATTTTCCCTCAAAAAAAATGGGGGTCGGTTTTATCGTATAGAGTAGAAAAAAGTTAAAATCATAGAAAATACTCACCTATCCAAAAATGGTGGCTCACTTCACAAATTTTGACACAATATTTATTTTTATATTTACTATATCACCAATTTTATAATTAATAGGGTGACATTTCTCCTCATAATAATGTTCGTTTGTTCTTTTAAATGTTTTCAAGTTTTTACGAGCCAGTGACTGGACGTTATCCAATTTATGAAAAATTTCTTGGAAGTATTGTTTATAAGTTTTATCGGGTAATTCTTGTGAGAAGCTTGACTGAATTGCGGCTTCTCTTCCAAAGACTAAAGTATAATGTGCGAATCGATTTTTTTTAAATTTTAAATTAATATATAGTTTGGTATAAGTCATTAAAGAAATATATATATCTGATGCGCTTCGAAGAAAGGTACCTAAGAAGCAAATCATCGAGGTTTTGTTTGTGTTATTTTTACCTTAATTAAAAGTTTCTGTTTAATTAAGTAAAATTAAAATCAGTTTTCTGAATTATTTAAGATGTAACAAAGACTAAAGCATCAGTATTTTACATTAAGAATTGATTTTCTTTTGCATTTTTATTATAAAATTTACAAACAAAACCTAAATTTGTTTGCACCTCAAGTACCTTTCTTCGGAGAGCGTCACATATTTATTAATATGGTACATATTTATTTACTTTATTATCATAAAAGTTTAGTATTTAAGTATATTTAAAAATTTTAATTTTCAGCATTCAAATTAACTTGAAATTTATCTAAAAGAATCTTTAAATATATATATTTTTTCTTTATTTTTTCCAATTATGAACATTACCAAATAACTTAAATATAAAGACTAAACAAATAATTTTTATGTTAATTAGAATAAAATTTCTGTACAAAATCATGTAGACATATTTGTAATTAAATAATTGCACGAACACTTATAATTATACAATATTTTTATACACAAATTTATGTTCTTATATGTATCTCGAATTATAGCAATAAAATATAATTTAAAAAATACTCTGCAAAAATCAAGTTTAGCATTTTTTTCCCATTAGCTCGAAATAAAAGCGATAATATTTTTTAAAAGTGACAATTCTGTGTATGTAAATAATATTAACGATTTCATTAACATATTTATGAAGTAATTTAAAAAATAATTAATCTTAAAAAGATTCGCAGATTGACTGTTATAATTAAGATAGACTTTAAAGAAAAACATGAGTGTAAATTTTGAAAACAATGTGATTTAAATATAGTTCATAACGCAAAACAAATATGTACAAATAAAAGCTATTTTTAAGAATAAGAATTATTCAAAATTAGATGAAATTATAATTATGGAGGTGTCAACTTAATTTCTTGACTTAAACAATTTTCAGAAGATGAAGAATCTTCTGAATTCACACTACTATTTTTCACTTTTAAATCCCTCTGATTATCGTTTGCAAAAATTTTTATTTCATTTGGAGATTTCCAATTATTTAATTGACTCTCTAGTTCTGACCATGGATTTTCAAACATTGATTCAAAATCTAAGTAAGCAGCAATGTCCACGCTTTTCTGAGAATTAGTTCGAAAATTCTGAAACAATAAAACACATTAGTTTTTTACCTATACAGAATTCAAAAATAATAAAATGTTTTGTTATGATTAATTTATAATTTCTAATTAATTAAAATATTGAATAATATAAAATATAATGTAAAATATAAAAAACCAATCAGTTTTTTTTTCCATTTTTACAAGTGATTTGTACTGCTTTTTAAAAATATGTTTTATTTGTCAATGAGTAATTTTTTAGTGTCTTCTCAATTTAAAAATTTTCTTTTAATATGAAAAGTAATTTTTTGGTAAAAATCTTCGTGCATTTCGTCATCTCAAAAAATGCGAAAGTATTCTCCGGAAGTATTACATTTATTTAAAAAGGTCAAAAATATATTAGGCGAAGTAAAATGGTTTGACCCGAATAATTATTCGGATGAATTAATAAATAAACGAATAAGAAAAAGAATTGTAGAAATTAATAATTAATTTATTAATTAATATATTGGACTAATTTCATTGAATTAGAATTTTAATCAGGGTTGCCACGCTTTTGCTCATTTCAAATTCCCTGACTTTTACAGGTTTTCCAGGTTAAAAAAACGGAATTATTCCAGGTTTTTAAAACTACATTTATATTTTACAAAATTTTTAATTCTAACCTTTTTGAAATTAAACAACTTATAAAAAATTGTTATAAAACATGAAAATATCGATCACTCCGAGTCTTCGACTCGGAGCAATCTATATCTTCATGTTTTATAATAATTAAAAATGTTGGACTAATAAAATCATCATTTTATACCTATTATTATTATAAGAATATTGTTACTGTAACTTATTCAAAATTACTTTCATTATTTTAATTCAATTATTGTTTTCCACAATTTTTAACTAAAATTCTTCTTTATAAAGTGTAAACTAATTATTATTAATAATTTCTGAAAAATTTCTTTCAACATTATCAAATCCTTTTGTTTACAATTCAATTTGACGAAATTTCATCGATTATCCAGGTATTCGGAAATTCTTCAATCAAATATATATTAGAAAATAAAAACTTAAAATAACTTCAAAAAAATTCAATTCAACTTTTACAAAAAAATTAAATCTACACAATTTTAAGTTAAAAGTATGAAAAATTCAAACATTCAAAGATTATAATTTGAGACCTGCTTTTCAAAACTCAATTATTATCTAAAGTTTTAACTAAAATTCATATTTCAATCAATTATTATTAGAAAATTCTACGACAATTCAATTATTTAAATACAAAAAAAATAATTTATTGAAGAATTCAATGTTTTTTAAAATTCAACTCTCATTTAAAGAATTTTATCAACAAATTTTTAAATAGGTAATTAAAATTCTTTTGACGAATTTGAATAAAATTTTTAAGAATAATTTCATTTTTCGAGAAATTAGATTAAAAATGTATCAAAAATAATTGAATCTCTGTAAAAAAAAATTCCATTGAATTGAGAAAAGTTTTTAAAAATAATTGAAATTTTGTCAAGAATTTTATTAATATTTTTTTAAATAATTGAAATATTGCCAAGAATTTTATTAAAATTTTTGAAAATAATTGAATTTTAGAGAAAAATTTTAATATTTATAAAAATAATTGAAATTTTGACTATAACTTTTTTAAACTTTTGACCATAATTGAATTTCTACTAAGAATTTTATTACTTTTGAAAATAATTGAATTCTTGAGACAAATTTTTTAATAATATTTCTTTTTAAATACCTAATTATTTTTAATAGAAAAATAAATAATTTATTGAATAATTGAATGTTTCTCAAAATTCAATTCTCATAAAGAATTTTATTAACAAATTTTTAAATAATTGAATTCTATTGACGAATTTTAATAAAATTTTAAATATAATTACGTTTTTCGAAGAATTCGATTAAAATTATATAAAAAATAATTGAAATTCTGCAATGAGTTTTATTATCTATATGAAAATAATAATTGAATTCCTGTAAAAAATCGTATTACATATTTATAAAAATAATTGAATCTCTGTAAACATAAATTGAGTATTTTTGAAAATTATAGATTTATTGCGAAGAAATTTATAAAAAATGTTTAAAATAATTCATTTCTTTTAGAAAATTTTATTAAAATAGTAGATATTGAAAATCATTGACAAGAGGAGAATTTTTGAAAAAAAATTGAATTTGTTAAAAATAATTTCATTAAAATTTTTGAAAATAATTGAATTTTGGAGAAAAATTTTAATATTTATAAAGATAATTGAAATTTTGACGATAAATTTTTTAAACTTTTGACCATAATTGAATTTCTGTGAAGAATTTTATTAATTTTGAAAATAATTGAATTTCTTTGATGAATTTGAATAAAATTTTTAAGAATAATTTTACGTTTTTAGAGAAATTCCATTAAAATTGTATTAAAAATAATTGAAATTTTGCGATGAGTTTTATTATTTATGAAAATAATTGTAAATCTATAAATTTTTTGATTATTTATGAAAATAATTGAATTATTGCAAAGAAAAATTGTAAAGGCAACTCTTTTAAAATTGAATTAAGAAAATTGAATTAAAGAAAAATTATTTTTCAAGAATAAGCACAATAACTTTAGAAAACAATAATTTTCCAGGATTCCAATCAAAATTCCCTGACATTTCTAGGTTTTCAGGTTGCGTGGCAACCCTGTGCAAAGAATTTTACTATTTATAAAAATAATTGAAATGTTTCGAAGAATTTATTAAAATTTTTAAGAAATAATTAATTTGTTATGAAGAATTTTATAGAAATATTTGATAATAATGAACCTTTTTCAAAGTACTTTAATTTTTATAAATAGAATTTTTTTTAAATATTTTGAGAATAATTTAATTATTTTCAGAGAATTTTAAATTCTTGCTGAAATTGAATTTTATGGACATTTTTGAAAATAATTATATTCTTTCGTGTAATTTTATTTAAATTTGATTAAAAATAATTAAACTTCTGCAAAGAATTTCACTACATATTTATAAAAATAATTGAATTTTTTCACAAAGGATTTATTAAAAATTTGAGAAAAAAATTGGATTCTTTCGAGGAATTCAATTAAAATTGTATTGAAAATTATTGAATTGTTGTAAAGATTTTGCAATTTAAAAAATAATTGAATTGTTTAGAAGGGTTTATTAAAATTGTAGAAAATATAATTGAATTCTTTCGTGAAATTTTATTAAAATTTTTGAAAGTTATGAACAGTAATAATGAACGCAACCTGAATTAATATTCGGACATTTATAAAAGAAATTCAAGTTACTACACTCAGTGAAATAAAATGAAATAAAATATAATTAATGAATTTATCAATTTAGAGTCAATCGAACGTTCTTGTTGATCACACGGGAAATTGAAATTTCTAATGTTTCTGATGAGGACGGTGGGACCGTCGAAACGTTAAATGAATTTTTTGTGTTTTATTTAAAATAACACTATAATTTGACTTGGAGGATTGATATTTTACATCTTGTTTTCGTATTAAAATGAAATAAAGTATTTGTCGTCACTTTATTTCGACAGACGCTTGCAGTGAAATAAAATTTGAGGTTAAGTCGTTATTGTCAGCACTAAACTGAAAGAATTAAGTTAATAATTACCTGTCTATTATAATTATGCTTGGGAGTACTATAATAAGCAGAATATGGACTACTCTGATTAGAGATTGGACTGCTGTAATAATTTGTCCCCCTGTTCCTATAACCAGATGAATAAACTGATCCTGATCCTTGCCAACTACCACTATTACTTCTCTGCGACAAAGGCGAACTTGTATCGAGTGGAATGTAATCACTTCCACCACTTGACTGCGAATTATCTTGCCTATTAATAACCTGATAATTCATACCACCCTTCAAATTATCGTAATTATTTGAATTTTGATACTGTCTGTGTCCATAAGGACTTCGAATATGACGATTTTCACACCTACTTAATGGAGATTTTTTCATTTTTAAATTCTTAAATTCTTTACCCAACACGGTACAAGAACACAACGCAATTACTATATAAAAGAAAATTAACAAAATTAACACGTATATATAGTAGATTTAAACGAAAATTTTCAAGTGCACAATGTTAAACAAATTTTAAATAAATGAGTAAATGAGTTTACTTATTTGGTGTAAACAATGCAATGACAAGAACGACAAGAACAGACAAGAATAAGTGAGGTTAGAAGCTTAAGGGGGCTATCACAATTCATCGACATGAACTAAGCATATCTATGACGCGATCATGCAATCAAAAAAAGGTGGACCAACATAAAGGGATTTCTGCAATACTTTTTTTCATTGTCAGGCGGTGTTTACATGCTTACCTGCATGCAAAAGTTTTGCATGCAGAGGTCTGAACGCTCCCTGATTTTGACATTTTTTCGAAAATTTTTTTCTACAGACAGTCGTATAAATGCACCCTCACTTTACATTTTCTTTTTCCAAAAACGGAAAATGTAGAGAGAGACAAACTTATGCCTCTGTCATAGGAGAGAGAAAGACAAGAATGATTTTTCCAAAAGTCGTGTGATTGTACCCTTAACATCACACGATTTACAGACAGGCGTTGTGAAGAGACACTTATGTATTGTTTTCAGAATTCAATTGTTGAACATGTGACCAGATACTAATATACTATCCGTGCTTTATGTTTTGATTCAAAGGTGTGGCCCTATTTTCATTTATTAAATATATATAAATTCCTACATAACCTACAATGATCATTGTTTTATTTCTATTTTATCTACCGTCTATAAATTGCGATATGTTTACAGCTGTTTATCTGTAAGATGGCAGTGATTTTGATGAAGACATTCTTAAAAAGTGAAATCTGACCATGATTTTAGTGCGCAAAAGTCACAGATAGGCCCACAATGTCAAGCTGAATAAATGTACATATATTTTTCTAGCAAACTTGTTGTTTTGTTGCAATAGTGACGTTTTTTAGTGATTAAAAATGCGATCGCGATGGGCAATTTTGTATCCCCTGCTTTTATCGAGTCATTCAATATTTGTTTTGCATTGAATTTAGTGGATGGAACATGAGAAATATGTAACCGGTGGGAGGAAAAAGGGTACGAGCGAGAAATGTCAAGTGCCGTCAATGGTTTTGTTGACGTTTTCCACCAGTGTGTGAGTTATGACACGGTCTCATAGTGCTTGCATGTCTCTTGTGTAGACAATTTTTAAGAAAGGAAAAAAGCTGGAGTCGTCGTCGATTGGGGAGTGGTTTTTTTTTGTGCTTTTATGTGTTGCATTTTTTGAAAATAAAAAATAACGATGGGGCTGGTACAAAGCAGAGGAAGCAGTGAGAATGATGTCAGTGCGCGCGAAATATTTGCCGGTAGTATAAAAAGCGCTGGACAGCCTTCTTTAGGAATGGGGAGTCTGGGTGGACCTCACGCCCGAAGCGGCAGCGTTCGGTGTGCACCAAGACAACCAATGCCGGATGCCGTCGAACTCGAGAGGCGCTTCACTAAAGTATTGGTGAGTAATTTCTTCCTCATTTCATTTTATCACTTTTAGATTTGTTTTTGCATGGCGAACACCCAATTTCTCTGAAATAATTAATTCTGCAACATATCTATATAGATAACTCTAAATTTTGCCATCGGAATTTTAAAACTCATGTCATATTCGTATTTTTAGAAATTTTTAAATTTGTTTTCACACATTTTTCTTTTTACAGGTAAGAAATATTGGAACTTTTATTTTACTATAATAATCCAGTCGCCCCAAGTTTTCTCGTGGCAAAATTGGTACCTGACTTTTAACTCTGCATTCAAATAGTGTGGGATGGTATAATAAATTTGCATATAAATATATGCGAACGTCCGCATGAAAAGGACCCATTTCGGTACTATTGGACTTATTTAAATGAGCGAATTACTTGCAAAATTTGGAAAATTTTCAAAGATCTTTACGCTTTACAATGTTTTCCCTGGTTTCCCCTCTTTTCCTTTATTTCGAAAAATTACCTTTTTTTATCAATACTAGCAACAATTGTAATTATTTATTTTAATTAACATCTTACTCACTTTTTTTAAAAATAAAATTAGCAATTTTGAAAATAATAAAATAAAAAAAATTTTAATTCAAATTTTGTTTCATAAAAATAAAATATGGATTGGAATATAGTTTTAATATTAATATAACTATAAAAATCATATAATCTGATACAGGGAATTCAGGGAAAAGTCAGGGATTTTTATTAAAAGTACTGAAAAAAAATTTAATTTTTAGAATTCATAAGAAAATTCTCAATTTTTGTGTCTTTTTCGTTTGTTTCATAAATTATGAATTTACCACGAATTCTAAACAAAACCTTCAATTTTTTCTATTTCTGACAATAATTTCTTTTTCAATAACTTAATTTTTGAAGAATTATCATAAACTTATTAATATTATTTATAAATCATTTAATGAATTAATTTTACTTAAATATTTCAAAATTGATTGAAATTTAAAAGAATTGCGTTTACAATTTTTTAAATAAATTAACTTCAAAAGATTTGAATTATTAAAATTTTTTTAAATTTCAATTATGAATTTAATTAGAAATTTTCAAGAACTTAGATTTTTAAAAATTTTAATAATTCAAATTCTTCTCAAATTAGTTAAATTTTTAATATATATTTAATTAATTATTAAAAATAATGGATTTATAGAAGAATTTTAGTTAAAAACCCCCCAAAAAAATTGATTAGTGGAGAAGATACAAATGATTACAGAAATTGAATTATTTTCAAAAGTAAAAAAATTCGTCACAGAAATTCAATTATGTTAAAAAATTTTTTTCAATTCTCGTCAAAGTTTCAATTATCTTTAGGATAAATATTAAAATTCTTCTCTGAAATTCAATTATTTTCAAAAATTTTAATAAAATTCTTAACAAAATTTCAACTATTTTTAAAAATGTTCCTCAATTCAATGATTTTTAATAATATCTACGATTTTAATATTATTTTCCGAAAGAATACAATTGTTTAGAAAATATTATTTGACAATATTCTTCGTAAAACTTCAATTACTTATAAAAATAATAAAAATTTAATATGAATTCATTTGACAATGTCTTAAATTTCTTCGCAATAATTCAATTATTTTCTTAAATAATAAATTTTTTTTAGGGATCTAATTAATTTTATAAATAATATAACTCATCGCAGAGTTTCAATTATTTTTAATACAATTTTAATCAAATTCCTCAAAAAATGTAATTATTCTTAAAAATTTGATTAAAATTTTTCAAAAAAATTCAATTATTTAAAAACTTGTTAATAAAATTCTTTATAAGAATTAAATTTTAAAAAACATTTAATCATTCAATTAATTATTTATTTTTACATTTAAATAATAGAATTCTCGTAAAATTTTCTAATAAAAATTAATATAAAAATTGATTTAAAAATGAATTCTAGTTTAAATTTTAGATAATAATTGAATAGTAAAAGCACCATAGCATGAATTTTTAGAAATAATTGTATTTTTAAAAGATTTCAAATTAAAATATTTGAAAATTTGAATTTTTCATACTTTTAACTGACAATTTTACAGATTTAATTTTTTTAAAGGTTTTATTGAATTTTTTTCTGAAATTATTTGAAGTTTTTATTTTTTAATATACCTATATATATTTAATCGAAGAATTTCCAAATAATCGAAATTCTCAAAGAACTTTTTCAAAAATTATTAAAAATCTAGTTGATTTAGAGAAGAATTTTAATTAAAAATTCTAGAAAATAATAATTAAATTGAAATGATGAAAATAATTTTGAAGAAGTTACAGTAACAATATTCTTATAATATAAAATAATCATATTATCACTCGGTCATTTGAAATTTTTTAAAATCTTAATTCCTACAGTAATTTAATAATTTTTTAGTAAATTCAGGGTGTCCAGTGGTCAAGGAAAGCATGGAAAAGTCGGGGGATTTTTTCGGTCGGGGAGAAGTTAGTGAATGTCAGGGAGTTTCATTAAAAGTCAGGGTTTCTATAAATTTATAAAAAAAAAATCAAAAATTTTGCAATTTAACAAGACTTAAATGGTTTTTTTATTACTACTATTTGTTGTTTTCACTTGAGAATTAACCCTTATTTCAACGAATTTGGAAAGCTTATGAAATTCTGCGACAGATAATCTTTGGGCAATGTTTTTTTAACATTCCAAAGTTGTATTAATAGATAATTTATTATATTTCGATATATGTTCAACTGGTTGTCTAATTATTTACAAAAATGGTAGGGAAAATTTAGAATTTAGATTATTGTCTTCGCAAAATTGTCAGCTTTCATTTGAGCCATAGAAACTTTAAAAATATTTATCGTAGATCGTCGTGTTCCTCAAATTACAGTTATGGAGTTTAGGAGACACTTATTCAGCCCTGAGGAGACGAAATAGGAAATTGAACTGACCGAGAAACGCAGCGAACGACTCATTGATGAGAAAAACGTTCGCGGACATTTTTAGTCATATCTCTAAAACTAATTAATATTGTTTAAGTTTCTATGGCTCAAATTATTAATGCTGTCAATTTGAAGAAAAAAATATAAATTTTCAAATTTTTTTTATTATTTTTTCACATTCATTAATACAGTGGAACGAGTGGAACTTCGATTTTCCGTCAGGCACGGGACCAACACCTTGACGGAAAACCAAAATGACGGATAGTCGAAGTTACAAGTGATTTGAGATGTTTATAACCTATACTTGTCTATATTTTGGACTTTAACATGTAAACAAACAATTTTACAAAACAATTACACAATTAGTTTAAAATTTGTATTAAAAAAAACGTAACATCTTATTTTTTTATTTAAAAAAGCCGAAAATAGATTGAAGAAAATATCTAAACAGCAGGAAATTAGAGGTTATTGCTGCTTAGATATTTCTCTTCAGAGAAATATATTGGAATGAACTTGCAAAGTCAATTTTTTAAATAAAAAAAAAATGATCTTGGACAGTGACAGATAACCGCGGTGACGATAGACCGAGAGACGGAAAATCGAAGTTCCACTGTAAATCACTAATTATTATTGAGAAAGGGGGTATTTTTGTGTCCTATTTTTAGCAAAAGTTTTAAGATTTTAAAATTAAATAAATTATATCTTTCTTTTATGTGAACACTTTTAACTATTACTACTGGAAATATAGAAAAAATTAACTATGAGTAAAAACTAATGCATTTTTTGCGGGTCCTTTAAATTTTGTAGCTTCAGGGTGGCCGCAAGTCAGGGAAAAACTGGAAATCAGGGAAAAGTCAGGGAATTTTGTTAGTCAGGGAAAAATCAGGGAAAAGTCAGGGAATTTTTAAAAATTCTTTAAAAGTCAGGGAATTTTTATCTGAAGAAACCACAAATTAAAAAACTTTGATACTTAAATGTCAATTCAGTTTTTTATTTAGCCGTTTTTATAATATAGCTCATTATAATGGTGTCGTCACATTTTTTATAAGTTTGGACCTTCTTACGGATATTTTAATGTAGAATATTAAATAATTCAAAAATTTTTTAGTCAGGGAAAATCAAAAATTAGTCAGGGAAAAATCAGGGAAAAGTCAGGGAATTTTGAAAATAAAATTTTGCGGCCACCCTGAGCTTCTACAATGTGCATTGTAAGGGGGACACACTTTTTTCGAAATTTTTCAGTTTTTCCCGAAAAACCCCTTTTAAACCAATTCCAATGAGATTCTCTATTTCATAAAAGATGCTCGCGAAATAACGTATGTGTACCCGGTGGTGGACATTTTTTCCAATCTATTTTTCCCACCAGATGAAATTTCCAGGCTATTATTTTACCAACGTATATTTTTTCCAAACTATTTTTTTCCCGCCGAACACTTTTTCCAAATTATTTTTTTCCCAAGAAACCTTTTTTCCAATGTTTTTTTTTATTTTTCGCCGACTTCATATTAAACAACATTGTCACTTATCTTGGAGATTGTGGTTGGGTCAAAATTGTCTAGTATGTTTACATTCGTTTTGCATAGTTTTTTAATAGTTTTGTTAAATTAATAAGTTTGTATTTATAATGGCAAAATCAAAAAAAGCTCACAAGTCATTTATGCGTCAAAATCAAAAAACAATTGCTTACAATAGTTCAAAAATACCCGGAATATGTTGAATATAATGAAACGCTACAATATCAAAAAACTATTGGTTACTACGTACACTTCTAAATTTCTTAATTTATTAAATTGATTCGACAATAAATAGGTATACTTAAATCAAATTTCTAATTTTTGGTAATTTCTTCACTTTGGTAAAAATAACTATTGGCAGGGTGTCTACTAACCGGGAAATAACCGGGAATTTTATACATTATACCAAACCGGGAATTTTTTTACCAAAATTAAAAAAGTTTTATTATTTTAATTTGTTTTTAAAAAATCACTTTTTATTAAAATTTTTATAGGTATTTATAGGTACTGTTCTCTAAATTTAAGTTAGTTAAAAATAATTAATTTGATACACGGAAAAAAAAGTTCACGAATCTCTCGTGAACTAGTAAATCACTTTTGGATGGGACACAAAATTTCAAAATTTTCATTCACTTTTGATTAGAAATGGCGAACGTCAACGAAAAACTGAAGCAAAGTTAATGAATTTTTGATGAACTGTGTTAAGGATGAGTAGTTCGTCAAAAGTAGAGGTACAAGTTCACGAAAAAATCGTGAACTCGCGAGTTTCAGTAGTATGCGCAGTTCGTAATGCGCATCAAATATGGCTGATCAAGCATTCATCATTCAGTCGGTGTGATCGGTGTTTACATTCGGGCAAATACTTTGATGAAAGTTATTATTTAGAAACAGTGTTTTTTATTATTTAGTGAATATTTTTGTGTGGTAATTTCTTTTGTGAAACAAATAATTCATAAATTAAATTAAAGGTTACGACAAGGGTCTTTTTCTACTTTGCACGGTCCTGAGTTTTACAGCAGACAAAGCTAATCGTGTCATTTGCAAAAGTACTGTGTATATAGGTTGAAGGAGCATTCAGACCTCTGCAGACTGCCTGCCTGCGCAGGCAGAAGATCGTTCACACCTCACTTTTCCCGTTGAAAAATGAGGGAAGATTTGAATTTTAATAGATATTCAAATCTTCCCTCATTTTTCAACGAGAAAAGTGAGGTGTGAACGACCTTCTGTCTGTGCAGGCAGGCAGCCTGCAGAGGTCTGAATGCTCCTTTAGCCGTGGCGGTTAGTTGTTAGAAATATTATGTTATAGAGTATTAGGCCAGTCAATGAAGACAAAAAGTGCACAAAAATACAAACAGCAAAATCTAAACGGTTTTTGGTAGTTTAGGGGCTCCTTATAAGAGCCCCACAGTTTGCTCTCGATTTCCGGGTGCGAAAAAGAGTGTAAACAATCGCCAAAGTTTGGAAAACATGGTTTTTCGATGCTCGTTGCTTCCGTTTAAGTTTTAAAGAAAAAAATTGTTATTGAAAGTTATAGAGCTTGGAAATACCTTTCAAATGATGGGTCATACGTTAAAAAATGTTAATTAGTTTAGTTGCAAATGAATTTAAACCATTAAAAATAGCACTTTCTTAATTGTTTAATAACTTTGTTTTTAATTATGGAATTTGTTGATAACTTACCAGGAATATTCCCCTTGCGAGGCTGAATAAATCCCAAACAAATCAACTTGATCGGATAAATAGTTTATGCATAATTCCATTTGTTAACTAAAAACATGTAATTTTTCAACGGAATTTCCCCACTTTTGGACCGGCGAATTTCGTTCTTTTTTCTTGTAAAGTACATTTAAGGAGTCAAACTTTCATTCCAGTTAAATGAAAATTCGATTTTTTTTATTTAAGTGCCTAATAATGGACTTCAAAAAGGGTATGTTTTTTGTCATAAACAAATGGAATAACTCAGTCAATTTTTACTTCATCAATTTGGTGTTAACGGCATTTAATTTAATTTGTTTTCACAAAACTTTTTCAAAAAAAAAATCCGACCTAGTTTCAAAGGGGGGAGAGTTAGTTTTTATTTTTCAAAAAATTCCTGACTAGTTAATAATTAATATTTTTAATTGAAAATTCCACCACTTATAGTTCAATACATGTAATTTATGAAAAAAATTGAACATGAGATTTTGTGCCTTTATTTTTTATTTATACTAGCTCCTCCGACAGCCGCAAGCGGCCGTCTACGGTGCTAGTTTTTATATGTCCATTGTCCAAGTCCATTATTTTATTAATAATAATATTCAAATTTTTTCAGTTAATAATTTGCTTATTTATATTTGAAATGTTGACGTTTTTTGTTGACAATGCAAAGTAAGATTTATTATGAGTACTTTCTCTTAACAAAATTAAATTTATATATTCGCGCTCTTTTTAAATAACATACGACTGCAGCGCCACCTTCACATGTACAAACAATTTTAAAAACACCCTTCTATTAAGATTTTACATTCTCATTGCCCATTCTTTACTTCGATACTTTTCGATACATTCGACCTTTCCACTCCATATCTTTTTTAAGAAAGGATCAAGTGAAAGTACTTGAATTTTTTTTCAACCCTTGGACGGCGGAGTGGGGGAACTCGGTACGCGGGAATTTTGCCCGCCACAAACAGAATTCATCCGTCAAATTCACAAAAATGGTCATAACTTTGTTAATTATTATCCGATTTTTTATTTATTTCATTTAAACGGGTTTACAAAAACAAAGTTACCCTTTATAAGTTAAAAAAAACAAAATATTATGATATAATAATATAATATAATAATGACGCGTACAAAACTGCTGATCAGTCGACGTCGTTTATATAATTTGATAGGTTACGCAAAAAATTGGATTTACAATTTTCAAAAAAGTCCAGACTAATTGCATGGTTGGCCTCACGACAAATACGCGTTAAAGGAGAATTGCTATCTAGATTTCTACGGCTGAGAGGTACCTTAAAAGTTGATCTATTTCTCAAAGAAAAGTACGGAACCGACAGCGAAATACTAGACAACAATGCTGGACAGTCAATATTACCACTAAGGACATTGTAAAAAAACTTTAGATCGATTAAAATCGATGATTTTAATCATTTTTTTCTTAATTACATTCTCATCACATGAGAAAGTATTAGTTTTGATCGAAAATTGCCTTTCGCTAATTTCATGAAATCTCGACGTTTTGGGGTCCCCTGAGTCCGAAAAACATGGTCTAGAAAAAGTGTCTGTCTGTATGTCTGTCTTCGTGTCTGTCTGTAGACACAATGGTGTCGCCACGATAACTTTTGAAAAACTTATTGTATCAACTTGCAACTTTGCAAGTACAAAGTTAGTGTTAAAATACAGATCGAGTTTGTTTGTTTTGTTTTAATGGCCTCTTGTATTGACAAATAGCCAGTTCGAATTCAAAATTGAGGTCCTGATAAGGATTATAGTCACTCGAAGTAGACGAATAGCAGATATTAATTAATTGGTTTTGTTCCTGATGGTTACAGTTTGATTTTCGTTTAATATGTAGAGCTCTCCGAGAAGATTTCCTGGCACAGAAAAGTCGTAGAAACTGAGTGTATAGATTTCCTTCACTTTCCGTTGGAGCCTTTTATCGTGTTGTGTCGTTGCTTGAGATTATTTGGTTGGCTCAGAGGACAGAGCGGGAGATTCAAATTTTGGTGAACGTTAATTCATTACTGGAAAGGAATAAGTATAGAGAACAATTTCAATCAGCAATTGCCCTTGTGACTAAACCCACTTAACCATGCAGTTTTTATACAATTATTTCCCCGCTTGAAAAGAATTTCCCCAGTTCCCGGACAACCTCAATATCCGGATTAAAAATTAATTCATCCAAGCTGAGATCGTCCGGGTTGAAATTATGAATTCTTCTACGGAGGAATGAGATAAAAGCAGGCCTCTTAAGAGCCAGGCGGGGGCAATATCTCATGAGATCTTCGAGACTTTTAAAGTTGTTTCCACAAATGCAACCAGGAAAAATGTTCCAACCCATGCGGACGAAGTGCTCCCCCGTGCAGACGTGAGAGGTTCTCAGCCTTGTGATTAGATTAATGTCTCTCCTAGGTGCATCAATTCCCTTGAACCACGGTCTCTTAGATTTAACCCTAATCTTGTTGTAATATTTATTGGTAAGAGGTTTGTTGAAAAATTATGGCCACGTCAGGTCAGGATGTTATCAAGACTTAATCTGTCTGCTTCTTTCAAAGCAGAGAATATTGCGTATAATTCACAGGATAGAGCACTCATCATTCCGTTGAGTCTGACGCAGAAATTTATATTAAGACTAGGAATGACAAATCCCGAGCCAGTGTTACCCTTGACAGGATCTGAGGCACCGTCTGTGTAAATCTCGATATATTCATGATAGTTAGAATTGATTAGATCAAGGAGTGATTTATGTGGAGTGAGACTACTTTTAATTTCAATACCCGTCTCAAGGTCGACCTCAACCATTTTTATTAATTCATCCCATGTCATGTCAAATTGTACAGTAGGTTTTTTAGTTTTCCCGCATTTTCCTATGAATTGCTGTAAGTCTGTAAATGTACCAATTAATGGGGTGTGTGTAATAGAAAGTTTTTTGTTTTTCTTTTCGTTAAGTTCAGTATTTTCATTAAGATTGTTTAATTTTGGAATAAGTGGATTGGTTGTCCAAGAAAGATTGCAAATTAAAAATTTCCTGTTGGCTAGAGATCTTCTTAGGTGAAGAGGGGGAACATTAGCTTCCGACATTAATATTCCTATCGGGGTGGATCTCATACAACCCAAAATCACTCTCAGGGCCTGATTTTGAATTTGGTCAAGAATTTTAAGATTTGAGTTGGATGAATTAGAGAAGAATTGAGATCCCCACTCAAGGTGAGGTCTGGTTAACCCTTTAAAAACTGTGATCATTAAATTCGGATTAGCCCCCCACGAAATTCTGGACATGGAATTTATCAAATTAATAGATCGAGATGCTTTTTTCTTGAAGATTTTTGGTATTTACATATATAATAATAGGTCATCAGCAAACATCAGCCACTTAATAGTTTTTGAAATTATGGTATTTATTTTGCTAGTTGCCAGATTAAATAGAAGGGGGAAAAGGACACCACCCTGGGGAACTCCTATATGTGAGTCGCTACTATAATTAGCATCAGTTGAAAAACAGAGGTGTTTGACTGTTATCAAAAAGTTTACAAAATTAATTATCTTGTTGGGAGTTTGTATTTCAATTAGTCTGTCATAGATAGCCCTGGGTAAAATATTGTTAAATGCACCTTTTAAATCCACCGCAATTGCTATAGTATGTTCCTGTTTATCAAATCCGATGGAAATATCAGTGATCAAAGCCGATACGCAATCCGCAGTAGACCTGACTCTTCTGAAGCCATATTGGTTGAAGGGAATGGCATTTTGAAATTCGATATAATGTTCCAATCTTTTATGGACCATCTTTTCAAAGAGTTTGCAGAGCATTGAGGAAAGCTAAATCGATCTGTAACCCTTACCGTTTGGTTTAGGAACGAAAACTACTCGAATGTTTCTCCACTCTTATGGGAAGATTGATTTGAGATAAAACTCATTGAATAGTAACAATAGCAATTTTTCGCTTTTTTAGGGAGTTTTCTAATTATAAGATTAGTAATGGAGTCCAAACCAGGAGAGGAATCAGGCTTACCGTAATTCAAGGCTTGGAAGAATTCGTTATCGGAAAAAGGACTATTCAAAGCAGAGTCAGAATTTAAATTAGAGTTGTTGGGAAGATATGAAAGAGGAACATCTTCTCTCACTAAGTCGTCTTGAAGATTTTTAAATATAGTAGAATCAGGGTCATTATAGACACCTGTTCTAAGAGGTTGTGTGGAGGATGCGAAGGCCTTGACCTTAGCTCAAGTCTGCGTCATCCCAGAGGACTTGTTGATATTATTGCAGAAGTCGACAAAGGAGGACCTTTTTTATTTCGCAAAAACCACTTCACCTCATTATCAATCGAATCAAATTTTAATCTATTCTGGTGAGACTGGACTTTGAGGTATTCCTTCCTGGCTTCACGTCGTCTGACAAGAGCTTGATCACATTCGGAATCCCACCAAAGAGGTTGTGATTTCCTGACTCCATGAAGCGAGGATGGGTAATATGCTCCTGACTCTATTAAATGTGATTTAATATTGTTAATAAATGCATTGTATGTTACTAGGGGTTCATTGTTTAAGCTGAATTCGGCTTCGAGTAGATCAAGAGTAGGCGCAAGGAGCTGGTTGAATTTATCCCAGTCTATTTTTTTGAAGTTAAGTACTAGTATTTGACCTGGTAAACTTCGGAGTAGAATCTAAGGTTGCCAAGACAAGGTTATGGTCGGAAGAATAGGTGTCCGAAGTGACTTCAACATTTGATGTTTGGCCTAGTTGAGAAGAAATAAAAATGAGATCAATGTTACTATCACTCCTACCCACTCCGCCCACAAAAGTAGGAAAAGAGTCATTGAGGGGAATCAAATCAAAATCCTCAGTCACTTCCCTTAAGTGATTTCCTCTCGCAGAACAGTATACTGAGCCCCATGACCAGGAGTGAGCATTAAAATCACCCATAAATATTATGGGGCTACCAATTTCACAACTATCCAACCAATCAGACCACGTACTGGGGGGAATTTTTTTGTTAGGGGGAGCATAGGAGGCTATAATTTGGAGTTTGAATTAAGAAATGGTTAATGTTATTCCAATAGAATCAATCTGTTTTAAAATTTTTTTGGGAATCCTTATAGAAGAAACAACTAATTCTCTCCTGACAAGAATAAGCACTCCTCCCCCAGGTCTCTGTTCCTGTCGGTCTTGTCTGAAGGTGGTATAACCCTTAATTTTCCAAACCGGATTTTTCGAGGTCAACCAGGTCTCAGTAATGACTAATAAGTCAAGATCATGGATGTGAAGAATGGACTCTACTTCAGTTTTTTGTTTAATATACTATGAGCGTTCCAGTTAGCATATTTAAATTTACTAACAGGCATATTAACTAATTTCTTGCTATTAAATAGGGATTTAATTCGAATTCAGATATTGGCTCCTTTGTAGGACGAAAACGAGTAACAATAAGTGTATGGAAGTGCCAAACAAATGTCTCTATACACAAATAAGTAGAGTAAGAGATTTACAAATATCAAGTGTGATTAGTAACCACTTGTTAAAACGAGTAACGAACAAATCAACTTAACCTATGCTAAACTTTTAAAACAAAGAACAAACAAAAATAAGTAGAGAGTAAGAGATTTGTATATATCAAGTGTGTTTAGTAACCACTTGTTAAAGCAAGTAATGAACAAATGACAGTAAAAACTAATTTAGATAAACAGTTAATATCTAGAGGTTCTACAATAGAGCTTCTTTCTTAAGAATAATTTTAACGTAAATAATTTGCTTTATTGACTGGTGGGAGACTTGAGCAATCAGTCAGTGTCTCTTAGTTGTATAACTATTTAGTTTAAATGAAATAATAAATTTTTAATTTTATTAATAAAGATTAATTTTACTTTATCTAAATTGTTGCTAAAAATGTTGGCATTTGTTGAATTATTTACTTAAATCAAGCTTCTCTTGGATGTCTGTGATAAGGGCTGAGCTTGAGTTGTTGAGTAAAATTAAGCTATTCACAGCTTGGATCTGTTCCGAGAGAGTGTGAGCATTGACATGCTCAGCTATTTCAATCATAAGGTCCTTTGGAGAGAGAGGTGAAGTCACTGGCAGGTTTATCTGATTTGGTGGGTCCCTGATTACCCGATGTAGAGGGAATTGCGTTGTTGTTGATGTTGTTGTTGTTCGATTCGGGAGAGATGATAGGGTCAGAGACATCAGCTCTCGCTTGACCAATAGATTGGAGGTCAGGATTCTCGATGGAGAACATTTTCTTGGCCTCCTCCCTGTTACAGTTAGTAGAGTATCTTAATCTAAGAATGCCAAATTCCATTTTGTAGATTGGGCATTCCGCCGACGATGCAGAATGCTCCCTTCCACAGTTTTTGCATTTTGGAGGAAGATCGAGATAAGGGCATAAGTGGGAAATATGACGACCCGAACAATGATCGCAAGAAGGAAAGGTAGAACGACATTGATTTTTAACATGGCAAAAACGTTGACATCTGAAGCAGCGTCAGGGACGTTGGATAACAGGAGTGATTTGGATCGAGAACCCCCCCAGAGTAATAAATCTAGGTATTGTTAAACAGTTAAATGATATCTCGATGCGATTCAACATAACATTAGACGAGTCAAAAATTCTTGTCATTTTAGCAATAACTTCTAACTCGTCCAAGGAGCTCACTCTAATGATATCTTTAATAGATCGACTAGCAGGGAACCAGTCTGTAAAACCACGTTTACGCAAAAAGGAGTCCGGGACAAAGGCTTTGAAGCCTTCATTAGTTAGGTCCTTAGAGTTAGCAAGGATATTTGCGTCACTCCATAATTCGCACGTAACTTTTATTTGGTTGATACCACTTCTGTTAATTTGCTTTGGGCCACTAATGAAGCCGGACAAAAAGTCAATGACGCTGATTGGGTCAAGTTTACCCAAATTGCGACCTCTCAAAGTCGATTCGATGAGTACTATGAAAGGGGGAGAACTATACTGGTTATAAAGTGTTGTGGAATTTGGATTGACCCATTCCAGGTCATCATCATCAACAACCAAGAAATCCTGGTGCTGAGTGGAAGAAGATGCTTGTGGATGTAGTTGTTGTTGAGAGATACTTGATTGATTAGTTTTGTTACTACTATTATTAGTTTTAATCGGATTAGAGTTTTTTGAGGGTTCATTTCCGTTTGTGTTTAGTTGAGTCATGTCTGAATTAGGATTTGTTGGAATCAAGGAGGAGCTAGCATCTGGCCCATCATCAAGATTTATTTTTTTTGTTGTGTGATTTTTAGTTTCAGTGGAGCTGGAGGAACTGTTCATGTCCAAATCAGGGAGCGATTCTCGATCAAGTCTCTTTCTTTTTTGAATAATAGGCTTGATCGGGGAAGGAAGAGTCTCACCTTCTAGAGAAGAAATATTACTGTTGATGTTACCAGATAGAATGTCAACATTGTGAAATGGCGAGGAGGCGTCCTGGATGAATTGAGACCGCGGTTCAGGGCTCCGCACGTCAATTAATTGATTGATGGAGCTAGGAGTTCCTTGATTTCCCAGTTCACGAAATTGTTGTTGATTTAGTTGCTCTATTTGAAGATGATCGTTTAGCTGTTCGTTTTTGTTCTCCTCAACGTCCGACGGGGGGAGCACCTGGCCCATTTGTTCCTCCTTCCGATTCATGTTAGGCAATTCTGTTAAATTGATTAAATATTAGAAAAACGAATCGACTATGGTAAAGAGTAAATCTACGATTCCCAAACTCCCCTAAATTAAACGCCTCTGTCTCATTCCATGCGTAAATTTAATTACTTTTAAGTATTAAGAAATTCAATGCTTAAAAAAGAAAATTAAAATTCGCAGTATTTAGTGCAACTTATATACAGAAAATAAATTACTCTGACTGATTGCTTCGGTCAGTTTGAGGTTAAGTTCCTCCACGTATTCTATAAGCAAAAACAATTTATAATTAAGGACGCACAGGTCAAGCAGTTGGTCTTACTTGAAAATTTGTTGTTTTAATTTTTCTTTAAATATCTCTGCTATTCAAGAATGAGTTCAATTAAATGTCTAAGACTTTTCTTTCCTTTTCCTGTTCGACTTTTCCCTTTTTCCTCGTGGTGGAATGAGGTTATGTTGAAAAAGCACATGTAACGAAAATTAACAATTCTCTGAGTTTCTTTGTTTAAACTTGAAAGGAATAATTTTCCTCAAAAAAAAACACTTAAATTTGATAAAATAATTCAATTTTAATTCATTTCAATTGATATTCATTTTAACTTATAAGAATAATTAATTTATTAGACAAAAACGTCGCTCAACGAACGAAACGGAAGTCCATATCGAGTTTGTTAGTCTGACATTTTCGTCAAAAACTACGCAAACTACAGTAGTTTCAAAATTTTGAAAATTCAATTTTTTCAAATTTCATTGTTTTAAATATATATTACTTTAGATTAGACAAATACAAACAACTTTTCTCTACAACATTTTTTCATAGAAAATTAATTTTTTTTTTAAGTTTTTGGGTCAGGCTAGCTCAACTGGGTTAAAAAATTTTTATTGATTTTGTGAAATGTTATAACTAAAATATATTCATAAAAGTTTTAACATTTTAGAAAATCAATGAAATTTTTTTAACACAGTTGGGCTGGTCTGACTCTTTTTAACATTTCAATTTTTGGTCCTATCTTGTTGGAAATGGTTTTTTACATTCTCATCACATGAGAAGGAATTAGATTTGGTGAAAAATTGACTTTTTATACCTCAGGCACAAAATAGGCTCTTTTAGATAGCAGCCAACAGGATCTTAAAGCCATTCATTTGTCCACTTGAATGAAAATGGCGACCTTTTTTTCCCATGGGCAAAAAAACAGCTAGTCCCATGCGTTATTTTTGCTCTTGGAAAAAAAGGCCGCCATTTTCATACAAGTCGAACAAGTGAATGACTTTTACTCCCTGTCGTCTGCTATCTTAAATTGCCACTTTTGTGCCTTTGGAATAAAAAATATCGTAAGTAACACGGGACTTAAAGGCTGCCTTTACGTACATTGTTGCTTAATATACTATTTGCTAATTTTATGAAATCTTTGCGTTTTGAGGTACACTGAATCCAAAAAGCATGGTCCGGCGATTACGTCTGTCTGTTGGTCTGTCTATCTGTCCGACGATAATAACTTTTAGAAAACTTTATTTTTTAAAAACTTTTTTCGAATTTTTGTCTCATCTTAGTGGAGGTGATTTATTTTTGCTTGTTAAAACGATGGGTAAATTTTGGAGGATTGTTTTTATTTTCTTAGTTCAAATTTTTTTTTTGAAATGCTGTGCTATTTATTACTATTTTGTTCTAATTTAGGTATCCTACCTTTGCTTTACTTACAATTTCTAAGCAAAGAATACACGTTAATACCTAAAGTAATTCTCATACTGTTGAAAATGACCTTTAAAATAAGAAAAGAATCTTTAGAAAACGTTTACTATTTTATAAGTTATTCAAATATTTGTATAGCATTAAAAATGGCGATGTTTCCAAAATCTCTAAGTGAATTTCTTGTTTAAGCTCAAAATAACATATAATAACAATATTTGTTAATATATTTAATAAATTATGTAAGAGGCGCGTCCTGCTGGAAGGTCTTACCGAAAGTTTAGCCGCTTGGACGTTCTTTTAAAAAAATCATGAAGAAAATTTATTTAATTGTTCATTTTTAAATCTTCAGTAAATTTAAAGTTTTTTTTATAACAATTAAACTATCACATTCAACCGATACCGACGAAGTGTACGTTCATTGTAGAAAAAAATTAAGAGTAATATAGGGACGTTCGTTTTTTTAAAAGAAAGCTGAGATACCAGAGTAACTTTTCTAGGAGATAAACACTTAATTAAAACAAAAGTGTCCGAGTAAATCAACAAAGAGTGAAAAGTTAGCCATTACGCTCCGGTCTACATTATATCAACCTTGATACTAATACTTTAAGAATATTTTATCTGCTTCTGCAAATCATGTTTCTACTAAAAGAGTTAGTATAATTAAAAATAACTTCACAATTTAAATCATCAAGACCAAAAATATACATTTAAATCCACTTTATCTCGCAATCATCAGCAAACAAAAAACATGTGATGAGAATGTAATCCTTAAAGTCGTAGTAACTTTAAGAAAAAAAATGTTTTATGAAACATATAATAGGAAACAAGAACAAGAACACAATAATAATGCACAACAATTGCAGACCACCGCGAGAGAAGCGAGCCATTTGCGCGCGAAGCGCGACGTGTGAAATAATCGCCGAAGCGCGACGATCAATATTTGCGCGCCCCGAGGCGCGCTGAAACTTGCGAAGGAGTTTTTTAGAATTTTTGTAAATAATTAACTTATTTTAAAAAATTTTATGATTTAAATTTTTACAAAACATGAAGAAGGCGATCACTCCGAGTCGAAGACTCGGAGTGATCGCCGTCTTCATGTTTTGTAATAATTTTCTTAAAAGTTGTAGAATTTCGAAAATGTTTGAATTTGAATGTTTTAAAGAATTTTAATTCCTACAGAAAAATAATAATGATTAAATATTTATTTAAAAAAGAAGTTATTGATGTTTTCGAATAATTGTACTTTTGAAGAAATTTGTAAATAAATGTATTAATAGAACATTTTTTTTCGTATCTAATAATTTTTAGAGTAAATCAGAATATTCTTTAGGGTCAGGGAAAAAGTGAAAATTTTGTCTGGAAATCAGGGAAAAGTCAGGGAAAAAAATTAAATATTTGTGTCAACCCTGAATAAATAAATCCCATCGTTTGCCCACGATAGGACAAGGCTTAAAAATTGTTAATTTAGTGCATAGTAATTATATTATTTATTCAAGAAATTTATATGTGAGAAATTGATTCGGAGAGATTGTTAACTTCTTCCACCTTTAAGATAAATTTCAATTAGCATTTAAAAGATTGGATCAGCAAAATTAGTTTTACACAGAAAAAATAAATTTAGCAGATTTTACGAAACTGCTACGGAGTAGCGGATACAGATTTTTACGAAACTGAGTTTTATAAAATGTATGGAATATTTCAGGATAAAGTACAGAACTTTCGTAGTTTATACTAAATATTTTTGAAGTTTATCCTGAAATATTCCTTACGTTTTACAAAACTCAGTTTCGTAAAAAGCTGTATCCGCTATACTTAACTCCATAACAGTTTTGTAAAATCTGCTAAATTTATTTTCTCCGTGTACTATAGGTACATTTTTATAATATTTCAATGTGTTATCTAAAGTTAGGGATATTGCAACAATAACCGCAAAAAAGTTTCTATTTGTAAATTCATTTTTAAATTTAAGTATAGTTTTTATAAATATTAAGTGAAGGAATAAATTTTCCAAGTGCAAAGCATAATAAAGGCATAGAAAACATTTTCAAGAGCATAATTGAGGTATATATGATAGTATTTCGAAAGCATAAATCGTCTCGATGAAAAGCATAAATTTCCTGTCTCTAACTTTAAGGGTTCCGTTACGGTTCATTGCGTGAACGGAACCCTAATGTTTATTTAGGAAATAAGATGAACTTTTTAGAAAAAATTCAGTGAAAAGTCAATATAGTTGTTGTCTATTGTAAAAGTAATCTTTATATATTCATAAAATTTAATGTGTGAATTGAAGTAGAAGGAGAAATACAAAACAATTTCGAAGATTAATTAATTTACTAATTTACCTTTTAGAAAGTAATAATTTTCCAGGAAATATTTTAAAAATACAAATATAATGTCAAAACCCATATCAAAATATAATCCAGGTAAATATGTAAACATTTTTTTGATTAAATAACCCTGAAATAATTTTTAATAAGTAATATTAATAATTAAATAATTTTATGTTGTGACATTTTCGCATTTTCTTTTGAGTGAAGTTATATTTGGGTAATTTTTTACTTTTTGTCATTTTTACCATTCACCCTTGTTGATTTTTACCCTCTACCGAAGTCATTTGTACCATGTAATCCTCACAAAATTACCACGCTTCTTCTGCGATACTAGTGAACTAATAAATGCCATATATACTTTAAAATGTAGTTTTTTAATATTACTTCATAAGAGACTAATTCACAGGCTCGTCATAAAAAAAAGATTAAAAGGGTGCCTTCTCAACACATTGCAGACATGACCATTTATTCTACAGTGCAAAAATAGCTGTGCATATGTATACCATTTGGCTGCAAGCCATTTCACGTCTCTGATTTGAACTCACTTTCTTATTTTTCCATAAAATGCTAAAAAGTTTGCAAAGAAAATTTTAAACAATTTTGAAATTACTGTGCTTCTATATAATTTTTAGAGATGGTGGGGGAGGGTATTTAAATTTTTTTACATGTTTAAAAATTTTTTAATTGAATGCATATCTCTAGAATATTGTGTTCGGAGCAGCTACAACTTTTTTGTTAATTGTGAAAAAAGTTATAAGCTTTTAATCCCTTTTTATCCCTCGCTTTTAACCTTTTTGATCGTAATCGTGATGTTTATCATATATTTCTTTAATTAAACCATTAAAACATCAAAATTTCTTTTGTTAGTCAATTGGCATATCAAAATGACCAAAGGGAAATAAAAGCGTTCAAGTTATTAGAATTATTTTAGGCAATTCTTTTTTATGGAAACTGTTGTTAATTAAAACCTGAACATAAGATTTCAATGTTTATTTAAAGATTTTTTACATATACAAAAATGAATAAAAGAAAAATTCATTTTGTAAATTAAAAAAATTTTAAATTAAAAAAAAAATTATTAACAAATAAATTTTGTTTATTATAATTTTGCATATTTTCTATTTCTTAATTACAATTGCTTTATAATAAAATTTAAAGTTTTTTAAAAATAAAGAAAAAAAATATTTATAAATTCTATTTGTCAATTACAAAATTTTAATTGAAAATGATATTGAAACTTTTTAAATTTTTAGAAAATTAATGAAAAAATGTTACTTAAAAAAATGTTCTGTTACATTTATTTACGAATTTCTTTAATTGTAAAATTAATCGAAAACATCAATAACTTCTTTTTTAAATAAATATTACATTCTTTCTATTCTAAACAACAAACACCTGTTGAATATTTTTTTATTGCAGTTTAAAAATAATTAGCAATTTTAAATAATTTATATAACTTTTTGAAGGCCATTCGTTTTATCTGCGTCCATTTGCAGAATTTGAAAGCTTGGTTTTTAAAGTTTAAGTAGACAGAGTTTCAATACTGTGCTAAAAAAATAAAAAAATTTAATCGTTTTAAAGTTTTTAATTAACTTATTTATAGTTTCCTGGACAAAAATTAAGACAATTACTACCCTCTGTTGTTATGAAATCGAACAATATTAAAAAAAAATATCAAATTAAAATAATCCATTTTAAAGATTTTACGAACACTGAATTCTAAATGTTATAACAACAATCCGTGTGAAAAGTTATTACAGTTTTGTTTTAAAATTTTTATTTTTTATGTTACAGGCTTCAATGGATTTGCCGCCAGACAAGGCAAAGCTATTAAAACAGTACGATAACGAAAAAAAGTGGGACATAATCTGTGATCAAGTGAGTATAATTTCTATAAATGTTTATGCTTTTCCTTTTTGTTTATATTATGTACACAATTTGTGTATGCAGCAATTGGGAGCGAAGTGGAGCATTCGACCTTTTTTTTAGAATAGTAACATTTAATTTATTTAAGCCATCTGTGCAAATCTACAGAACTGGTCGATTTTCACTTGTGAAAATGTAAATTTTTATATTTTAAACACACCTTTTATTTATAGTTCATTTTCTTTAAATTGTATTCCAAAACAATTATCTCTTTACGTGATTCATTTTATTTTAATGCCGTGCAAGTTGAAAGCCAAAAACGAAAATATGAGCTTTTCTTCATAAAATATAATCAAGACCGATCAAGACTATGTATTTCCATCTTCTTTTGTTTTTTTTTGTAATATGTGCAAAACATTTTGCATTATAAAATGTTATTATTAATTAATCAATATTTATGTATTTATAATTAATATAATAATTAACAAATAATTTCATTTTGGCATCCCAGGCGCGAAAGACCAATGCTGACGATAAATTAAAGGTTGATTGAGTCTTGAACGCTCAGTGTGGGTAACTCACAGTAGAAGCAGTTTTTACATCACTGTCAATCAATATTAGTTCAATATTGGTTCAACATTGGACCCAATGCTCGTCCCATGCTCGATTCAAGACTCGGTCAATCTTTATGAGTGAAGCTGGAACATCTAATCTTGATTCAAGCTTGAATCAATCTTTGCACAATATTCAGTTTATCTTTATTTATTACCGTGTTCACTTAATTAAATAATATTATAATAATTATAATTATAATAATTGTTTCAAATAATAATAATAATTAACATTAAGTTATCAATTGATAAATGAATATTTATATTTATTTAGTATAAATATATTATTAATTGTAACATTTATATTTAAAGAAAGTTAAATGGAAAATATTTTTTTTTATAAATGTTTTCAAAATTATTATAGATAATTAATAAATAATAATTAAAATGTGCAATAAATATTCCTGACACTGCATCATATTTAATAATTTTATTAATTATGTTAATTTTTAATATTAATTTAATTAATTATTATTTATTTATTAATTAATTATTATAATTATTAATAATTATTATTGAATTAATAAATATTATTATAATTAATAATAATTATAATATTTAACATTATAATTCATTATTATTCCACATTATATTTATTTAAATAATATATTATTAATATATCTAATAATAAATGTTAATAATTTTGTTACTGAATAATAAAAAATATCAATTATTTATCGATGTTTATTAAATTATCCATTAAATATTTTTAATTGTAAAATGTTTTAAAAGTTGAATTTTTTAATGATTACAATTTTATTATGAATTATTTAATATTCATTTTTAATAATTAAAATAATTCAGGATTAGTATGTGTAAAATTTTAGTCATAGTTTTCACTTTGCCCTTAACCCTCACGGGCTCGAGCCGGGTCCCTCGGACCCGGAGGAAAGTTCTTTTGATCTACTTCCGGTTAAAAAAATATTATTGGAAAATCAACTTCACATTAGGCTTGGGGACGTAAAAACACACATTTTTCATCAATATAAACAATTCTTTATTTATAAAATATTCTGGAAAAATTACCTTTTAACTCGAACATACGTAAGGGCTCAAGCCGGGTCCGAGGGACCCGGGCTATAAAAAAAATTTTTAAATTTGCAATTTTTATGCAATATTGGATTTATTTATGGTATTTTTATCAACAACTGCCATAATAAGTGATAACATATGTTTAATACATCGGTAAATTTAATAGAACAAAAAATACACATTAAAAAAATCTTGCTTAATAAGTATGTAGTTCGATTTATTTAAAATGACTTATTAAATTTATTAAACAAATTTTAGTTATATCTTGATTACTTTTTAATATTTAAAATTTTTTATGCAATTATATCATTAAAATTGTATTAAATATGGAAAATATGAAGCACTTTGCTATTAAATTTTATTTTTTATTGCATTGAAACATCCGGGTCCCTCGGACCCACCTTGTGCGCGCATTTCAAAAATCGAACTCGAGCCTGTGAGGGTTATAAGTAACAAAGTATACGGCACTGGCATTAATATATTAGATTGGCCCGAGGTCTCATCGAGACTCAGTGGCCGTGCGGTTTAAGTGGTTGCGTCAAGGACTTCCGGAATGCGTCTAGGGCGGGGGGACGTGAGTTCGATCCCACATGCGAGCGGATTTTTTCATTATAAGCGTTTACATAAAATAATAAAATTACTATTTAATCTGTATAATTAATATGTGTTGTGAAAAAAAACTTGTGAACTTGTTTGTAAATAATATTAAAAGTCTGTTAAAAATGAAGTTAAAAAATGTACAAATTATCACAAATTGTCTTTTTTTGCTAAAATTATTTTTCAATATTATCATGTTAAATGACATTTATTGTTAGTAATATAATATTTATATGAAAATAATATAATTATTATAATAATAACTTATTGTCATTAAATATGTAAATACATATATATTAATAACAATACTGTTTATTATTAATAATAATAATTAATATATTCACGTTATATTGAATGAACGCGTGAGAAGCGTGTAAATTTGGGAACAGTGGAAGCAGTCTTGTTCAGTCCTGCTTTCGGCTTCCGCAGCATTGATTGAAGATTGAACGCCAGTCTTCAACAAAGACTGAGCGTCAGGTTTACATATGTCCAAGAAGTTGGCAACGCCATTTCATTTTTTATCAAAAATAAGAATTGTGCTAAATTGTGCTCAATTTGTGCTAAATTGTGCCGCAAAAAAATTTTCAAAAAAATTTTTTTTTTAAATTTTTCAAAAAAAAAATTTTTTTTGACATTTTTCAAAAATTAAAATTTTGATAAAATAAAAGTTGTGCTGAATTGTGCTCAGGGAGCACAATCAAAATCTCTAATAGCAATTTTTCAAAAAGTTAATTATTTGTCCAGAAAATCACGATTTTTGACTCTGATATTTTTTTCGACATTTTTCAAAAATTAAAATTTTGAAAAAGTAAAAGTTGTGCAGAATTGTGCTGGGGGAGCACAATCAAAATCTTTAATAACAATTTTTCAAAAAGTTAATTATTTGTCCAGAAAATCACGATTTTTGACTGATATTTTTTTCAACATTTTTCAAAAATTAAAATTTTGAAAAAGTAAAAGTTGTGCTGAATTGTACTCGAGGAGGACAATCAAAATCTCTAATAGCAATTTTTCAAAAAGTTAATTATTTGTCAAGAAAATCTCGATTTTTGACTCTAATATTTTTTTGGACATTTTTCAAAAATTAAAATTTTGAAAAAGTAAAAGTTGTGCAGAATTGTGCTGGGGGAGCACAATCAAAATCTCTAAAAACAATTTTTCAAAAAGTTAATTATTTGTCTAGAAATTCACGATTTTTGACTCTGATATTTTTTTCGACCTTTTTCAAAAATTAAAATTTCGAAAAAGCAAAAGTTGTGCCGAATTGTGCTCGGGGAGCACAATCAATATCTCTAATAACAATTTTTCAAAAAGTTAATTATTTGTCTAGAAAATCACAATTTTTGACTCTGATATTTTTTTCGACATTTTTCAAAAATTAAAATTTCGAAAAAGCAAAAGTTGTGCAGAATTGTGCTCAGGGAGCACAATCAAAATCTCTAATAGCAATTTTTCAAAAAGTTAATTATTTGTCAAGAAAATCTCGATTTTTGACTCTAATATTTTTTTGGACATTTTTCAAAAATTAAAATTTTGAAAAAGTAAAAGTTGTGCAGAATTGTGCTCGGAGAGGACAATCAAAATCTCTAAAAACAATTTTTCAAAAAGTTAATTATTTGTCCAGAAAATCACGATTTTTGACTGATATTTTTTTCGACATTTTTCAAAAATTAAAATTTTGAAAAAGTAAAAGTTGTGCAGAATTGTGCTGGGGGAGCACAATCAAAATCTTTAATAACAATTTTCCAAAAAGTTAATTATTTGTCCAGAAAATCACGATTTTTGACTGATATTTTTTTCGACATTTTTCAAAAATTAAAATTTTGAAAAAGTAAAAGTTGTGCAGAATTGTGCTCGGGGAGGACAATCAAAATCTCTAAAAACAATTTTTCAAAAAGTTAATTATTTGTCCAGAAAATCACGATTTTTGACTGATATTTTTTTCTACATTTTTCAAAAATTAAAATTTTGAAAAAGTAAAAGTTGTGCAGAATTTTGCTGGGGGAGCACAATCAAAATCTTTAATAACAATTTTCCAAAAAGTTAATTATTTGTCCAGAAAATCACGATTTTTGACTGATATTTTTTTCGACATTTTTCAAAAATTAAAATTTTGAAAAAGTAAAAGTTGTGCTGAATTGTGCTCGGGGAGGACAATCAAAATCTCTAAAAACAATTTTTCAAAAAGTTAATTATTTGTCCAGAAAATCACGATTTTTGACTGATATTTTTTTCGACATTTTTCAAAAATTAAAATTTTGAAAAAGTAAAAGTTGTGCTGAATTGTGCTCGGGGAGGACAATCAAAATCTCTAATAACAATTTTTCAAAAAGTTAATTATTTGTCTAGAAAATCACGATTTTTGACTCTGATATTTTTTTGGACATTTTTAAAAAATTAAAATTTTGAAAAAGTAAAAGTTGTGCTGAATTGTGCTGGGGGAGCACAATCAAAATCTCTAATAGCAATTTTTCAAAAAGTTAATTATTTGTCAAGAAAATCTCGATTTTTGACTCTAATATTTTTTTGGACATTTTTCAAAAATTAAAATTTTGAAAAAGTAAAAGTTGTGCAGAATTGTGCTGGGGGAGCACAATCAAAATCTCTAAAAACAATTTTTCAAAAAGTTAATTATTTGTCTAGAAATTCACGATTTTTGACTCTGATATTTTTTTCGACATTTTTCAAAAATTAAAATTTCGAAAAAGCAAAAGTTGTGCCGAATTGTGCTCGGGGAGCACAATCAATATCTCTAATAACAATTTTTCAAAAAGTTAATTATTTGTCTAGAAAATCACGATTTTTGACTCTGATATTTTTTTGGACATTTTTCAAAAATTAAAATTTTGAAAAAGTAAAAGTTGTGCTGAATTGTGCTCGGGGAGCACAAATAAAAACTCTAACAACAATTTTTCAAAAAGGTTATAATTAGTCAAAGAAATCACGAAATTTTTCCTTCACACTTTACCAGGCTTAGGACTGGCAGCAATCTTTTAAATATTTATTTGCTGGCGTGTTTAAAAAATTTGTCATTTTGAAATATAAGTACAGTGTGAACTTTGTTCGAAATGCAATTTTGAAATAAATTGCCGGTAATCATAAGCATCGTGTTATGATTTTTAAAGTTTTCCCCTGTTCACTGGCCCTTCTGTTTAAAGTAGATGAAGAAATGTGGATCTACTGTGTCCGTTGCGTCTATTTGTTGAGGTATTTTAAAGGATGTCAAATCATCGTACTTCAGCCAATGTTGTCATACGTAAACATACGCTATATTTGCTGGCATGTTTAAAAATTTGTCATTTTTAAATATAAGTATAGTGTGAACCTTGTTCTAATTGCAATTTTAAAATAAATTGCCGGTAATCATAAGCATCGTGTTATGATTTTTAAAGTTTTTCCCTGTCCACTAGTCCTTCTGTTTAACGTAGATGAAGAAATGTGGATCTACTGTGTCCGTTGCGTCTATTTGTTGAGGTATTTTTAAGGATGTCAAATCATCGTACTTCAGCCAATGTTGTCCTACGTAAACATACGCTACGTAATGTCCTGGCACTTCTGGATTATATGCTCCTTGGTATGCCACAAATCCTCCAATAGTGTATTGCACCTCTTTAGTTGTAATTTTGTTTGGGATATCACAGATTTTTACTTTGTTTGCCTGCCCGATTTCCACTGAGATTAGAAGATGTGCTCCATAAGTTATTGTCGATTGAAGCGTTTCCATACAACAAAGTTTTTTCCTTTTAATAGGTGATTGAAGAGCATTTATTAAATTTGATACACCCAACGACCGAATGCTTTGCAAGTTAATATGTGCTAAAACAAAAGATTCAGTTGAACTTTTTGCACATGACGAACATTTGTATTCGACTTTATAGCTGGGTGAACTATCAAAAAGATAAATTCCAAGGTCCGTGACATTGCAAAGGGCGTTTACTTTTACTGTTGTAAAAAAAGATTTCTTCGCCTTGTTTTTACAATATTGTGAAACTTCTGAGTGTATGAAATTTGCTCCACGAAGAATGTTCGCCCTTTCTTTGTACACTGCTGCACATAAATTCTCTTCGATAAGAAGTTTTACAAATGAAAATATTGCTCCTTCATTGTGATTTACTCCTTCTTTGTAAAAAGAGTTGTTTAAAATTGTCATGCCAAGAATTTGTACAAAACTGTCAAATGCACAAGTATTAGAGATCACAGTAACAGAATTTATTTCTCTAATATTCTTACATTTATTTGCATTTGGTAAAATCGGAAAACTTGTTAATTTTTCACAAGAAGGTTCAAATTGAGGGCAAACTTCACCATATCGAGCACCGTTTCTTCTTTTTTTTCTTGCGTTTGATTTTTGAGAAGTTTTAAAAGTAGTGACTTCTTTCAACGAGTGATCAGAATCTTCTATCTCGATTACCATATCATTTACATCTTCCGAAGGTTGATTTGTGTCCTCAAATGATTTTTCAGTTCCTGAAGAATTGGTTTCAAGTTTCATGAATGGATTTTTTGTGTTTTTATTTCGCCAATTGTGTTCGTAGTTTAATTCATTTTCTTCTTCAGGAAAATCTGTAATAAAATCATCACTTAATTTTCTCTTTTTAGTTGTTTTTTTATTAAGGTTTGATGCTTTTGAAATTGCTTCAATCTGTCCATCTGCTGTCACGGTTAAAGATCCTGTTGCAGCTTCCTTTAATCTCTTGAAAATATCCAATATATGTAGAGATACAAATTTGTCAGCTCGAAGGGGAAGACCAACAATTTTAAAAGAGCGATGTTTTAAATCATTAAAATATGATTCCACAGCAGCTGATGTTGGGTTAACCGCACCAAAATCACGTTTTTTTCGCAAAATTTCAGTAAAAATCGGGAAATAAAATAAAAGTATTTTAACCTTTGAAGCGAAAGCAGGAAGTTTATATCCATTGACTTCGTCGTCATCATTAACAATTTCAGAATCCGCCTGTTTTTTTATGTCATTGTACATATTTCGCACCCATTCCTGAAGCGATGATGATTCCATTTCTTCTTCGTCCTCAAAATCCATATTTACTTCGTCAAGTGTTTCAAATGTATCGTCATCGGCTAAAATTTTTTCAGCATGTTCATCTTTGATTCCTTTTATTTTCAATCTTAAAAATGTCTTTGCTTTGTCAGCTAAACTATTTTTATTACCACTTCGACATAGAGCAAGAGTCAGAATTGCTCGCGCCATCTCTTCAAATTCGAAGAAATCCTCCTGCTTTCTGAGTAAGCACATTGCTCGCAAGTATGTAATTCTTACTCCAGGTTGATCTTTCGGGTAACACTTCCACTGAGCAATCATCTTGGTGTAATGACAAACATCCAATCTGAGAATGCAATCAGGAATATCAATATTGGCACCTTTAATTATTTGAAAGCACAGCCCTAAATAATATGCTAAACTTTTCACTTGCACATAAGCACGAGCAAGAGCACCTAACAGTGCCTTGTCAAAATCTGTAATTATTTCTTTTGGGAATGGATAATTTTTATTTTCCAAGCACCCAATTCGTCTAAATTCCATCAGCCAAGACAAAATAGAAACAGTATTTTGCGAGGATGAAATCATCTGGAAAAATGGCACTGACTTTCCATTTACTATCCCCATTGCCTGATAAAGATAAACATGAGAACAGATTTTCCCGTTTGGTAGTTTGATAGCTTTTACAACGCTTCCTGTTCCATCCAAAATTAATGTAGTTGGAAATTTTTCAAAGAGTAATTGTTGCTCTTTTGTCCAGTAATAAACAAAGGGAGGATCTAATCCTATATTCCGGATTGCTCCTTCATATTTCTCATTGTACTTTAAAAAGAACAAACCATCCATGACTTTCGAACTACAAATACCTAATTGTTTGTTTAATGTCTCTTGTTTCACTTTGCTAAGAACGTCATTTTTGCTTAGTTGTGGCGGACTGTCTTCTCCTACATTTTGAATTAAACGATGTGCCTCATTTCTTCTATATTGGGATGGTAGAAGATTTTTTTCAATAAGCAAATTCCCTACTGCAGAACGAAGCTTTCCTTGAAGTTGTCTCTTCTTAACATGAACCACACTAGCATCAAACTTTTCTATTTTACATTCCATAAAAACTGTCTGACCATCTTCGGGTTCATGAACAACCCTTCCAACAAATTCACAAGAACATTCAGAGCAAGATGCAGTAACACTTACAAAAATTACAGATTCAGATATTTTAGAAGTTTTGAAACTAAGGGCACACGGAATATTTGTAAAATGTTGTACTTCTTCGAAAAGAACATGCGTCCAAGAGTTCTTCCTTAACTTTCCGACTACTCGATCTCTGTTTTTAAATTTGTGCAACTCATTTCGTGGTTGCATAGACGGCCAGATTTCAGTTATATTAAGCCGAAATTCAAAAACATCATTTTCACATTCCAGAGTACTATCATGACTTATGGCACTTTCTTGAAATGGAACATCAATTTTTAACAGTTCCACTAACTCTGTAAACACATTATACCTATCTTCTAAAATAATAGTATAAATATATTTTGGTCCCATAAAATTTTCCTCATCCAGAGCAAAAGATAATTCTTTATATATTTCGGACGAAGGCGCAGCTACTTTACCATTAGCATTTACAACTTTTTGAAATTGTGGTACTCGGAGCAACTGTTTTAGATTTTCTATTTTTTGGCCTGCAGTATTTTTTCTCCTGTTAGATTTAAAATTAACAAACTTTTCATCTTCTGCATCATCCATTTCACCATGTGAGATGGTATCCATGTTGTCTTCACATTCACTAACTATTCTTTGCCAAAAATTTGGACTTCTCCAGTTTATTTATTTGCGAATCACAAATATTATTAAATATCTGTAGGTACACAACTATTTCAAAAAAAAACTAAAATTGTCTTGCACCTTAATATTCACACATAAAAAACACTCAATGCTGAGCAAATCTTCGAACTTTCGTAAAAAGTGCCGAAATATACTCTCTAAATAAGTATAAGCAAGCTTTGTCAATTACGAATCGAAATAAGTACGAACAACCCTGCTTTACGCAAAACGGACTCCAACACACTAATTGTCACGAGAAAATGGAGCAATCTAGTCAAAAGTGGGAGATATTCAAAACGATGAACCAATAAAATCAAAGTTCTCAAAATAGTGGGGCAAACTTAACCTCCCACTCGGCGGTAGGTGTTTTTGCCCAACTACCTAAAAACATTTGGCGCCGCCAGTCTAAAAAGTCCGGGCAATATTCAAAATAGTTCTGTGAGGGAGAATCCTCTTTTCATAATGCGGTCAGGGGCCTGTGTCTGAGAACAATATCCAAAATAATCGCGAGAAAGGGAAGTAGCCTTCCTGCATCATGCGGCCAGGCGCCTGAGTCCGAGAAATAGAGCAGAGGACCGTAGGGCGTTCGACCTTTTAATACCTTATTAATTAGAAATATACTTAATAACTCTTTTAAACATAAAATAAAATTTTTAAATTTAAACATTTTTAACTTTTTGTTAGTAAAATCAAATTATTTTATGTTTTTGCAATTTCAAAAATATATTTTATGATTTAAAAAGCTTATAATTCAAATATTTTTCAAATATCATTCTTCATTAAGATAAAATGTGCAAATTTTTCTTTTGAAAAAATAAAGAAAAAAAATGTAAAGGAGAATTATATTTGAGAAATGTTAAAAATATAAACTTTAAATTTTAACATTTTTAATACAAACAACATATGCTTAAAATCGCCAAACAACATAGAATTCGATTTTTATAAAGAATAATTACAAATGTAAATATCTAAAAAGTTTATATTTTGATTAAAAATCATTAGAAAAATCTTTTAAATAATCCCCTAAATAAGGAGTATTGCAGTGGGCAGCGTCTAAGAAAGTCCCGTGAGGAGAAGAAACCTTTCCCCACCATGTGGCATACCAAGTCGAAATTGAGTCCCGAGCAACCCTCACAGCGGGGGTCGCTCGGACCCTTAAACCCCCATTAAGGAAATCTGCTAATGACTTTTTCTATAAAAATATAAATTTTTCAAATAGTAGAATTTTTAAATTTTCATTAAAATATTTAAATTCCTTACATTTTCACGATTTCATACATATGTTGTTTACCAAATAAAAGTTAAAATTAAAAAAATTTATAATAATTTAATGATATTTAACACAAATATTCAAACAATAATTGCAGAATTTGAAGCCAATACTATCTAACTCAATTTTTAAATTTTGATATTTTTTGGTAAACAAAATATGTATGAAATCGTGAGAAAGTAAGGAATTTAAATATTTTAATAAAAATTTAAAAATGTTACTATTTAAAAAATTTATATTTTTATAGAAAAAGTCATTAACACTCTTCCTTAATGAGGGTTTAGGGTCCGAGAGACCCCCGCTGTGAGGGTTGCTCGGGACTCAGTTTCGACTTGGTATGCTCATTGTGGGGAAAGGTTACTTCTCCTCACGAGACTATCATGGACACTGCCAACATTACTTGACTTCATTGACTAATTATTCATTTTTCGAAAAATTGTTATTAAACTTTTTCATTATGCTCACCGAGCACATTTCAGCACAGCTTTTAGTTTTTTTAAAATTTCAATTTTTGAAAAATGTCCAAAAAAATATTGGAGTCAAAACTCGAGATTTTCTGAACAAATTATTAACTTTTTGAAAAATTGTTTTTAGAGATTTTATTGTGCTCCCCCAGCACAATTCAGCACGACTTTTAGTTTTTCAAAATTTTAATTTTTGAAAAATGTCCAAAAAAATATCAGAGTCAAAAATCGTGATTTTCTGGACAAATAATTAACTTTTTGAAAAATTGTTTTTAGAGATTTTGATTGTCCTTCCCGAGCACAATTCAGCACAACTTTTACTTTTTCAAAATTTTAATTTTTGAAAAATGTCGAAAAAAATATCAGAGTCAAAAATCGTGATTTTCTTGTCAAATTATTAACTGTTTGAAAAATTGCTATTAGAGATTTTGATTGTGCTCCCCCAGCACAATTCTGCACAACTTTTACTTTTTCAAAATTTTAATTTTTAAAAAATGTCCAAAAAAATATGAGAGTCAAAAATCGTGATTTTCTTGACAAATTATTAACTTTTCGAAAAATTGTTATTAGAGATTTTGATTGTGCTCCCCGAGCACAATTCTGCATAACTTTTACTTTTTCAAAATTTTAATTTTTTAAAAATGTCGAAAAAAATATCAGAGTCAAAAATCGTGATTTTCTAAACAAATAATTAACTTTATGAAAAATTTTTATTAGAGATTTTGATTGTCCTCCCCGAGCACAATTCAGCACAACTTTTGCTTTTTCGAAATTTTAATTTTTGAAAAATGTCGAAAAAAATATCAGAGTCAAAAATCGTTATTTTCTAGACAAATAATTAACTTTATGAAAAATTTTTATTAGAGATTTTGATTGTCCTCCCTGAGCACAATTCAGCACAACTTTTACTTTTTCAAAATTTTAATTTTTGAAAAATGTCGAAAAAAATATCAGAGTCAAAAATCGTGATTTTCTGGACAAATAATTAACTTTATGAAAAATTTTTATTAGAGATTTTGCTTGTGCTCCCCGAGCACAATTCTGCACAACTTTTACTTTTTCAAAATTTTAATTTTTGAAAAATGTCGAAAAAAATATCAGAGTCAAAAATCGTGATTTTCTGGACAAATAATTAACTTTATGAAAAATTTTTATTAGAGATTTTGCTTGTGCTCCCCGAGCACAATTCTGCACAACTTTTACTTTTTCAAAATTTTAATTTTTGAAAAATGTCGAAAAAAATATCAGAGTCAAAAATCGTGATTTTCTAAACAAATAATTAACTTCATGAAAAATTTTTATTAGAGATTTTGATTGTCCTCCCCGAGCACAATTCTGCACAACTTTTACTTTTTCAAAATTTTAATTTTTGAAAAATGTCGAAAAAAATATCAGAGTCAAAAATCGTTATTTTCTAGACAAATAATTAACTTTATGAAAAATTTTTATTAGAGATTTTGATTGTCCTCCCTGAGCACAATTCAGCACAACTTTTACTTTTTCAAAATTTTAATTTTTGAAAAATGTCGAAAAAAATATCAGAGTCAAAAATCGTGATTTTCTAAACAAATAATTAACTTCATGAAAAATTTTTATTAGAGATTTTGATTGTGCTCCCCGAGCACAATTCTGCACAACTTTTACTTTTTCAAAATTTTAATTTTTAAAAAATGTCTAAAAAAATATGAGAGTCAAAAATCGTGATTTTCTGGACAAATAATTAACTTTTTGAAAAATTGTTATTAGAGATTTTGATTGTGCTCCCCGAGCACAATTCTGCACAACTTTTACTTTTTCAAAATTTTAATTTTTAAAAAATGTCAAAAAAAAATTTTTTTTTGAAAAATTGAAAAAAAAAGTTTTTTGAAAATTTTTTTGCGGCACAATTTAGCACAAATTGAGCACAATTTAGCACAATTCTTATTTTGGAGAAAAAATGAAATGGCGTTGCTAACTTCTTGGACATGGTTTACATCGATGTTACTATTCCGGACTCAAGTAGCCTTGCTTTCGCTGTCCCACCAATCTTCAACCAATACTGACCAACCCTCAATCAAGCTTCGTAAAGCCTGAACTCACTGTCAGCTCGCGCCTGGGATGCATGTTTCTAATTCTGTATTTCTGTAATTATTTCAACCATAAAACGGATATTATGTTCATTTTATTTAACACAAGTTTAAAAAACATAACAAATGAAAAGTTATTCAATTTTTCATGTTCTGTGATACGTTTATAATGAACCAAATGAATTAATGATTAAAAATATTTTGTAATTTTCAATTTTGAAACATTATAAATTAGAGATAGAATTTGGCAACTGAATACTAGAATTAGGGGCCGTCCATAAATTACGTAAGACATTTAGGGGGGAGGGGGGGTCAGCAAGATCTTACACACAATAGGAAAAATGGCGCTAATGTATGTAAAATATCTTACGAGGGGGGGAGGGGGGGGTCAAATTTACCCAAAAAATGTCTTACGTAATTTATGGACAGCCCCTTATAATAAGTACCCAAGTGCGAAAACCAACGCGGCCCAACACTGGCCCAGTATTGGCAAAGCTGGCATCGAGACTTGGCAGACAATATTGGCCCGACTTTGCGCCGATTCTTGTGGTGTTAACAGCATTTGGACGTCGGCAGCCAGATCTCGGCAGACATTAATGGCCCAATATTGGCAGCCAGATCTCGGCAGACATTAATGGCCCATTATTGGCAGCCAGATCTCAACAGACATTAATGGCCCAATATTGGCTGCCATTACTCCCCCAGAGTTGACAAAATTAGAAAAAAATAAAAATAAATTTTTTTTATTCAATTAACTAATTAATTGATAAGGCTTATTTCCCTAAATTAAACGCAAACTTACAAATATTTGAAAAATTCTTACCTCTCGCAGGGATCGATACCTGAACCTGACGCACCACAGCCTAACACTCTGACCACTCTGCTACTCTGACTTGAAGTCGAGGAAGCAAAAGGGTTCTTATAAGCTACACTACACTGGCCGATACTGTGCCATTATTGGGCCGAGCTACGTCCCAATATTGCCAATTATAATTTGCCATCATAGATACAAAATTTTTGCCATTAAAGTGACACTAATGAGCCATTAATGAGCCGATCTTCGTCACATCACTGACAATTGTCTTTTACCATTAAAGATTGATCAACTTTACCAATATTGTGCCGTTATTGAGCCAAGCTACATCCCAATACAGGCAATTATAATTTGCCATGAAAGATACAAATTTTTTGCCATTAAAGTGCCAATAATGAGCCATTAATGAGCCGATCTTCGTCACATCACTGACAATTGTCTTTTACCATTAAAGATTGATCAACTTTGCCGTGAATGTGCCATTATTGGGCCAAGCAACGCCCCAATTCTGGCAATTATATTTTGCCATTAAAGATACAATATTTTTGCCATTAAAGTGCCATTAATGTGCCTTTAATGGGCCAATCTTCGTCACATCATTGGCAATTGAATTTAAAAAAATTTTAATATCAAAATTCATGCTGTTTTTAATATTTAATTATTATCTAAAAACTTGACTAGAATCCATTTTGAAATCAATTTTTACTACAAAATTCTACGAGAATTCAATTATTTAAATGCAAAAATAAATAATTTATTGAATAAATTGAAAATTTCTTAATTTTTAGATAACAAAATAAAAATTTTACTCAAAAAAAGGTTTCTGTTACATTTATTTACGAATTTCTTTAATCGTAAAATTATTTGAAAACATTAATAACTTCTTTTTTAAATTAATACTTAATTAAACTTTTTCAAAAATATTAATTCTTTAAAATTGACAGTAAAAAATATAGAAAATTCAAAGTTTTGAATATTTTAATTTGAATCCTTTTCAAGCTTATTCAATTATTTAAATACAAAATAAATAATTTATTGAATAACTGAATGTTTCTTAAAATTAAATTCTTATAAAAAATTTTACCAAATTAAAATGCCATTAATGTACCTTTAATGGGCCGATCTTCGTCACATCACTGGCAATTGTCTTTTGCCATTAAAGATTGATCAACTTTGCCGTGAATGTGCCGTTATTGGGCCAAGCTACGCCCCAATACTGGCAATTATAATTTGCCATCAAAGATACAAAATGTTTGCCATGAAAGTGCCATTAATGAGCCATTACTGGGCCGATGGTCGGCACATCACTGGCAATTGTCTTTTGCCATTAAAGATTGATCAACTTTGCCATGAATGTGCCATTATTGGGCCGAGAGCTGGCCCAGTCTTAAAAAATTTGAAATTCTGACCATCGGCGCCATCATTGGCCCAGTAATGGGACGTTTTGAACACCAGTAATGGCCCAGTAACTACTGCCAATTCTCGGCAGACATTACTGCACCAATGATGGGCCGTATTTGCAGTCTTGGCATTTCGCACTTGGGTATATAATAAGTACTATTTTGAAAAATTTTATTTTGTTTATCGCCGCAAAAGGTATTGTATAAAGTTTCTAGAAATTTTAATATTAAAAAATAATGAGTAACGCTTGGTTTGGAATTGTTTCGTTCTATGCCATAAAAGTTATGAACATCAGAATTAAAACTTTTATCTAGAGTAACACTGCAAATTTAATTTTTTACATTAATTAACTCTATTTTATTATTTTTATAAAGCAACTAGGCTTAAATTTATTAAATTTTCTTAGTTCAATTACAGGGTTGCCACGCAACCTGGAAGCCTGGAAAACCTGGAAATGTCAGGGAATTTTTATAAACATTGAAAAAACCTGGAAAAGTCAGGGAATTTTGATTGGAATCCTGGAAAATTATTTTCTAAAGTTATTGGTGCTTATTCTTGAAATCTAATTTTTCTTTCATTCAATTTTCTTAATTCAAATTTCTTAATTCAATTCTAATAGAATTGCCTTTACAATTTTTCTTCGCAATAATTCAATTATTTTCATAAATAATCAAAAAATTTATAGATTTACAATTATTTTCATAAATAATAAAACTCATCGCAAAATTTCAATTATCTTTATAAATATTAAAATTTTTCTCCAAAATTCAATTATTTTCAAAAATTTTAATGAAATTCTTTTTAACAAATTCAATTTTTTTTCAAAAATTCTCCCCCAGTCAATGATTTTCAATATCTACTATTTTAATAAAATTTTCCAAAAGAAATGAATTATTTTAAACATTTTTTTTATAAATTTCTTCGCAATAAATCTATAATTTTCAAAAATACTCAATTTATGTTTACAGAGATTCAATTATTTTTATAAATATGTAATACGATTTTTTACAGGGATTTAATTATTATTTTCATAGATAATAAAACTCATTGCAGAATTTCAATTATTTTTTATACAATTTTAATCGAATTCTTCTAAAAATGGAATTATATTTAAAATTTTATTAAAATTCGTCAAAAGAATTCAATTATTTAAAAATTTGTTAATAAAATTCTTTATGAGAATTCAATTTTGAGAAACATTCAATTATTAAATAAATTATTTATTTTTCTATTCAAAATAATTAGGTATTTAAAAAGAAATATTATTAAAAAATTCGTCTCAAGAATTCAATTATTTTCAAAAGTAATAAAATTCTTAGCAGAAATTCAATTATGGTCAAAAGTTTAAAAAAAGTTATACTCAAAATTTCAATTATTTTTATAAATATTAAAATTTTTCTCTAAAATTCAATTATTTTCAAAAATTTTAATAAAATTTTTTGCAATATTTCAATTATTTAAAAAAATTTTAATAAAATTCTTGACAAAATTTCAATTATTTTCAAAAACTTTTCTCAATTCAATGAAATTTTTTACAGAGATTCAATTATTTTTAATACATTTTTAATCTAATTTCTCGAAAAATGAAATTATTCTTAAAAATTTTATTGAAATTCGTGAAAAGAATTTTAATTACCTATTTAAAAATTTGTTGATAAAATTCTTTAAATGAGAGTTGAATTTTAAAAAACATTGAATTCTTCAATAAATTTTTTTTTGTATTTAAATAATTGAATTGTCGTGGAATTTTCTAATAATAATTATTATGAATTTCAGTTAAAACTTTAGATAATAATTGAGTTTTGAAAAGCAGGTCTCAAATTATAATCTTTGAATGTTTGAATTTTTCATACTTTTAACTTAAAATTGTGTAGATTTAATTTTTTTGTAAAAGTTGAATTGAATTTTTTTGAAGTTATTTTAAGTTTTTATTTTCTAATATATATTTGATTGAAGAATTTCCGAATACCTGGATAATCGATGAAATTTCGTCAAATTGAATTGTAAACAAAAGGATTTGATAATGTTGAAAGAAATTTTTCAGAAATTATTAATAATAATTAATTTACACTTTATAAAGAAGAATTTTAGTTAAAAATTGTGAAAAACAATAATTGAATTAAAATAATGAAAGTAATTTTGAATAAGTTACAGTAACAATATTCTTATAATAGAGGGGGAAGTCCCCTAACGCCGGACACTTCTAGTTCTTCAACAAATGACAAATCATCCGATTAAAAAATTGTCAAAAAAGTCGCGGAAGAACGTGATAATAAAGAATCAGAGTGCTCGGTTTGTCAATAACGCGAATGGCTAATGAGAGCACTAAATTGTTTTTTTAGCGAGTAGACGTTGCATCGTATAAATTTCAAAGTGCGATTCCTACTATAGTTTTGGGCTTACGTGTTTATTTCAACTTACATTAAAGAGAGGGTTTAACTATAATTCCAAGACTGTAAAAAATTTTTTTAATTTCTTAACGGTGTTAGTATAAAATAACATAATTTTGAGGATTGCTTTTCCCCTAGTACCGGACACAAGGATTTCCCCTAGTACCGGATAGTTAAAAAATTGGTTTTTGTAGGTAAACTTAGCCAATAAGTGAATAGTTAAGTCACTTTTGTTTTATTTGAATATATTAGACAGGAATATTCGTTGAACCAATCATACACTTAATGAGAATGTGTTTTTGGTAGGATGTACTGTAAAATTTAAATAAAAAAAAAGAAAAAGAAATTTTTCTAAAGTTGGTGATTTTATTTTACAATATCTTTGGCAATAACACTTCATTTAATACAGTAAAAATACAGTCTGTGATCGCTGCATCATTTCTCAATAATATCTTGCTCGTAAAATTAAAAGTTTTAGACTGTCCGGTACTAGGGGACAATTTCAAAATTGTAGTATTTCAATACCAAAATTAAATTGAACTTAAAAAAAAGTTTATCCAAATATTCTATTTTTGTTAATTGATTTTGGTGTTATATATTGTAGAGTTAATTAATTCATAAATGAAGTCATATTTTTTGAAGTAGTTTTAATTTTATTTCATGAAAACCTTAGGTGTCCTGTACTAGGGGACTTTCCCCGATATAAAATGATGATTTTATCAGTCCAACATTTTTAATTATTATAAAACATGAAGATATCGATGCTTGGAGTGATCGATATTTTCATGTTTTATAACAATTTTTTATAAGATGTTTAATTTCAAAAAGGTTTGATTTAAAAATTTTGTAAAATATAAATGTAGTTTTAAAAACCTGGAAAAATTCCGTTTTTTTAACCTGGAAAACCTGGAAAAGTCAGGGAATTTGAAATGAGCAAAAGCGTGGCAACCCTGCAATAGCTTTTTAGAGATTTTCTAAAGCAGTTAAAATATGAAAATAATTAATTGATTACTTTTAAAACAAAGATTTGTCAGTAACATGAAATCGACCGGTTCGGTGGTTTTATTCATATGTTACTTGTTGCAAGTAGTTTTTTAATCTTTATAATTGATAGTATCTTAGTATTTCTTCTTTTTAATAAGCAGGTAATCCTGTAATTATTTCTTCACTTTTAACCGGAAAACCCTATCTCCATATATTTTGGTACTCTAATCACGAATCCGACTTCCGTTTTGCTTCATCACGTCAGAATTTTTTCCTTACCTCAAAAAGCATGTCAGATTTTTGGTAGAATAATAATTTTTTTTAAATTGACAGATTTTTATGAAACTTTGTATGTATGAGTTTTTCGAGTAGCTGATTATTAATCTGAATACAATTTTTTAAAACTCAATAGATGTGTGCAACGGTTTTCTTTTTAAGTTCACTTGGCTTGGTATCCCTTTTCATTCAGTAACCATCAAAAGTTGGCTATAATATTTACGTTTCATCTGCCTCGATAACGGCGATAATTGCGATTTAAAAAAAAATTGTTTCTCAAAGGTTTAAAAATATAGAAATCCAGCTTCATATTCACACTCAGCAATTCCAAAAATCCTTGGTGAGATTTGTAAAATCAGGGACCCCAAAAATACCTATAGTTACCAACTTTCATAAAAGTATAAATTTTTATAAAAACCTGCCTCCATCTTGGATTAAGTAATGAATTTTGAAAATCATACTTTAGATTCATAATCAGTAACCAAAAGAACTCTCGAGTAACAAACTTTATGCAAATACATCAATGTAAGAATACGATTGACTTTTTGTACATAATAAGTTTAAAGGACATAAATTAATTTTTTTGATGAAAGTTTTATTGTTTAAGATTAATGAATTCATCACGTTTAGTATACCTTTCTTGAAACACGAGAGAAACTTATTTACACGTTACTCTCATACAGTAGACTTTGTTCGTAATACTAGCAAGTGAATAACATTAGACGGATGTAATGCATGCTGTATTTTTAAATGATACATATAACGAGTTACAAAAAAGTTACAGCATCCTTTTTTCTTATCTGCGTCTCCTTCACTTCTTTAAATTGAGGTCAGTGATTCAACGAATAGCGCCTTTTGTATAGGAATCACAACTGTTACTATAAAAAGTTTTCTGAGCACTTTTTTTATTTTCTTCGTTAAAATGTGTTTCTGAATTACATGCAGTTCAAAAATGTGTGACGTCTTGATACTCACATTTTTTGTTTACTGCTTTGTGTATCATTTAATACTTTACTTTGGTTAGTAATATATACACTTTGTTTATAAGTAAGATTTCATAAATTATTTTTATTAATTAACAACGAAGTATAATTTTTATTTATTGATTGTAATTAGCGACCTAAAAAAACCCCCCGAGTATCAAGTTTCAAGCAAGTTTGAGAAAATCAAAAAATTTTGAATTTTTGGAATCTAGATTTGTAATCAGCGGCCCCACACTTAGGTAACCTTTGCAAGGGAACGATAAAATGGACCTTTTTCTTTTTTCTAAATAAACCATGAATTTAAATACTTAAACTAAAGATAAATTAATAAAAATTGCATAATTCGATTTGTCTACCGAAGTATATTAATAAAAAAGAATAGAAAATTAAGATTTTTCACGCTTTTTTCATGCAGACGTACTTACAAATATTATTGCACGGTTGCCACAGGTCAGGGAAGTCAGTGAAAAGTCAGGGATTTTTAGTAAAAGTACTGGAAAAAATTGATTTTTAAAAATTCACGAGAAAACTCTGAATTTTGATGATTTTTTTGTTTGACTCGTAAACTATGAAATTATCACGAATTTTAATACAAAACCTTCAATTTCTTCTATTTCTGACAATAATTTTTTTTAAATAACTTATTTTTTCAAAAACTATCATAAATATATTAGATTTATAGAAAAATTTTAGTTAAAAATACTAAAGAAAACATTGAATTTTGGAAAAGTTACAAATGATTCCAGAAATTCAATTATTTTCAAAAGTTATAAAAATTCTTCGCAAAAATTCAACTATGTTCAAGAATTTAAAAAAATTCTCGTCAAAATTTCAATTATCTTTATAAAAATAATAAAATTCTTCTTCGAAATTTAATTATTTTTAAAAATTTTAATAATATTCTTGGTAAAATTTCACAAGAATTCAATTATTTACAAAATTTTTAATAATCTTCTTCGAAATAATTCAATTATTTTCATCAGTAATAAAATTTCCACAGGAATTCAATTATTTAAAATACAAAATTTGATAAAATTTTTCGAAAAATTCTATCAATTATTTAAAAAGATTTTTATAAAATTCGTCCCAAGAATTGAATTATTTTTATAAATAATAAAATTCTTCACCGAAATTCAATTATTTTTATAAACTTGAATAAAATTCGTTGCAAGAATTCAATTATTTTTAAAAGTAATAAAATTCTTCGCAAAAATTCAATTATGTTCAAAAAATAAAAAAAAAATTCTTGTCAAAATTTTTAATTATCTTTATAAATAATAAAATTCTTCTCCGAAATTCAATTATTTAAGAAAACATTTTAATAAAATTCTTCGGAAAATTTTAATTATTTTCACAAATAATACAACTTTTCGCACAACTTCAATTATTTTTAATACAATTTTAAACAAATTTCTTGAAAAATGTAATTAAAATTTTTAAAAATTTGGTTAAAATTCAATTTTAAGAAACATTTAATTAATAAATATTATTTTTGTATTTAAATAATTGAATTCTAATAGAATTTTGTAATAAAACTTAATTTAAAAATGAATTTTAGTATAAATTTTACATAATTGAATATTAAGAGCATTTTAGGATACATTTTTAGAAATAATTGAATTTAGAAAAGGTTTAATTTTAAAAATTGGCAAAATTTTAACTATTTTCATACATTTTCTACAATTCAATGATTTTCAATATCTACTATTTTAATTAAATTTTTTAAAAGAATTCAATTATTTAAAATAAATTTAATTATTTTCATAAATAATACAAATTTCACAGAAATTCAATTATTTTCAAAAGTTATAAAAATTCTTCACAGAAATTCAACTATGTCCAAAAATTAAAAAAAATTCCCGTCAAAATTTCAATTATCTTTATAAATAATAAAATTCTTTTTCGAAATTTAATTATTTTGTAAAATTTTAATAATATTCTTGGCGAAAATTCACAGGAGTACAATTAGTTAAAACACAAAATTTGATAACATTTTTCGAAAAATATCAATTATTTAAAAATTTTTTTATAAAATTCGTCGCATGAATTCAATTATTTTTATAAATAATAAAATTCTTCTCCGAAATTCAATTATTTTTATAAACTTGAATAAAATTCTTGGGAAAATTTTAATTATTTTCATTAATAATAAAACTCATCACAGGTTTATTATTTTTGATACAATTTTATCGAATTTCTCGAAAAATGTAATTATTCTTAAAAATTTGATTAAAATTCGTCAAAAGAATTCAATTATTTAAAAATTTGTTGATAAAATTCTTTATAAGAATTCAATTTTAAGAAAATTTCAATTATTTAATGAATTATTTATTACTTCCTCATAGAGGAAGTATTTTTGTATTTAAATAATTCAATTCTCGTGGAATTTTTTAATAAAAATTGATTTAAAAATGAATTACTGAATAATCGATTTATTATTTATGAAAATAATTGAATTCTTGCAAGGAATTTTATTACATTTTTTTTAAATAATTAAATTTTTTTGAGAAATTTTACTATACTTGTAAAAAGAATTGAATTCTTGCGATGAATTTTATTAGGATTTTTGTAAATAATTAACATTTTTTTTGAAAAATTTTATGATAATTTAAATTACTTCAAAACATGAAGAAGGCGATCGACTCGGAGTGATCGCCTTCTTCATGTTTTGTAATAATATTCTTATAAGTTGTTGAATTCCAAAAAGGTTTGAATTTACTTTTTTTTGAAGAATTTTCATTCCTAATTAAATTAAATATTTGTGGCAACCCTGTATTGTAATAATAATTAAAATCGTTATTATTTAAAACATGGTTTTAGAAAAAATAATGTCCGAAACATTTTTTTCGAAAAAATTAATTTTTAAGCATATAAATTTTGTAATCATTCTGTTTATGATAAAGTTGAAACGAAACTGTAATTTAATTAGAACATTTATTCTTAACAGGAAAGAGTTCAAGCCAAGGATCCACCATCGCATTATTTGACAAAGCTACGAACGTATTTAGATCCTAAAGCATCTAGAAGCCATCGAGTAAGTCTCTTTAATTTTATTAAATTTATAGATTTTTGTTTTGAAATATACAGATACTTAAGAGAATAAAAAAAAATTTTTAAAAGACGTTTTATATCTTTTAGAAAATTGTACAATTTTTTGTTTACTTTTGTAATGTATTGAAATTATTTTAAAATTAATTTTAAAAAGAAATTAAGTAGTTTGGGTAGAAATAGTATAAGCTTATTTTTACGTTGTCTATTCAAGTATTCAACGATAACATTTAAAATGTAAAAAACAATCAAAATTGCAACTTTTTAGTGAAATTAAATATTTTAAATATATTTTTGTTTCTGGACTTTTTTTTATAAAGTCCAAGTACCTACTAATTAAATTTCACCAATTTTCATCACTTTTTTCATCAATTAAGAAAACAATTGAAGCTGAAAAAATTAATTCCTTCTTCCAAAGATTTTTTTTTTTACGTTTTTCTTAATGAATCTTTTCTTTGGGATAAAAATGATTGATCTGAATTAGTGTTGCATTCGAGAATCTTTCCTTTCATAATTAAAAAAAGACTATTCATTTGTTTACCATAAAATGCAAAACAAGAATTAATTTTTCTAATAAATAGTTTTTATTAGTTCGCGAAAGTTTTTTATTTTTGGATTTATGCTATTTCTGCACCAACTGATTAAAATATTTTCGTTTTTCACAAGTATTCCTGTTCGTGAGGAATGGTTACTAATCATTATACAGTCGTATCGTTTCCTTACATTCTTTCAGAAGAGAAAAATTGTTGGCGAATCGACATCAACGCAGGTTCTTCGAGATTTAGAAATATCTCTGCGCACAAATCACATAGAGTAAGTCAGTTAATTGAATATTTTTTTTCACCTATTTTCTGTCTCATTTATAAATTTTTCTTTATTTATAGATGGGTACGAGAATTTTTAGACGAAGAAAATCAAGGACTTGATGCGTTGATAGATTACCTTAGTTTTAGGTTGCTTATGATGCGACATGAACAACGACTTTTAGAAGATAAAAACGAATCTACAGAAAGGTTACAAACATGTAAGTAATTTAATATAATTATATATAATGAAATATAATAATTAAACCGTAAAAGTTAGGTTTTTTGAAAAAAGATCCGTAAAGTCCGTAATTTGATAGAAAAAGGACGAAAAGTTCGTAAATCGTACGATATAATTTGGAGAATTTTAGAGAAATTACAAATTATTGCAAAAAATTCAATTACTTTCGAAAATAATGAATTTCTTGTCTGAAATTCAATTATTTTCAAAAACTTTAAACAAATTATTGACGAAAATAAAATTATCTTTGAAAAAATAAAATTCATCGTAGAAATTGAATTAATTCCAAAAATGCTAATAAGATTCTTTAAATTAATTCAATATTATTTTCATAAATAATAAAATTCTTTGCAGAAATTTAATTATTAATATTTTCAAAAACTTTAAACAAATAATTGACGAAAATGAAATTATCTTTGAGCAATTCCACGGGAAATGATGTGAAGAATTTTGGATGATTATAGCAATATTAATAATATTTAGTGAATTTGTAATAAGAAGCACTTTAAAGAAAAAAATTAAAAAAAATTTTTTTTTTCTGCCCAAAAAAAATCAAGAACCTTTTAAAAGAATGTTTGAGTGTTTCTGATACATGAAAAAAGTATAACAGTTTATTAAATTGTTTAAACAATTAATTGTTATTTCTTTCGTAAACTGTACTTAGGGCTAGAAATTTCTAGTTTTTTCTCAATTGTACGTTGTCATTTTTTTGTAACTAAAACATTCAAGAATAAAATAAAAACTAAAAATTAATTATTTAAACATTCTTTAAACAATTTGTTTTGTAAAGTTTTTAATTTACTGAACTTAAAACTAGAAACTTATTATTTAACCATTGTTTAAACGATTTATAGTTTTTAATTTCTTAATGGATTGCACTTTGAAAAATATAGAATCTCTATCCCTAACAATAAGTGCAATTTATGAAAAAATAACAATGCATTGTTTAAACATTTTTATATTATATATTTTTTTCATATTTTGACCATACATTCCTACATACTTAAAAGTAACTTTCTGAAATTTTCAATTCAAAATTTTGAGTTTTGTGGGAGTTATGGAGGGGGAAAGAAAAATCAAAAAACGCATTTTTCTCGAAAATTACTGAATCGATTTTAATGAAATTTAAATATGTTAAAAAGGCAAGTAAAGAGATTAAAAAAAAATTTCGAATTTGTTTTTCAACAAAATTCCAAAAGTTTTTAATAAAAAAATATTTTTTATTCTATTTAAGAGCGACACCTCTAGTTATGCTCTCATTTTACTCTCTTAATTATCCTACTTTATAAAAAAAATTATTCCCATCATGATTTCAGAGTGCGTCACAGTGAAAAACTCAAAAAACCCTACCCGGTACATTTTTATGTTGTATATGACTGGTTAATTTTCAAAAAATTGCAAAACTTTTTTTTTGAAAAAAAAATATATATATGAGAACATAACCTCTAGTTATGTTCTCATTTCTCTCTCTTAACTATCCTACTTTATAACAAATTATTCCCCTCAAGATTTGAGGGTGCATCCCAGTGAAAAAGTCAAAAAACTTTACCCTGTCCAGCCACGCTGGACATTTTATTTTTTTTCTTGAAAAGTTATTCTTGTCCCATAATTAAATTTATAGGAAGTATTCTTGACTTTATAGACAATAACTACAAAAAAAAAAAATTTCAAATCAAATAGGTAGTTTTTTCAAAATTTTGATTCAAAAAATTTTTTTAAATTTTTTTCTTTAAAGTGTTTCTTATTATGAGTATTTTCCAAAAAAATTATCTTAATCGGATAACAAAGAAAAAAGTTATATGCTTTTTTTGAAAAACCAACCAAAATTTTGAGTAAGCGATAATTCAAAAAATTTTGAAAAACCTTTTATACATTTTTATTCTATGTATATGAAGGAACAAATTCAATAACTATTATTAATATTGCTAAAATCATCAAAAATTCTTCAGGTCACTTCCCGTGGAATTGCTCCACTGGTTCGAGACCTGATCTCACGAAAAAATTGTTCATTACATGAACATTTTGCTTCCCCTTTAAGATCAAAAAAATTTCTAAAGTTATTGTGCTTATTCTTGAAATATAATTTTTCTTTAATTCAATTTTCTTACTCCAATTTTAAAAGAGTTGCCTTTACAATTTTTCTTCTCAATAATTCAATTATTTTCAAAAATTTTAATGAAATTCTTTTTAACAAATTCAATTTTTTTCAAAAATTCTCCTCCAGTCAATGATTTTGAATATCTACTATTTTAATAAAATTTTAAAAAAGAAATGAATTATTTTAAACATTTTTTATAAATTTTTTAGCAATAAATCTATTATTTTCAAAAATATTCAATTTATGTTTACAGAGATTCAATTATTTTTATAAATATGTAATACGATTTTTTACAGGGATTCAATTATTATTTTCATAGATAATAAAACTCATTGCAGAATTTCAATTATTTTTTATACAATTTTAATCGAATTCTTCGAAAAACGTAATTATATTTAAAATTTTATTAAAATTCGTCAATAGAATTCAATTATTTAAAAATTTGTTAATAAAATTCTTTACGAGAATTGAATTTTGAGAAACATTCAATTATTCAATAAATTATTTATTTTTCTATTAAAAATAATTAGGTATTTAAAAAGAAATATTATTAAAAAATTCGTCTCAAGAATTCAATTATTCTCAAAAGTAATAAAATTCTTAGCAGAAATTCAATTATGGTCACAAGTTTAAAAAAAGTTATAGTCAAAATTTCAATTATTTTTATAAATATTAAAATTTTTCTCTAAAATTTAATTATTTTCAAAAATTTTAATAAAATTCTTGGCAATATTTCAATTATTTAAAAAAATTTTAATAAAATTCTTGACAAGATTTCAATTATTTTCAAAAACTTTTCTCAATTCAATGAAATTTTTTTGCAGAGATTCAATTATTTTTAATACCTTTTTTATCTAATTTCTCGAAAAATGAAATTATTCTTAAAAATTTTATTGAAATTCGCGAAAAGAATTTTAATTACCTATTTAAAAATTTGTTGATAAAATTTTTTAAATGAGAGTTGAATTTTAAAAAACATTGAATTCTTCAATAAATTATTTTTTTTCTTTTTAAATAATTAAATTATCGTAGAATTTTCTAATAATAATTGATTGAAATATGAATTTCAGTTAAAACTTTAGATAATAATTGAGTTTTGAAAAGCAGGTCTCAAATTATAATCTTTGAATGTTTGAATTTTTCACACTTTTAACTTAAAATTGTTTAGATTTAATTTTTTTGTAAAAGTTGAATTGAACTTTTTTGAAGTTATTTGAAGTTTTTATTTTCTAATATATATTTGATTGAAGAATTTCCGAATACCTGAATAATCGATGAAATTTCGTCAAATTGAATTGTCAACAAAAGGATTTGAAAATGTTGAAAGAAATGTTTCAGAAATTATTAATAATAATTAATTTACACTTTATAAAGAAGAATTTTAGTTAAAAATTGTGGAAAACATTAATTGAATTAAAATAATGAAAGTAATTTTGAATAAGTTACAGTAACAATATTCTTATAATAATAATAGGTATAAAATGATGATTTTATCAGTCCAACTATTATAAAACATGAAGATATCGATTGCATTGGAGTGATCGATATTTTCGTGTTTTATAACAATTTTTTATAAGATGTTTAATTTCAAAAAGGTTTGAATTAAAAATTTTGTAAAATATAAATGTAGTTTTAAAAACCTGGAAAACCTGGAAACATTAAGATTCCTTAATCCGAGGGGGTATTTACTGGTTGAAAACGTGTACACTTCAATACACTTATTACGCTAAAATTACACTTATTACCAAGTATTACAGGGCAATACAGAGATATGTCTAGGTATTACACCCACGTAATAACGCACTATTACGCGATATTACACGATATTACACGACTATTACAAGAAGAGTGTACACTCCAATACGGGAGTATATACCCCCTCGCCTTAATCGAAATTTTTTAATAACTTCCACGTCTTTCTTAAATATATAGAAAAAAAGAGAGGTTTCTATTCTCTATTTTTGATTAAAAATATGGTAATTTTGATTTTGATATTCTTTTAGCTGTAACAGCTGATTCTTCACCATTAAATAATGGATGTCTCAGACCACCTTTACATGACTTGAAGGATAGTCCAGGAGTAAAACGACGATCAAGACACGTAGCACGATTAAATATGGGGGAAGCAAAGGACGATATCCATGTTTGCATACTCTGCATGCGTGCCATCATGAATAATAAAGTAATCTTAAATTTTGACATTTTCTGAATATTTATTAATACTTTAATGTATTTTTTCTGTTTGCTAAATATGTTTAATGAGACTAAAGAAATTGCTTTAACATACATACATCTCGATCGAATAAGAAACTTTTCATGATTTTGTTTTTAGTACGGATTCAATATGGTGATACAACATCGAGAGGCAATTAACTGCATAGCTCTAAGTCTTATGCATAAAAGTTTAAGGTATAAATTGAAAATTGAATTTTTAAACTTTTAAAGAAATCCCTTTACCCAAATTAAATAACATAAAATTACACTATGAAAACAAAAGATTTAAAGAAATAATATAAGTAAAAATAATAATATATAAAATAATATATTTAACAGGGTCGCCACAGGTCAGGCAAATCAGGGAAAAGTCAGGGATTTTTTATATTAACAGTACTGGAAAAAATTATATGTTTAGAATTTATAAGAAAATGCTAAATTTTTGTGTCTTTTTGTTTGCCTCATAAACTATAAAATTACGACGAATTCTAAAAAAACCTACATTTTTTTCTACTTCTGCCAATAATTTTTTTTAAATAACTTAATTCTATTGAAGAACTGCCATAAAGTTATTACTTATAAATCATTTAATGAAGTATTTTTTTAAAAAAATTTAATTTCAATTCTATTGAAATTAGTTTCAATTTTAAAAATTTTAACGCAATTCTTTGAAAGAATTCAACTATCTTTTAATAAATATTAAAATTCTTTCTAAAAATTCAATTATTTTAAAACAATTTTTAAAAAATTCTCGTCAACATTTCAATTATATTTAGAAAGTTTTATAAAATTCATTGTAAAATTCAATTATTTTCAAAATTAACATAATTCTTCGCATAAATTCAAATAATTTTCAAAAAATTTTAAAAAATTTGTCGTCAACATTTGAATAATCTTTATAAATGAATAGCAACATTCTTCGACAAAATTTAATTATTTTCATAAATAATAGTATTCATCACAAGAATTCAATTATTTTCAAAAGTAATAAAATTCAATTATTTTTAAAAAATTTTCTTAACTCAATGATTTTTAATATTCTACTATTTTAATAAAATATCCTGAAAGAATTCAATTATTAAACAAAACTTTTGATAATATTCTACACGAACATTCAATTACTTTATTGAAGAAAATAAAAATTTCACAGGATTCTTCGCAGAAATTACAAAATTTTTAAATTTAAATTTTTAACTCAAATTCTTTTCAAACATTTCATAAAATTCTTCGCAGAAATTCAATTATTTTCAAAAATTTTATATTTTTCTTCGCAGTTATTCAATTATTATTGAAAAATGTAATAGAATTCTTGGCAAAAGTTCAATTATCATTATAAATAGCAAAAATATTCCCAGAAATTCAATTATTTTCATAAATAACAATATTCATAATAAGAATTCAATTATTTTCAAAATTAAAAAAATTCTTTACTTCAATCTAAATAATTTTCAAAAAATCTAAAAAAAAAATTTTTGTCAATATTTCTATTATTTTTATAAGTGAATAGCAAAATTCTTTGACAAAATGCAATTATTTTTATAAATAATAGTATTCATCACAAGAATTCAATTATTTTCAAAAGTATTAAAATTCAATTATTTTCAAAAATTTTAATAAAATTAACGATATAATTTCAATTATTTTCAAAAAATTTCCTCAACTCAATGATTTTGCTTCCTCATAAAGGAAGCCTTATAGTGATGTCGATTTCCGAATTTTTTAGAATCAATTATTTTTACAAATTTTCAAGTGTAGTATATATAATTCGTCGAGAGGAACAAATGTCCGGATGTATGTGTGTATGTGTGTGTGTGTGTGTGTGTGTGTGTGTGTGTGTGTGTGTGTGTATGTATGTATGTATGTGTGTGTGTATGTCACCGATTCTTGTGGACAAATTTTCTCTTACACGTCTTGACAGATTTTGATAAAATTTTGTAGGTGTATTACGGTCACGAATACCAAAAATCAGACAGAAGGATTTTCGAAAATATCTAAAAAAAAAATTTTTCACCAATTTTTTAATTTTTGAAAAAATTAATTTTTGGATTTTTTGAAATAACTTTTTTCTATATTAAAATTTTTATTAATTCTTGGCAAAATTGCATTCCTGACATAAAAAAGAATTGATTCATGTATATAAAGTATATATTTTATTCAAATTTATAGAATTAATAAATATTTTAATTTTTCACAAAAAATTGAAATTTTGTATTTTTTGAAATTTTATCTTGACACTTTAAAATAATTATTCTAAAATAAAAAATTAAACGATTGGTATATATTATATTGAGGAAGCTTAATGATCATGAAATGAACAACTTGTTTAATATTCTACTATATTTTAATAAAATATCCCAAAAGAATTGAGGGGCTGGATGCTATAAGGGGGCACCATGTTAAGTAAATGTCGCGTATCCCTTTATAGCATCCAGCCCCTCAATTAAATTATTGAACAAAAATTTTGATAATATTCTACACGAATATTCAATTATTAAAAAAAAAAAAAATCACAGAATTCTTCGCAGAAATTACAAAATTTTAAAATTTTAATTTTTAACTTAATTTCAATTATTTTCAAACACTTCATAAAATTCTTCGCAGAAATTCAATTATTTTCAAAAATTTTATAATTTTCTTCGCAGATATTCAATTATTATTGAATAATGTAATACAATTCTTGGCAAAAGTTCAAATAAAAAAATATTCCCAGAAATTTAATTATTTTCAAAAATAACAAAATTTTTAGCAAGAATTCAATTATTTTCAAAAATTTCATAAAATTCTTCGCAGTAATTAAATTATTATTTATTTTCATAAATTTTTATATTATTTTTAGAAATTTAATTATTTTCAAAAATAATATAATCATTCGGAGAAAATCAATTATTTTCGTAAATAACAATATTCATCACAAGACTTCAATTATTTTCAAAAGTAATAAAATTTATAATTATTTTCAAAAACTTTAATGAAATTCATTGCAAAATTTCAATTATTTTCAAAAATTTTTCTTAATTCTATAATTTGTATATATCATTACTTTAATAAAATTTCCCAAAAAAATTCAATTATTTAAAAACAATTTTGACAAAGTTCTACCCGAATATTCAATTATTTTCTAAAATAATGAAAAATTCACAGAAATTGAATTTTTAAAAATATAATTTACATAAATTTAAAAAAAATCAATTGTTTGGAACTTTTTTTTATAAAATTCTTTGCAATACCTAATTCAATTATTTTCATCAATAATAAAACTCATTGCAGAATTTCAATTATTTTTAATACAATTTTAATCGAATTACTCGAAAAATGTAATTATTCTTAAAAATGTTTTAAAAATTCGTCGAAAGAATTTAATTATTTAAGAATTTGTTGATAAAATTCTTTAGGAAAATTCAATTTTAAGAAACATTCTATAAATAAATTATTTCTAATTGTATTTAAATAATTGAATTCTCGTAGAATTTTCTAATAAAAATTGATTTAAAAATTAGTTTCAGTTAAAGTTTTAGATAATAATTGAATTTTGGAGAAGTTACTAATAATTGCAATTTTTTAAAATAATTGAACTTTGTAAAAGTTTTAAATTAAAATCTGAATTTTTCATACTTTTAATTAAAAATTCTATGGAACTAATTTTTTTCAAAAAGCTTGATCGAAATTTTTTAAAATTTTCGAATAATCAAGATTTTGTAAAATTAAATTATAAACAAATGAATTTGTAAATTCTCAAAAGAACATTATCAAAAATTATTAAAAATTATTGATTTAAAGAAGAAGTTTATTTAAAAATTCTAGAAAAAAAATAGAAAAAAATAATTGAATTGAAATGATGAAAATAATTTTGAAGAAGTTACAATTATTTTTGATTTTTAATACAATTTTATTTGACAAAAATTAAGGTCCTGAAAACACTCTACGTTATACAATTTTAATGAAATTCCTCGAAAAATGTAATTATTCTTAAAAATTTTATTAAAATTCAGCAAAGAAATTCAATTATTTTAAAAACTTTTACAATTTATTTATTACAATTTAACTATTATTTCCAATATATTTTTACTTAAATTCTTTCAAAAACTTGATTTTATTGTATAAACAATGAAATTCTTTGTACCAATAAAATTTTTTTCAAAATAATTTTCATAAAATTCTTTGTAGAAATTTAATTAATTTAAAAAATTTGTCAAAATTCAATTATTTTCAATGTCTACTATTTCAAAAAAATTTCACAAAAGAATTCAATTATTTAAAAAGAAATCTTAATAAAATTTGTCTCAAGAATTCAATTATTTTCAAAAGTATTATAATTTTTCGTAAAAATCTAATTATGTTGAAAAATTTACAAAAATTTTCGTAAAAATTTCAATTATCTTTACAAAAAATAAAAATTCGTCTTCGAAATTCAATTATTTTCAAAAATTATAATAAAATTCTTGTCAGAATTTCATTTATTTTTAATACAATTTTCATCAAGTCTCTCGAAAAATGAAATTATTCTTAAAAAATTTATTAAAATTTATCAATAGAATTAACTTATTTAAAAATTTTGTTGATAAAATTCTTTATAAAAATTTAATTTTAAGAAACATTTAATTATTTAATAAAATATTTATTTTTGTAGTTAAATAATTGAATTCTTGTAGAATTTTCTAATAAATATTGATTATAAAAATGAATTTCAGTTAAAATTTTAGGTTATAATTGAATATTGAAAGCATTATAGCGTAGATTTTTAGAAATAATTGAATTTTGAAAAAGTTTCGAATTAAAATCTTTCGAAATTTGAACTTTTTATACTTTTAATTAAGAATTCTGTAGAATTTAAATTTTTTTCAAAATATTTAATGGAATTTTTTTTTAATTATTTAAAGTTTTTAATTTCTAATATATTTAAAATTTAATTGAGTAATGTCAGAATAATCGAAATTTCATAAAATTAAATTGTAAAGAAAAGAATTTGAAAATTTTCAAAGAAGTTTTAGAAAAATTATTTGAAAAAAATTGACATAAAGAAGAATTTTAGTTGAAAATTCTAGAATGAATAATTGTAATGATGATAAATTTTTGAAGAAGTAATAGTCACAAAGTAGCATGTTTCAATTATTATAAGTTATTGAATTTCAAATTTTTTAAAATTTTAATTTCTATATGAAAAAATAATGATTAAATATTTATTTAAAAATGAAGTTATTGATATTATAATTTTTGTATTAAAAACCTGGAAAAATTCTGTTTTTTAACCTGGAAAACCTGGAAAAGTCAGGGAATTTGAAAAGAGCAAAACGTGGCAACCCTGATTAAATAAATGTAATAGAACATTTTTTTGAGTATCTAATAATTTTTAGAGTGAATCAGAATATTCTTTAGGGTCAGGGAAAAAGTCAAAATCCGTTAGGAAAAAGTCTGGAAAGCAGGGAAAAGTCAGGGAAAAGCAAAATTAAATTTTTGTGGCAACCCTGCTTAATGATAACCATGCAGTTGTATTATAAAGCTTATTTATTAATAATAGAAAACTTGTTTGAATCTATAATTGTTTCCAAAGTATTTTTTATTTTTTTCAAAGGAGTTTTTCCTCTTTTGCACTAATACACTAACTATTCAGAGAATGATTAAAATCCCCATTCTGAACTAAAATTTCTAAGATTTCCATCATGGAATTTAGAAATTAGTTTACTTTTTTTATGTTTTAGAACAAAAGCTCTTGTATTGGAACTATTAGCAGCGATCTGTTTAGTGAAAGGAGGACATGAAATTATTCTATTTGCTTTTGACAATTTTAAAGAAGTATGTTTGGAGAGGAGAAGGTTCACAACATTAATGGCGTATTTTACCCAATATGACAGTTTTCATATTGAATTTATGGTTGCATGTATGCAATTTGTCAACATTGTTGTTCATTCTGTAGACGATATGAATTTCAGAGTGCACTTACAGTATGAGTTCACAAAGCTTGGTCTTGATGAATACCTTGAAAAATTAAGGCATACAGAAAGCGAAGATTTGCAGGTGATTATTATTTTTATTTATAAACTACAAAAAAAATGTTTAAAAATTTACCGCTTGTTTTATTTATCATTACAACATTATTAAACGTATATGTACGTTACTTTTGAAATGTACAGATTTTAGTTCTAATTAAGATCTTAGAATATTCTTACAACTCCAAAACTACAGTTTGTGAATGCTGATATATCTACACTGCAAAAAGAAGTATCTTAATTTAAGATGTTTTGGTAGTCATTTTTAAGATGTTTTGGTAGACACTTTTTAGTTACTTGAAACATCTTAATTTAAGATGTTAAAAGTATCTTCGTACACATTTTCTGTGTATTTTTGGGGCAAAAAGTTTTCAGGTTAACTATGGGCTCTTATGGAAAACACTTTTTGTATCTTAGTTTTTAGTAACTTACACTTATGGTGCATCTTACGATTCTCAAGTAACTTATCGCTAAACATCTTATTGCAATAGAAACATCTTAATTTAAGATACTTTAAAGAACTTACAAAAGTATCTTACTTTTCTAAGATGGAAGAAATATTTTCATCGCTGCTAAAACGTATAAAGCATCTTAAATATCAGTAAGATGCTTTAGAAAACATCTTATTTTAAGATGTAAGATAGCATTTTTCCATCTTACATCTTATTTTAAGATATCAAAAAAGACACCTATTTTTGCAGTGTAAAAGTTGAAATCAAATTCCTTTGATTTAGATTGCTTCTTAAATTTAAACTTAAATATATTTGGATAAAGTAATAATTTAATTTAGTTTCTTGGTGTTACGTTGATGAATTAAAAACTTTTTGTTTTAATTAAGATTAATAATTTCATGTACAGGTTCAAATCTCGGCTTATCTTGATAATGTGTTTGATGTAGCTGCCCTAATGGAGGACAGTGAAACGAAGACTGCAGCTTTAGAAAAAGTAGCTGAATTGGAAGATGAACTTGGTCACGTGAGTTTCTTATTTTTCTTTATAAAAATTAAATAATATTTAATAATAAATGTATTTGGTTGCCTTTGCTCTTGAAGGTACTTTTAGCTCAAGGAATTAAAAAATCGGTTTTTCTTTTTTACTCAAAAATGTTCCTTAGCATCGTAAAATTACGGTCCAAAAAAATTTGTAAAGAAACATGTTTAAAATACAAGCCAAGTACATTGAAAAATATATAAAGGAAAGACTCAGTTAAATTGTTAATTTTTAATATTTACTTTGTCATATCCAGGCGCACGATAGGATGACCGAATTGGAAAGAGAATCTCTAGCGAAGTTAGCAGAATTGGAAACCGAATTAGGAGCTACAAAGATTGAATTTGCTGATGCATTGGAAGCTCGTAGATTAATTGAAGAAGAACTCATAGCTTTAAAGCGACAAAAGCAGGACTCTGCCCGGAGACAAAGCGTTTTAGAAAGTAAAATTATGGAACTAGAATCATTAACAGGAACCCTTACTAAAGGATCGTCTGGTGAGAGTGAGTAAAACAATTATTCAGATAAATAGGCTAAATACTCGGCATCATGCAGTAGTTGGACACTTTACAATTTTAATTCATTGCTGTTAAAATTTTTAACGGATTGACCTTAATATTAAGAAAGAAAGAAAATTTCTACTACTAAGTTAAGATATTAAATAATTTCTATTTTTATTATTACAGTCATATGTCTTCGAAATGGAAGTGCAACTAACTCCCCAACAACGGAAAATAGATCATCATTGACGATAATATCAGCGACTTCCCCAATGCAAGTTTCAGCTCCTGCTCCTCCTCCACCACCGCCTCCGCCACCTCCTTGTCCGCCTCCACCTCCAGCAACACTTTCCATGAAAGACAACAGAGGATCGCCACCAGTTCCAATTCCACCACCACCTGCAGGAATGATGCAAGCACCCGATGGAGCTATGACCATAAAACGAAAAGTAAGAAACTTTTATTTTTATTTCATACAATAAGTGTGAACACACAGGCATATTCAGGGAATTTTTATAAACCTTGAAAAAACCTGGAAGAGTCAGGGAATTTTAATTAGAATCCTGGAAAATTATTGTTTTCTAAAGTTATTGTGCTTATTCTTGAAATCTAATTTTTCTTGAAATCTAATTTTTCTTTAATTCAATTTTTCTTCGCAATAATTCAATTATTTTCATAAATAATAAAAAAATTTATAGATTTACAATTATTTTCATAAATAATAAAACTCATCGCAAAATTTCAATTATTTTTAATACAATTTTAATTAAATTTCTCGAAAAATGCATAATAATTATTCTTAAAAATTTTATTCAAATTCATCAAAGAAATTCAATTATTTTCAAAATTAAAAAAATTTTTCGCAGAAATTCAATTATGGTCAAAAGTTTAAAAAAAATTATCGCCAAAATTTCAATTATCTTTATAAATATTAAATTTTATCTCCAAAATTCAATTATTTTCAAAAATTTTAATGAAATTCTTTTTAACAAATTCAATTTTTTTTTCAAAAGTTCTCCTCCAGTCAATGATTTTCAATATCTACTATTTTAATAAAATTTTCCAAAAGAAATGAATTATTTTAAACATTTTTGATAAATTTTTTCGCAATAAATATATTATTTTCAAAAATATTCAATTTATGTTTACAGAGATTCAATTATTTTTATAAATATGTAATACGATTTTTTACAGGGATTCAATTATTATTTTCATAGATAATAAAACTCATTGCAGAATTTCAATTATTTTTTATACAATTTTAATCGAATTCTTCGAAAAACGTAATTATATTTAAAATTTTATTAAAATTCGTCAATAGAATTCAATTATTTAAAAATTTGTTAATAAAATTCTTTACGAAAATTGAATTTTGAGAAACATTCAATTATTCAATAAATTATTTATTTTTCTATTCAAAATAATTAGGTATTTAAAAAGAAATATTATTAAAAAATTCGTCTCAAGAATTCAATTATTTTCAAAAGTAATAAAATTCTTAGCAGAAATTCAATTATGGTCACAAGTTTAAAAAAAGTTATAGTCAAAATTTCAATTATTTTTATAAATATTAAAATTTTTCTCTAAAATTCAATTATTTTCAAAAATTTTAATAAAATTTTTTGCAATATTTCAATTATTTAAAAAAATTTTAATAAAATTCTTGACAAAATTTCAATTATTTTCAAAAACTTTTCTCAATTCAATGGAATTTTTTTACAGAGATTCAATTATTTTTGGTACATTTTTAATCCAATTTCTCAAAAAATGAAATTATTCTTAAAAATTTTATTCAAATTCGTCAAAAGAATTTTAATTACCTATTTAAAAATTTGTTGATAACATTCTTTAAATGAGAGTTGAATTTTAAAAAACATTGAATTCTTCAATAAATTATTTTTTTTTCTTTTTAAATAATTAAATTGTCGTAGAATTTTCTAATAATAATTGATTGAAATATGAATTTCAGTTAAAACTTTAGATAATAATTGAGTTTTGAAAAGCAGGTCTCAAATTATAATCTTTGAATGTTTGAATTTTTCATACTTTTAACTTAAAATTGTGTAGATTTAATTTTTTTGTAAAAGTTGAATTGAATTTTTTTGAAGTTATTTAAAGTTCTTATTTTCTAATATATATTTGATTGAAGAATTTCCGAATACCTGAATAATCGATGAAATTTCGTAAAATTGAATTGTAAACAAAAGGATTTGAAAGAAATTTTTCAGAAATTATTAATAATAATTAATTTACACTTTATAAAGAAGAATTTTAGTTAAAAATTGTGGAAAACAATAATTGAACAAGTCAGGGAAATCAGGAAAAAGTCAGGGATTTTTATTAAAGTACTGGAAAAAATTATATTAGCAGGATTTATAATGAGTTTCATTTTATTTTTTAATATATATTTAATTATTTATTAAAAATCATGCATTTATAAAAGAATTTTAGTTAAAAGCACTTAAAAAAACATTGTATTTTAGAGAAGTTATAAATCTTTGCAAAAATTCAATTTGGTTCAAAAATTTTTAAAAAATTCTAGCTAAAATTTCAATTATCGTTAGAAATAATAAAATTCTTCTACAAAATTCAATTATTTTTATATAAATAATAAACATTTCACAGAAATATTATTACATTTTTTTTAATAATTGAAATCCTGTGAAGAATTTTATTATTCATGAAAATAATTTAATTCTTTTGAGAAATTTTATGAAATTAGTAGATTTTAAAAATATTTTGATTCCAGCGAAGAATTTCATTATTTGTGAAATGTAATTGAATTCTTGCAAAAAATGTTTGAAAATAATTACATTTTTCGAGAAATTCATTTAAAATTGTACTAAAAATAATTTAAGGAAATTAATTCCTAGGAAAAATTTTATTATTTACGATAATAATAATTGAATTCTTACAACGAATTTTATAAAATTTTTTTAAATAATTGAATTTATGTGAAAAATTGTATTACTTATAAAAATAATTAAATTCTTGCGAAGGATTTTATTAAAATTTTTGTAAAGAATTTAATTTATTTTTTTTGAAAAGATTTATAGAAACTTAAATTATTATAAAACATGAAGATAACGAACACTCCGAGTCGAAGACTCGGAGTGCTCGATATCTTCATGTTTTATAATAATATTCTTAAAAGTTATTAAATTTAAAAAGGTTTAAATCTGAGAATCAGAATATTCTTTTGGGTCAGGAAAAAATTCAAAATTTTGTCTGGAAATCAGGGAAAAGTCAGGGAAAAAGAAAATTCATTTTTTGTAGCAACCCTGAGTACGTGTAACATACCTATTTACGTTTAAATAAAATTGAATTTTATTAACTTATTTCAGGTGCAAACGAAGTATAAACTTCCGACATTAAATTGGGTTGCCCTTAAACCAAATCAAGTTCGAGGCACAATTTTCAATGAATTAGATGACGAACGACTTCATAACTTCATTGACTTCTCTGACTTTGAAGAACGTTTTAAACTTGGAATGGTCGGACACATTGCCAATGGAAATAATGAATTTGATGGACTTCAAAGTTTCCCAAGTAAAAGATTTAAAAAGCCCGAGAATATTACTCTTTTGGAACACACGAGATTGCGGAATATTGGTAAGACTAAAATTTTTATTTTTAAAACTTAATGACTATTTAAACTAGACAGAAATTTTTAACCTCCAACTCCCCGTGCAATTTTAAATAAAATTTCAAAATATTTGGTAGTTAAAGCAATCACTGATAGTACTTTCAGGCCTCGGATATTATGATTATTTCGACTTTTATCGACTTATATTAAAAAATTGCGACTTTTTCGACTTTTCTTCCAAATTTTAAGACAAAATAACATATTTTTAGTATAAAATGCTGCAACTTTTTTCGATTTTTACGCGCAGTATAAAAAATAGCTGTAGATAAATATTTCGAAAATTAATTTTGAAAATTTTTTCTAATTAAATTTTTGAAATATACAATTAAAAAGATTTTGAATAATTGAAATTTAGTAAAATTAATTGAAAATAAATCCTTTTTTTCAAGTGTTTTATTATAATTTTTGAAAATTAACATATTATAGAATTTTTATTGAAAATTTTGGATAATTGAATTTTTAAAAATTTTAATGAATAATCTTTAAGTGTAAATTCGATAAAAAATCAAAATATTAAAATAGTTTTGAAAAAAGTAATTCACTGACAAAGTAATTTAAAATTTTTAAAAATTTACTACTTTAGAATTTTTGAGAAATTATTTATAATTAAAATTCATCAAAAATTTGGTTATTTTTAAAATATTTTTAAAAAACTCAATTATTTATTTCATTAATAATTTTTTTTTTGCAAAATTTAATTATTTTAGGGGATTTTATTAAAATTCGTTGGAAAACTCACTTATTTTACTAAATTTTAATAAAATTTTTATCTAAATTCAATTTTCAGGGATTTTATTAAAATTCGTTGCAAAATTCAATTATTTTCTTGAATTTTAATAAAATATTTGTCTAAATTCTATTTTTTAGGAATTTTTAAAAAATTTATTTCAAAATTCAGTTTATTTTCATTAATTTTAATAAAATTTTTATCTAAAATCTATTTTTTAGGACTTTTTAAAAAATTTATTGCAAAATTTAATTATTTTCATGAATTTAAATATAATTTTTGCCTAAATTCTATTTTTTAGGAATTTTTAAAAAATTTATTGCAAAATTCAATTATTTTCAAGAATTTTAATAAAATTTTTATCTGAATTCAATTTTCAAGATTTTTTAAAAATTTATTTGAAAAATTCAATTATTTTCAGGAATTTTAATAAAATTTTTATCTTAATTCAATTTTCAGGATTTTAAAAAAAATTATTGAAAAATTCAATTATTTTCACGAATTTTAATAAAACTCTTTGCAAAATTCAATTTTTTTTCGAATTTTATTAAAATTCTAATTCATGTATAATTTTAATAAAACTCTTTGCAAAATTCAATTATTTTCAGAAATTTTAATAAAATTTTTGTCTAAATTCAATTTTCGGGAATTTTATTAAAATTCGTTGCAAAATTTAATTGTTTTCATGAATTTTAATAAAACTCTTTGCAAAATTCAATTTTTTTCTCGAATTTTATTAAAATTCTAATTCATCTATAATTTTAATAAAACTCTTTGCAAAATTCAATTATTTTCAGAAATTTTATTAAAACTTTTGCCAAATTTAATTATTTTAAGGAATTTTAATTATTTTTCAAAGATTTTACTACATTTAAATTATTTTTTAAAAAGATTTTACCAAATTTCAATTTTTTAAAAAATATTTCCATTGTTATGTAATTGTAAAATTATTGCGTCTTTCAAAAATTATTTAGAAATATTTTTAAAAAGTTAATTTTACGAATTTATTTATTAAAATTTTTGAATATATTCTACCTTAATATCTTTAAAAAGAAAAATGAACGGTTTCAATAATTATAAAAAATTGAATTTTTCTATTTAAATAATTGAATTCTTGAAGAATTTTCGGAAAAATATTAAAAAGTTATATGGATAATTGATTTAGAAATGAAGTTTAGTTAAAAATTGTAGAAAATAATTGAATTTTTGTAAGGGTTATAGTTTTAATTTTTAGAAATAAATTATTAAATTTCAGAATTTGAAATTTTTTAAATTTTAATTCCTGGTGAAAAAAGAAATAAGGAGTATTTAAATATTTTATTTAGCAAAATTATACAAGTTTTGATTAATTGAATTTAGAAATCAGTGAAGAATCAGGGAAATACAAAATTTTTGTGACAACACTAAATTAAATAAACGACTTTTTCGACTTTTTTCCTATTTTTAATCGACTAAAGCGATCTTTTTTGTTCGTTAAAGTCGATCCGAGGCCTGTTAACTTTTTATGTGAATATTACTCTCATTTGAGAACTTTTACTGTCGAGATTATTATGAAAGGAAAAATTAATTTTAAGCATTATACCGTATTTTTTTTATTTAACTTTTATAAATTTTCAGCAATATCAAGAAGAAAGTTGGAAATGCCTGTTGACAAAGTTATTACTGCAGTTAATGGTCTCGATCTAAAAATACTTTCCCTAGAAAATGTGGAGTTACTTCAAAGAATGGTTCCAACTGATCAAGAAGTAAGTATCTATAATAAATTATAATTTTTTTTCTATCGTAAATTTTATTTAATGAAAAATGTTCTTTTTTCTTTAGATTAAAGTATATCGTGAATATATAATAAACAAAAAGAATGTGAATCTTCTGACGGAGGAAGATAAATTCTTGATGCAACTCGGCAAAGTTGAAAGAATATCATCTAAATTATCGATAATGAATTATATCGGGAATTTCTTTGACAATTTACATCTTATTACGCCACAAATTCATGCTGTGATATCTGCTTCAAGTTCAGTGAAAAGCTCCAAGAAATTAAGAGCTGTTTTAGAAATAATTCTTGCCTTTGGTAATTATTTGAATAGCAGTAAACGAGGTCCTGCTTATGGATTTAAATTACAAAGTTTGGATACTTTACTGGACACCAAGTCAACTGATAAAAGAATGTGCCTTCTGCACTACATTGTAGCAACAATACGATTGAAATTCCTTGAACTTATCAACTTTGAATCGGAATTGATGTATATTGACAAAGCAGCAACTGGTAATTATATTTTGATGATTTGTGTTTTTTTAACTGTTCAAAATAATCTTTTTGTTTATGAGAAATTTACACCACTTTCAATTTAAGAAATAAAGAATTTAAAATAACGATTTTGTTTATATATTTTTAGTTTCCCTCGAGAACATAACTACAGACGTTCATGAATTGGAGAAAGGAATGGATCTTGTTCGTAAGGAATTTGAGCTTCGTGGTAAAGAAAAGCACAATACAGTTTTACGCGATTTTTTGAATAATTCAGAGGAAAAATTACGAAGATTAAAAGCTGATTCTCGAACAGCAGGAGAAGCTTTTAGAGAATGCATTGAATTTTTTGGTGAGAGTCCAAGGCAAGCTGATGCTAATTCTTTCTTCTCGCTTCTTGTCAGATTCGCCAGAGCATTTAAGGTGATTACCTCAGTTTCTTAAAAGTTATTTTAAGGTTTTTTTAAGGTAATTAAACTTTTAATGCTAATTAAATCGATTTATTCTGCAGACTGCGGATCAAGAAAATGAACAACGTCGAAGACTAGAACTAGCTGCTGCCGAAGCACTGAACACTTCAGAAGAAGTTATTAAGAGAAATAAATTAAACCAAAAGAAGCAACAGGTAATATCATAAAATTATGACTTATAAATTATTTAATGAATAATTTTTACAATTTTCATAAATACTAGATTTATAGAAAAATTTTAGTAAAAAATACTAAAGAAAACATTGAATTTTGGAAAAGTTATAAATGATTCCAGAAATTCAATTATTTTAAAAAAATTCTTTGCAAAAATTCAACTACGTTCAAAAATTAAAAAAAAAATTCACGTGAAAATTTCAATTATCTTTATAAATAATAAAATTTTTTCGAAATTTAATTATTTTAAAAAATTTTAATAATATTCTTGGTAAAATTTCACAAGAATTCAATTATTTACAAAATTTTTAATAATCTTCTTCGAAATAATTCAATTATTTTCATCAGTAATAAAATTTCCACAGGAATTCAATTATTTAAAATACAAAATTTGATAAAATTTTTCGAAAAATTCTATCAATTATTTAAAAAGATTTTTATAAAATTCGTCCCAAGAATTGAATTATTTTTATAAATTAAAATAATAAAATTCTTTACCGAAATTCAATTATTTTTATAAACTTGAATAAAATTCGTTGCAAGAATTCAATTATTTATATATAAATAATAAAATTCTTCACACAAATTCAGTTATTTTTATAAACTTGAAAAAAATTGGTTGGAAGAATTGAATTATTTTTAAAAGTAATAAAATTTTTTTTGCAGAAATTCAATTAAGTATGTTCAAAAATTAAAAAAAAATTCTTGTCAAAATTTTAATTATCTCTATAAATAATAAAATTCTTCTCCGAAATTCAATTATTTAAGAAAAAATTTTAATAAAATTCTTCGGAAAATTTTAATTATTTTCATAAATAATAAAACTCATCGCTGGATTTTAATTATTTTTGATACTATTTTAAATTAATGAATCAAAAGATTCGATTATTTTCACAAATGAAGTTTTCCACAAGAATTCAATTATTTAAAATAAAATTTTCATAATATTTATTATATTTTGAAAAAATTAATTATTTAAAATTAATTATTTAATTATTATTTAATTATTATTTAATTATTATTATTTAATTATTTTATTATTTTATAAAATTCTTATGAAGAATTCAATTGTTTACAAAACTAACAAAATTTTTCACAGAAATTCAATTATATTTAAACATTTAAATAAAAATTTTGCAATGATTCAATTTTTTTCAAAAATAAAAAAGTTCTTCTCAGGAATTTAATTATTTTTGAAAATTTTAATAAAATTCTTTGCAAAATTCAATTTTTTTCATAAATAATAAAATTCATTACAGGATTTCAATTATTTTTAATAGATTTTTACAGAAATTGCTCAAAAATGTAATTATTCTTAAAAATTTAATTTCAGTTCCTCAAAAAATCAATTATTTGAAGAAAATGTTTTTTAAAATTCTTTGAAAGGATTCAATTATTTACAAAAATATTAGAATTTTTCACGAGAATTCAATTATTTTGAATATTTTAATAAAAAAAATTTCTTGTGAGAAATTTTGATATTTCTCAAAATAATTGAATTTTAGAAAATATTTTTAATAGAAAACTCCTAAAAATAATTGAATTTCTGTGAAAAATTTTGTTGTTTATCAAAATAATTGAATTTTTTTGCAGAATTGACTTAAAATTTTTTGAAATTATTGCATCGAATTTTATTATTTTATTGAATAGTTGAATGTTTCTAAAAATTGAATTCTTTCGTCAAATTTTAATAAAATTTTTAAGAATAATTATTGCATTTTTCGAGGAGTTTATTTGAAATTATATTAAAAATATTTGAAATTCTGCTATAAAAATTATTTTATTCCTAAATGAAATTTTTTTATTTATGAAAATAATTGAATGTTATCGTAGAATTGTATCATAAAATTTTTCAGTAATTAAATCTTTTGATAAATTTTATGAAAATAGTAAATATTGAAATTCATTGAATATGCGAAAAACTTTTGAAAAAAATTGAAATTTTGCAAAGAATTTTATTTATAAATTTTTGAAAATAATTGAATTTTTGGCAAAAAATGTTGCTAATTGTAAAGATAATTGAATGCTTGACGAAATATTCGTTAAAGTTTTTAAAAAAATAATTGAATTTCTTCGAAGAATTTTATTAACTTTTGAAAATAATTGAATTCTTGTGATAAATATTGTTATTTATGAAAAGAATTGAATTTTGCAAAGAATTTTTTTACTAAAAATAATTGAATTTCTGTGAAGAATTTTGTTTTATTTATCAAGATAATTGCGTGAATTTGTTCCATTTATAGTAATAAATTGATTTTGTCTGTACAATTTATTACATTTATAATTATTGTTCCTTTTTGTAACTTCAGGATGCTGTTATAAATGAACTAAAAAGCAAGACAAAAATGGTACAAGAGAAGAAGCTTTTGCAACAAGATGAAGTGTATAATGGTGCACTGGAAGACATTCTTCTTGGATTGAGATCTGAACCTTATCGTCGTGCCGATGCCGTTAGACGAAGTCAGCGTCGCCGAATCGATAATCATCGACTGTCTCGCACTGCCGAAGAGCTAGAATTATAATACAAAAATTATCGTTTCCATTGGGAACAAAATTACCTTTTATAATTCTGAACACAAATCTAGTTTCTATAACCAATTGTAAAATTATATTTATCTCATGAATTAATTTGCAATGTTTTTCGATAATATAGCTTCGCTATTTTGATTTACATATTTTTCTGAACTTGACGTACAAAGATCAATTTATTGGTGCTAAATATAATTAGTCTAGAATTCAACAAATTAACAAAAATTTCAGAAAAAAAGAAGAGCGCACATTAAAAATAATGTGAGATTAGTTAAGCAAAAATTAAGCAATATTAATTTTCTAATATCTTTTCAAAGAAAACAAATCATTTTTATATAATTAATTAATTATAATGAATTAACGATATATTTCATTAAAAAAAGAAAAAAGATTAGTATAGAAAAAATGCTGAAACAAAAATATGAAAAAAATTATAATAGAATAAGCACACGATAGATTTAATAATTTTTTGCCAAATTAAAACGTGTAAAAGAATCAAGAAGAGAGTAGGAATTATTTTGATATGACGATTGTAGTAAACGATTTAATCGCTGCAGGAACATTATTAATACAATCTCATTGTATATCTTTGATATTATTAATTTATAGTTTTTAAGAATATATAAATATATTCATTTTTATTTCTTGTTGGCCATTAAAGATTATTTAAAGAAATTTATCAAAAAAGAATTTTTCTCTACTTTAAAAAAATTATATAAATTGATTGTAATATAGTTTATATAATATGATGTTTGTAAAGTTCTGTTTTTTTCTTAAAAAGAAGACATTCCACAATATTATCTTTTTTTGAAATATTGAAAGGATGAAAAGACAAAAATTTATTTTATGAGCTTGTTTCAAGTGTAGGCTTAAAAGTGACGATTTGTGATTAATGCTGCCTCAGATGTGGTTCTAAGGTATCTTTGCGAAAGTAAAATTTAACGTCCTGATGTAACATTCCCTCAAATAACTCAGGTTTATAAATCTTTACGAACACGCTATACAATATTTTAAACTAAAAAACATATTTTCAACTTTTGATATAAATACGGACTTTTTGATGGCTTCTAAGTGAAAATAACATGTTTTTACTTAGGTGCCTCCTTTTTATACAATTTTAAAATCACTTTACATTTAATCTGTTCGAAAATAAATAAAAAAAACTTTGAGTACGTTTTTACTTTTGTACGGCATTTACAAAACATATTGAATAGAGGATGATTGTAAATACTATTGTAATATAGATGTAGTATCGTAACACCAAAAGCGATTTAAAAAATGTAATTATTTTCGCTAAATAATAGTTAATTTACAAATGTGATAAAATAAATATTGCTTGTTCGTTTACGCTAATGGGTTTCTCATTAATAATTCACTCAATAGTGATATAATGTTTCAATTTATTAAAACTGTTCTCTTAAACGAAAAAGCAAAAAATTCAAATTTATAGATGCAATTCTTAGATAATATGTATAGATATATGTAAAGATATGCATTATTTCGACAATTTTTCATATACCTGAGCGTAATGAAAAATTCAAATTAAACACTTTTATTTTCATGCAAATTGTATTTGATGTTTTTCTTCTGCAAATGTGTAAATAATGTGCATTTTCAACATGTAATTTATAAAAATATATTAAGCATGTCTTTTTATTTTTTATGCAAACAAACTTCATTTATTCAAAAAAATAATATCGACAATGTTAGATTTAATAAATTTTGTATTACACAGGTATAATTGTGTATTTTTTTAAATAATAAAAATTTTCAGAAATTTTTTACTTTGCAGAATATTGTAATTTTTAAGAATTGATATCCTGGTCCTTTGAAAATATTTTTTGTATGCTCTGGTAGGGAGAATCTTTTAGGAACAATATTTCCTTTATTGCTTATCATTTTGTACAATAAAAATAAGTGGATTGAATATGAAGGACGACTTTTTTAAAATTATATCTAAAAATGAAATAAAAAATATAATCGTACTGATAAACACGATGAGAACGCTAGAAGAGCACGATATTAATTAATTTAATAAAAGAAGAATAATTCATTAGATAAGTTATGTTTTATTTACTATTCATAAAAGGTTTTATTTTTAAGTACTCAGGAATTTAGAATCTACATTAAATGTAAAATTATTCTTGCACAGTAAGTATTACTTGTTAATTTACAAAACCAGACTTTGGTTTGTAAAAAAATCTCCGTGAGTACTTTTAGAAGAAACACAATAATAGAAAGAGGGTATCCACCAACTAGTACACAAAATTTCATTTGTCCTAAAATAACAATGAAATTTTCAAATATTTTTCTCATCTCTATTGTTATTTTAGGACAAATGAAATTTCTGCCCACAAAGCACAGACATTTTCTGCAAGTTTTCCATGCATATTTCGCAAGTTTGCAGCAAACTTGCATAAATATAAAAATGTCACCCACTTGGCAAGTTTGCAGCAAACTTGCGCCAAATAGCAAAAACTTAAATGTATGCGTAGTAGTTTACTATGACATCTAGAGCTGCGCACTAGTAACCTTCCCTACAGGGAAGGCATCGTTCATCAAAATATATGCAATTTGAAAAAAAAATTTTTTTTAATTTTTTAGGCATTTTAGAAAGTTTGCTGCAAATTTTCCTCAAGTTTTCATTGCAAACTTGCCAAGAGGGTGACACTTTTATTTGTATGCAAGTTTGCTGCAAACTTGGATGAAAACTTGCGAACTTTGCATGGAAAACTTGCAGCAAACTTGCAGAAAAATACTGTGCTTTGTGGGTGTGACCGGTGTGACTTGCATTATATAGGTTAAAAAGTAATTCAAATGCTTGAAAATTATGTCAAATGAAATTTTGGACAAATAAATTGTATGTTAAATGGTTATTCGAATAAATGAAAATTATATGACAAATAAAATTTCTGAAATATGACATTTCGTAGATTTAAAGGTTATGTCTGATGAGAATTCGAGTAAATGCGTTTTATGCCACTTGATAATTCGAGTAAATGAACATTATGACAAATAAAATTTCGATAAATGAAATTTATGTAACATAATATTTCGAAGGTTTGAAAATTATGTCAAATGGCAATTCGGAGGACTAATAATTATGACAAATAGTCATTCGGAAAAACAAAGTTTATGTCAAAGAATTTTTCGACATATTAAAAATTATATTAAAAAACAATTCGACTATTTAAATATTAGGATAAAGAATAATTCGATAAATTTAAAATTATGTTGAATGAAATTTCGAAATCTGAAAATTAAGCAAAATGAAGTTTTGATGATCAGAATTTCGATGTTTTGAAAATTAGGAAATTGAAATTTGGAGAATAATCATGCGCCCCAATAAATTAGGAGCTGCGATTACGCTATACCCTGCCGGAAGAATGGACTAAAATTGTACTGGCCTCCAGTACAATTTCAGTCCGTTTTTTTAAATGTTTCGGTAGACATTTTTAAAGTCCTTTAACAATAGTTTCAAATGTAGGTTATGTCAACAAACCATTGTTAACAGTTTGGAAGTGAAAATAAAAAAAGGTTACCAAAATTTTCAAAGAAATTCCCGTTAAATTTTAAAATTATATTGCAACCCCTGCTTTAACAATAGACCCGAAAGCCTATTGTTGTATGGGATTATAATTTTATGGCTTAAAAAGTTTACAATTTAAATAATTCAATTTTCAAAACAAAAAAATTTGAATCTGTGATGTTTTATGATAACAAATATCTAAAATTCATTATAAAAAATGTTTAATTAAAAAAGTTATAAACTATCTCGCAAAGTCTAATTGTTACGTAAAAACGGATATTATTTTTGAATTTAGATTAACATGAATATTTAGCATACATAATAATTACTTGTAAAGAATCTGAGTTGATGAAAAACAAATATAATGTTGAAATATAAATAAAAATTATTTTTACAGGGTGTCTAGCGAACCGGGAATCCGGGAAAAACCGGGAAAACCCCGGGAATTTTTTTTCCCGGGGAAAACCGGGAAACCCCCGGGAATTTTCTTTTAAATCCGGGAATTTTTTTATGAAGTACTTTATTATGTTGTTGGAAAAAATAGTTACATTTTTTCAACGCTTAACTTAATTTTTTTTCAATTTCGAATTGTATATTGATTCTCTTCGTATATTAGACAATGTTTTATTATTGTCCAATTAAGACCTAACTTATATGGGAAATGATTTTCGATGTGACAATCCAGTGGGCAAAAAACCATCATTGTTTTAAAAACGTTCCAAAAATGTTTTTAGAACGTTTCATGTCTGCTAAATAATGTTCCAAAAACGTTCCATTGCTTTTAAAACGTTTTAGAAACATATAACGTTATTGGGACGTTATTTGGCAGACATGAAACGTTGTAAAAACATTTTTGGAACGTTTTTAAAACAATGATGGTTTTTTGCCCACTGGGAAGCTTGTGCCAAATTTTTACAGTGATGCGACACCTGTTTTTGATTTTAAACATGAAATTACCGTCAAGTAAATCACAATACAATTCTTATTATAAGTTTTACAAATATTACGATTAAATTTACTGTAAAATTTTAGTTTTCAATTATCCGGGAAAATTATTTACATACCGGGAAAAAACCGGGAAAACCCCGGGAATTTTATATTTCTAAATTACTAGACACCCTGTTTTAACATTAACAAAGAAATATTCGCCCTTAAACTTAATGACGGTCAGGCCATAAACATCACCGATAGCGACCCTTTTGCAGGTAATTTTTCCCAGTACAATTTCAGTGCTGAAACGCAGCAAATTTTCACTGAAATAGCACTGAGCTCTCAGTACTAAATCCCCAGTACAATTTCAGTCCATTCTTCCGACAGGGTAAGTCTGACATTAAGTTCAATTTTTAATGGTGTGCCAGACTCAGAATTCGTGAGCCTGTTAAGTGACGCGGGTAGAATGTTATCTGACGTGCACTACAACGTATCCGTAATGCGTAGATCATTCATAATTCCTAAAGTCAACCAAACAGTGAAAGACATCACTGAAGAACTCCCAATATAGATAAACTTTTATTTGGAAAAGACCTCTCATCACGAATGAAAGCTGCAAAGGACGTCGAAAAGAATAGTCGAGAGTTCGTTACACCAAGTATATCAAAAGCTGGCCGAAATCGAGAAACCAGACATACAATCGCCGTTATTAGAGGTAAGTAAAACTTCTAGTAGATTAAAATATTTTGAAGAATCCTGGAAGAATATTACAAACGATCCAGTTATATTAAAATATGTAACGGGATACCCCCAACAGCACCGAAATTTTCCTAAAAATTTATTAAAAATTTAAGAAAGTTTTGGCCCTACTGAAAATCCCCGTACAAGATCTTGTACAGGAAAATGTACAAGTTCAGCAGGAGAGCTTGTACCATTTCAGTCACAGAAACTGTACCATTTCAGCATAAGATATTGAAACAAGATCTTATACAAGATCTTGTGCAACGTCTTGTACGGGATTATGTATAAGTACAAAGTGCATTTGTCCGGATTCTTGTTCAATTAATTGTACAAGATCCTGTACAAGTTCATGTGTAGTAAATATTTTATTATCATTATACCTCGACGTCAAACTTCCCGCTCAGATTGTCTCACGTGCCGGAAAAATACTAAGCCAAATGGGCGTGAACCAAGGGTACACTTACCCTTGGTCCTTAAACGACCGCCAAGCGAGGCATCTATCCGACTGAGCTAATCTGTCGGTTTATTATCGTTTATTAATTTTTTTATTTATGCAAAATATAATGAAATTTTTAGTATTATTTTTAAAGACTTTCTGCATTTGCGATCTATAAACAACTGCGCAGCTACAAAAGCCATAGAAAACTACTGCGCAGCCTTTAAAGTTATTAATTAATTTGTACTAGTAGGGGAACATAGTCGAGGTCGGCCCACTTTTTGACTTTTGTTTATAACTTTTTTTTAAAAATGAATTTGGACAATTGAAGTATATGGTTAGAAAGTCCTGTTTAATAGGAACATCTTTTCTGTACAAAGTAAATTGATTAGTTTTAAAATGAAAAAGTTATAAAGATTTAAAAAAAAAAATTTGTCGTCCAGGTTGGTCCTTACAGTCAAGGTCGGCCATGTTTAAAATTCAAATGGTATTAATCGTTAAAAAATAGAATAACATGTTTGGAGTTACGGAAAATTGATTCTTTATTGTTTACAGCTTGTAACTTAATGAAATAACAAAATAATAAAAACAAACAATATAAAAAAATAAATATAAATAAAAAAAAATTTTGCACTGAAATATTAATAAAATTAAATAAAACTATAAATAAGATGATCAATTATATTATGAGTTATACAGAATTGCAGTTTTTGCAAATGAAGTAGCTCGTCCTCATCTTTGCGCATTTTAAACACAAAGTGGCCAACCTTAGCAGAAAGTAACATTACCGAATTATTGTAACCAAAAAGAAATACGTTTCGGGATTCGGTTTTACACTTTGATTTTCTTTGAACAATGAGTCCCACAAAATTTCTGCATGCTTGCCTTGACCATTCAATTTTTTTTATCTTTTATTAATGATTTTTCACATTATGCACAAAACTTTTTTTGAGGTTTTTTTGTACCGACGTCACAGAAAACACAATTTTCGATTCTCCGAGAATGTAATTGAACAAAAAGTTAGGTTTTACTAAGACAAGCTTCGACAAGTATGCGCGTAGGTGGCGCTAGTGAACTTGACAAAAAAACGCGAATGGCCTACCTAGACAGTGGTCCAACCTCGACGATACTCCCCTACATGATCCCGTACAAGAAATTGAACATAAAAATGTATAAGATCTTGTTTCAATTTCTTATGCTGTAATGGTACAGTTTCTGTGACTGAAATGGTACAAGTTCTTCTGCTGAACTAGCTTGTACATTTTCCTGTACAAGATCTTGTACGGGGATTTTCAGTAGGGGGTGCTGTGGGGGACGAAATTTCATTTTACCGTGAGGTTTTTCAAAGTAAGAAACCTGACATTTCGATAAAAAATTCAGAATATATAATGATTATTGCATTGCAATTGAAAATATAAAAACAAAAGGTATAGTATTAAAGAATGTAAACCTTGCAAAGGTCAGTTTCACTCGACATATTTTTTAGTGGACAAACCAAACGGTGAAAAGAGATTTATATTATATAAATCTAAAGAAATTAAATAAATTCATTTATCCATCTCACTTTAAGCTCGAAGACCATAAAATGGTAATAAATAACTTATTACGCCAAATGCATACCTTACCAGTGTCGACTCAAAAGATGCCTTCTTATTAGTACCATTCATTTCGAACATAAATAAATCTACAAATAGCTTTCAAAATTGTTATTATAGTTTTTATAAATAATTAAATTCTTTTTACGAGTTTCTTTACATTTGTTGAAAATAATATTTTTTTAAGTAATTTTAATTAAAAATTTGGAAAATAATTCAAATGAATTTAGTAAATCTGAAGAATTTTGCAATTCATGGAAATAATTGAATTGTGAAAAATTTTTTTTAAAAATAATATTCAAATGAATTTAGTAAACCTGAAGAATTTTGCAATTATGGAAACAATTGAATTCCTAAGAAGAATTTTTTTTACAGTTTCTAGAAATAATTGAATTCTTTCGACTAATTTTAATACAATTGTTAAAAATAATTATATTTTTCAAGGAATTTGATTAAAATTGAGGGCGTGGAACGGATAACTGCCTGTAGCGCAAGGCCGAAAGGGACTATACCAGTCAGACATCAGTGAGAGGCCTAGAGGCGCTTACTATTGCCTGACTGGTGTAGTCTCTTTTGGCCATGCGCTACAGGCAGTTATCCGTTCCACGCCCTCAAGAGTTCCGTAAGGAAGGCGTTAACGAGCGGACGCGTTATTTTGCTTACGAAATATATACAGATTTACGGGCTTTATTTAATTCAGTGGTGCTCATTATTGTACGTGATTAAAACCGGGATCCCTTTTAAATACACATCGTGTCTTATTGTATCTATTTCATAGTGTACTAACCCTTTTATTAGTAGATCTTTTCCTTTTAGGTTAGCTAGCCTCGTGGCTGTGCGCGCGTATCGCAGAGGCATGGCCTCTAGCGAAGATTCAGACTTCCGAATGGATTTTTCCGATGAGACGGAGAAGCAGAGAGCTGCAAGGAATTTATTGTATTATCAACAACAATCGTCAAAAAATGTTCGATCGCGAACGAACTCAACATCGTCCCAGGATTCGGACAAAAAACGTAAATGCGAGAAACAACCAGACCCATTCAAACCGCCTCTTGACCCTGACACAGTGCGTGCAGATCAATCCGGTAAGAACACAGGTAAAAAATAAATCAGACCCGTGTAGAAATTTCGCTGGGGCCCTGATCAGGGCCGGATAGGGTCGACCTATTAGGGAATGAAACGCCGCGCCCGATGTGGCCCTGATCAGGAAATCCACATTTTCTTGTCGCCCTGATCTGACCCTGATCGGGCGCGGCGTTTCATTCCTTACTATGGCCCTACTAGGGCAATTTCTACACGGGGACTCGTCAAATACGAAAATTCAAATAAGGGAAATTGTCCGGTCTTCTTACAGCGCGATCCCAAATCAAACGATGCGTCGAAAGACCTGAACCATGTGTCAGTCGGTAAAATCATCCACAATCTTTATCCCGGTAAAGTTGTTGGAATTTACCCAAGCGGTCGCGGAAAGGTCCGTTATCATGAATGGTGGCAGAGCAGCCAACCAAATTGTATCGGATCCGACTCTTAAATCAAAAGGTCTAATAGCTATAATCCCATCGAGTTTCGTCACGTGTCAGGGAATAATTAACAATATCGGGCTAGACATCTCCACGGAAGAGATTTTAGAGAACGCGAAAACTATTGGTAACTACGGTAAGAATTGTAAAATTATTAATGCCCTGAGCTTTAACCGCAGAAAAATTGACGAGAAAAACACAGTTACGTTTGAACCCTCTACCACCGTCCTTCTTACTTTTCAAGGAACTACCATTCCAGAGCGTGTGTCAATTTATAAAGGTTTATCTCCAGTACGCCCCTACATTCCAGACCCACGCATGTGCATGAATTGTCTGCGATTTGGTCACATAGCCAAACACTGTAGGTCAAAAACTCGATGCCAACAATGTGGCGGTTCCTCCCCCCACAATGATGATACCAACTCCTGCACCAACGCGTCAGGCCCCCCAAGGTGTGCAAACTGTAACGGTCCACACAAACCTTCGTCAAAACAATGTCCAGAGTTCACGTTTCAAAAAGAAGTTCGCTACTACGCAACTCAACATAAAATGTCCTTTGACAAAGCAAAGGAAATCCTCAAACCAAAAAGAAACACTCGTCGCATGGACGCTTTTAACTTCTCCGACTTTCCTGATCTGGCAGATCAACCTGCCCCTTCTTCAACCTTCACACAAAATTCTAACCTCCAAAAACGTTTATTCTCTCAAACGACAACAGTTCACAATGGCAGATCTGAGATCTCCATGCCTAACGGTTTTGCTCTTTCAAATCCTTCATCTACCTCTCCTTCTCCTACCCCGACTCAATCACACACACCTAACTCTGGCACCCAGATCGTAGAATCACTCAATTCTTTCCTCTCACTACTAAAAATACATATCACTAACATTTCTTCCAACTCTTCACCAGAAATTACGAAACAAAATTTAGAAACTCTCTCTAACATTACGACTAGCCTTCATTCTTTGTTAGCTCTTCCAGCCCACAAAAATGGCTAGTCTTTCCCAATCAAATCTTCTGCAATGGAACTGTCGTGGTGTCTCTAACAAGACACCCGAAGTTCACAAACTTTCAAACAAATTCGACATTCTCCTCCTCTGCGAAACCTTCTTGAAGCCTGAAAAGCGCGTTAATTTCAATATTCTTAAACAATTTAACATTATTAGATCAGACAGAACAACAAACAACGGCGGTGGCCTTGCTTTCGCAATTCGCAAAAACTTAATTTTTTCAAAAATTGGATCAATTTTTACTCGCGAGGATGAACTTGAAACACTCGCTGTTTCAATTGATTCCTCCATAGGTAAACTCTTGATAGTATCGGTTTATAGAGTCCCCGGTAAATTAACTCCTCCTTCCTACTGAAAAATTTTTTTTAACTCTATTAAAAACTCGGGCTTCAAGACGGTTTTTATAGGGGGGGGGATTTTAACTGTCACAGCACTCTATGGGGTAGCTCCCATGTTTGTCCGAATGCACGCAACCTATGTGATGAATTGGATGTAACAGATTTTATCCTTCTAAACAATGGAACACCTACTTTAGTAGGCCGCCCACCAAATCCTGGCTCAGTCTTAGACCTCACTCTTGTCTCCTCCAATTTATTCACGTCTTTCTCTTGGAACGTTCACAATGACACTTTAGGCAGTGATCATTTTCCCATATTCTCATCTTTAGGCATTACAATACCTATTTCCAAATTTACATCACATAAATATAATTTGAGAGGTATAGACTGGTCTCTCTTTTCTTCTGAACTCCATTTATCCATAGACTCAAATCTAAACACCCTTAATACAGATAGCCCTATTTCTGACTATGATCAGTTTGTACACCTTGTAGACACGACAATTAATACAATTTCCCCCGAACGCGTAACTTCATCTAACACAAGACAAAATTCCCCCTCTTCTAAAAAACCGTTTGTTCCTGCGCCTTGGTGGGATAAAAATTGCGACGAAGCAATAAAAAACAGAAAATTAGCTTTAAAAAATTATAAAAAATGCTCCAACTACCCTAATTTTCTTACTTATAAAAAGACTGTAGCTAAGCGTACCCTTAGCGAAGCCAGACGCCAATCTTTTAAAAAATTTTGCGATTCCTTAGACAGACACACACCTTTAACAAAGGTTTGGTCTGTCATTAAATCTTTTAAAAATCTATACACACAACCCTCCTTTTCTTCATGCTCGGCAGACAGGGAAACTGTGGATAAACTACACTCACTTATTGACAAACTTTATCCACCTACTGTCTTCCATGACGACTTTCCCGTTGATTTTGAAAAAAATTCATTTTTAGAAGCCCCTTTTACTATTTTCGAATTGTCAAAAGCTATCCAATCATGTAAAACTAAATCATCCCCGGGTCTTGATAAAATAGATTACAATATTATCCAACATTTTCCAGACATAGCTTTATCAACTCTTTTATCAATTATCAACAGAATAATCTCAAATGGCGTTTTCCCTTCTTCTTGGAATAATTACCTTATTTTCTTTCTTCCAAAATCCTCACCAGGTAAATTTCGCCCAATTTCCCTAGCATCCTGCCTTTTCAAAATTTCTGAAAAATTAATATACAACAGACTTATCTGGCTTATCGAACGTAATAAGATCCTCAGTCCAAGTCAATTTGGTTTCAGAAAAGGTAAATCCTGCACGGATAATCTTTCTCTGATCTCCACTGAGATTTGGACGGGCTTAGCACAACGCGAATTCACGGGTGCACTTTTTCTAGACATAAAGGGGGCTTTTCCTAGTGTAGTTCCAAACATTTTAATGAAAGATCTCAAAGAAATTGGTATTCCTAAGTCAATAGCTCGTTTTATATATAATTCAATTAAATGCAAGAATATGTTTGTCAAGATCAACGGCGAAGTTATAGGCCCGTGAACCAGCACGGTTGGCCTCACACAAGGTAGCATACTTAGTCCAATTAATTATTCAATTTACACCAGAAACCTCAACACCATTATTCCTGCAGACTGTGAACTGTACGAATTCGCGGATGACTTATCCGTCACTTGTCGCTCCCCTGACCTCAATCAAATTGTTACTTCTCTTCAAAATTGTCTTAACATAATTTCCGAATTTTTGGCCGATAAGGGCCTGGAAGTTTGCCCAGCTAAAACTAAATATATTATCTTTAGTAACAAAAAGATTAATTCAGAAGACCCTAATCTTTTTTTAATCTTAAACGAAATAGTTATTAAACCATCTCTCACAGTTAAATATCTTGGTGTATATTTTCATGAGTCAGGTTCCTCCGATACTCATTTTAACTATCTATGTGACAAAGGAAGAAAGATTCTAAATGTATTAAAAGTTCTTAGAGGCACTTGGTGGGGAGCAGACCCACATCTGCTCCTCCGTATTTATGATTCATTACTTAGAAGTCCTATTGATTATGGTTCACAAGCTTCAAATTTTAAATCTTATGAAAATTTCTCCCGTTTAGAAAAAGTACGTAAACAAGCTCTCAGACTAGCCGTAGGCTATAGACAGAGCACTCCTATTAATGTAATGTTAGCTGAATGTTGTGAACCCCCTTTAAGATTAAGATTTAACTTCCTTGCTAAAAAATATCTGTACAGAGTCTTCTCAAATTCAACTCATCCATTAAGTAATAAACTTCCAGAGCTTTCTCGCGTTACCAATGATTTAAATGTAAAATTAAACTACCCCCTTTTAATCGCATACGAGAAATAAAAAATTTACAGCCAACTAATTAGAAGTAAGGACCTTGACCCTTACTTTGAGTTCCTCTTTGAGGACCACTCATTCACTCCCCAGATTGTCCTTAACTGGGGTCACTCATTACAAAATTCATGTAATCCATCTATCGTATTTAAGGACTTAATTAACTTTAATTTCCCCAATCACACCCTTTTCTTCACTGATGGCTCCAAATCTGATATGGACCATTTGGTAGGTTGCGCCTTTGTCTGCCCTTCTAAATTTAACTTCCAAATTTAAAATTTCAGACCACTCGTCAATTTTTTCATTAGAAGCATTTGCAATTTTATTTTGCCTAGATTGTATAATTAGTTCTCATCTCTCTAACACAGTTATTTTTTTAGACTCTCTTAGTGTCCTCAACAATTTAGCTTCAAAAAATACATACAAAATAAAATCTTACATAATCTTTGCAATTAGAAATAGATTAAGAATTCTCAACAACCTGAATCGCCCAACAACTCTTGTTTGGGTTCAAGGTCATTCAGGTATTGAAGGAAATGAAAAAGCGGACGTTGCGGCCAAAGACGCAACTGCCAACCCAGATTTAGTTAACATAACTCTTCCTTTTTCTGACTTCTTTTGCCTTGCCAAAAAACAATTATTCGACAGTTGTAACTCTTTCTTTAAAGATGTAGGTAAAAACAATGGTATTCATTATACCCAACTTTATTACAAACTGCGTAAAAAACCATGGTTTGCGAACTTTACAGCTCGCAGATTATGGATCGTTTCAATATGCCGCGCGAGAGCGAATCACTACAACCTGAACGCGAGTCTTGTTAGAAAGAATTACATCCAGTCGGGCGATTGCCCGAATTGTCCTAATACAGAAGAAGATCTAGACCATATATTGTGGGCCTGTCCCAGATTCAATGCACTTCGGGTGGACTTAATAAAATCTCTTTCGAGAGCTTTAAAATGTCCCCCTCCTTTTAGTTGCGTTCAATTTCTTACCAATCTCACTCCCAGGGTTGTTTCTCACATTTTTAGATTCTTAAAACGCGCTAAAATAAAAATCTAAATTAATTCAATTACTATTATAACTTATTTAATTATCTTTCATTTATTCTCTTTTTTAAATTTCGCTCTCTCCTCCACCGTGTCTCATTACGGGTGCGCGGTGGTTCAACCGGGGACCCATCTTGGATCTCCGGTTGCACCTCCACGCGCCCGGACGGCGACACCTTTTACTTTTGTTCACAGATGTTAAGCCTCATCCACTCACCAGGTCATGGCCGGATATACAGGCATAAAGCCAGTATAGTGCCAATCAAATTTAACTTAACTTAACTCCACGCCCTCAATTATATTATTTACGTATTTTTGTTTTAACAACAAACCATTTAAAGATTCTCAGACTTTTATTATAATTTTTTTAGAAAAACAAAAACTAATTAAATTTAATTAATGGTATATTTGAAAAATAAACATTATTAAAATTTAGCGATTTTTTATATAATTTTTCGGACATAAGAATGTAATACAATTTCAGAAGATAAACAATATATATGGGGCGTTTCATATGAAAACGACTTATGATGTCTCAGATTTTTCTCATATTATAAGAAATGAGAGTGATTAGGGTCCTAATAAAGTATACTAAGTAACAATAAAAAATTATTTTTATTTTTCTAGATATTTGCATTAAAAAATTTTTGTAAAATTTTTTTATTTTGAAAATAACTTTTTCTTGCTTTGAGTAACAAAAAATTGTTTTAAACATTTTTCATAACGCGGTGCAAAAAAGGGCACTTTTTTGCACCTTGTTATGAAAAATATCGTTCGTAACTAGTGCTAGCACTTGCCAATTTTTGAACGAGCACTTTTTTTGAAACAAACTGTAGGCGAAGCTTCGCTTCGTCTACAGTTCGTTCCAAAAAAAGTGCTCATTCAAAAATTGACAACGGCCCTCTGGGCACGGAAACGTCTTCGTTCTAGAAACGTTCCTAAAACGTTTTTAGAACGTTTCATGTCCTCAACATAACGTCTCAAGAACGTTTTATGTTCTAAAAACGTTTTTAAAACATTGGACGTTCTTAAGCCGTTATGTAGCGGACATGAAACGTTCTAAAAACGTTTTAGGAACGTTTCTAGGACAAAGACGTTTCCGTGCCCAGAGGGTGCTCGCACTCGTTACGAAATATACTATTTTGTGCTCAAAATACTAAACTTTTAGAAAAAAATTACTAATAATAAAAATTATGTATTTTAGGTTAATTTGTTTAAACAATAAAATTTGTTTTTAGAATTTAAACCCTTTTACCCTGTTTCTCAGGTCTGAAAAAAATCATGAATAATGTTGATAATATAATAAAACTTTCCTGAAATTTTTAGCTTGGCGTTATTTTTTGTTTTCGAGAAAAAAATTCATGAAGCTTACAATGCAAGCGCTCCGCCCAGCGGGGAGCTGTCCGGCAGGTGTGAAAAGGCACCAATATTGGAGTTATTATTGTATAAGGAAAGAAATGTTAATTTGCACTTTAAATATTTACTAATTTAACAAAAAATGTATTTAAATGTTCGAAAAAAGAAGACCTCTGCCTTTCCCTTCCTTGTGAGGTACAATCATCTCATTACTTTCAAAAACGTGAAATAATTTCATGTAATTTTTAACTGTAATTTATTTACATTCCTAAATATTGAAGGAATAAAAAATAACAGGAAACGAAAGGATGCTTCGAACTGATTTTATTTAACAGTATAACTGGTATCAATATAATGGGTTTTCTTTACACTGAGAAAACTGGAGAGTCAAATTCAGAGGTTCAAAAAGTGTATGTTTCCTTTGCTTATGAAGAGAGTTAAATAGTCCTTCTAAAATAAATTTTGAATTGATAATGGAAATCTACTTGTATATTCTCTCCCATTATATCTGAGGGTTAAAAGTTGCGCAGAAAATGTGTACGATCTGATGCGCGCGAAATTATTTTTCTGACATTTTATGTATTTAATTTAGGGGTTAGGTTGCCATATTTATTCATTTCGCGCCGGATAAGGAAGGGATTTCTCAAGATGGTTAATTTGTCCCTCTGTTATAAACTCATTTTCCCTCCAAGAGAAATGGCACGAATATCTGTCAATGGTGTATTTGAACATTTAGATTGTTATCCAATAGCTAACTCTCAAATATCAACGATTTGTCCCTCCAGATGTTTAGTCCAATACTCCAGTTTTCTCAGTGTAGGTTATTTTAAAAAAATTTAATTTTTACAAATTAGTACTAATCCAATAATGCAAAAAATTATTATTCTTATTCGACACAAAATTAATATTTTACAAAGAATAAAAATACTTTTAAAAAAGGGTAAAAATATAATAATCTTTGTAATAATTAAAATAAAACATTTTTAAATTAGGAATAAAAAAATGGTTACAATTAACAATTGCAAACATTGAAAGGTTGATTATAGATTATAATGAGTATTAATCAGATAATATTCAGTATGATCTTCTTTTTCTATAATCCTAATTGTATAATTCATGTCTCTCCGTATATAAACGATCCTATTGGAATCGATTAACTAAATTATGTTCAATTTTTTGTGTTCTTCTTTACTACAATGTTTAAATTTTATTATTGTTATTCCTCTGCTATCGACATTAAAAAAATCTTTTGAATTTAAAATAAAATCACTCGTTGGTCTTCTTGAATTTTCGCGGGCTGAGCGGAGCGCTTGCACTGTAATCTTTAGGAATTTTTTTCTCGAAAACAAAAAATAACGCCAAGCTAAAAATTTTAGGAAAGTTTTATTATATTATCAACATTATTGTTGAATTTTTTCAGACCTGAGAAACAGGAAGAAACCCTCTGGGCACGGAAACGTCTTCGTTCTAGAAACGTTCCTAAAACGTTTTTAGAACGTTTCATGTCCTCAACATAACGTCTCAAGAACGTTTTATGTTCTAAAAACGTTTTTAGAACATTGGACGTTCTTAAGCCGTTATGTAGCGGACATGAAACGTTCTAAAAACGTTTTAGGAACGTTTCTAGGACAAAGACGTTTCCGTGCCCAGAGGGAAGGGTTTAAATACTAAAAACAAATTTTATTGTTTAAACAAATTAACCTAAAATTCATAATTTTTATTTTTAGTAATTTTTTTCTAAAAGTTTAGTATTTTGAGCACAAAAAATGTTTAGAACAATTTTTTGTAACTCAAAGAAAGAAAAAGTTATTTTCAAAATAAAAAAATTTTACAAAAATTCTTTAATGCAAATATCTAGAAAAATAAAAATAATTTTTTATTGTTACTTAGTATACTTCATTAGGACCCTAATCACTCTCAATTCTCATTATATGTGAAAAATCAGAGACATCATATGTCGTTTTCATATGAAACGCCTCATATATTTAAAGCTTCTAAACATTTAATAAAAGTAAACTTTGACTCAATTTACTGTAATTACCGACAGAAAACGTGTATCTGACCATAACTGATATTTTTTAATGTATACAAAAAATAATTTTAGAATTGAATAACATTGTTCTTTTTTTTCAAAAATTATTTTTAAAATGTCAAAAATAAAAAACGGGTCAAACTATTTTACAAACAATTTTATTTGATGATTCATTTATCGGGAATGTCATCAAGAACGGTAGTATCCATTCTTTCATCTACCATCAATTCAGTATTGCTTTCTAAACTATTTACAGAATTATTCTGCTCTAAATCGATGCTATACTCTCTCCTGATGTTTCTTTATCACTGACAGTTTCTTGTTTTCTTACTTTTAATCTTTTTCGTAATAAATTTTTAGAATTTGTTCTGACTATCAAAATGTCGTCTAACATGTCTAGCTTCAGATTTGCTCTTAGGGTAGAGAAAACAAATCTCATTTCTCGGAACAATCTTTCTACACTGACTTGCGTTATAGGAGCCGCGTGAACGATAGTAGCCAATTTATATAATTCTGGCGTAAACGACGTCGCGTGCTACGCAGTTTACTACGTAGTTTACGAAGTCGTAAACTACGTTATTATATTTCATATAACTTGTTCGAAGATATTACTTATGTAGTACCGCAACTTGCTGTTGGATATCGCCACTTTTAGAGATATCAAGAAGACTAGAAACAGGAGGTCAAACTTCGCTTGATTTCTATGTGCAGTGGGGGTAGAAATAGTGGGGTCTAGAGACGGTGGAGTTTTCAGTTTGGGTATTTGCGCGGTAGATGAATTTTGTAATTTCGCGCATAATAACCACATTGAGGTTATAACCGAAAATGACAGCTGTCTGCTATTGTGTGTTTAATAGGTTATGCGTTTTATGCTTGGCAAGCATTGTTATTGAAAAGAGGTTTAAAAGTGATAAGGTTTGTAAAAATGTTAATTATATTTATGTATAATTAAACGAGTTAAACATAAATATTCATAACCTGTCTGCACGAAAAATTTCTTGGGAATACGAAAAATCAAACACGTGATAAAATACAACGTGCTTACGATGTATATATATCAAGTATGCGCGAGAGAACAAAACTGGTTCACCGCGCAAATGCCGAGAAAACAAAGAGCAGACGACTCATGGCCCCACGTATATTACATTCCCCCCACTACCAAGTTAGACCTCCTGTTTCTAGTCTTCTTGAGAGATATATCAAAACAAAATATGCTGTGGATCTGACTTCATACAATCCCCTCTTTGTCTACCTTTTTGTTCTCTCATCTCTTAGGTCCTTTGTTCCTTCATTCGTTTCTTGGCGTTGGATCAAGCCACATATCTACAATGAAGTCAAGAAATTCAACGGAAGACAGGAAAGCAGCTTAAAAGAGACGACTAAAGGAATTGGAGGTTGAAATGAATAGTGTTTTTCAAGAAATGGAGGTTCTCGATAAATCACAAGAGGAAGATTCAGAATTGACTTACAAAGGTAGGTTATCTGTGGATAGTTCAGCATCTCAGGATGAATCTTCCGCCATGAGGGCTGAGTTTCAATTCAAAGTTGATCCCATGTACCCAGATAAAGTCCTGATCATGGATTAAAAGTCCATGACGGATTCTATAATAAATTATTCTAATTATAATGTTCCTCAAAAAATAAATACGCCTCATTGTATTTTAGATGTAATCAATCATGAGAAGAGTACAGACAAAATAGCGGAACCAGATGAATCTGAGACGGTTCATGAAAATTTCAAGTCGGACGAGGCCAGTATTTATTTGGGTGATAATCCTTCTAATGACCCAGAAGATTTAATTTTGTTAGAATGTATAGCTAACCGTTTAAACTCTTGTACAAAAAAGGGAATAGGAAAAAAGGAGGTTAAGGAGGAACTCTTATCCTCAATCCCAAGGAAAGGTGAGATCAATTTAGAAGCGCCTACTTTAAATGAAGAAGTCTTAGTGGATATCCATCTAAAATCGCTGATTCGTGATGAATTTTTTCGTGATGATCAAAATTTGACAGGCGCCGCTTTAGCGTCCTCATCGTTGGTTTTAAGTATGATACTAAACGACTCGAAAACCCCTTTGGAAAGAGAAGATGTTCTAAAAAAAACTCTCAGACACAGTGAAGCTTCTCTCCGAACTATTCTTCTCATTGACAACAGTTAGAAAGACTTTCTACTTGGTAGGTACGAGAAACGTGTACAAAAAATTCTAAAGAAGGTCGAGCCAACAGCTTTAATTTTTGGAGACAATTTAAAAGGTCTCATAGAACGGAGGAGTCAGCGACATTAGAGGAGAGTGTAAGTATACATTCAGCAAAATTAAAATATTTTATTAATAACTGGATGCAAATAATACAGGACGCTTTTGTTCTTGGAATTGTCTCTGGATATAAATTAAACCTTAGGCAGGAGATATTTAAATTTGGCTATATTCACAATCCTGTCTCTAACAATGATTTCGACATTGCAATTTTAAAGTTATTAAATTCTAACGCTATAGAGGTGTGTAATTTTGACAAGAAACAATTTTATCCTCATACTTTCTTGTAGATAAGCCAGACGGTTCAAAGCGGTTAATCTTTATTTTAAAAAAATTTAATTTTTTCTTGACCAAAGAACATTTTAAAATAGAGGATTTGAGGACAGCTATTAATTTACTTTCCAAGGGAGATTATCTATATAGGTTAGATTTAAAGGATGCATACCTATTGGTACCCATTCACGAGAGTGACAAAAAATATCTCCGTTTTAAGTATAAAGAAAAATTATACCAATTTAATGCGTTACTTTTTGGGCTGTCGGCTCCTCTCGTGTTCACCAAGCTTTGTAAACCAGTTGTAAATTTATTAAGAAGTACGGGTATTAGACTCGTTATAAATTCTTAGGAATGATAATCAATACGGTTGATATGACTATCGAGTTACCGAAGGAGAAACGTTTAAAAATTAAAGATATAGTCAGGGAAATGTTACTAGATAAGAAAGTAGGAATTCAGAATTTAGCAGAATGCATTGAAGTACTAGTATCAGCTTATCCGGGAGTTGCTTATGGCTGGCTCTATTACAAGGAACTTGAACTAGTTAAGAGATGTGCACTAACACTTAATCATAATAATACAAGAAAATTCACAATTCTATCAGAGGGTGCTTTAGAGGAATTAAAATGGTAGTATTCAGAAATTTTAGTTGTTAAGAACAAAATTAGATCAAGTAATTATGACCTAGAAATTTTTTCGGATGCTTCTATCACGGGTTGGGGAGCGACTTGTGGTACACGGATCGTGGGAGAGGCCCACGGATCGTGGAGAACAATTAAAGAAAGAGAAATGCACATTAATTATTTAGAAATATTGGTGGTCATGTTGTAAAGAATGCCAACAGGACCCTTTTAGGGCCAATGAAAATATTGTCTTTCAATGTCTAACGAGGAGGTTCTCAACAGGGGCAAATTATGGAACATTAAATTCCTTACGGTCAGCCATTGCTTCGATAAATAGTTTCAACACATCGGATAGTTTGTTAATAACACGTTTTTCAAAAGAGCTTTTAAACTTCGTCCAACCATTCCAAAATATAATTCCACGTGGGATACGGACATTATGTTAAAAAAGTTGTTTATTTCATGACCATTTAGCTTCCTCAATATATAAAAATTGCGGTTTTGCAAACTTTTAAAAAGCTATGTACAAAAGGGTTCGTCCAGAAGATTTGCTAAAAATAAAATTATATAAATCATTTATAAGTTGTTATATAAATATTTGGTGAAATTTACACTTTCATTTGCCAATTGCTTTTTTTTATGATAGAATAATCATTTCAAAATATTAAATAAATATTAAATAAATTATGAAAAAAATACAAAATTTAAAATTTTTGTAAAAAAGAAAAATATTTATTAATTTTATAAATTTTGATAAAATATATACTTTGTATACATCAATCGATTCGTTTTCTTGTCAGGAATGTAACTTTGAAAATAATTAATGAAAATTTTAACAAATAAAAAAATTATTTCAAAAAATACAAAAAAAAAATTTTCTGAATTTTAAAAAATTGTATAATAAAAATTTTGTAGATATTTTCGAAAATCCTTGTGTCAGATTTTAGGTATTAATGACTGCAATAAACCTGCTAAATTTCAGGACAATCCATCAAAATTTGTCTGAGATAATTTGTACACAATTTTTGTAACATACACACACACATCCCAGTGGGCACACTTGTTCAAAAGACGTCCTAAGGATGTCTTTTTGCGGACGTCTTTTGGACTTGTACAAAAAGACGTCTTTAAGACGTCTTAAAGACGTCCTATTCATGTTTTATGTCTTGGCCATTAGATGTCTTTAAGGTGTCTAAAAGACGTCTTTTTCATCCAACATTTGAAAATTTATTGGAATTTTTCTAAGTTAAATTCATTTCATTGACAAGTGAAATCGTTAACTTTGTAGAGGTTCATATCCGTCTTGAACGGCTGAGGTGCTTAAGGCGCAGTGTTTCAAGCCCAAGGTATCCGAGTTCGATCCCAGCTTCGTAGGAATTTTTTCATTATTTCTCCACATTTTAGGAAAAATAAAATTACACTTAAAATAAATTTAATACAATATTACTGAATTTCAGCTTAGAAAATGTTATAAAAGAAATGTTTATTTAAGATCTAAAGGAATGTAAAAAGGACGTCCAAAAGACGTCTTAAAGACGTCTTTTAGTTGTCTTTTTGATGACTCAGACATTGCCATCATTGTCCCCGAATCGTCCGCGGACAAAAGGGGACGTCTTTAAGACGTCTTTTAGACGTCCCTGTGCCCACTGGGATACATCTGGACAATTGCTCATAATTGAATATACATATGTTCTAGATGAAAATGAGGCCATATAACCTTCTTTTGAAAAATTAAAAATCGTCACCAATGCAAAGCTTCTTCATGAAGAAGCAAAAATTAAAAGAATGGAGTTTATGTAAAGGGTTTGACCCACAGAAATTGACAATTAAGACTGTAATGTTTATAGCACTGGGGTCAGCATTCAGAACTCAATAATTACACAGGCACACAAAAATAAAAAAAGTTAAAACCCAGAGGTCACACCCTCCTATCCCCATGTTTTTGGGGTCGCTGAAACCGAATATGACCATTAAAATTTTTTTTCATCGGCCATTTTCCCGCTACCACCCCCTTACACCTGCTTCCGGGGGTTGGAATTTTAGTTTAAAAAAAAAGTGGAGTAGGGTGTCTATTCCTATGTTTTTTGGGTCGCTAATATCAAAAAGACTACCAAAAACAAATTCTTCCCTCCCTTAACCCCCTACAACCCCCTTAACAACCCGGGGTGAGGGGTCGAAATTCGAATTTTTACGAAAAGTCGATTACGGTGTCGAAACCTACGTTTTTTGGGTCGCTGAAACCAAAAAAGACTACCAAAACGATATCCTTTCCACCTTCAACCCCCTACAACCCTCTGCAATAATTTTTGATAATTAATATTTAATTTTCAATTTCCCAAAAATCGATCCTTTTTATTTGAAAAAAAATATTGCAGAGGGTTGCAGGGGGTTGAGGGTGGAAAGGATTTTATTTTGGTAGTCTTTTTTGGTTTTAGCGACCCAAAAAACATAGGAATAGACACCATACTCCACTTTTTTCTAAACTGAAATTCCAACCCCAGGGAGCAGGTGTAAGGGGGTGGTAGCGGGAAAATGGCCCATGAGAAAAATTTTTAATGGTCATATTCGGTTTCAGCGACCTTAAAAACATGGGGATAGGGGGGCGTGGCCTCTGGGTTTTGACTTTTTTTATTTTTGTGTGCCTGTGTTAGCTTTAATACAGCTAAAGGACATAAAATCGCATTCAGGTGGTGTGGAGGTTAAGATTACGAACTTAATCAAGACTTCGAGAGCAAGAGTTAATCAACCACGAGCTTTTTTCCCATTTTGCTTCCTCATAAAGGAAGCCTTATAGTGATGTCGATTTCCGAATTTTTAAGAATCAATTATTTTTACAAATTTTCAAGTGTAGTATATATAATTCGCCGAGAGGAACAAATATCCGGATGTAGGTGTGTATGTATGTTTATGTGTGTGTGTGTGTATGTCACCGGTTCTTGTAGACAAATTTTCTCTTACACGTCTTGACGGATTTTAATAAAATTTTGTAGGTGTATTACGATCACGAATACCAAAAATCAGACAGAAGGATTTTTAAAAATTTCTCAAAAAAAATTTTTTTTCAACAATTTTTGAATTTTTGAAAAAATTAATTTTTGGATTTTTTTAAATAACTTTTTTCTATATTAAAATTTTTATTAATTCTTAAAAAAATTGCATTCCTGACATAAAAATGAATCGATTCATGTATATAAAGTATATATTTTATCAAAATTTATAGAATTAATAAATATTTTAATTTTTCACAAAAAATTGAAATTTTGTATTTTTTGACATTTTGTCTTAACACTTTAAAATAATTATTCTAAAATAAACAATTGAACAATTGGTATATGTATATTATATTGAGGAAACTTAATGATCTTGAAATGAACAACTTGTTTTAGTAATAAGGACTTATGTGTGGCCCATACACTTTTATATTATATCCCCAGTGGGCACAGGGACGTCTAAAAGAAGGCTTAAAGACGTCCCTTTTTGTCCGCGGACGATTCGGGGACAATGATGGCATTGTCTCTGAGTCATCAAAAAGACAACTAAAAGACGTTCTATGTCTGGTCCAAAAGACGTCTAAAAGACATAAGAAAAGACGTCTAAAGTACGTCTAAAAGACGTCTTCTGGACGTCTAAAAGACATAAAAGGGACGTCTGAAAGACGTCTGTTGGACGTCCTTTTTACATTCCTTCAGATTTTAAATAAACATTTTTTTATAACATTTTCTAAGTTGAAACTCAGTAATATTGTATTAAATTTATTTTAAGTTTAATTTTATTTTTTCTAATATGTGGAGAAATAATGAAAAAATTCCTACGAAGCTGGGATCGAACTCGGATACCTTGGGCTTGAAGCACTGCGCCTTAAAAGCATTGAACAGGATGAAAATGTTGGGAAGTACAGTCCCATAGCGTTGGCTAAAATGATCTGAGAAATCATTCCTAATCATGTTTTTTTTTTTTTTTGCTTAGGGACTTTTGGGAAATCTGCTTACAGATACCTTGGATTCTATTGATTTGGATTTATCAATGAGTGATTTGGCGATGATTATAGATGAAGAATCTTTAGTTAATATAATTAAATTGAAGAGAAGGGTTGATAGTAATAAAAGTCTAATTGATTCAGTTGAAATTACTTTTTCTACCACTTATATTCCAAGAACGGTTTCAATTATTAACTTCATGTTTAAAGTCAACCCTATAATTATACCGCCTAGACGTTGCTATAAATGTCAAATGTTTCGTCATACTCTTAACCAGTGTCGCTTTACTCATCCAATCTGTGAGTACTATTCAGAGTGGCATGAGTCAGAACAATAACGAGAACGCAACCCTAATCGCAATCCTAAACCCAAATGCAATAATTGCAAGGGTGACTATTTTGCTTCATCAAATCCGTGTCCCAAGTTGAAATATGAATTTCAAGTTGCCAGATAATTTATCCACCTACTAATCATATTAACTCTTCTTCTCATTGTGAACGAATCAGTAGCCCTAACAAAATGCAGAAAAGTCCACCTAAATCGTTGATACCTCAATCACCACCTCACACTTTTGTCACCAGTTCTCCACTTGTTAAGGGGTTACACCACTTTGACATGTTCAAAACATAAGCTTTTTCAACAATTTTTATTGAAGAATAGAAGTTTTTGTAGGAAAATTAAATTACAGTAGGGTATTGTACTACTCTTAAACTACAAAAAAATATATATAAATTTCTTTTTTTTTAAATTGTCGGTTTGACAGATGATATGTTAAAGTGCTTTAAAAATGTATCGCCATACGGTAAACACTATAACTCGGTCCAGAATTAAGCTAGACCAAAAAGTAAAAATGCTTTAGTTTCTGTAGCTCAAAATCTAGCGAAATACGTATCCGTTTAAAAAAAATTTATTTTTCGCAAAATGGCATCGATTTGAAGGAAAAAGTCCGTATTTTTGCCTAAATTTCATAATTTAAAGTTGTCTAAAAAATTTAAATATTAATATTTCGAAAAATCCGTACGTATTTCGCTAGATAATTATATTACAAACAAAATAAAAAAAGAACTAAGAGGATCGATTGAAATTTTTGGCAGCTAGAGTGTCCACCGATTTTTAAAATACAGTTTTGAGAAAAACGAGTTTAAAGTTTTCATTACAATGTAAACGTTAGCGCGCGACCCTGCTTGAACAGTTCGAAAATTGTCTTTTTACTTGAGATATCGATATATAACTAATGACATCATTTTGGTGTCCATAAAGAGTATTTTAAGCAAAAAAAAATTTTTCAATTTTTTGAAAATTTTAAAGTGGTGTAACCCCTTAAATAAGGAAGGGAGGGATTTAAGGGATTTCAATAATAAAAAAAAATAAAATGATTAAATCTTAGTTTAAATTTATTAATAACGTAAACAATAAATTTTTTCCCCTTTTTTATGCCAGGTTATGCTGGCTTACTTGTAAATTTATATTATTTGAATTTTTAATTCTTAAATTGATTAATGTTAAGCAAACTAAACTGAATCTAATTCTGGTTAATTTTATGTAATTGGGTATGGCTGTATTTGCCTAATTGATTATAAATTGTAGGTTAAATTGTTAATACTTTACTATACAATGGCACCTAGAGGCCTTAGATATCTAACCCTAGAAGGAGTTCGTTAGTTTACTCACCCTCTAAGGAGTAACTAGGGTGTCCCGACACCCCACGCTTTAAACTTGTTTTATAAGGTTTATATTTGACGTAAAAAAATGTATTATAATGAATTGATTGGTTTTTTAGTAAGGAATACAATAATATTATTCATATTTTGATCAATTGAAAAAATTTTGAAAAAAACCATAAAAACCCAAAAAAACACAAAAAAATTGCAAAATTGACTTTTTTACAAAAAACGTTGTAGTTTCTTAAAAATTTGACTAATTTTAAAACTATTTTAGGTTTTTAAAGTTAAATAGATACACTTTTAGGAGAAAAAATTAGTTTTTGTATTACTTCCAAAAAACATAATTATTTGAACATCTGAAGTGAAAGAAATTAAAGACAATTGACGAATAGTGAAAATCATAAAAATGAACTATAAAATGGACTTAAACAATTAATATTTACTAAAAATGGTGTTATAAATTAAAAATTTTACAAACTTAATATATCTGAATATATTAACATTAAAATTAATAACTTATGAAATGATTTTGTAAATTAATATTTAATGAAAGTTTTAATTAATAATTCTTAATATTGTTTAATACTTATAATATAAGTATATTAAAACCAAAGTATTACATTTTTAAAAGAGAGCAGATACATGTAAGACGGTAAACAACGTGGAAAAAAAGTTATTAAAACGATTAAATTATACATTTATCATTTTCTTTTCAAATTTTGAATGTAAATAGATTTAAAATCTTCAAATAATTAAGTTTGACACATTTAAAATGTTATTTCTACCAAAAATTAAATGAAACTAAAAACGGTTGCCTCGTTGGCTCTTTAGTTCCTCAATAATTATTTCATTTTGAGATATTTCAAATTCTAATTTCTCTTTTAATTTATACAGCTCTCTACGAGCATCGATTATTATGTTGCAATTAACACACTCTTTTAACTGCACTGTAAGTCTTACAATTTCTTTAGCTACGTCATCCTTCCTGTATCTTAAATGAAGGGTGGCATGACAAAAGGGGTCAAGCAACAATTTCATGTTTTTACAGGAATCGAAAATAACACATTTAAAAATTTTTCTGACCATTAAAGAAAAATCTAAAAAAACAGTTTAGAGATATTATTTCACTTTACCAGTAGAAATACAATTTATGAAGATAAAACTACATATTAGAGAGAAAAATAAGTAAAAGTGGACCATTTTGGGGTTACGTAAAATGTGCATATTTTTTTATAAAATTAATTGTTAAAAAAATATACAGTTTAAAGAAAAACTGAAAAATTAGTTTTTTAATATTGAATTAATGAATTGAATGCAAAAAAGTTTGCTTAAAAAAAAACGTTTGTTTTCAAGAAAATTGTTAATTAAATGTTAACTTTTGAAAGTAAACAGTACATAAATTTTTAAAAGCAAACTACAAACAGGAATATTTAAAAATTAACAGAAGAATAATATTTAAATTATGGAAAATTTGGTAAAGAATAAAACTATTTCTAAATAGACAAAAAAAAAATTCATTGAAATTTAATATATATTAAATTATATCAAAAAGAAAGCAATATTTTTAACCATATTAACCTATTCATAATAATATTCATTTCTTTTGTTTTTAACCGAATTGCATTGTAAGTAAAAATTTTGGCTATTTTTCATTCTTATTTTTATTAAAAACGAGTTTAAAAAACAATTTACAAAAAAAATACTTTTACAGAACTGTGTAAATGAATTTACTTGATTTTTTTATGAAAAAATCTCAATTTCGAAAAATTGTTGCATGACCCCTTTTGTCATGCCACCCTTCAAATCATTAGCCTTTTTATAGTAATCATATATTTGACACCTATGATTTTGTCCGCACAGTCCTCATCTTTTTATCAATTTTTTTGTCACTCTTCTTTCTCTTTTCATTTTTCTCCTCTTGCGGCACAACTTCGCTGTACTGCCATTTTTTCCTTTTCTGGAGATAGGCTTCGTCCAGAAGTTTCGCTTGAACTGCTCCTTGTCCTCAAACTTGTGCCGGAGGAGTTGACATCGGAATCACTGGATGAAGATCGACTCATGTTTATTAGAATTTAGGTCTGGCCCAGACAACAGCGCGATGAAAAAGCACAATTCTTAATACCTCTAATATATGTTAAAATATTATTAACAATATAGAATTTATAATTTAAATTTGACTGTCATATACTACATTTTTCTGTATTATAATTTAATTTCTGACTGTAGAGAGAGCACAGAAATTTTTAATAAATCTTAACTCAAATTTCATAAGTTGTTACAAATACAGAATGTCTATTTTTCATAAAAATAGAATTTTTGTATAAAAATGTTTCTTTTTTATAAAATACAACTTTTTCATGCATAACCTATCAATTTATACTTTATCAGATGATTTTAACTGATTAAAAACGATTTTTTAAAAAAATTTGAATTTACAAATTAACTGATACATTGTAAAACAACTGTTAAATATCTTTGTGTAATTTTTGATGCTAAACTTAATTGGTCCTCACATATTGGTTTGCAAGGAATAAAAGCTCTAATCATACTCAAAGCCTTAGCCAAAGTTTCATGGGATTCATCCCCTATCACGATGTTAACTATCTACAGAGGTCTTATTAGATCATATCTAGAGTGGGGTGCTATTCTATTTGCTGGAGCCAGTAAAAAAGAATTATCTAGACTCGATCGAGTACAATTTGCAGCTTTGCGAGTAGCTTTAGGCTGCATGTCCACCACTCCAAGATACTTTCTTTTATCTGAAAGTGCTGAACCTCCTCTCGAATATAGACGCAGATTTCTTTGCAACATATTCATGGTCAGATCACTTGCTTGGTCTGAGAACCCAATTGTACACAAACTTAAACTATTAAATCAACGAATTACTGAAATTAAAAGCCAAAAGCCTATATAGTTAATCCTGGAATATATTCCACATACAAACGAATTGCACCTTTGCTCAATTTGGGATCTCTACCTAAGAGGCCATTACATTTTGATTTTGACTGGAATATTCACCATTTGAAAATTGATTGTGATACTACTTTCGGTTACACTTTAAAACAACCCGAACAACGAAACCATCTATTAAATAATTATTTGACAGAAAATTATGCAGGGATCACACCTATTTACACAGATGGATCTAACAATGACAAAAAAGAAAACTCAGGACTTACATATTACATCCAGCTTCGTCCATAAATTACGTCACACGTTTTTGGCCCATTTTTGACACCCTCCCCCCTTTGTCACACTACGTAACATCTGAAGGAACCCCCTCCCTCTAAATTACGTCACAATTTGTCAACTCCCCTTTAATTAATTTTTCCACAATGAATCACTGTCCATATCTAATTTTATTGAGGGGGTATTTACTTGTGTATTAGCGTGTACGCTTCTCACGTAATAGTCATGTAATAGTCACGTAATAGAGTGTAATAGAGCATTATTACGTCAGTGTAATACCACATAATATAGAGGTAATATTCTGTAATAATCAATAATGCCCTGTAATACTGGATAATACGCGTAATAGCAGAAAAATTTAGTGTATTAGAGTGTACACCATTTTGATCAGTAATCTAATTACACCCTCGAATTTTTTTTTATAAATAAAGTTACTTATATAATTAGTACATTTTTTAATATTTTAAAAACAAGAAATATATTTGATATTTTTATTTATTACAATTTTCTCATTATATATAATAAATAGAGTATAAAGTGTGACATAACAAAATAAAAGGTCCTCACCCCTCCTTTCTCACAATTAGTCACATTTTCATAGACCCCCTCCCCTAAAAAGTGTGACGTAATTTATGGACGAAGCCTCTCACAAAATAATTTTAAATTTGGTCTTAGCTATAAATTATGCTTTAAAAAGAATCGTTAATGATCAATTACAATTGACTATTATACTGACTGACTCTTTGGAAGCAATTAAATTACTAGAAAGTAAAGAAAGAATAACTCAAAATCACTATTTCCTACCCTTTCGTAATCTATCCTTGCTCCAATATTTAGACAGTCAAAATCAAAAAGTTAAATTTATATGGATTCTAGGCCATGTTGGCCTTTTGGAAAATGAAATTGCAGACCAAACAGCTAAAACAGCCTCTTATATACCTGTTTTTAGAAGAATTGAAATACCTATCATTAATACTTTTAAATATTTACGTGAAAATTACCTCTCTTGGATTAAAGTTAAATGGCCTTATAATCAAAAACATAATTTTCCTTCCACTTCCTATATTAATTCCTATATTAATTATTCTGGAAAACTTATATGTCTCATTAACAGACTACGATAAACTCATACTTGTACTACTGATCACTTTGATTGTATGAATTGGTTTATACCCAGAGAATGCTGGTGCGGGGAACCAGAGAGGTCCTTCATACAGATTTTGAATGAATGTCAATTATTTTCTGATATTAGAGCAAAATTTTTCAGCTATATTAATACTATTGAGCCCATTACAAATGGAACAGTAACCTCATTGGATAAAATAATATTCTATCCAACTGAGGAAAATATTTCAGAGCTTAGTCAATTTTTTAATACAAGCAACAACAGAGTAATTATATAAATATTTAAATGCACTTTTAAAATATCATTTTTGAACTACATATCTATACATATTTTATTCTTCCAACCATCATGCTCCTTCCGTTGTATCCATCCTGTATATGCTTGGTAATGGACTTTTTTACTCTTGGATCAACCAATGAGCATCAATGTGATGCTGTATTATGAAGCACCTTTATATTTTAAACATAACCTGTGATCTATACATAAATAGGCAATATCAACAAGAGCATCTATATGAATCACTATGAAACATGTTTAATGTGCATAATTCTTTTGTAACCACCAATCAACAAGGATAAGATTATGTACCACCAGTGATCTCATCGTGACAACATATAACAACTACTTCATAACTTTCTCTACAACTTACACCAATCAAATTTGTTAGTTAACACAATTAAATATATACATGCTACTAGATCTGGCCTCCCAGTGGGCACACTTGTTCAAAAGACGTCCTAAAGATGTCTTTTTGCGGACGTCTTTTGGACTTGTACAAAAAGACGTCTTATACATGTTCTATGTCTTGTAACCGTATTTTGGAGATACGATTACTTTTAAATAAATTAAATGAATGAAATAACAAAAATAATCACGAAATTAAAAATAAGAAATCTAGATAGTAAATTTTGAATTAATTCGTATATTTATAATAAATTATCAAGATTCAGAAAAGGGGGCTGCAGTCCCAAAAATTTAAAATAATATATAATTTGTTTTTATAAAAATATCAATGGCAACATCTCCGTCCAAATCACACAATAGTACAATACACATACACATACGACACACACATAAAATAAATCCTTATATGAAATCAGCAGATATGCAAATTAGGTAAAGAGAGACATTCTTATTGACATTGCCTTTAGAGAAAGAAAGAAAGGTAGCCGTTACCAGAGAAAGCGTTATCGGCGCCGTTATCCAGACGTTATCGAGACCGTTACCTTTGGAGTTTCTATTACTATATATATTATATATATACATATAATAGACTTTTCTTTATATTTCCCTTGCGATGAAGGAAGAAAGAAAATATTACCTGGGTTCTCCGAGGTAATCCCCATTACAAAGGCTATTGTTTAAGGGTTCGTAATCCTTCTTAGGGTCGAATACAGGCCTATATATATATATATATATATATATATATATATATATATATATATATCTATGAGTGCGAAGAGGACACTCACGTTTAGGGCCTACCACCTAAATATAAGAACGAAAATTTAATTTAAAAATCATATCGTCGATTATTTTCCTTGGAGCACGTTCTACGTGTCTTCAACGAAATTGAAGTATAACAATTTTTTTGGAAATTCACTCACTATAGGTGAGTGAATAAAAAAGTTAAATAAGTGAATTATCAGTGAATACTTCGTGAATTAGTAAATAGTGATTTAGTGAATAGTAAGTATTAGTGAATATAATTAAATAAGTGAATATTAAATAATAATAGAAATACATTAAAATACTTTTTTCTAATTTTTTTCAATCATTTAAATAATTATGTATTTGAGTTGTGTTTAGTTTTCGAAGTTAATTAATAAAGTTAAAAAATTTTTTTTTTATGTTTATTAATAAATTAAAAAATTTGTTATAATTTGGAAATCGTATGTAATTGGAATCCAAAGGCAAAATTAGAAGTTGGTTATATTGGATAAAAGGCAAAATTGGTTAAATTGGTTATATTGGATAAAAGGCAAAATTGGTTACATTGGTTTTATTGGATAAAAGGCAAAATTGGTTATATTGGTTTTATTGGATAAAAGACAAAATTGGTTATATTGGATAAAAGGCAAATTGGTTATATTGGATAAATATTGGTTATATTGGATAAAAGGCAAAATTGGTTATATTGGATAAAAAGCTGGAAATTGGTTGAATTGTATAACAGGAATATTGGATAAAATAAAAAATTAGAAATTGGTTATATTGGATAAAAGCTGAAAATCGGTTATATTGGATAAAAGGCAAAATTGGTTATATTGGATAAAAAGCAAAATTGGAAATGAATTATATTGGATAAAAAGAATGCTGGAAATTGGTTAAATTGGATTAAAGGAAAAATAGTAAATTGGTTATATTGGATAAAAGGCAAAATTGGTTATATTGGATAAAAAGCAAAATTGGAAATTAATTATATTGGATAAAAAGAAAGCTAGAAATTGGTTAAATTGGATTAAAGGAAAAATAGTAAATTGGTTATATATTGGATAAGAGACAAAATTGGAAATTTGTTTGTATTTTCTATAGGAGGCAAAATTTGGTAATATCATTGAATAAAAGGAAATTATAATATTTATAATTAAATGTATAAAACTTGATCTTAAAATTCTACTGTAATATTGCTATTTTTAAATTTTTAATTCCTTGATATAAGTAAATTTTATAAAATAAAAGAACAATGTCTAACAAAGGAGAAACTGTTAATTTGACTACTGATGATTTAAGTATTGTTGTCACTGAAGGAGCAATGCTAAATAATGATCATATGTATGAATTTCAAAAGCTATTGGGAAGACAATCAAATTTTTTTTATAATATGCAAAATACTTTGTGTTTACAAACACTTGATTTGATAGTTCCAATCGAGAAAAATAAGCAGCACATTCAAATACTTTTTAGTGGATATTATAAGTCTGGTCATTGGATTTGTACTTATTATGATGGAAAAAGCCTTTACATTTTTGATAGTCTTAATAAAAAATATTTAAATGACGATCAAAGGGCTTACTTAATTAGATTATATCCTTTTGAACCACCAGTAGTTTTCACAACTGTTGATCAACAACCATTAAACAGTCTTGCTTGTGGAATATATGCAATAGCATTCGCAACATCGTTATTTTTTAATATTATGCCTGATTCTGTCAATTACTATTATTGTAATATGAGAAATCATTTAATGTTAATGTTCAAAAACAATAGTTTAAGTGAATTTCCCTCTGAACAACTTTCTAATAGTAGATCTTGCATAGTTGTGAATGACTGGAATTGCCTTTTAAATGAAAAAGATATTCAACTTAAGTATGGAGAATCAAACTTTTCTAAAAACTCTATGAAGAAAGAAATTTCTTTCCCGAGAATAATAAATAAAATAAATAAAGGGAGTATTGCATCAACAACAGTTAAACAAAGTAGGGCTGAAATTCAAAGAAATTATCGGGAAAGGCAAAAATTGAAGCGTAAAGTTGATAATCCAAATTATTCAGAGGAAGCAAACACTTCCCTTTCTTTTCCGAGAGCAATAAATAAAATAAATGAAGGAAATGTTGAATCATCAACAACACCTAAACAGAGTAAGGCTGAAATTCAAAGAAATTATCGCGAAAGGCAAAAATTGAAGCGTAAAGTTGATAATCCAAATTATTCAGAGGAAGCAAACACTTCCCTTTCTTTTCCGAGAGCAATAAATAAAATAAATGAAGGAAATGTTGAATCATCAACAACACTTAAACAGAGTAAGGCTGAAATTCAAAGAAATTATCGCGAGAGGCAAAAGTTGAAGCGTAAAGTTGATAATCAAATTATTCAGAGGAAGCAAACACTTCCCTTTCTTTTCCGAGAGCAATAAATAAAATAAATGAAGGAAATGTTGAATCATCAACAACACCTAAACAAAGTAAGGCTGAAATTCAAAGAAATTATCGCGAAAGGCAAAAACTGAAATGTAAAAGTGATAATGTAAATTATTCAGGTGAAGTGCACACTTCAACTAAGAAAAAACTTCAAGTTGAATCTAAAATAGAATATGCTCAAAACCTTAAATTAAAAAATATAAACAGTGATAGAAGTACTTTGTCAAAAACAAAAAATACTCTATGTCCAAGAAATTATTGTGAAAGAGTATTAAATCATCAAATTCAAAATGAGTTGAAACTGGTAAATAATAGTATAAATTCAAATTTGAATATTTCTGTTCCAAAGAAAATATTAAATATAGATTTAGATGATAATGAAACATTTAAGTCAAATAATGTTGAAAATTATCTAGGTCCAATGAATTATTATTGCACACATTGTCAAGCTAAACATTTTAAAGATGAACAAGTTGCTGGTAGAAAAGTTAGTTTTAATGATTGTTGTAGTCATGGAGGTGTTGTTTTAACTTCCATACAATATCCAGATGAATTAAAGCTTTTGCTAAAAGGGCTTCATGAAAAATCTGGTCATTTTAAAAAGAATATAAGGCTGTACAATAATTCTTTTTCTTTTGCATCTTTAAATGCTAATGTAATTAATTTTAATAACAGAAGAAGAGGGCCATTTTGTTATAAAATTCAAGGTCAAATTTACTATCAAATTAATAGTGCTTTATATCCGGATAATGGTGAGGATCCATGTTTTGGTCAATTATTTATTTATGACCCTGACGAATCAATCAGATACAGATTAAAAAGTAACGAAAATTTGGACAAAGAACTTTTACAAAATATAGAAAATATTATGAGAACTTCAAACGCATACACAAAATCTTACATGATGATGTCAGAAGTAATTAAAATAGAAACTGAATTAGCAAGACAAAATAATGAAGATGTTCCAGAGTTACAACTATTGTTCACGTTGAAAAAAGGTTTTGATAAAAAAAGATATAATTATCAAAGTTACAATGAAGTTGCTGCTATTTTCAATACAAACTCAGAAGGAGAAATACCAGAATCTTATGTAACAGTTTATAATAAGTCTACAAAGGAACTGAAATCAGTTAGTAATTTAGATCCGAATGTTGAACCATGGATCTATCCCATATTTTATCCACTTGGAAATAAAGGTTATAATATTAATATGCTTCGTAGTGATAGTGATTTTAGAAGTAAAAAACATAATATTTCTAGGTCTGCCTATTGTAAATACAAAATTGCTATAAGAGATAAGGAATTTAATCAATTTTTATATGGGGGAAGATTGTTTCAACAATGGGTAGTTGACAATTATGTAAAAATAGAGAAAGATAGATTGCAATTTTGTGCAAACAATCAAGCTCAATTGAGAAGTGAAACATATCAAGGATTAATCGATTATTTACAAAATAATGAGTTAGAAAATGATGTACATGTTGGAAAAATGCTTATACCCTCTGGGCACGGAAACGTCTTCGTTCTAGAAACGTTCCTAAAACGTTTTTAGAACGTTTCATGTCCTCAACATAACGTCTCAAGAACGTTTTATGTTCTAAAAACGTTTTTAAAACATTGGACGTTCTTAAGCCGTTATGTAGCGGACATGAAACGTTCTAAAAACGTTTTAGGAACGTTTCTAGGACAAAGACGTTTCCGTGCCCAGAGGGTATTGCCTTCCACTTTTATAGGATCACCTCGTAACATGATGCAACAATATCAGGATGCCATGGCTATTGTTGGTCGTCATGGTAGACCAGATTTATTTATTACAATGACGTGTAATCCAAATTGGAAAGAGATACAAGAAAATTTATTACCTCATCAAACTGCTTCTGATAGACCTGATATAGTAACTAGAGTTTTTGCATTGAAGGTGAAACAACTTTTAAATGTTATTGTTGACAACAAATTATTTGGAGAGGTTAAGTCTTATGTTTATGTTATTGAATTTCAAAAGCGAGGATTACCACATATTCATTTGTTAGTTATATTAAAAGAAAATTCTAAAATATTAACAGTTGAAAGTGTTGATCGTTATATTTCTGCAGAAATTCCTGATGAAAGTATCAATCCTTCCTTGCATAACATAATAATGCAAAATAACATTCACGGACCTTGTGGAGATTGGTGTTTAATTGATGGTAAATGTTCAAAAAATTTTCCAAAAAGTTACCAAGAAGAAACTACAATTGAAGAAAACTGTTATGTTCGTTGTCGTCGAAGAAATAATAATAAAACGTATGAGCGAGCAAATGGATTTGTTGTTGACAATTCTAATGTGGTTCCATATTGCCCTACACTTTCGGAAATATTTAATTGCCATATAAATGTGGAAATAGTTTCAAGTATTAAATCTGCTAAATATCTATATAAATATATTTTCAAGGGTCATGATGCTGCATCCATTATTATTACAAATGCGAATGGTGAGGTAACTGTTAATCACAATGAAATTAATCATTATGAAGAAAATAGGTATGTAGGTCCTGTTGAGGCTGTTTGGAGAATTTTAAGTAAACCTTTAGGGAAAAAGAGCCATAGTATAAATCGTTTACCCATACATTTACCAAATGAACAGAATGTTATTATTCGCGAAAGGAAAGATAATAACAATGTTTCTTTTGATTTACAGAAAAATACAAAATTGCTCGATTTTTTTAAACTTAATGAGCGTGATAGTACTGCTCGTCAGTATTATTATACACAAATACCAGAACATTATACGTGGATAAAAAAAACTCTTGAATGGCAAAAAAGGAGTCGTAAAGAAAAAGTATTGGGAAGAATGTATTCAGTTAATCCACGCCAATTGGAATTATTTCACCTTAGATTATTGTTACTTACAGTAAAAGGAGTAACTTCTTTCCAAAGTTAAAGAACAGTTAATGGAGTTATTCATGAATCTTTTACATCTGCTTGTTTGGCATTAGGACTTATAGAAGATGATAGTGAGTGGATTAGGACAATGGAAGAAGCTACTTTATGGATGATGCCTCATTCACTTCGACAATTATTTGTAAGAATTCTAATTCATTGTCATCCTGTACATCCGGAAAAACTTTGGGAGAAATTTAAAGGTCAAATGTCAGAAGACTATTCAAAAATTGACAATATTGAAGCTGAAAAAATAGCTTATAGAAATATAAAATCAATGTTATTGAATGAAGGATATTGTTTAACCGATTTTCAGGGTTTATTAGATATAGATGAAAATTTTCCTGCGCAGGTTGATGATATAAATATTTTTGAACATATAAAAATAGGAGAGCAGAATTATACTAAATTAAATGTTAAACAAAAAAATATAGTTGATTATATACTTGAAGTAATAAAAGATTCTTCTTCTAATAGTTCTAAATGCTTATATATTAATGGTTGTGGAGGATCTGGAAAAACTTTTTTATATACTACCTTATGGCATTTATTAAAAAGTAAAGGAATAAATGTTTGCAACATGGCATTTACAGGCATAGCTGCCACACTGCTTCCTAATGGGAAAACTGTACATAAAGTCTTAGGCTTACCTGTTCCATTGTACAATGATTCATCTTCAAATATTAAAGTTCAGTCAAAAGAAGGACAATTTTTAAAAAATATTGATGTTTTTATTTGGGATGAAGCACCAATGGCTCCAAAATATGCCTTAGAAATTATGGATAAGTTATTAAGAGATATAATGAAATCAAATGAAGTTTTTGGTGGAAAAATTGTAATTCTAGGAGGAGATTTTCGACAAATTTTATCGATAAAAGAACGAGGTACTAGATCAGAAATAATAAATTTATCAATAAAAAATAGTCATTTATGGCAACATTTCACAAAATACACATTAACAGAAAATATGAGAGCTTTACCAGAGGAAACAGAATTTGTAGAATTTCTACTTAAAGTTGGTAATGGCGAATTAAATGATATAGATGATAACATCGAATTACCAGAACATATTATTCAACAAGGAAATATAGATATTGCTGAAGAAATGTATAGTCATTTGATACAACAGAAAAAATTTAAAGATTTGTCAATGTGTGCAATTTTAGCACCAAGAAATGTTGACGTTGATGATATTAATAAGAGGGTGGTAAATCTCTTAGACAGTAAAGGTGAAAAAATATATAAAAGTATTGATTCAACTGAAAGTTGTGATAATGGAAAATTTTCTGAAGTTTTATTACCAGAATATTTAAACACTCTCTCTCCACCTTCTTTACCACCACATGAATTACATTTAAGAATTAATTCTGTTGTAATGCTTATTAGAAATCTTAGTATTAATGAAGGATTATGTAACGGAACAAGGTTAATTGTTTTAGATTTATCACATAATGTTATTAAATGTAAAATATTAACCGGAGATAAGAGTGGAAATATTGTTTTTTTACATCGAGTAACTTTATATTGTGAAAACTTATATCCATTTACTTTTAAAAGACGACAGTTTCCTATAAAATTGGCTTTCGCAATGACCATTAATAAATCTCAAGGTCAAACATTTAATAAAATATTCATTGATTTAAGACGAGATGTTTTTAATCATGGTCAGATGTATGTTGCATTATCAAGAGTAAAATCATTTGATTCCGTAAAAATATTTTTAGGAGAAAATAGAAGTAATATATATATATATAAAAAATTATGTTTATAGAGAAATTTTGGACTTTTCTTAATTTAGTTTATTTTGTTATGTTGAATTCCTTTGGGATTTCAAATGTGAAACATTACATTGAAGGGAAAGATCAGTGTAAATTTTAAAAAATACAAATATTTCTCTCTGCTAACAACACCAAAAGATATAACTTGATTATACTGAAAGAGACTAGACTCTTAATAATAATAATTATATAATAAATAATAATAATTTTTTAAGAATAACATTTTTTAAGAATAATTGAATTTCTTTAAAAAATTTTATTACTTTTGAAAAAAAAGAATTCTTGTGACGAATATTGATATTCTTGAAAATAGTTGAATTACTCTGAATGAGTTTATTATATTTTATAAAAATAATCAAATACCTGAAAAAATGTTTAAAATTTAAAATTATGTTGTGGTATTGGTATAAAATTTAATTTGTAGCATAGAAGTTTATAGTTAAAAAAATTTGAATGGGCGCGCGTAGCGCGCAGAGTTTGTTCTAGTACATATAAATATAAATTATATTGTCAAATTTGATGACTGCAATTTGATATAAATAGATTAAATAAACAATTAAATTTAAATATTATAAAATTAAATAAAATAATGCCTTTGTCATCGATTGCTCTTAAAAACAAAATACTTATCGAAGCTGGCGGGTGATGTATAAAGCAGCGTTTTGATCTCCTTCACGGAATCGAAATAAAACTTGCAATTTAATGGACCAATTCTACCGATTAATTGAATTCTCCTTTCCAATATTCTTATGATCAGGAAGGCAGGTAAGCTGGTGAAATTCGGTTGTCCGGAGCAAGGGAACGCTTTTTTTTTTATCCGCCCACGTTAAAATCGCCACACTAAATAAAATAAATTAACAAAAAAAAACTATATATATACCGATATATATAAAAAAATATAATAACTGAAAATTATAAACACTCAATTTCAGCAAAATGGTAAAACAGACGCGACTCACCTTTCAGTGTCTGCGGCCGGCACGTGAAAATATGGCGCGGATTTCGCCGTTTAGTTCGAGGCACGATGACAAAGTGAAAAATCACCAAACCATCATTCCTCGAACCGCCGACGCTTTCCTCGGGTTTAATCCCTTCTTTCCAAATTTCACACTCAACCGCATGACACTGATAGGCCCAAAATTATACGTCATCTAAATGTTTGCGCGTTTTCTCCGGCTCACACCACCAGCCTGCAAACTAGCAACCAAAAATACAAATTAACATAGAGAGAAATCAAAACACCGCTTCAGTCTTGGCCATTAGATGTCTTTAAGGTGTCTAAAAGACGTCTTTTTCATTCAACATTTGAAAATAGAAAAATTTTCATAAATAGAAAATATTAATTTCTAAGTTCAACTTGGACTTAGAAACTAATCAATGTAAAAGTGATTGGAATTTTTCTAAGTTAAATTCATTTCATTGACAAGTGAGATCGTTAACTTTGTAAAGGTTCATATCTGTCTTTAACGGCTGAGGTGCTTAATGCGCAGTGCTTCAAGCCCAAGGTATCCGAGTTCGATCGCAGCTTCGTAGGAATTTTTTCATTATTTCTCTAAATTTTAGAAAAAATAAAATTAAACTTAAAATAAATTTAATACAATATTACTGAATTTCAACTTAGAAAATATTATATAAGAAATGTTTATTTAAGATCTGAAGGAATGTAAAAAGGACTTCCAAAAGACGTCTTTTAGACGTCCCTTTTATGTCTTTTAAACGTACTTTAGACGTCCTTTCTTGTCTTTTAGACGTCTTTTAGTTGTCTTTTTGATGACTCAGAGACATTGCCATCATTGTCCCCGAATCGTCCGCGGACAAAAAGGGACGTCTTTAAGACGTCTTTTAGACGTCCCTGTGCCCACTGGGCTATTGCCAAGCAAAAAGCCACAATCAAAAGAAGAAGAAGAAGAAGAAGGCTACAAACTCAATTAGAGGAGAGAAAGAAAGATGTTTTTATCGTTTAAGCAACCTTATAGTAAGATAGGCTCTCAGACCATAAGCAGGTGGTTAAAGTTGGTCATGAAAGAAGCAGGTATTGATGAGAAATACAACTTGAAGGAACAAAGGACCTAAGAGATGGACAAAGAGGTAGACAAAGAGGGGATGTATGAAGTCAGATCCACAGCATATTTTGCTTTGATCTATCTCTAAAAGTGGCGATATCCAACAGCAAGTTGCGGTACTATATAAGTAACTACAAAATTTATATATATATACAACAAAAAAAGATGTATATGTAGTATGTATGTAACTGTATGTAGTATGAATGTATGGTGGTGCGTTATGTTTTTGTCAAAATGATTTTGTTGTTCATGGTTGTGTCCTCGTGTGCAGATTTTGTTGCTGCCGTTTAGACAAATGTTGTATCTTTTTTTTTTATTCAGCGTTATTACTTTTCGCTGCATACTCAAATGAATATATAATTTTTGGATAAAAAAGTATTAAAAAAACTGTTTGTCTCCGACAATGAAACTTAAGGGTTCAAATCTTCGGATCGAGAAATTTTTTTTCTGCTTAAAATATTAAAACGGTATTCAAAAGAATTAACTTAGCATCTTTACGGCTTCTCTAAATGAAAATAAAAAGAATTATTTAAAAACGGAATTCAAAAGAATTAAAAATTTCAAATTCTTATTAATTCCTTACTTTTTACTGGAATGACGACCCACGCAGCACCGAAGAGTTCCTGAAACTCGACAGGACCTTGTTCAGCGAGGTTAGAAACATTGAGTGGCGATGTTCATGGGAAATTGTGTTGATGTTCAAATGTCCACATAAACATAATATTAAATATCAACCTTCAGCAAAAATTAAACTCCAAATATTGACTTGCGATGTTCAGTCAATATTGGTTTATACGTGTATAATTATTAATCGAAATTTTTATAACTATGTAAAAATCGCATTCAATATTGATACAATATAAACATGTTTCTAACCTCGCTAAACGAGTTCCTGACGAGTTTCAGTAAATCTTTGGTGCTGTGTGGGGAGTGTGCTCGTCCAAACTAAGTTGTTATCGCATATGCACAAGGACGATTATACTCATCTAAATATTTTTTCTCATAACTTTAAAACAAATTAACTTTAACACATGAAACAAAGTGCAACTTACAGCATATGGTTCATAGTTTGTAACACATATATCAGAAAGTTTCCATTTAAAGTATTTGTTAATAAACAAAGTATTAAATATATTGTAAAAAGTAGAAGATGGGTCACAAACTTACTTGCAAAGGTATACTTCTTTTAAAATGACTATTTCACTTTTTATGAAGTTTGCTACCTGGGGGTTTTCGAGATTTTAAGTACAAAGGAAACTGTATTTTGTTAAAATTGGATGTCCTTTTAGGTTAAAGAATATTTTAACTACTTTTTATGGTATTTTATGGTTTTTTACATTATTCTTGAAACTAACAGTTTTAGAAAAAAACAGAAATTTTAAAATGTATATTTTTATGAAATATATACCTATATATTTTGTTTAAATCATTATTCGAAATTTAACATTTTTTACGAGTTAAACGCAATTTATGTTAAAGACTGGGATATTCAACATTTAATTTTCGATTACAATTTGTCTCCGACACGTGTCCATAACAATCGATTAATTGCAAACTCCTGTCCATGCAGATTCTGACCTCGTGTAAAAATTGTTTTTTACTGAACTGTAAAGAAAGTAAATTTATTATTTAAAATGTGTATTTCTATTTTTAAATATTGAAAATACAAATGTATACTTAAAAAAGAAACTAAAATAAAATTAATATTGCAAAAACAAAATCGTAATGGAGTACAATAAATAAAAAACAAAAACAATCTAAAAATAAAAAAGTTATAGAAAAGAAAAATTAAACTAAAAATAAATTTAAAAAATCTAAAATAAAAGTATTCTATTAAAAAATCTAAAACATTGCTCACCCTGTCTTTGTAACAATAAATTTGAGGTGTAACATTCAAACTATCTTTAAGAGCTGTTTGAATTTCTTTATAAGAATAGCTTTTTCCCGTTATTATACCGCTACTGCTGAGAATATTTCCAATTACGTAATTTTTACTCCACTGTAATCCTTGATAAAAATATTTATATTGGGTATTCAATTCTGGCAAATCCAATAAGCATGTTCCGTGTTTTTTCCATTCCCATCTCCAAAAATTTTCTACTTTATCAGGCAAAATATTGTACCATTTATCAACAAGCTCTCTTTTTATACTCCATAAATTTTTCACATTAAACTGTTGATAATTATCGCAATCTTCAGGATATTTGCCGGGAAAATTTTTCGTTGGCCAAATTCCATGTATACTCCAAGCATAATTTCGAATATTACATTGATTTGATTTCTTTCCATTTTGTAAACATGTTGTTTTTGGCCACTGTTGATTGAACAATATAATATCGTAATCGCTATCCCTGAAATTTTTGGGTTTTTTATTAGATGCAGAAATTTTCCATTTTTATGTAGTTAATAAATATTATAATAATTAATTATTACCCAGTGGGCACAGGGACGTCTAAAAGACGTCTTAAAGACGTACCTTTTTGTCCGCGGACGATTCGGGGACAATGATGGCACCCACACAGCACATGATATTTCCTGAATACTTCCTGAATATTTCACTGAAAGATTGAAATATTTCATTGCAAGATTCAGGAAATATTTCTGCAAACAGGAAAATGTCCGCTTATGTGGGAATATTGACGCGAAAGTTGAGAAAATATTTCATTGAAATATTTTGGAAATATTCAACTGAAATGATGCGCACTGGTCGAACTCAGTTTCTATGGCCTGTAGAGTTGCGCAGTAGTTTTTGGCTTACTATATCCTATGGGTTTTAAAATATTTCAGAAAATTCCTATTGATTTGAGGTGTTTAACAAATTTTTCCATTTTTTGAAATATTTTCACAATATTGCAGAATCTTTATGTGTAATATTGCAGGAATATTTCAATGAAATATTTTCTCAATTTTCGCGTCAATATTCCTACATAAGCGGACATTTTCCTGTTTGCAGAAATATTTCCTGAATCTTGCAATGAAATATTTCAATCTTTCAGTGAAATATTCAGGAAGTATTCAGGAAATATCATGTGCTGTGTGGGGCAATGTCTCTGAGTCATCAAAAAGACAACTAAAAGACGTCTAAAAGACGTTCTATGTCTGGTCCAAAAGACGTCCAAAAGACGTCTAAAAGACATAAGAAAAGACGTCTAAAGTACGTCTAAAAGACGTCTTTTAAACGACTAAAAGACGTCCTTTTTACATTCCTTCAGATCTTAAATAAACATTTCTTTTATAACATTTTCTAAGTTGAAATTCAGTAATATTGTATTAAATTTATTTTAAGTTTAATTTTATTTTTTCTAAAATGTGGAGAAATAATGGAAAAATTCGACGAAGCTGGGATCAAACTCGGATACCTTGGGCTTGAAACACTGTGCCTTAAGCACCTCAGCCGTTCAAGACAAATATGAACCTACAAATTAGTTTCCAATTTATCGCAAATAATCAGATTTTCTTCATAAAATTTCATAGTTCTGTCAATTACAATTAATAAAATCAATATTTAATAGAGGAGGAAGGTCTAAATTTTAAATTCGAGATATAGTTCGATTTTGTAACATTTTTGTGAAAATAACCTATTTTATCGTAAATTGTCAGATTTCCTACATAAAATTTCCGAGTCTTGACAACTACAATTGATAAAATCGATATACTAGAGAAAAATCTAAATTTTGATTTCGAGATATAGATTTTGTAACATTTTTGTAAAGTTAACCTAATTTTTCAAAAGTCAGTTTTTTAAATGCTTAATGCATTGCTGATTGCTCAGTGTTTTGTAACGATAAGAAAAGTAATCAAGATGATAATGATATTTTCAAGACAAGAAAAATGATTATATTTTAAGTAAAGATTTTTTCAGAGACAGTGGAAGAAAATCATGAATTTTTTTTAACTGATAAAAATTAGTTAGGCTAATACCTGCAATATTAATAATTCTCTCGTTTTTTAGAATCTTTTAAAATATCCTGGAATAATAAAAGAACGTCCTAAATTGTTGTAAAAATGTAAGAAAAATTGTTTGGTTAAAACCTAATACGTTTATTCATTTAAAGAATGTTTTCATAAAAATTACGATACAATATTATTGAAGTAATGATAATAAGTACACGGTAAATCGTTAGGTATTAAAATAACACCAAAAAGGATTAAAATAATCCAATTTAGTGTTATTTTAACACCTAACGATTTACCGTGTAATGATAAGTAAAAATTAAAAATCGAGATTTTCTGTTGGAATTTCCTGTTGGAATTTCCTACTGGAATTTCCTGCTGGAATTTCCTGTTGGAATTTCCTAGGAGTGCTTTCCCGGGAACTTTTTCACGTGGGGTGTTAAGTGTGTGTTTATATTTAAGTCATACGCGAATATATGTGTGTGTTATAGGTTAGTTCATAAGTGTTGACGAACGTCGAAAAGTGATACAATAATTGTTCTTTGTTTGTGTGATTAATTATACAAATATGTGAATGAATGAGTGAATTTCAGAAAAACGGTGTGAACAAGTGGAAATTATTTTTTTTATTTTACAATTTTCTTGAAAGTCAATGAAATTCTCAAGCAAGGTACTAGAAATTTTCATTGACTGCTTTTGAAACTCTCATGCAAAAGTACTAGACTGTTTTTAGTATTTTGTGTCGTATCCAAAAGTCAAGTACCGAGTCAATGAAAACTTCACGTACTTTTTTTTCCGTGTAGGAAGTTTTACAAATTAATAAGCTTGTGATTTATTTCGCTTAGAGTGTCAACTTCAATATTCCGATGTGATAAAGAATTTTAAATCTTACATAAATTTATAATAAACAATTTTTGTTGTGATTGTCATGTGTATACAGTGAGTGCGGCATCATTGAACCACCCGAAAAAAGCAAAGAATTTTCAATTTTAAGAGTTGTAAAGTTGTCTGCTCTACTAATTAGTAAGAAAAATACTAGAAGACATGCTTTCATCACAATTGTCAACGAGATAAACTTAAACTGGCACTTCTGCTACGAAATCTGATATAGAAATATATTAATATCCTATATTAACAAATAATAACTATTTAACAACAATTCTCTATTTTTTGAGTGGAAAATAAGATTTTTTACAATGTGTAAGTAAAAATATTATTTTTAGAAGTAAATTGCAGTGTTTTATTAGAGGTGGTTCAATGTAGACACACATTCTTTAAAATAAGAAAAGTGTAACTGGCTATAAAAAAATTAAATTATTTAATCACAATAATTTGTGTTTGTAATGTGTGTATTAACTAAAAGAGTATTTCAGTTTTATTTTTATACAAAAACCTGATCAAAATTTGTAAAACTTAATTAGTTCTTCGACTTTAAAAAAAACCCGGTTCAATGTAGCCTACCCTCCCCTATAGGACGTCTTTAAGACGACTTAAAGACGTCTTTTTGTACAAGTCCAAAAGACGTCCGCAAAAAGACATCCTTAGGACGTTTTTTTGAACAAGTGTGCCCACTGGGTTATTATTATTATATTTATTTTCTTATTTATCAACACTATAATTATCTATTTATTTATTTATATACAACCGTAAGAAATTTTAAATATATAATTAATTATATAATTGATGAATTAATCAACTGTACTTTATTAAAATTACACCGAGTGAGAAATAATAGTGAAATATTTTTATTTTAAAAATTTCACGACGTTTTGACACCAACGTTGGTGTCCTCTTCAGGTGTTACATACAATTTAATAAATATTTGTTGAAAAGTAAAAAATTATTTTAAAATAAAAATACAAAAAACATGTATTGAAAATGACTTTGGAAATTAAATGAAATTAAAATAGTTAAATAAATTTTCCTAAAAGTCTTATGTATAAATATTATACTCACGCATTTGAAAATTCTGCAAAAGCAACGAGAAGAATAAATAATTTCCCAGCGTAACAAAAATCCATTATTAAAGATTCAAAAAAATTAAAAGAGTGAAATTAATATTTTTGCTATACGAAATTTAAAAAATCCGTGACTTTATATACTTTTTAAAGATTGACATAATTTTTATCCGTAAAATATTTCTTTTATTTATTTCCCTTGTTTCTGCTTATATCTGAATTTTAAATAATTAATCATCTGAAAAAAAATTTTATTTGACGATATAATAAGAAAACGAAATAACTGAATTTTTATGTAAATATTAATCGGAATTGAAATGTAAATATAAATCGGAATTTATATGTAAATGATATTTTATTTTATTACCACATTGACAATTGTTTATTTTCAACTATGTAATTTGTCATACATTGTATAACTACAAATTTACCATAAGATTAGCTTTAGCATTTTTTGTTTATAAAAATAGATAATAGCGAAGTGTAATCTGATTGTTAATACACTTGCATTTATGTTTTCTTTTTTAATCAAATGCAAATTATTTCCAAACAATTTAACATCAAAAGGTCTTTTTAATTAGAGATTTGTACATCAAATAATTTCTTAATATAATCAAAGAGAGAAAATATAATTTCAAAAGTAATTTTAGTAATTTTTTTTCAATTTTTAATTTTTTTTAGTAATTTTTTAGAAGTACATTTAATATTTGTATAACAATAATTTTTGATTATCCAATAAGTATAGGTAAATTTCCAAAAAAATATTCGTTTTGTATTTTGAAAAATAGTTCACGAACTTTTAAAAATTTCATACAAAAATTTGAAAAACTAATAATTTGCATTTTATCCGTTAAAAAAATTAGAAAAATCATTTTCTTTATAATTATAAAGGAATAGAAAACTAGAAATTAATTCGAAATAAAAATAAATCAGATAAAAAATTACATGTGTTTAAAAAGTGGAAAGAACTTCGAAAACTGTATTACTACTTTATTATGTAATTAATGTTCTCGTTGATATTTTTTTCTTATAATTTAAATAGAAATACAAACAGAAAATGAAATATTAAAATTATTTGCAGTCTTAATCATGCGGGATATTCGATATTTGATCGACGATTGCAATTTGTGTCTGACGTGTGTCCAGCACAGTTAATTAATTGTAAATTCTTGCTAATGCAAATTCTTATTTCTTGTAAGAATTGTCTGTTTCCACTCTATAAAATAAGACAGAAAAGTAAAATTATTAATTATAATATGTATTTAAACTATAGAAATAAAATTATAAAAATACAACAGTACAAAAATATTTTACACAATTGAATAACAGATTTTAATCACTATATATACTTAAATTATTATACCTAATTAAAATAAAATTATTATTTAAAAAATAAAAAGCAAATATAAAAATAAAAATGTCAAAGTATAAAAAATACAAAACTATAAAAATTCAAATAAAATACAAAATAATTATACAATATTTTTATCAGAAAAATTTAAATCCACTCACCTTAAAACACGAGATTTGTGGTGTAACATTATTCAAACCTCTTCTAAGAGCAGCTTGAATATTCTGCAAAGTATAACTTCCTCCAGGTCTAACACCACCATTATTAAGAATATTTCCTATTACGTAATTCCTATTCCACGTTAATCCTTGATTAAAATATTTATTCTGTGAATTCAGAGCTGGTAAATTCAATGAACATGTCCCGTGCTTTTTCCATTCCCAACTCCAAAAACCCTCTGCATTATTGCTGAGAACATTCAACCATCGTCTTTCAAGTTGTGATCGTATATTTGCCAAATTTTGCACTCTAAGTTGATTGCGTCTATCACATTCTTCGGGACCTCTTGCCGGTGCATTTTTTGATGGCCAAATTCCATGTACCGTCCAATCATTATGAGGAATATTACATTGATTTCGTTGTTTTCCATTTTGCATGCACGTTGTCAATGGCCATTGTTGGGCAAATAATAAAAAGTCATAATCGTTCGGAGCTCTGAAAATAAATTGTTAATTTCCGTTTATTTTTATCAATCGAATTAATTCTGTCATTTATAAATGACATTAATAATAAATAATTAATTAACTAAATAATTAATAATTAGTACATCAAATAATTTAATTCAAGAAATGAATATAATAATAATATTTTTCTCCAAAGAAATACGATTTTTTCTTTTTCGAGTGGTAAAACTTACGCAACCAAAAATTGTGTCAATGCACCTAGGACGAAAAAACATAATTTCCAAACGAAATAAAATTCCATTATTTAAACAAAAAAATTTAGCCAACACAATTATTTTACGAATACAAATGCAAATTTTGTATTTTAAAAATCTAAAATCACTTGTACTGCATTTATGAAAAAAAAATTTTATCCCTCACCTTAAATACTATTTCACAAAACTGTTATTATAAAATTTATATACATGATTAAAAAGCCTGTTTTCAAATGCAATTGACGTGATAAAAAATACGGGTTATTTTCTTTTTCCTTTAAGATAAATATCGTTTTTATATCTAAACGAGTTCAAAATTATATGATTTGAACGAACATTTATTTTACAATTTCCTTAAAGAACACGTTGTTTTTCTCTAATTACTTTATAAACAATTTATTTTTTGTTTCTATTCGATGTTTACAAAAAATGGTTATATTTAAAAATTTAATTATTAATTTTCTAATATTTAATTGAATAATTATTTAATATTTATTATAATTTATATTTGATGGACAAATTTTTCTCTCTAGAACAACTTTTTTAATTTGTGACGCCCCAAGATGTAAAGGAGTTAAATTTTTCTTTTTGATCAATATTATAGGAACAGTATGTAGGATGCAGAATGTCCCATTCTAACTTTTAATTTAATCATGCTTTTAAATGTATTTGTATCGTCTTGTATGAACGTATGTTGTGAATGTATTTTAATTTAATTATTAACCATTTAATTAATTTCAACTATTTTATATTTTTGTTAATTTAAATTTTACATCGTTCTCAATATTATAACTTTACAATTTTATGCAAAAAGGATGCAAGAGCAACAATCTGGTTCTTGGGTTTTTCCTCTCATTTGTTTGAGATCATTTGCGGGAATTCCTCTTTTTCCTCAATGTACTAACATTCCAAAAATTATAAATCTAAGTTACAATAAAGGAGTGAGCCCTCGAACTGGAAATAGTGTCAAACCAATTTTTTTTGGATCTTAATCCTTAAAAAAACATCTAGCAATAGATAGAATTTTAAAGGAAGAGTAATAAAATTATTAAAAAGGACAAGAGTTGAGCCCTCCAATAAAATGCAATTCGGCTGGTTCTAGGGTCGCAGACCTCCCCCCCGCAAGCACATGTTTGCTAATTATTGCACCTTCCTGGTATAAAAATTAAACCTGGTCCACGTGGACTCCCAGTGGGCACACTTGTTCAAAAGACGTCCTAAAGATGTCTTTTTGCGGACGTCTTTTGGACATGTACAAAAAGACGTCTTTAAGACGTCTTAAAGACGTCCTATTCATGTTCTATGTCTTGGCTATTAGATGTCTTTAAGGTGTCTAAAAGACGTCTTTTTCATTCAACATTTGAAAATAAAAAAATTTTCATAAATAGAAAATATTATTTTCTAAGTTCAACTTGGACTTAGAAATTTATGAATGTGAAATTCATTGGAATTTTTCTAAGTTAAATTCATTTCATTGACAAGTAAGATCGTTAACTTTGTAGAGGTTCATATCTGTCTTGAACGGCTGAGGTGCTTAAGGCGCCGTGTTTCAAGCCCAAGGTATCCGAGTTCGATCCCAGCTTCGTAGGAATTTTTTCATTATTTCTCCACATTTTAGAAAAAATAAAATTAAACTTAAAATAAATTTAATACAATATTACTGAGTTTCAACTTAGAAAATGTTAAAAAAGAAATGTTTATTTAAGATCTGAAGGAATGTAAAAAATGACGTCCAAAAGACGTCTTAAAGACGTCTTTTAGACGTCCCTTTTATGTCTTTTAGACGTCCAAAAGACGTCTTTAAGACGTACTTTAGACGTCCTTTCCTATGTCTTTTAGACGTCTTTTGGACGTCTTTTGGACCAGACATAGAACGTCTTTTAGACGTCTTTTAGTTGTCTTTTTGATGACTCAGAGACATTACCATCATTGTCCCCGAATTGTCCGCGGACAAAAAGGGACGTCTTTAAGACGTCTTTTAGACGTCCCTGTGCCCACTGGGTAAGACCAGAAATTTTCGAGTTTGTTGGGCGTTACTCTATTTATTTGTTAGGAAATAAAAATCCTTAATTGCCCTTTTTCCAAAATTTTTCCACTTCCTAAAATTTTTGCAAATTTCTCGGAGAGTGGGAACGAACGACGCGGGTACCCGGAGCATCGTCCAGCATCTTTATGTCAGTTCTTTTCGGTCACTGTTCAGAGATTTGGAAATTGGTTTTTTTCTTGAACATAATTTTTCCTTGAGGTTCGACTTAAAGATTTTAGCAGTTCAATTATTTGGCTGAAAATGAAAACACATTTTCTTTTAACAGTATATATCCTCGGAATAATATTGTTTAAGTTAAGAGCCAAGGACCATTTCTTTTGAACATACCGTTCAATCATTTAAATAATTAAATTCGCGACTATTGTATTAAAACAAATTTTTCAAAAAAAAAATTTTTTCTTTTGCCGCTCAAAGAAATAGTAAATTTTTAATAATTAATTAAATTATATGAACGAGATTCACCATTTTTATTATTAATAAACTTTCTTTTCTTTTAACTAAATATTAATTATTTCTGGTGACATTTAATGTTGATTTTATTAATTTGTTATATTTTTCTTATTATGTTATGTAACATAAGATATTTTTAGTGTCTAGCTTCTAATTTTATCTTATTTTCTTGCCGTTTCCGTAACACATTGTTTCCTCCATTTTAATTTTTATTTTATTTTATAATCACAATTTTTGTACCAACAATTATACAAGTAGACACTTTGAATATGTGTATAAAAAATAACGCTCTTTTTGTATTTCATTTAAGGAAATACCTCGGGAAATACACTAAAAGAAATTTAGTTTTGTTTTATTTTTTTTAAAAAATGAGTATTGTTAATAGGCATTTTGTTAAATATATATTAATACAAAAATTGCATTATTTTAGGATGTAGAAAACATTTTGCAAATTTTCTATATATATTCTATTCTAAAATATTATGAGTTTAATTTAAAAAAAAAATTTGTAGAATTCCTATTTCTAATCACAATGCTTCAACAAAATTTTGTTTTCGTTAGAAATAAATGTATTAAGGAAATACTTTAGAAAAAATAAATTTTGTTTTATTTTATAAGAAAATGTTAAAAAAATTGTTAACAACCAATTTCTTAACACGATAAAAATTAAAATGGAGGAAACAATGTGTTACTGAACGGCAAGTAAATAAGATAAAATTAGAAGTTAGACACCAAAAATATCTTATGTTACATAACATAATAAGAAAAATATAACAAATTAATAAAATCAACATAAAATGTCACCAGAGATAATTAATTGTTTCCTCCATTTTAATTTTTATCGTGTTAAGAAATTGGTTGTTAACAATTTTTTTAACATTTTCTTATAAAATAAAACAAAATTTATTTTTTTAAAGTATTTCCTTAATACATTTATTTCTAAGGAAAACAAAATTTTGTTGAAGCATTGTGATTAGAAATAGGAATTCTACAAATTTTTTTTAAATTAAACTCATAATTTTTTAGAATAGAATATATAGAAAATTTACAAAATGTTTTCTACATGCTAAAATAATGCAATTTTTGTATTAATATATATTTAACAAAATGCCTATTAACAATACTCATTTTTTTAAAAAATAAAACAAAACTAAATTTCTTTTAGTGTATTTCCCGAGGTATTTCCTTAAATTAAATACAAAAAGAGCGTTATTTTTTATACACATATTTAAAGTGTCTACTTGTATAATTGTTGGTACAAAAATTGTGATTATAAAATAAAAAAATGAACGCTACCAAGGTATATATTCATGCCATTATCTTCGTCTTTATTTCATGAACACTTTGCTTCCTCATAAATATGGTAAAACATGATTAAACTTTGGCTCAATCAATGTACTTTTAAGTACTTTACAGGATGATTGTAATAGTTTAATTGTTTAAAAAGGGTTTTAAACAAACAAGTTCAGAAATTCAGGATAAACCAGACAGTACCCGTGTAGAAATTTAACCATGGCCCAAATAGGGGCCAGATCTTTTGATCATTGTGTAGGCCATAACATGGCATGAAACACCTTCCCAGATCGAGCCCAAGTCTGGCCAGACTTGGGTCCGATTTGGGAAGGTGTTTCATGACATGTTATGGCCTAAATATGGCAATTTCTACACGGGTAGTGTTGAATATCTATAAAACGTTCGGAAATTATTTTTTAAAAATTTCCATCAATTTTTACCGTGCGGAAGTATCACCGCATTCTTAGCAGAATTTAAAAAAAATCTCCATTAATTTTACGACCAGAATTCCGTTCGGATTATTTTTTTTTACCAATTCTGTACCCGAAATCGGAACGAATTATCTGGACGAATTCTTAACGAACTCCGAATGAATTCTGAACGAAATTGGTACGAATCATTTTCACCTGGGATTCGATTATTTGTCTACAAAACTGCACAATCAGTTTGAATTTATAATTTTTGTGTAAAATAGGTTGCCCGGAAACTGCTTCATCGAATAAAGGACACCTTCAGAAGACACCGCTACAGTTGCAAAAATAAACTAAAAATACAAAAAATAAATTTCCTAATTCTCTTCTTGTAATATGTAACAATATGCAAAGGAATTTTTGCAATAACTATAATACATTTTTCTAAATAAAAGTTTAAATAGTGTGTTTTTTTATCAATTATGCACCAGAAAGTTCTCTTAACTGATAGAATTTGTAATTTATGTTATCTAATGAAATGCTTAAAAAGAAATAAAATTTTGTTTTATTTTATAAGAAAATTAAAAGATATTGTTAAATATTTATTGACATTAAAAGCAGAAACTACACGCACGCATTATTTCAGCTGGTTTTAAAATTTTATTATTCAAAATAATTATAAACTACATAAAATTTAATTCATTGTTGATGTTAAATTTTATAATGAATTTTATTTTATATTTGTGAATATGTTAACGCATGCGCGTTGCATCACACAGACAGTTATATGGCTTTACGGATCTTAAGTTAACTTACGCCCACCAACTTGTACTCGCTCTAGTAATCAATGAAACGTCAGAGGGTAGTATTGCATTATTACCTAGAACATAGTGCATAGAATCACAATTTATGAGAATGATTTTCATTCACTGTTTTGACAATTCCTCTTACTGTAGAAATAGTTTTCTCTGTGTTGTTTGTTAGTCGTTATTGACATTTAAGATGCTGTTATATATAACCATGACGTTATCGAATTTATTTACAAAGTGATTGTTGGGGCAATCATAACAAACAATGTTAGAACACATTTATCTAATGTTAGTTTTTTATTAAACAAATCTTAATTTATAGATATGAAGTATATTTTATACAAACAATTATTGTTTCAATAAATAGAAGTATTGAGTTTTAGTTATTTTTCATTATGTTTATTTTTAGAATTTAGTTGAAATTAGTCATTTAGTTTTATAATGTAAATTTTTTAAATTTAATTACAATAATTTGACTTAAAGCAAAAAATTTTTAATTAATAAAAAATTTTAATTCTTTTTGTAGGAAATGCTGATCATATTAATAAATATGAGAAAAATAAGAAAACGTAATGCTTATGGATTAAGATAAGTAAAAATGAGCGATTAGGTTAAATGATTAACCATAAGTGTTTTGGATTTAAAAGTCGATTAATTATTTAAAGTATGGGGAGTGGAGAGGTTAGCGAAGTTTCAACAATATTTCATCCAAGAAGATCTCGGAGACCCAGTATAGTTCTCAGTGAAGATATACCTAATCTTTCTTATACAAGTCCTGCTCAAGTTTTATTAGATGCTTCAGGTACCTACTTTGTTAATATTTAAAACAGCACATTTTATGTATTACATGAAGTAAACAAACTTACAAATTTTTTGTTTAGTTACACTTAAACTCAATACACTCACGCGTATTTAAATTATAAGGTAATGATATTTACGTAATGTAATAAAATTAATGTGTTTATATAACCTTATATTAAACTTAATTTCTAACGTCAATTAAAACTATAAAAAATTATTATTTCTTCATTTTTAAAGGTTCCATAGCATAGCGGGAAAAAAAACAAGCCTGTGGACAAATTGATTTTTGAACCACAATTTTTCACTGATGGACAAATTTTCTTTTTAAATTATACCTAGATAATAAAATTTTCCTTAAATCATCCTTTCTTTATTTTTTTTGAAAAAAGTTCCGTTAATTGTTTATTAAAGATAAAAAAAGGAAACTTTTTGACATTAAAAAAATATTGATTCTTATGAAAGGATATATAGTATTAATAAAAAACAAAAATAATGTAGCAATATTCTAAAAATATGTTGAGTCATTATCTATTTTGCTTAAAAAATGGTTGCATTTGTTATAAACAAATATATGAACAAAAGCTGTTTTTGTGAGATTATGTAAATTTATCGATTAAATTTAACAAAATTTATTATATAAATAATATGTCAGTGAATATTATCAATGAAATCTATTGATATGAACAACCACATTTTGTTATGTTATATAGAAATTATTCCTTTACAATTTTTATTTTTGAACACAAAAGTGATTATATATTTCATCTACAATAAGTATTATTATTAATTACTATTTACAGGAAGTATTTTTACTTTCATGCATTAATTTAACATTGTTTATAGAAAGCTTAATTAACAATTAAACAGTCTCTTTATTTTTAGTTGTTTAAGCCTCGTTTTTTTAAAATTTTTTCTTTGTATGTAAAGTACTTTTTTACCTTGTTGTGATATTTCACATTTTTTGATACTTTTGTTTCTTCGATCCAATAGATCTTCTCTTGTTTTTCACAACTTAAAATGGGCGGAGCGCTTGCATTGTAATATTTAGGGATTTTTTTCTCAAAAACAAAAAATAACGCCAAGCTAAAAATTTCAGAAAAGTTTTATTTTATTATCAACATTTTTCATGAATTTTTTTAGACCTGAGAAACAGGAAGAAAGATTTTAAATATTAAAAACAAATTTTATTGTTTAAACAAATCAACCTAAAATTTATAATTTGTATTTATACCTAGTAATTTTTTCTGAAAGTTAAATATTTTGAGCATAAAAAATGTTCAGAACAATTTTTTGTATCTCAAAGCGAAAAAAAGTTATTTTCAAAATATAAATAATTTTTTATTGTTACTTGGTATACTTCATTAAGACCCTAATCACTCTCAATTCTTATAATATGAGACAAATCTGAGACATCACATGTTGTTTTTATATGAAATGCCCCATATAGGGTCATCCATAAAGCATGTAATACTTAATTTTAGAAATTTTAACCCCCCGTCATGATGCTTTTTTCATTAATGATTAACATGGAGCATGATATTTTACAGATCCCCCTTACCCGTAAAGTATCACATGCTTTATGGATGACCCCTATACAATAAATTATGTTAAATCTAGTCGCTCAATTTACATAATATTAAAAAAGAGCTTTTGTTCATTTATTTGTTTATTACAAAAAAAATTTTAAATGAATGCATAATTAATACCTTCAGAATTTTGTGTAAAAATTTCAAATAAATCGGAGAAAAATTGACGGAGTTATGAGTACTTGAGTGTCCGTTAGTCTAAAGATTCATGTTTTTTTATTAAATAATCATCTGGAATTTGTTTATTTTTAAATTTGCAATATTTTTGGATTTTGGAGGTGCCCATGGAGATTCACATTCACTTGGTCAATTCTCAATATTTTTTTTCGACGAATTAACCTTATACAAAATAATTAACCCTTATACAAAATAGATAATGCAAATTATTATTATTATTATTCAATTTGTTTAATGTCAAAATCGTGCCGCGTTTGAGTTTTTGTTTTTCAGTCAACTTCAATTCGTTTAATGTCAAAATCGTGCAGTATCTACTATCTTTAGATCTTTTTAAAAATTCTAAATTTTGAGTAAAATGGTTGTGAAACTTGTGTACAGTGGGACGAAAAATCCTTTTCTACACATAGATGAATTTCTTTTTACGAAAAGTGAAGAAAAAAAAGGTAGAATTTTTTGGAAGTGCCGAAAATATCAGGAATGTCGTTGCCGTGCTGTCATATATAAAATATATAAAATTTTGAAAAATTGTTACATTATTTAATTACTTTTTGGAAAAAATTGGTAGTGGAATAAATGGATTGGAAAAAATGTAGTGGAGAAAAGGGTAGTGGAGAAATTGATTAGTGGAAAAAATGTATGTATTGGAGAAAATTGTGTGGAAAAACTGACTCACTACCATAACCAATAAAATCGGATTCATCGATAAAAAGTACATAAGAAACTCAGATGTGGTCACATTAATTTGGGATGATCCACCCAGGGTGGGATCCGGTCTGGTGAAAGACATTACCATCATTGTATTGTATAAGAAAGTGCAATATAACAACTTATTATTTTAGGAACAGAGCAACAAAACTTCAAAAATAATAGTGGATGTGGAGATTCAGGAATAGGATGTAGATCTAATGATTATGAAAGTGATGTTGGAAGAAGATTAGGCAGTGGCGGAGTTGGTAACATTGGTCAAGTGCAAGGGCAAATTTGTCCGTCGGTAACTTATCGACAGCGCCATCGCCTTTCATTAGCTACTTGTTACTCGTCTTGTTGTGCTGAATCTGCAAAAAAAGTATTTTTTTATTTGTACCTTAATTCTCTGCTAGTGGTAATAAAATTTGTAAGCAAACTCTTTTTTGTACAGATATATTTTGGAGTATGTGTTACTATATGCGTCACTGCAAGCTGGGTTGGAGCAACTCATTGTATAAAATACTTATATTTTTATAAACCCGAAATAATAAAGGATACTGTAACTGATAATAATTCCGTCACAGGACTTCATCATGAACATGTTAGATATCGTTTTTATCATTCACTATAAAAAAGCATGTAATACCTTTATTAAAAATTGTTTTAATTACAGCTTGTCCCTCAATACAATGCTCCGTTCTTCACAACATGGTTTTGCACCAATTTTGCAGTACTATATTTTCCAATTTATCTTTTATGCCAAGCCACTACAAGAAAATGTTCAAATCCTTCTGAAATAATAGCTGAAAGCTTCCGAGGTTTTCGAGAAAAAGGGTTGACTGGAGGAAGATTTTTAACCAGGTGTAGCCTATTTTGTGGACTTTGGGTTGCAACTAATTACATGTATATTCATTCTCTACGAATTCTGTTTGCCACAGATGTAATGGCACTTTTCGCTACAAACGTAGCATGCGTTTATCTCTTATCTTGGGTTATTCTTCATGAACAATTTGTTGGAGTAAGAGTGAGTAACATTTACTTTTATTATTAGTTTATACTAACATTGCGTTGTTTTAAATATGAAATTGAATTCACATGTTGTCTTTTATTTGTCTAAGTATTGTCTTTGACAGTTTCTTTTAAATCTTATAAAATTTTTCAACAGATTGTAGCAGTTATTCTCTGTGATACAGGGATAGCTCTTTTGGCATATATGGATGGAATAACTGGAAGTCCAACCCTTTCTGGTGTTGTACTTGCTGCTGCAGCTGCTGCTGGATCAGCTGTTTATAAAGTAGGTCTTACATTTTTTTCATTTACAAGCCAGTAACTTTAGAAACTACTTTTTATCTGAATGTAGAGTTATTTTTGGACCTAGGAAGCTTAAATTCGGTTCACATACTTATTTTCGCGTGTAGAATCCACAATTTATTCTGGTGCCTTTCTCTTGGAAGCATTTTAAAAAAATTTTTAAACCCTGAAGATTATATAATCCTATTCATTTTTTCCAAATAATGCTATGTGTTTTTAGTGATATCTGATGATATGGTTCAAAATCGATAAAAACTAGTGTTATTGGCATTATATCACCGAAGCGGTTAATTTTTACATATAATTATGATAAGGTTTATAGACAACGATAAATGTAAATTAATTTTTCAGGTATTATTCAAGAAAGTAATAGGTGAAACAACGTTTGGCCAAGTTTCACTATTTTTCTCAATAATCGGTTTATGCAATGCAGCATTACTTTGGCCAGTTTGTTTAGCTCTCTATTTTTCGGGTGCAGAAACAATCTATTGGGCCAAATTACCATGGTCTTCATTACTTGCTGCCAGTATTCTCCATTTAAGTAAGTGACACTTTTCTGCAACGTTTGTATTATATTTAAAATTACAAACTCCCAGTTTAATTTTAATTAAAAATAAAATCATCAAAAAATCTGGCTTCAATTTTTTACTTTCTACGTTCATTATAACCTAAAGATTGTAAATATAACGATACATTAACATTCTTAAATCTAAATAAATAAATATATAGGGGAGAGTGGGGCAAATCGGCCATACCTACGGTTTTTTTTCTCTTGTGACTAAACGAATCAACCGATTTCATTTTTCGAGGTCTCGTTTGAAAGATCATTTTATTGTGCAACTTTTTCCGAGAGTCACCTATACTTTATCTTTTATTCAACTTTCTAAATAGTACTTTTGACAATTTCGCCATTTCGGAGATATTGACCCCTGGCCGGTTTACCCACCGGGACGGTTTGCCCCACTCTCCCCTATATTAAATATCGATAATCAATACAAATATCTCAATTATAATTAAAATATATATTTTAAAGTATTAAAAATAATTCGTCTTAAGGAAGCTAAACTTTTTAATTTTTAATAGTGAATTTATATTTCTTAAATGCACATTCGAATGGTAATATTAGTGCACGCACCCACATTGCACAATATTTTGAAGGTACTTTGCAAAGCAAGTTAGTAGCAAACTTTGCAAGTTTGTACAGCAAACTAACCGCAAAATGACATGCTATGTGGGATTATCATTAAGGGGTCGTCTATATGATATTAGGTAACGCTAATGTTTGAAAATTTTGACCATCTCCTCTCCCCACATAACAGCTTGAACTCCCTTACCTATTAAGCATTACGTAATATAAGGACGATCAATAATTACTTGTGGTTTCTAATTATCTACATTTAAATAATTCTTCTTACTTTCAGTTTCTAACATGTTGGGGAATTTTAGCATTGCGTTGACTTATGACCTATTCATCACACTAGGCTTAATAACAGCTATACCTGTTTCAGCTGGTAAGTCCTATGAATATAAATTACTAAAAAGTTAACAATGCTGTAAACACACTTCTTATCGAAAGAAAGTTAAAAGTATGGTTTCCATAAACAAAGTTTTTTAACATATGTAAATAATAATAAGAAAAACTGTTTAATTAACAATAATTTTAAAACTTTTAGCATTAGATGTTGTTTTGTATGGCGCTCACTTCGTTGGAATGAAGTTGGCAGGAATGATTCTAATTGCAATTGGATTTTTCCTGGTGATGTTTCCTGACAATTGGCCTGAATACATCACACGTTTTCTTCGGTACGTACTTCTCTTTAAAATATTATTCTTTTTGATGCATGTGAGTTTTAAAATGTGTTTTGTTCCACATATCGCTGTTTTAAAAAAGCACGTCGAATTACAGTCGAAAAAGAGGACGTTATAAATTAGATGAAATTCAAATCATGAATTGATAGAAGATGTTGAGTAAAATAACAAAATATACCTTTGACTGTGAAAAAACCAAACTTCAGTGTAAAATATCTTTGCTCGCGAAGTTCTCCTTTTTAACACAAATACGATGTGTCCATCTATGCACTTACACAGCAAAACTTTGTCATCTTTGTGTTAGGATTTACAACTTTCATTATAGAATGTTCAATTAGAGATCATAAAGGCATTAATAGGTTAAGTATTTCATGGTCTTCTGGGTGAAAATATTTTGTTTAGATTGACGGAATAGTGTCATATGGGACAATTATGAGGACCATCTTTATAATTTAATTCTATTTAGAAATATTTATAAGTAATAGGGTGGTTCTTATTTGGGAGATTTTTCAAAATCTTTGGTCTTACTCTAAAAACTTAATCACAGTATCTATAAAATAAATTTTCCTTATAGTTTGAAGCAAAAAGAACAATTTTAACATGTGCCTTTAGTTAACTAAAAATTCAAATGATAAATATGTAATTTGGAGTGAGACCAAAGATTTGGAAAAATCACTCAAATAAGAAGCACCCTAATAAATTATCGTGTTTTTTTAAATTAGCTTTTGCCACTTTAAAAACTATACTTTATAGTTACAACAGCTGCAGCTTCTAAATTTAACATATTCTCATATGTGGTTAAATATTCGCAGTATGCTTTTAAAGTATATTCTCTTTTATACTTGTTTAAATTAATAATTTTCTGATAAAGGCGGAATCTTCTTTTATAATTATAATTCTCAATCGGCAAAAAATTCTAACATTAAGGGGATGTCAAAGTCGATGCGATTTTCCCATTGAAGCTCAATGCAAAAATCCAATCGACTTTGACACCGCCTTAAGTAAACAGCTCTTGACTAGTGTATGTGCTTGCTCTGGGAATATAAGATGCTTGTTCGTCCAGGCTGTGTTGGCAAGGCGCATTAATTGTCAGAAGTCCCGTGAAAGTCAGCTATTAAGGAGGTTTATCCCAAAATCGATTTTCTACAGATTTTTATAAAATTTTAAAGACATATTCATAGCTTTATTTTACATGTGTGGTTAAAATTTTATTGAATTTAACCGTACCGTTTTCAAGATATAAATTTATAAAGTTTGAAGTTTTCAATCGGAACAGTGAAAAAACATGCAAAATGACTATGTTTTTATTGATTAAAAGAAAACGGCTTTACAGATCTTTGCAAAAAATTAATATGTTTTAAACGATAGGATAATACAGCATTTACTAAAATATAGAATTGATTGGCCGTTGAGTTGTAAAGAAAATATTATTTAAAGTTAGTAATTTTTATGACTATTTGTCGGTTGTTATAATACCAAGAATCATCTACAACATTTCTAAATTCAAGACGAATAATATTTTTATAACCATTTTGACAGAAAACAAAACACTATACTGATGCGCGGTTCCCACGTGAAAAAGTTCCCGGGAATGCACTCCTAGGAAATTCCAACAGGAAATTTTGGTAAAAATGTTGACAAATTAGTTTCCAATTTATCGCAAATAATCAGATTTTCTTCATAAAATTTCATAGTTCTGTCAATTACAATTAATAAAATCAATATTTAATAGAGGAGGAAGGTCTAAATTTTAAATTCGAGATATAGTTCGATTTTGTAACATTTTTGTGAAAATAACCTAATTTATCGTAAATTGTCAGATTTCCTACATAAAATTTCCGAGTCTTGACAACTACAATTGATAAAATCGATATACTAGAGAAAAATCTAAATTTTGATTTCGAGATATAGATTTTGTAACATTTTTGTAAAGTTAACCTAATTTTTCAAAAGTCAGTTTTTTTAAATGCTTAATGTATTGCTGATTGCTCAGTGTTTTGTAACGATAAGAAAAGTAATCAAGATGATAATGATATTTTCAAGACAAGAAAAATGATTATATTTTAAGGAAAGATTTTTTCAGAGACAGTGGAAGAAAATCATGAATTTTTTTTAACTGATAAAAATTAGTTAGGCTAATACCTGCAATATTAATAATTCTCTCGTTTTTTAGAATCTTTTAAAATATCCTGGAATAATAAAAGAACGTCCTAAATTGTTGTAAAAATGTAAGAAAAATTGTTTGGTTAAAACCTAATACATTTATTCATTTAAAGAATGTTTTCATAAAAATTACGATACAATATTATTGAAGTAATGATAATAAGTACACGGTAAATCGTTAGGTATTAAAATAACACCAAAAAGGATTAAAATAATCCAATTTAGTGTTATTTTAACACCTAACGATTTACCGTGTAATGATAAGTAAAAATTAAAAATCGAGATTTTCTGTTGGAATTTCCTACTGGAATTTCCTGCTGGAATTTCCTGTTGGAATTTCCTAGGAATGCTTTCCCGGGAACTTTTTCACGTGGGTTGCCAAATCTCAATCTCAATCTATTGAGATTGTGTGTTACTATACACAGATACGCTTCTCTTTGTGTTAGTCGGTCAGTGGAGCTCAACTTTTCTCCACTAGAGACAACAGTAATAAAATTAAAAAATAGACCGTTTAAATGAGTACCTCTTGATGGGACAAACCTCCTTAACTGGGGTTCGAATCATCATGCAGAGAGCATTCGGGCACGCAGCTTATTTTTTCAGAGCAAAATTTAATTTAAAAATTGATAATTATTTATCGACGACCGTATAGATATAATTATCACAAGAACACCTATTTCTAAAACCTATAGACTTTCATTGACATCTAATAGATGTCACTCTGATAAAATGGAATTCTTCTTTTATAATTATAATTCTTAAATAAATAAATATTTCAATAAGAAACAATATATTTTAAAATGTCTCTACATGAAGAAAAATGGATATTAAAAATCTTAATTATACTAGATATTAAGAAAGTATGCTAATGCTTATCATCTAGATCATATAGTTTAATATCTTAGATGTTAAAAAATATAATCTGTAAATGTGAGGTTATGTTTTAACATAAGTATTTTCTAATATCTGTAGATACTAAATTTGAAAATCTAAAATGTTTATATATTTCACGGTTATACAGATATTGACCATTAATATCTAGATAATGAAACTTAATATCCCTTTTTCTCATTAACGATAATTTTTAATATTAAAAAGCAATAACAAAATAAAAGAACACCAATGGATATTTGAAGACAATTCAACTGACGACCATTCTACCACTTTCAACTTTAAAAAGAAAACAAACTTTTATTCTATAATGTAAAAACACATTTTTGAATACTCCTACTACTACTACTTAACCCAATAAAAAAAATTGTTATCTTTCATCATCTAAACCTGTCTCCTTCAGAAAAAAATAACTAATTATTAGAAATTGATTACATAATTGCTATTAACAGACTTACGTTGAAAATGATTCTCGTCATTTTTAAGGATTATAACCCTTCGCTGTTATAACAAACAAAGTTACGTTAGACAAGTTAATATGAGATAAATGAACTAATTTATAGAATATGTATCCCAGCGTGGATGCTTGTGCAAACATCCTTATGTTGCCTGCGCGAGGAATGTCGTTGGTGGGTGCCGAATAAGAGTTAAATTGTTACAAATATATCATTGTATTTTTTTATCCTATTTAACACGTATCCGTCTGGGCAATAAACCATGTTCATTCCAAAAACGTTCTTAAAATGTTTAGGAATATTATTATTTGACGAACATGAAACATTTCAAAAACGATTTTGGAACGAACATAGTTTTCTGTCTAAAGGAACCCGGTACACAGCAATGACATTCCTTGAATAAGCAATCGTATAAGTATAACTCAAGATTAGAAGTACTTAAAAGTGCTGCTATAATAAAGTTATCTGTCAAATGCCGTATTATTCTATGTTTTACAGGTGCAAATATTTAAAATTAATGTTGGTACTGATGTCATGTAAAATGTTTATTCCGCAAACATTACAGAAAAGAACTTTAATTGGTCATAAGGTATTTTAGTAAGGAGACAATCATAAACCAACATTTTGAATGTTTTTGCTTATTGTTGAGTGGTCGCTAACTCGCTATTCAGTGTTGTTCTAGGATAACTTCTTAAAACTGAAAGCTTGTGTTTTTAGTTTTTGTGATTTCGGTTTCTTATCAACTTTCTCAAGGAGAGTCCAGAATAGAGATGAACGTGCTGATACTAACGCGCTCCTCCTATGTATTCTATATGGACGAGCGCGTTACTAGCTGCGCGTTCATACCGACGTCGACTCTATTCTGGACTCTCCTTAAGGGTATCGGATTAGACAGAGAGTAAGTCACTTAATTGTACAGAGACTTGAACAGCCGGAACAATTGTTAACTTTTGATTTATCTTTTAGAAAGACAGTGCAATACCTTTTAAGATTTGTCAAAATGATTATTAATATTGTTAGAATGAAATATTGTACTTGCTTTTCTAACTTAAATATTTTACTAATATTGTTAATTGTTTAAATTTCCACCTTCAGTTACCTCCAGTTAACCTCTAACCTCGTTATTATTTCTGACGTTGTTCGAGAGCTAATTAGAGAGCACTCATTTTTTATTGAAGCACCTGAAGCTAAGTACAGATTAAAGCCTTTTCTCCAATAGGATCTAGAAGCATATTTTGCAAACGCGTTGAGTTGATTTTACCATTTTATCATCAAGCTGGACCTTTCAGTGAAACATAATTTTTGTCCGTAAATCTTGCATCTTCGAACAGAATAAACTTTATTTGTTGTTCTATATTTATCAAGTACTCACTATTGCCAGATTTGTGGTTCGGTTTTTTCAGATTAATTATTGTATTTTCTTTTGTAGAATTAGTGTATTATTAATGATTCCCAGACTTGATGTAAGTGCAATTAGAAGCACATAAACTACCCAGTGGGCACAGGGAAGTCTTGAAGATGTCTTTTTTGTCCGAGGACAATTATGGTAATGTCTCTGAGACATCATAAGACATCCTATGTCTGGTCCAAAAATTGACTAAAAGACATCTTTAAGACGTCCTTTCCACATCACTTCAGATTTCCTTAAATGACGGGCTGGCTGCAATAAGGGAACGAACGCGAGAATTGGATGGGATACTACCAGTCGGGTAGCAGTGACAAGCCCTTGAGCCGCTCACTGCTACCTGACTGGTATTATCCCTTTCAACCACGCGTTCGTCCCCTTATTGCAGCCAGTCCTTCAAATAGACAATTCTTTTATAATATTTTCTAAGTTGAAAGACAGTAATGTTGTATTAAATTTATTTTGAAGTACTGCGCCTTAAGCATCTCAGCCGTAGAAGACAGATAGGAACCTCTACAAAGTTTACGAACCCACTTGTCAATGAAATTAATATAATATTAATATTTGTCTTGGAATGGGTCCCTGTTGTGAACAACTGTGCCCACTGGTTAAATTTTGTAATAAAGTCCCAACCGTTTTAATTCAAGAATTGTACAACCTTCACTCTTTGAACAGAGGTAAATTGTAAGTGCTCAATAAAAAAGAAAAGCTAATCACATAATCATAAACATTTAAATAATTTGATGACTGTTAAAAATCAAGATTAAATTTAACATACATGTGTATAAAGCAAATATGCAATATGGGTGGTGAATTTCAATATACATTATATACTTAAATTTAAGATTTATAAATATCCGATATTTAATACAAAAGAGAAATAAATTTCAGTAATTAGTGTATATTAAGATTACTGATATTTTTAACAGTATCGAATCAATAGTAAACATCGTTCTTATATAAACTTGACCGTAATCAACCTACCATTCCTCAAAAATTTAATAAAGTAGTATTTCAAAAAACTATCATTTACTCACACAAATATTTTTTAGCTTCGAAAATAGTTTTCGTTGATTGGCCCAATACATTAGATGATTAAACAATCAGTCCAATTGTCCAAAAACCGTTGAATCAATTAAGAAGTTGTCTTAATTAATAATCCTTTTTCTACGATAATACTTAAAATCATAATTTTATGTTTAGAAATAAAAATTTTATTCTTCATTTTAAACTTTCTAATCACCTTTTAAACTTAGAGTTGCCTTTGTCTCCTGCACGCTTTTGAGACACATGTTGTACATAAGCGTCTATTCGTTAATATTGTACTGCTGCTGCATTTATTGGTAGTACAGCTATTAGATTTTCATATAACGCTTGGCCTAAATCGACAAGCAGTATCTTTTTGCTTTTTGTGCTTCCAACCACGGGTAGTACAGTTGCTGCACAAATAATTTTCAGGGCACTAAAAAAAATTTATACTATAGGTGGCAACACTATAATCATTTAGAAGCAATGTTAATTCAATAATAATTGCCTCTATTGTTTCCATAAATCTTCAATAATTTTCATTTATTAGATAGTATTTTTATAATTTTAAACTTTACAATAAAAAATTTGAAAGCTAATTAAATATAAAAACTCGTTTATACAAAAATTCAAAATCTTATACTGTTTTTGATCTTTTGATGATTGGCATGAAATTTCTAAGGTCGGCAAAATTTTTGGACTGCCTTGAAAGTTTAGTGAGCTAAGAGCTAAGAGTAGTTATTAAATACCTCGTCTAGCTCTCAGTGCGATTATTTCATAGTATTTAAGCTTATCAAAAAATAAGTTAAATAAAAATAAAAATTTAAGTTCTTAAAATATGCTATTGTGTAGATAATAGTAGGATTTAACTTTTTCTGCATTAAAATTTTTATAATAAAATGTATTGTAAAAAATTGGCAAAAATGTAAATGATTTATCTTAAAATTTAAATTACACCTTTTCAGAAGTTTTCACTTTGGCAGCTTTTTTTCTCAGTGTAGAACGAATAGTTTAAATAATGGTGTTTAAAAATTTAGAAATTTCCATTCCTATATTTGATATAGATTTTAGGACATAAATTTTAACCCCTTCGCAGTCAAGACCAAAATCTCATAAATGGGCTCACAATGTCGACAATTTTTTGGAAAACTAAAATTTGCCCAAACGAGCATACTATTGTAATTGAAGTTGCTGATTATGAATCCGATATCAGATTTTAAAAATTCAAAATGGCGGATACAATATGGCGGACGACATTTTCTAAAATTCATCGGATTCACTTAAAACTTTTTACTCGGGGGTTTTCAGGGTCGCTGATTACAAATCCGATTTCAGATTTTGAAAACTCAAAATAGCGGATCTAATATGGCGAATGAAATTTTCTAAAATCCATCGGATTCATTTGAAACTCGTTACTAGAGTGTTTTCGCTGATTACGAAAAACTTTTGAAACGATAATAAATACAAAATTTTTCCCCGCAGTCAGCTGTTAAGTATACTACGTTAGTTACGACTCCAGAGTTTACCACGTGGAGGTATGCCGTCGGATTTTACTCTCCTTTATTTATTTTGTTTTTAAAATTTTTTTTGTTTGTTCTTATATTGGATCCGCCATTTTCAAAACCGATATTACATTTTTAATCTACGACATCAATAAATCCCAAGCAACAACTTTTAAGTAAATCTGATAAATTTTTTAAAATGGCGCAAGCCATATTTGAACCGCCACATTGTATTTTAAAAATCTGATGCTAGATTCGTAATCAGCGACCCCGAAAACCGCCGAGTAAGGAGTTTTAAATGAATCGGACGAGTTTTTGAAAATTTCCTCCGCTATATTGGATCCTCTATTTTGAATTTTTAAAATTTGAAATCGGATTCGTAATCAGCGACCCTGAAAACCCCCGAGTAAAAAGTTTCAAGTGAATCCGATGAATTTTAGAAAATGTCGTCCGCCATATTGGATCCTCCATTTTGAATTTTTAAAATCTGATATTAGATTCGTAATCAGCTACCTCGAAAACCCCTGAGTAACAAGTTTCAAGTGAATCCGATGAATTTTTGAAAATGTCGTCCGCCATATTGGATCCGCCATTTTGAATTTTTAAAATCTGACAACGGATTCGTAATCATCGACCCCAATAACCCCCCGAGTATCAATTTGTGGACAAATCTGTGTGTTTTTGTAGCCAAAAATCGGCTTGCGTCTATACACGTCATCGACAGTTTGAGCCCACCTGCACCATGACGTGTATACACGTCATCGACTGCCAAGGGGTTAAAGTCGAGAAATATTAAAAATTGGAAAACCTGATTATTTAGTTTTGGTCTTAAAATAACTACAAAAAACAAAATATTTAAAAAATTAATGTAAATGCAAATCGATTTCACTTTATCTATTATTCGATTCTATAGACTCGTTATACTAACTATATGTTATCATTAAAGTTTTTCTTATATTATTTCTTTACATATTTTGTTTTTTGCTGTGGTTTTTTGTTAACAATATAAATAATTGAGTTCCTATGACATTTATTTTGAATTTACCCTAAAGTAATTCAGATTTGCATTTTTGAATCCAGTTTCTAAATTTAATCGATTCTAAAATAATTTCAATTTCTTGATTTAGTTTCACGTCGACATAAAACTAAATTTATTTTGAGAAATTAGTTTTGGGTCGACATTAAATTTTTCTGGTGGATATAAAACTAAACTTATTTAGTTAATTAAATTTTTATCATCTCAGAAACTAAATAGATACTAAATATTCTTGACGGTCCCTGATTATAACTTCTTTGCTCAATATTTTCAAAATTTTTATAATTATTCTGTAATCTTAATTAATTAAAAAAATTATCTTTTATTATCTTTTATATACTTAACCATTCAATGTCCTAGGAAGGGAAGGACTATTTTCAAAAACCAAACCTGTTTTTAGAGGTTTTTATAGGGACGCTGATTATGAATTCGAGGTCAGTTTTTCAAAACTCAAAATGGCGTATGTAATATATGGCGTATAAATTTTTTCAATTCATTGAATTAGCTTGAAACTTAATACTCGGAAGGTTTTAAGGTCCCTGGTTACTAATCTGATCTTACTTCTTCAAAATTCATAATTTTGTATCTAATATGTCAGATAATTTTTTAAAAATCTGAAGCAATTCGCTTATAACTTCTTATTCGGGAGTTTTTGGGTCCCTGAATATGTATTTGATGTTGGTTAAATCCAAGGTTAAGTGAGGCTGACTGTCCTTGTTCTGGTGCACCCTTAAGGGGTGTCAAAGTCGATGCGATTTTCCACTTTAAAGTTCAATGTAAAAATCCAATTGACTTTGACTTTTGATAAGCTTGACTGCTATGAAATACCGATACATAACACAGATGAAGTTAATTTAAGATGATGCTCAAATGTCATCTTAAGAAATTTAAGTAAAAATAAAGTAAAAATCCGTTTGCGATGATAACTTGCATATATTTAATGTCAATCTACAAAACAAATCTTTTAAAATATTTACATTTTATTGGGAATATGGAATAACAATAGCGCTTATGGTATTTCATGAATACATTGATGCATTTATGCTTTTTATAAATATTTTTAGAATAATAGATTTTAGTGATTTTCATTTCACTCTTGAAAGTTTTTATATTGATGATATGAAATGAAATGTAAAAGATACGTTAAACATAAAACTTTTGATGTACTAAATCCACTATATATGTTTACTGTTGTGAAATAAGAACCTATTTTACTAGGGGAATTAATTTCTTTAAAATCATAAATAATAGAGAATTTTTAAATATTTACAAATAACTAAAATTAGAAGAGTTTTGGAGGCTTCTATAGTTGAAACACAATATAAAATAAATGTGCATGGGGTTGATGCAGTACACATCCGAAGAAACGATGCAGGACTATCAATAGAAGCAGGAAACCATCTTTTCAACAGCGTAATTTTCGAAGGAACTATGGAGTTTCTGCAGCTCACGGAGATGGGCAAACACTCCTTCCACTTCCTGGACACAACCAAATCAACTCGCCCCATCTTCAAAATTCAAACAACCCCTTGTCATCAACCCCTGAACTTACAAGTCGAGCCCCTACTTCAACAACAACTTCAATACCAACCAATATTAGCAACTTCCACCGCTCACTCGCCGGCTCTCAAGTTCAAGGTATGCTAATTACGGAGAAAAATCAATATAATCTACCATTGAACATTATTGATAAGCCCATTATTCTTCTCAATAAATTTCACAAAGTGATTTTACATTTACATTTTGTATTAGTATTATCTAAGAAGGTAAATTTTCAAGTACTCCTGAATGCTCTTTGACGAAGTTAAACAAAAATATTCTGGACATCGGATTAAAAAGACTTTCTGGTCAAAGACTTCAAAAAAAATTTTTTTTTACTTAACCCTTTTACTGCGGCTACAATTTAAAAAAAAGTAACTAAAATACGGAAATAAAATTTCTCTAGATTTCAACAAAACTTTCTAATGGTCAATATGGCAGATATATTTCTAAAGTTACATCATTTTGTTTAAAAATTTTTACTTGCAAGTTTTCCCCTACTGAAAATCCTTGTATAAGATCTAGTACAAGAAAATGCACACGTTCAGCAGCTGAACTTGTACAACTTCTGGTTAGAAAATGTACAATTTCTAACCAGAACTTGTACAAGTTCAGCTGCTGAACGTGTGCATTTTTTTGTACTAGATCTTATACAGGGATTTTTAGAAGGGTTGGGTTTGCTGGTTACGAATATGTTACCAGTTTTCAAAAATTAAATACAGCGGATCTAATATTTAAGACGAATTTTAAAAAACGACAACATTTTGCTTGAAACTAGTAACTCGGGGGTTTTCAGGGTCCCTGATACCGGATATGATGTTAGTTTTCAAAAACCCAAAGTGGCGGATCCAATATGGCGAACAAATTTTTAAAAGTTTCACCATTTTACATGAAACTTGTTAGTCGGAGGTTTTCGAGATTGGTGATGACAAATTTGATGACACTTTTAAAAAATTTAATTTGGATGATCTAATATTATGGATAAAGGCATATTACGATTCAGTTTCTACATTCTTTTAAAACTTGTTTGATATTAAACTGCAGTTTATGTAAAAATTCAATTTACTTTCAAAATCGGTATCATCGACTTCTAAAAACCCTCTGTAACAAGTATCGAGCAAGAAAAATTATACTTTTAAAAGTATTTGACTATTTTGTAACATTTTTAAAACTTCGCCTGCCATATTAAACCCGACATTTTGAATCCTTAAAAACTGACATTATATTCGTAAACAGCGACCCTGAAAACCCCTAAGTAACAAGTTTCAAGCAAAATGGTGTAATTTTAAAAATTCGTCCGCCATGTTGGATCCGCCATTTTGAACTTTTGAAAACTGACACCTTATTCGAAATCAGCGACCCTGAAATTTCTGAAATAATTTTCTTTTTAGTTTACGTGAATTAATTGCTTAGTTAAACTAATTTATATCATGACAAAGATTGGCGCTTTTGACGCAGTTTGGGAAAAGTTCGAAATGACGAAGATCCGCAGGCAAGGGGTTAAAATGTTTCTTAGTATCATAAAATTACTATCCCTAAACATTTTTTAAGAATTACGCAAAAAAAGAGGTTCTAGCAATTTTTATTACTATTTCCTAACTCAGTGCATTAGAGGTTACGAAAATTTTAAATGCTTGTTTTTCGAAAATACATTTTTGAAAACGGTGAGACACTTTTCTCGAAATCTACTGAACTCATTATAGAAACTGATTTCTTTCGTCAAATTGCAAAAAGATTCATCTAAATTTTGATAAAAAATTAAAAATCAAATTTTGAATGGGAATTTTCTACTGGAATTTCCTAAAAGTGCTCTCCCGGGAACATTTTCACGTGACATATATTTTTTAGTTAAATTTATTTTATTGACAAGTGATTTCGTAAACTTTGCAAACGTTTTTATTTTTTTTGAACGACTGAGATGCTTAAGGTACAATGTTTCAAGTTTACTACAATATTACTGTGTTTTAATTTAGAAAATATTGTTAAGGAAATATGACTATTAAAGAAGATCTGAAGGAATGTGAAGAAACGTTTTTAGACTTACTTTTAGATGACTTTTAGAAGTGTTTGGGCCAAATATGAATGTCTTAAAGACGTCTTTTAGTGGACCTTATAATGTCTCCGAGGTATTACCATCATTGTTCCCAGATGTTCGATGACAAAAAAACCTGTTTAAGGCATCTCTGTGTCCAAAGGGTTATAAAATCATAATAAATATATAAATTTTGTAATATGTCCATCTAAGAAATAAAGTTAGTCTGTGTTGAGTTATTGTGTATGCCCAATTGAGAAATAAGTTTGTAAATACATGTGAATTTTTATATATGTTACGGTTAAGGTACATTTAGAAATTAACAAAATTTAAAGTACCTGATTCTGACGAAACGAGTCCACCAGGTCAATTCCTCAACAATCACAATTTAAAATATTAATAATATTAAATGCTTGGACTCTGGAGAAACGAGACCACCAGGTTAATTCTCAAGCAATCGTCACATTTAGTTAAACAAAATTAAAATAAAACGTAATCTTAAAATAAATCAACTTTCAATTTTATCAACAACAAAAAATTAAAATTATAGAATCAAAATAAAAGCAAAAGAATTCGGGTTGTAAAATAAATAAATTTTAGGAATATTATCGGTTAGCTAGGACCACATGGCCAAAGGATCAGAGCGTCTAGGTTCGAAGAAATTATACTCAGCAATTAAAAGAAATATAATATATATTGTAAAAGAAATTCACTTTTTTACAATTGGGTTTTACCTAAGATGCGAATTATACAAAGACATAATGCATGACAACTGCCAATTAGCCATTTTTACATAAATATTAATAACGATTAGTTTCAGACAAAAAAAGAAATAAAAATATAAGGGGACACCTAAAAGGGTAGCGAATAAACTAACAGGGGAAAGCTAAAATGTGTATTTTAAATAAATTTTAGGGGTTATTAACTTGTGTAACGGGTAATAATTAGTAATAAAATTCAGAAAATAAAATGAGATAAAACGGTGACTAAGGTAACACATGGTTGAACTGGAGACAAAAAAACAACATAATTATTTAATAATAAATTAAATAAATAATTAATACAATTCTATACAAAAACTCATGCATTCTTACGCCAAAATAAGTAGCGTAATAACTGGAAAAGCGACAAGACATATACGACTCTAAAAACAGCTTTCTGCTTCCTTATTCTGATTTCTTGAGCCGTGTCTTCCTCGCCGTCCACTGTTAGGAAATTAGTCACCAAATTTAACTCCTCTGCTACAAAATCAAACAAAAGAAACCACAGAACAAAAGTGTTGACCAGAGCGGGCATTTAGTGACAATTAATTCGGACCTGTATAACAAGTGGTTTTCACCACGACGAAAGTCTGCTTGCAGGCTGACTGACGAACGTTGTCTTCAACGATTCTATCCAAATTTGAAATTTTCAGAGAATACGAGAAACAAGTCGCCCCAGGAGGCCGTTGTCAAAACAGACAATAAAATAGTATATTAACCTCTTGGCTGTCAACGAGATTTCCACTGTTTGGGCCAAAAGTGTGTTGAAAAAATTTTTAATGCATTTTTATAAAACTTGGTACTTTAAGGTTTCTGGGGTCGCTGATTACGAATCTGACATCAATTTTTCGAAATTCAAAATGGCGGATCCAAGATGGCGGAAATTTTTTAAAATTCGTCGAATTTGATTGAAACTTGTTACTCGGTGGTTTTAAAGGTCGCTGATTACGAATCTAACATTAGTTTTCTAAAATTCAAAATGGCGGATCTAATATGGCGGACAACAAAATAAAGAATTAGCCAGATTGGCTTGAAACTTAATACTTGGGGATTTTTAGGGTCGCTGATTACGAATCTGAAATTAGTTTTTCAAAATTCAAAATATCTGGTTCAATATGGCGGAAAATTTTTTAAAATTTATTGAATTTGTTTGAGACTGGTTAATCTGACATCAGTATGGTAATTTTTGGTGAAATCAAATTTCGATAAATACCCTGAAAAAATAATGACAGATTCGTAATCAGCGACCCTTAAAACCCCCGAGTATTCAGTTTCAAGCCAATCTGATCAATTTTTTATTTCGTTGTCCGCCATATTGGATCCGCCATTTTAAATATTGGAAAACTAATGTTAGATTCGTAATCAGCGAGCCTTAAAACCCTCGAGTAACAAGTTTCAAGGAAATTCGACGAATTTTGAAAAATTTTCGCCATCTTGGATCCGCCATTTTGAATTTTGAAAAACTGATGTCAGATTCGTAATCAGCGACCTCAAAAATCCCCGAGTAACCGGTTTCAAGAACATTTAAGAAGTTTTTAATCACCTTTTTTAAGATGCGCATATATGCGTCATGAACCACTTTTGGCCAGTTTTGTTTTGCGCATATATGCGTCAGCGACAGTCAACGGGTTAAGCAACAAGGGGACAAAGGCAGCCATATGTTTCCATGTTACTTATGAAATTTTTTATTTCTAATGCACAAAAGTGGTAATTTCAGATAGCAGCCGACAAGGAGTAAAAGTCATTCACTTGTTCGACTTGTATAAACAGTTCATTTTTATACTGTCAAACAAATAAATAACTTTACTCTCTGTCGTCAGCTATCTAAAAGCGACATTTTTGTGCATGTGGGATAAAAAAATGTTTTGCTTTGCGAATAGGTAGGGTAACAAAATGAAGAAAGTTAGGTAAAACAATTTCAAATTTATAAGATAATGTTTTTTTTATTTTTTTGCTTAGGGAATTTTGGGAAATCTGCCTACAGATAGCCTTAGTTTCTCACTCCAAGGTTATGTGGAGTTAAAAAAAATAAAACAAAATAAGTAAAATAAAAATTTAATAAACATTGAATTTAACGATCATTCCGAGTCAGAAGTCAGCCACCTGACTCGGAATAATCGACCCACTAAAAGCCGTAACCCTTCTTTTGAAGTTCTTTACCCTCCCTCGGAACTGTCGTAAGACATTTTAGCCTTCGAGGGCGGCGCTCCAACTCTGTGGTTATTGCGACTTTGTTCTTTTTCTGCGATTCTTCTGCGTCAATAGTTAAAATTTAAAACTATTTTAATGTCAAAGCGAAATTTACAGCACAACAATGAAGAAACAAATGTTAAAAAAGTGTAAAAGTCAAATGATAAAATTGTAAACGGATGTAAAAAAACAGAAACAAAAAAAAGTAAACATATATATAAAATTGTAAATGGACAGATAAAAATCACAAAATAAATTAAAATAGTAAAAGAACAAATCACAAAATAAATGAAACTAAACGGAACAATCGAATTAAAAGCTGATTTAAATTACGCTTTTTGGCGGCCGTCGGGGTCTTTTCTGATCATAATCGAGATTAAGAAGTTCTCGACATGCCGACAATTTTCTTCTGACTCAGCTGCCTTTTGTAAGTTTCCTCCTACTTACTTTTTGTTCTTGCGAGAGTCTTCTTCGCCTCTTCGAGGGCTATCCTGAAGACTCCGCATCCATTACTACCAGCAATATGGTTCACATTTGCCTTATCGTCATACTTTTTTTATAGAGGAAGCAGCTTGGGCCTCTTTTACAGTTTGCGAACTTATGATCGACTTCTCTGCACTTGAAGCACGCAGTCGATCTGTCCGCCGCCTTACATTCTTTCCCTATGTTGCCATAATCTAGGCATCTATGACACTTAGGAACCATTACTTTCTTCCTGATTGAGCACGACATAAAGCCAATCTTTATGCGTCCCACTTCTTGCAGCCTTTTCGCTTTCTCTGGGTCGATCACTACAACCACGAGCTTCATCTCTCGCCGGTTTGGTCCAAGGACCGTCACCTTCCTGCTTCCTGACTTCTCCAGGACATTTCCCAACACTTGTTGGACTTCTTCTACTTGGATAAGGCAATCCAAGTTGCGAATCTCCAGCGTTATCCTTTGATCCACGGACTGTACCTTACCCATGCCTTCCACTGCTTTGGAAACCTCTGCGGTAAAGGCCTCTTTCTTGGAGTCGCCTCTGATTTCAACCAGGAGGTCTTCCATTTTTGTAGCCTTTGCAACTACGACCCTTGTGTGATTAACGTCCGGATCAACCTCTTTACGAAGCTTACCCAAAACCTCGGCAAACGTCCGACCTTGAGCCACTCTGATGACCATTGTTGATCCCCTCGCTGCCATTTGCTCCAGTTTTTGACATTCTTGCTTCAGTTTATCCTCCGTACTCTTGTCCACCTTTTTTGAAAGTGCTTTCTCCTTTTTCTTCTTTATAGTTACGGCTTGAGTCCCCTCTGGACTGCCGGAACTACGTCTTCTCTTCGGAGCGTCAATGACTGCACGCCTTAACTGACATTTGTAGTGGCGCTCTTGCCTCTCATTTCTGTCCTTACGGCTACCTTCTGCCATGTCGATAGTTCATCCTAGGTACATATCCGCTACGTCAGCTTCCGCGTGCTTCGCCTTTGTTTCTTCCAGCAGGACTTGAAGGACTTTAAGTCCGTCCTTAACGGTCTTATTTACATTCTTCTTGATGTCCAGGAAGGAAGAGTAAGGAGACCGAACTCTGCTTCTACAAATGTCTGAAAAATATGCACGAAAAGTGCCAGACTCACTGTGTTCTAGTTGATCGCCAATTAAGTCGATCATGCGCATTGAACTAAAGTTCAGTGTTGACATAGATGAAAAGTGTGGTTATGTCAAGGTAAATATAACATAGTTTAAACAGTGTTAATTTTAAAAGCAAATTTATTTATTTGCAATTGTGATATTATTTAGATTTTCAAAATAATTTAATAATATATTTATGAAAAGGGAAAAATTTTGCGAAAATGGTTAAGAAGAATTGTGTTTATAACTAGAGTATATTTACATACCGTAGAAGGATAGAAGAGACTAATGTTTTAAGACTCTTTTTGTTCTTTCTTTACATCCGGGCACACAACACGACATTTTTTAAATAAAATAAATACATAATTATTAAAACGAAATGTATTGTATATGTATCTCACTAAGACCGGCTAAATGTAAACATTAGATCTTACATCTCACTCGCACAATTTTTACGAGAAACAGAGACACAACACAGCTTAAGCGCATGATCGACTTAATTGGCGATCAACTAGAACACAGTGAGCCTGGCACTTTTCGTGCATATTTCTCTGAGATTTTTAAAGCGCTTTCTACACAGAGTTCGGTCTCCTTACTCTTCCTTCCTGTTGATGTCACAAGAGTTACTTATCCTTGTGACTTCTATTTGTATCTTTTCAAGACGCAATGCTTCTTCCTTCCTTAATCGAAGGCTGTCCTCGCGATTCTCTTTAATCGCCTCATCATCCACTTCCGAGTGGACGAGGCTGAATGCGGACCTCCAGTTGCTGCCACTCAACACACTCTGTAGACTATTTCCACTTTCTCTTCTTATTCTGTCAACGATGTTTTGTGGACACCGGCTATTGTCCCCACGCTTGGCGCTTGACAATCGGAACCGGAGAGGGAATTACCGAAGGTATCGAAGTATTACCCTGCAGGTATTCCTGTTTTTGACGGTCGCTCTTCAAGTTCGTTTCTTTCTGTTTAGCTTTAGTAAAAAGCCCCGCCACCACGGCAAGGTCTACCGAACATATCCATGATCTCAATTATGTCTGGTAGTGGATAAACATCCACTAATACCAGCACATCGAAGAGATCGATGATTTTCGTCAGTGGACAACTATTGGCGGGGAATAAGATAATATTTAATTTTAATCTACATTTTTGATGCAAGAGAGCAGTTTAGACATTTACGAACTACAAAGGTTTCTCCGCAACTTTTGCAAAAATTGTCCTTATGGACCGTTAGGTTGTTACAGTCTTTGTACAAGATATCTTCGTCGCCACAGCTCCAACATCCCTTGTTGCTGTTGCGACGGAGCCATTTTAGTAATTCTGGTGAAACCTCCTTGCGCTAGGTACACTTTAATTTTTAGCAGCGACGGAATGGTTTTTGGTGACGGGTTCATGTAACAGAATTGATATTCTAACAAATGACGGGTCTGTTACGTTAAAATTCTGTTACATGTCTGTTCTGTCAGATAAAAATTCTGTTAAATGTCAGGTGTGTTAAATGATAATTCCAATATGATATCAAATTTGAATTTTAACTGTTGACAGTTAATTGTCAATTCATTGGAATTTTTCTAAGTTAAATTTATTTCATTCACAAGTGAGATCGTTAACTTTGTAGAGGTTCATATCTGTCTTGAACGGCTGAGGTGCTTAAGGCGCAGTGCTACAAGCCCAAGGTATCCGAGTTCGATCCCAGCTTCGTAGGAATTTTTTAATTATTTCTCCACATTTTAGAAAAAATAAAATTAAACTTAAAATAAATTTAATACAATATTACTGAATTTGAACTTAGAAAATGTTATATAAGAAATGTTTATGTAAGATCTGAAGGAATGTAAAAAGGACGTCCAAAAGACGTCTTTTAGACGTCCCTTTTATGTCTTTTAAACGTCCAGAAGACGTCTTTTATTCGTACTTTAGACGTCTTTTCTTATGTCTTTTAGACGTCTTTTGGACCAGACATGGAACGTCTTTTAGTTGTCTTTTTGATGACTCAGAGACATTGCCATCATTGTCCCCAAATTGTCCGCGGACAAAAAGGGACGTCTTTAAGACGTCTTTTAGACGTCCCTGTGCCCACTGGGCAGGTCACATATATATGTTACCGGCAAAACCCGAAGTCCAGGCAAAACCCGAATTGCCTAGGCAATTCGGGATTTGCCTATGATTTTAGGAAATACCCGAATTTCCTAGAAATTCATAGGCCAAACCCGAATTGCCTAGGCAAATTGAAAATCAAACTAAATTGAATTAAATTAAATTAAATTTATTGCAAAAAATATTACTATGACGCAATTTATCATAAGAAAATAGTCTTAGTTGAAAGAATTTCTTTTTCAATTTACCAAATGGCTTGTATTGAGGCATGCATTGATGTTAACAAATAGTAAACGAACTGTTCTTCATAGCTCACTATTAATTAGTGTCTCTTCTGACTTTAAATTGTACATACCATTCAAAATGAGTAACGAAAGTTTTATTCAAAAATAGAAAAGCGATTTTTATGCGGCAGTTAATTTTTTTTTAAATCAATTTTGTAACTCCCGCAACTTCTAAAATGTCAGATCTTTTCAACCTTCTGTACTTAAGGCTACTTTTTACTCCAATCAATTTTCCACTTTTCACATCCTTTAAAATATCATCATATTTCTTTTGCACAATTATTTTATAATTTGCAGATTTATTTACCGCCGCATAAAAATCGCTTTTCCATTTTTGAATAAAATTTTCGTTACTCATTTCGAATGGTATGTACAATTTAAAGTCAAAAGAGACACTAATTAATAGTGAGCTATGAAGAACAGTTCGTTTACTATTTGTTTACATCAATGCATGACTTAATACAAGCCATTTGGTAAATTGAAAAAGAAATTCTTTCAACTAAGACTATTTTCTTATGATCAATTGCGTCATAGTAATATTTTTTGCAATAAATTTAATTTAATTCAATTTAGTTTGATTTTCAATTTGCCTAAAACGGCCTTGGCAAAACCCGAATTGCCTAGGGAAATCGGGTTTGGCCTATGAATCTCTAGGAAATTCGGGTATTTCCTAAAATCATAGGCAATTCGGGTTTTGCCGGTAACATATATACAAATCCTTAAGCCTTTAAATTTTGTAATATTTAAATTTAACACTTTAAAGTCTATGTTTTTTATAGTTAAACGACTTTACACAGACAAAAATAAGAGGTATAAATTTCTAACTTACGGTATACATACCTACTCTTTGATAGAGGTAGAGTACTCTGTAAGCACAAACTACCATCTCAAAGTCCCCTATCCCTGTATAGATTTAAAAGTGAAAAATAATTAAATTTAATATAAAACCCTTGAAAAACTTTATATTCTTAATGACATTATTACAGCTGTGCGTAAAATATTATTTCGGTTCAAAAAAGAAAGATGACTGACATGTATTTTAAGTAAAATTTATTATTTCTATTTGTTTGTCGTAAATGATTTAAAACTTAGGATGGTTTAATTTAGTGATGCCACATTTTGAAAGAATATAATTGGGTAGTTTCCTATAAATTATTCTAGAAAATAAAACTTATGTCTATTTCTGAATAAGTGATAATATAACTAAAATTGTTAGACCTTAAAGGATTATGTTCCTTTAATATTAATTCAGTAGAAATAATTTAAAGATTTTAATGAAAAACGTGAATTCATTAAAATTATACATTTTTGTAAGAATCATATCCACTACATGAAACAAAACTTAAAATTTATAAATCATTTGAATAAGGAAATCATGAATGAACATTGTAAAAACAGAATACGTGTTTTGTGTTAAACGAGAAAGTGCATCTACCCAACAAGTTAATATTAATAAATTTTAAGGTTTGTGATTAAGGATTTATTTCGACGGTAGCTGGGGATTTGTTCTCCGGCGAGCTCTCTAGTTTCCCGGCGCCGGAGGAATTGTTTGAACCTTGAAAACTGGACCACTATTTTTGTGTATCCCCTTTAGGTCCTTTATTCAAAAGTTGGGTTCTCTGGTTCCCGTCCGGTTGCAAAACATTAGTTAAATTCTTGAAATTTAAAATGTCGGATGCCATATGGCGAATATATTTTTTTTAATTCCTCATATTTTCTTGAAACTTATTACTCTGGAGTTTTCGTGGTCGCTGATTACGAATATAATGTTAGTTTATAAAAATTCAAAATGGCGGATCTAATATGGAGACATATTCTAAGTTATGGCTAAATTATTTGAATCATGCATGAAAAATTTTCAATTGTACGTATTTTCGTTGTAAACTTTGGTATTTCGATAAGTGCCAGTTGGCTACTAGCATATTTTGGCTGAGGGAGACGAGCACGCAGTTGAATCAGTTCATTGAACAGTTTTCGTGCCTTATTAATATGATTTACTCATAACTTAGAAACCAATGAATAAATTAAAGTGTACTTGGTCTTATTTTGAAGTTAAAAGTTCAAGCTTTTATTTAATACAAATTAATGATTTTTCTAAACACTTTTCTTAAAGTTTCAGCCCATCAAAGTTTGACAATGAAAATTCACTGAAAACAAAAATTACACCTATCTTTATCACTACATATTTCTGATACTATTTATCCAAAAGTCTTAGACATACAATCATTTAACTGCAAATTTTATAATCTTTCCAAACTGCCTTAAAAAATTTTCTGCGTTAATTTTAAACGAAGTTATCAACATCTAAAGAATTTCACTTTTTTAATAAAACTTTAAAAAGTGGTCTCTCAATTCTGACTGGTAGTGTAACAAGAACCAAGAAAATCTGAAACCGATTTCATCATAAGTCGTACTGGAAACGCCATTTTGAATTTTTTAAAACTAAAATCAGATTCTGATTGAGCCACCCCGAAAACCCCTACCAAGTAGCAACTTTAAATTGATTTCATTCATTGCAACATTTTTTGGTCGCTATATTGGATCCGACATTTTGAATTTTTATAAACTAATATCATATTCGTAATTAATTTTATTTAAATTATTATAGATCCAAGTTCCTAGTTCTTTGTGAATAATTATATATCATATGACTGTTCTTTTCTTTTCAGGTGGAGCAGGAGACATAGACATGGCATTCCAGGTGGTGCAACTCGCGACATAATTGATTATCGAACAGGATACATAAAATCTCATCTTCGATCTCCATCAGGAAGAGTTCGGTGACTAATTTCAACAATACAGTACATACATTTCTTGAATAAAAATTTTTGGAACGTGTCAAAAACATTTTGTGTTTTAATAATTGATATTTAAGTCTATTGTTGCTCAACCATATCTCTAAATACATAATTTAAATAATATATTAAATAAATTTTTATTACTATACTCTTTTAAATTTATTTTTCACGATATAATAAGGTAAGTTCAGAGGAATTGACCATGTCTATTACAACACAAGAGTTGTAAAATTGAAATAAACAAGATTTCTACATAATTCATATTAATCATATTTTAACATTTAGCTTTTAAATAACTGTGAAATAAATAAAATATTATAATGCAATGAATATGGTAAGATTAATATTTTTAAAAATTTTATAAAATGAACAATTTTTTAATATACTTTATAATATATTTTTCTGGAGAAACTGGTAATGTAGGTAAGACATCTTACTTTTAGTTCTTTTGGCCTTTTATTTGGTTTCGTTGATAATAAATGAGTTACCAAGTTCTTTTAGGACGTCTGAATTGTTAGTTGTTGGCTTATGGTTCAGGAAAAATAAGCCAGACATGAATATTTTCCTAAAACCCTTTGTAGAAAATATGAACGTAGACTATCTTAGGAAAGTGTAAAATGTACCTTAGACCTTAGGAATGTTCAATTAAAGTTTTTTGCTTAACTTGTTGTGTCGATCCTATAGCTAGATCACCAATGCAAGGACTAACACAATTCAATGGTGAATAAGGATGTAACTGGTGTCTTCATCCAAACGAATGGGTTAGAAGTAATAATAAGAACCCTGTTAAATTTGTGTAATAAATTTCATCATTTCATAAAATATTTGTATTTCGTGCTTCACTCCTCCTTGGACAGATGCTATCCTCTATAACAAGTATACTCGTGTGTGGTCGCCTTGCGATCGTCAGTCGCCTCATGTAAGCCGATTCGGCATTCTATTCTCACGAGCTCTCTTGAATAAAAGTTTTTCTTTCATCATATTTTTTTTTATCCCGATATACCTGGATAACTATTTTAATATCGAATAAACCCTTTATCCGGAAGCCACAAATATCTGTTGTGAGATTCTACTCCAGCAAGTCGTAATGATAAAGATTCACGAGAACATATGGAAGGCACGCGAGTGGGAAACTTGGGTTCTATGTTACACCAATATTAACACAATTTCTTGACAAAAAATATATTCTTCATTGGATGAAATTCGTTGAAGTATTGTACAATCTTTTTTAAACGGAAATTTTTACACTGAAACTTCTACTCTACTGATTTTGAAACACAACAAAAATAAACCTCGTATAGGTAGCGCCACGTTTTATGGCGTTTAACATAAGCTTATGTCAAGTTGCATCAAAATTGGACCCGGGTTTTTTGGGTGTATCGATGACCTTCCCAGTGGGCACAGGGACGTCTAAAAGACGTCTTAAAGACGTCCCTTCTTGTCCGCGGACGATTCGGGGACAATGATGGCAATGTCTCTGAGTCATCAAAAAGACAGCTAAAAGACGTCTAAAAGACGTTCTATGTCTGGTCCAAAAGACGTCCAAAAGACTTCTAAAAGACATAAAAAAAGGACGTCTAAAGTACGTCTAAAAGACGTCTTTTAGACGTCTAAAAGACATAAAAGGGACGTCTAAAAGACATAAAAGGGACGTCTAAAAGACGTCTTTAAGACGTCTTTTAGACGTCCTTTTTACATTCCTTCAGATCTTAAATAAACATTTCTTTTATAACATTTTCTAATTTGAAATTCAGTAATATTGTATTAAATTTATTTTAAGTTTAATTTTATTTTTTCTAAAATGTGGAGAAATAATGAAAAAATTCCTACGAAGCTGGGATCGAACTCGGATACCTTGGGCTTGAAACACTGCGCCTTAAGCACCTCAGCCGTTCAAGACAGATATGAACCTCTACAAAGTTAACGATCTCACTTGTCAATGAAATGAATTTAACTTAGAAAAATTTCAATGAATTTCACATTCAAAAATTTCTAAGTCCAAGTTGCACTTAGAAAATAATATTTTCTATTTATGAAAATTTTTCTATTTTCAAATGTTGAATGAAAAAGACGTCTTTTAGACACCTTAAAGACATCTGATGGCCAAGACATAGAACATGAATAGGACGTCTTTAAGACGTCTTAAAGACGTCTTTTTGTACAAGTCCAAAAGACGTCCGCAAAAAGACATCCTTAGGACGTCTTTTGAACAAGGGTGTCCACTGGGTTAATTGGGCTGATATTATTTTGTTGAATGAGTTTGTCGTAGGAACGACAAAAATGTCAAGTTTGAGAATTTTCAGTAAAATTTGTGGGCTTAAAAAAATATCAATTGATTATCATAAAAAATAACATGCAGGGGTAAGTGTAGGTATAGTCGGACACTTTCGTGATTTTTGTAAAATGAATATAATAACTAATGTATTGTGATAATTACTTTAAAGACGAATGTGTAAAGTTTATGTTTACTAAAAATAGTGTTATTTTATATTATATTCAAACAAGAAGTATTTTATTTTATATTAAAGGAAGAAGTTAACAATCTATCCGAATCATTTCTCACTTAAAGCTTCATTAAGATTTCATGTATATATTTTAATAGCACAGCCGTCCTATTAAAGTACAGAAACCTGCTTTTTCAGAAAAATATTTTTCGAAATCAATTAATAATTTCAAAATTATCAAGAAACTCAGAAAAAACGGGAGCATGGTAGGATACGAGCGAGCTCTCGACTTTTTTATTGACGATAGACCACTGAGCTACATACACACCGAGATTCTCCGGGTACCATGCTTCCGTTTTTTCTGAGTTCTTCGATAATTTTTAAATTATTAATTGATTTTGAAAAAGCAGGTTTTTGTATTTTAATAGGACGGCTGTGCTGTCGATATACATGTAATCTTAATGAAGCTTTAAGTGAGAAATGATTTGGACAGATTGTTAACTTCTTCCTTTAATATAAAATTAATATCGAATGATAAATTCATTTCCTTTAATTATTTTATTCATTACACAGGGAAACAATTTTAAAAAAAAAATTTTTGGGTTAAGACTAGAGTATAATGGGATGAAAGCACTACCCTAGCTGAGTAAAATCCCCAAAGGATTTTGCAAAATTAGTAGCCGTTTGATTTTATTGTAATTTTAAGTTTTGATAATTCAGTAATTTACTGAATAACAATGGTCAACAGAAAATAACTTTTTTCTGATTCACAGATCAGACTAGGATATTTTTATTAGATTTTCATCGCTGAACACGAATCTGACCTCAAAAATTACTCATCACTCCGAGATTTTGAGAATAATGGTCTCAAAAGTGTCAAAAACACCCTATTTTTGGCCTTTTTTGATCACGTGTAGAAAATAATGCCAAAGTGCTAAGAGTATCCTTCTTATGTTTAAACAAAAGCTTGAACTGTCAACTAAATTACTCAAATTGAGAAAACCGTGAATCAATCGAAAATTGTCATGTAGCACAACTTTTTCATGTGCGCGCGCACTCTACCTGCACTCATAGAGCGATACACAAAGGCGAGTTGCGTCTTGGACGTGGAACGAGAAGGTTGTGAAAAACTGTGTTCGTGACTAAAGTTATCTTTGAGTAGCTTTGATCATTCTTTTTTCAACTTGCTTGTGCTGTCTGCTAGCCTGAGCGCTGCGGACAATTCTACGCATAGAAATTTTTAATCTTATAACCTGAAATATTAATTTCCTTAACGCGGTTGAAACGTAATAACCTATCACGCCGACTATTGTGGTCGACGAGGTAGGCGCGCCTTGTGCGCAGGCGCGAGACCAATTAGTCGTCGCGTCCAAAAGACCAAAAAAAAGAAGGTCTACCGGGATGGAAGACCCTTCGAAAGATTTAAATACAGAAAAACCAATCATCGATGAAAACGAAGTGTCCCAGGGTGCTAGTGCTCTTTTGTACTATGCAAGCCAAAGTATAACCAAACGTCACAAAATCGACTCCACGAAACACCATGATGATGATGTTCAACAGTCTGCTCATTTGGTAAGCAACGATACTAACACCTACGACGAAATGGAACTAGAACTTGAAGTCACAACAACATCCGACGCACCAGGTAACAGTGTTGACAAATCTGATCTTAACTCTAAGCAAACTACTCCGATGAATAAAGGTCCTAACGTCTTGAATAGATACCCTCTCTCACAAAGAGGACCATGTAAAGTTTTTATTCAGGGTGATCCAAGGTCTGCTAACGCCAAAGAAAAATTACATAAACTATCTTTTGTGCGTCTTATTAATTCGCGTACTTCACAACATGAAAAATCAGTAATAGATATAAAATCCAATGGCGTGGTCAAGCTTTGTGTTACCTTGAAATCTGCGCTAGACGCCAATAACTTGTTAGAAGACAAGTCATTTAAAGACAAAGGGTACGTAGCCTTTATCCCTGACAATTTCTGTTCTTGCCAAGGTGTTATCCGCGATATCCCCTTAGATATATCTGATAATGAAATTAAAGAAAATTTGGAAATTTTAGGAATGTCGTATGCAACACTAACAGTACTAAATGTACGACGCCTTAATAAGAAATTTAAAAATCCTAAATCAAACCAATTTGAGCTTCAACCATCCAAATCTGTCCTTGTTACGTTCTCAGGGACCAGCCTATCAGAAAGAGTAGCAATTTTTAAGGCATCCTTTCCAGTCTTCAAGTACACTCCACAGGTCAAAATGTGTCACAATTGTTTGAGATATGGCCATATATCTACCCAATGTCGATCATCCCCTAGATGCTCTCATTGTGGAGGCGACCATCTTAACGTTAAAGACAATCTTTGTCCCAATTTAGACGATGATCCCAAATGCGTACACTGCTCAGGCAAACACACTGATAATTCCAAAAACTGCAAAGAATTAAAATTTCAACAAGAATTTCGGGAATATGCGACCAAACACGGGTTAATCTTCTCTAAAGCAAAAACCACTATTAGGTCAGAGAATCGAAATAGAAACGAAGTTACTCCGAGACAAAATCCAAAACCGGCGTCCTTTAACTTTTCGAATTATCCAAATCTTGTCGATTCTTCGACTCCCACATTTGCTTCTAATGGATTAGCTTCCTTATCTCGTCCTTATAATGATGTTGCTCGAACTTTTGAGTTTCGTGCTCCTGCCAAATCCTCTTCTCAAGTCAATCAGAGGAATTCAACAATCAAACCAAAAAAGAACACTCCGACAACTGTAAAACAATCCAATAAAGGTAGGAAAGAAACATCTCCGCCTAATGAAACTGACTTACAAGAAAATCCAACACAAACATCAAACATTAATCCCTCAAATCAATTAGCTGACTTAACCCTTTAACGTCCAGCGGTACATATGCTGTACCATAAAGAATAAAAAAACCTATCTTCAAATAGGGTTAATATATTTAATTACAAAATGATATCTAGGGGTTTTCGGGGTCGCTGATTAGGAATCTGATGTCAGATTTTGAAAATTAAAAATAGCGGTTCCAATATGGCGTACCAAAAAGTTTAAAATTTGATGGATTTTCATGAAACTTGGTATGTAGGGGTTTTCGAGGTCGCTGATTACGAATCTGATGTAGGATTTTGAAAATTAGAAACGGCAAATCCAATATGGCGGACCGAGAATTTTAAATTAATGAATTTATATGGAGCTTTGAATCTAGGGGTTTTCGATGTCACTGATTACGAATTAGATGTCATATTTTTAATATTCAAAATGTCGCATTTAAAGATAATGGATAAATTTTAGAAACTGTGTTAGGTCTTTAATAATTTTTAAATACGAAACCAACTTACACTTTGCGTGACCCAGAACTAACGACGTGGACTTAGTAAGCCACTAGTTCCAAGCTACATTGGATTTATAATCAACTACCACAAAAACCCCTACATACCAAGTTTCATAAAAATCCAACGAATTTTAAATTTTAGGTCCGCATATTGGATCCGCCATTTTAAATTTTTTAAATCTGGCTTAAAATTCGTAATCAGCGACCCCGAAAACCCCTAGATACCAAGTTTCATAAAAATTCACCAAATTTTAAAATTCCGGTCTACCATATTGGATCCGCCATTTTGAATTTTTGAAATCTGACATCAGATTCGTAATCAGGGAAAAAAAATTTGGACGTTAAAGGGTTAACTTAGCTTATTACCAACATACAAACGATTCTAACGACCTTAGTTGAAACTATTTCCTCGAATGATTCAGAGGCAAGACTTGAAAGTCGCAACTTAGTAAAAAATCTCTCTAATAACATAGCATCCCTATCCCTCTCTCTCTCTTATCTACACACAATGGACCCACACAACAACCTGAAAATAATGCAGTGGAACTCACAAAGCGTCACGAATAAAAAAGGTGACCTCATCAACATTTCCAATAATTTAGATATTATTATAATATCTGAAACTTTTTTAAAACCGGATAAAAACTTTTCGCTTAGAAACTTCAATATTATTAGAACTGATAGGTTATCCAACAGGGGAGGGGGACTGGCAATCGCCATAAGAAGTGGCATAAGCTTCTCTAGGGTATCAACAATACCTAGTGTTGAAAATAGTCTGGAGAGTTTGGCTATTTCGATTCCATCTCCTGGTGGTGGACCTACTTATCGTCTCAGTCTATAGAGCACCATCTCCTGATAATAAAATAACAAGTGCACAATGGTCTAATTTCTTCAATTCCATCCTTTCAATTAATAATCATTCAGTCTTCATAGCAGGAGATTTTAACTGCCACCACTCCTCATGGGGTAGCAGCCGTAATTGTTATAATGGTATAGAACTTCGCGACTCTTTAGACTCTATTGATCTAATTTGTATTAATAATGGAAATCCTACTTACGAAAACCGTCCAGGTTCAACCAACTCAGTTCTCGATTTAACCATGGTTTCTCCTAACCTCGCTTTATCCGCTGCGTGGAATGTATGGGAAGACACGCTGGGAAGTGATCACTTTCCAGTCATCACTAGTCTGGGTGTAGCAATATCCATATCAAAGTTCACATCACATAAATATAATCTTAAAAATATCTCCTGGACCAGCTTCTCATCATGCTTGACTGACTTCATAGAAGAATCCAAACTAAGTTCTACATATCCACATTCAAATGTTCTTGATAACTACAATCTTTTTGTGAAGAGCATTGATGAGGCAATCACAATGGCAACTCCTCATTTAAAGAAAAAACCCGTTAACACTCATCAAATAAGAAATTGTTCGAAGAAATCCTTTATACCGGCCCCTTAGTGGAATCAATCATGCAATGAAGCAGTTACTAAGAGAAAAGAAGCTCTTAAAACTTACAGAACTATTGCCAATATGGAAAATTATATTAAATTAAAAAAAGCAGAAGCTATCGCGAAAAAAACCTTCAATAAAGCAAGAAGAGACTCATTTAGAGCGTTTTGTGAATCCTTGGACAGGCTTACACCGATCTCCAGAGTATGGAGAACTATTAAATCATTAAAAAGTAGATACACTCAGCCTGTTATTGCTTCCTGCTCAGCCGACATTGAAGTAATAGCTAAACTACACAATTTAATTGATAAAAGCTGTCCCCCTACTGTTTGCTACGATCAATTTCCACAAAATTTTAGAAGTAATGAATTTTTTGAACAACCATTTACGGAAAGAGAACTAGAGATTGCTATATCTTCACTAAATGTTAAATCTTCTCCAGGGCTCGACAAAATTGACAACAATATAATTCAACATCTACTCCCGAATGCAAGGAAAACGCTACTCGACATTTATAACAAGGTTTTAACAACGTCTTCATTCCCATTAACATGGAACAAATTTTTAATCCTCTTTATACAGAAATCAACACCAGGAAAATTCAGACCAATATCTCTTGCGTCATGTATATTTAAACTAATGGAGAAGCTAATCAACATGAGACTTAGCTGCTATTTGGAACACAACCTCCTACTATCACCTACACAGTTCGGTTTCAGGAAAAACAAATCGTGTGCTGGCAACCTCGCTATCCTGGCAACAGAAGTCTGGACAGGATTCGCTAATAGACAAATCGCCGCAGGCCTCTTTCTGGATCTCAAAGGCGCCTTTCCTAGCGTTATGCCAAGCATTCTAGCAGAAGATCTATGTGAATTAGGAATTCCAAGGTCTATAACAAGGTTTATCTATAATTCTATAGCTCACAAACAACTCTTTTACAAAATTAATGGAGAGATTATTGGACCTAGAATTAATACAATTGGAGTTCCCCAAGGAAGTGTCCTCAGTCCTGCACTATACTCCTTATATACTAGGAAACTGGTCTCCATTATTCCTAATAATTGTATTCTAGCCGAATTTGCAGATGATATCGCAATTCTTTGTAGATCGGAAGATCCCATTGAGTGCGTTGCAATTCTACAGAACTGCTTAAACATCATTTCACGTTTTCTCTCCGATAGAAATTTAGACCTCTGCCCTGAAAAAACTAAATTAGTATTATTTAATAGACTTCGATTAGATGTTAATAATATAAATCTTTCGCTTAACTTAAACAACGATTCTGTGTATCCTTCAGACTCGGTGAAATTCCTTGGAGTGATATTTGACTACAAATTTAACTTTGATGTACATTTCCAATACTTGGCGAACAAAGCCAGAAAAATTCTCAATATCCTAAAAGTACTAACCCAGTGGGCACCCTTGTTCAAAAGACGTCCTAAGGATGTCTTTTTGCGGACGTCTTTTGGACTTGTACAAAAAGACGTCTTTAAGACGTCTTAAAGACGTCCTATTCATGTTCTATGTCTTGGCCATTAGATGTCTTTAAGGTGTCTAAAAGACGTCTTTTTCATTCAACATTTGAAAATAGAAAAATTTTCATAAATAGAAAATATTATTTTCTAAGTGCAACTTGGACTTAGAAATTTTTGAATGTGAAATTCATTGGAATTTTTCTAAGTTAAATTCATTTCATTGACAAGTGAGATCGTTAACTTTGTAGAGGTTCATATCTGTCTTGAACGGCTGAGGTGCTTAAGGCGCAGTGTTTCAAGCCCAAGGTATCCGAGTTCGATCCCAGCTTCGTAGGAATTTTTTCATTATTTCTCCACATTTTAGAAAAAATAAAATTAAACTTAAAATAAATTTAATACAATATTACTGAATTTCAAATTAGAAAATGTTATAAAAGAAATGTTTATTTAAGATCTGAAGGAATGTAAAAAGGACGTCCAAAAGACGTCTTAAAGACGTCTTTTAGACGTCCCTTTTATGTCTTTTAGACGTCCAAAAGACGTCTTTTAGACGTACTTTAGACGTCCTTCTTTATGTCTTTTAGAAGTCTTTTGGACGTCTTTTGGACCAGACATAGAACGTCTTTTAGCTGTCTTTTTGATGACACAGAGACATTGCCATCATTGTCCCCGAATCGTCCGCGGACAAGAAGGGACGTCTTTAAGACGTCTTTTAGACGTCCCTGTGCCCACTGGGAAGAGGCACCTGGTGGGGAGCTGATCCTACTGTTCTCCTTAATGTTTATCGTTCATTAATCAGAAGTCCATTTGATTATGGCTCTCATACTTACACCTTCCAACGTTATAAATTTTTCGATAAAATGGAAAAGATAAGAAATCAAGCATTAAGATTAGCCTTAGGTTACAGAAGAAGTACGCCGATCAATGTCATGCTCGCTGAAGCATGCGAGCCCCCCCTGAGGAAACGTTTTTGCTATTTAGCTAAACGCTACTTAATTAAAACCTTCGCAAACATTGATCATCCTATTTCTGACAGTCTGAAAAACTTATAGGAAATCACACATCAGAGAAACACATATCAAATTAGAAATACGTTCACACTTATTATAGCCTTTGAAAAAGTAAAAGAATTTAAGCCACTTATTCGTAGGGCATTCTTTCATCCTTATTATGAGTTTCCTTACAACGATCACCTATTCACTCCTCAAGTCGACCTAAAGATAGGTAAGACTGTTCAACTTAGTGTTTCTCTGATTGAAGTCTTTAAAGATTTAACGCAACATAAATTTCAAAATTATGCATCCTTTTTCACAGACGGTTCTAAGATGGATTCCGATTCCGAATTTGCAACCAGATGCTCATCTGTTTGTACCTCTCACAATTTTTTCAACTCCTGGAAACTACCTAACCATGCATCAATCTTCTCAACTGAAGCCATTGCTATCTTATACACACTACCCAGTGGGCACAGGGACGTCTAAAAGACGTCTTAAAGACGTCCCTTCTTGTCCGCGGACGATTCGGGGACAATGATGGCAATGTCTCTGAGTCATCAAAAAGACAGCTAAAAGACGTCTAAAAGACGTTCTATGTCTGGTCCAAAAGACGTCCAAAAGACTTCTAAAAGACATAAAAAAGGACGTCTAAAGTACGTCTAAAAGACGTCTTTTGGACGTCTAAAAGACATAAAAGGGACGTCTAAAAGACGTCTTTAAGACGTCTTTTGGACGTCCTTTTTACATTCCTTCAGATCTTAAATAAACATTTCTTTTATAACATTTTCTAATTTGAAATTCTGTAATATTGTATTAAATTTATTTTAAGTTTAATTTTATTTTTTCTAAAATGTGGAGAAATAATGAAAAAATTCCTACGAAGCTGGGATCGAACTCGGATACCTTGGGCTTGAAAACACTGCGCCTTAAGCACCTCAGCCGTTCAAGACAGATATGAACCTCTACAAAGTTAACGATCTCACTTGTCAATGAAATGAATTTAACTTAGAAAAATTCCAATGAACTTCACATTCAAAAATTTCTAAGTCCAAGTTGCACTTAGAAAATAATATTTTCTATTTATGAAAATTTTTCTATTTTCAAATGTTGAATGAAAAAGACGTCTTTTAGACACCTTAAAGACATCTAATGGCCAAGACATAGAACATGAATAGGACGTCTTTAAGACGTCTTAAAGACGTCTTTTTGTACAAGTCCAAAAGACGTCCGCAAAAAGACATCCTTAGGACGTCTTTTGAACAAGGGTGCCCACTGGGATAGACTTTATACTCACACAGAACTTTTAACACTCAGTTATTTACTCCGACTCATTAAGTCTCTTACAAAGTATTGCCTCTGTTAATCCTACAAATATTAAAAACAACCTTATCTTCCTTATTAGAAATAGACTATCCACCCTTTCTAATCTAAACAAAGGAGTCTGGTTAATCTGGATTCCCGGACATATGGGAATTTCGGAAAACGAACGAGCTAACGAAATTGCCAAAGAAGCAGCAAACAATGGAGACTTACTCAACATTGCTCTGTCCTTTTCTGACTTCTATACATGTCCAAAAATTGAACTAACTAAAACTTGTGATGAATTTTTTAAAACTGTTGGCGAAATCAAAGGCATACATACATTGAAAACTTCTATCAGATCCGAAGCAAACCCTGGTTCCATACATTTATTTCACGCAGAGAATGGATAACCTCTATAGGCAGAATGAGGAGTAACCATTACTCCTTAAACGCAAGCATGTACAGGAAGAACCTTTTAAGTTCTTCAGGATGTTCTTGTAACCCGAATGTGATACAAGATATAGATCATATCCTCTGGGCTTGTCCTAAATTTGATTTATATCGGAAACCATTACTAAAATCATTCTCCAAAGCACTAAATTGCCCTCCTCTATTTTGTAGTATTCAGTTTTTAAGCAATCCAACACTCAGACTAGTATCACCTATATTTAGATTTTTAAAACTTTGTAATATAAAAATCTCACTTTTATCATTCCAAATTTTTTTTTTTTTTTATTAAAATTCTCTCCATGCGTTCACGAGTCCGCTCGATTGGTGCGGTGTCGTTCTCTCTCTTTTCAACTACGGTTGGAGAGAGGGAGATTGTGCGCTGCCTTGCCTCCGAGTACGGTGTGGACTCGGTGGAGAGGCGGCTTGTTACTTATGTTTCAGATAAATCATGGCTGTATGTGCAAGGCTTTAGTCCACAGTACGTTGCTAATGTGTCGTGAGTTGTATTCAACCCATGACTATAATAAGAAGAAGAGGATACACAAAGGCACACTTACTTATTAATTTTATTTTCGCTATTTATTGTTATTTATTGACACGGTTTTTTCGATTTAAAAGTAATTTATTTGACAGTTTAAGCTTTAATTTAAGCCCAATTAGAAACACGTAGCACTAGCTAAAATACTTTAGCATTATTTTCTACACGTGATCGAATAAGGTCAAAAATAGGGTGTTTTTGACACTTTTGAGACCATTTTTCTCAAAATCTCGAAGTGATGGGCACTTTTTGAGGTCAGATTCGTATTAAGCGATGAAAATCTAATAAAAATATCCTAGTCTGATCTGTGAATCAGAAAAAAGTTATTTTCTGTTGACCATTGTTATTCAGTAAATTACTGAATTATCAAAACTTAAAATTACAATAAAAATCAAACTGATACTAATTTTTCAAAATCCTTTGGGGATTTTACTCTGCTGGAGTAGTACTTTCATCCTATTATACTCAATTCTTAACCCATTTTTTGGTGTTCCACTGTGTTATTTTAAAAATATGGTGTCCGACTATACATGCAACCATATTCGAGTAGCGCAATGAGTAGCACAAAGTTTTGTTTATATTTAATTATAAATATTAAAACTTGTAAGATTTAAGTATTATATGATTAACTTTTTATAAGCTTTAATTCATTTTTCCAGCAGGAAACAATTAAAGATTTATCTTTTTTACCTTAATAAATCCAAAATGTTTTATAGATATTCGGCTACTAAAACTTTCTTTATTTTTTATTAAAATGCTTATATTTTATTAAATACTTAAGTATTTGTAACAGATTTAATTATATGATCCTGAAAAAGAAAAATCCTGAAAAACTCCTTTTATTGATAGTGTGCTTAAAAGCAGTAGCTATTTGTTATTTCAAGAAAAAAAGCATAATATAAGTTCATGTCCGACTACAAGTGCACTTACCCTATTAATAATTTAAAATTTCAGTTAGGTAGAGGTACTTGTTAATATTGTTTTTGATTAATTTAATATTAACAATAATAACAAATAATTCTTGATTGATTTTTGTGTTAAGACCGAAGATTTATAACCTTTGACAAAATAAGAATTACACTAAAATATATGAGTGATTGTCAGCGTAGCGCACAATTTGGATTTTGCTAGTATTGAAGTTTTTTTTCAAATTGCGTAAAAGTCGATATAGAATTTTATAGCTTCATATATTCAAGAACAAAATATTCGTGGTGGGTCAGGTAAAATAATTATAATTTTACTTTTTACAATAAACAACCATGTTAAACTTATTACATCAACGCTCTGATTTGACCATGATACGCGAAGAAAACTAATTTTTTTAATAAATTATTAGCGATATAAATTATTATAATGTTCAAAACCACGAAGAAAAGAGAATAAAAACAAACATTTAACCCTTTGAGGGGTTACAGAAACCTCAATATCTTTAACGAAAATTAAAATTTTTGAGTAAAATTTAGTGCGTTCTCTTCAGGAAGAATAGGGCTTTAAAAATATGTACCTCAGATCATGTTAAAAAATTCCTATTGTTTAAAAAAATCCATAAATTATTGTTAAAATTCACGAATTTTTTAAATATTTTAAAATCGACTTAAAATTGTTACTCGGGAGTTTTTAGGATCGCTCATTACGAATATGACATCAGTTTATAAAAATTCAAAATGGCAGATCCAATATGGCAGTCGATTTTTTAAAAATTGTTTAGTTTTACATGAAACTTATTACTCGGGGGTTTTAGGGATCGCTGATGACGATTCTGATGTTAGTTTTTAAAAATTCGAAATTGCGGATCCAATATGACAGATGACAAATGTAAAAATTTATTAGCTTGTCGTGAAACTTGTTACTCGGAGGCTGTTGTAGTCCCTGATTACCAATCTTTAGTCTATTTTTAAATTTAGATTGTGGATTAATAATTAGCGGAGAAATTTTTAAAATTAATAAACTGGAATATGTTTATTATAAAACTCCTGCTAATTTTACAACAAAAATTTCTAATTAGTCAGCAATTCAGTTTTTACAATTATCCAATTAATCTTAGATTTCTAAAAAGCATTAACTCTTGAAAGTAAGTATCAAGTAAATCTGAATAAATTTTGAAAAATCTCATCAACCATATTGCAAACGCCATTTTGAATTTTAAAAAACTATCACCGAATTTGTAATCAGTGAACGGGATTCACCCGAGAACCAACTTTTAGGTCAATTGAATCAATTGTGTAAAAAGTCATCCGCCATATTAGATCCGGCATTTTGAATTTTTGAAAACTGACATCATGTTCGTAATCAGCGACCCCAAGAACCCCCGAGTGACAAGTTTCAGGTAAAACTAAAGAATTTTAAAAAAATCATCCGCCATATTGGAACAGCCATTTTGAATTTTTAAAAACTGATGTCATATTCGTAATCAGCGACCCCAGAAACCCCCGTGTAAACATTTTCAAGCGAAGCCGATTAATTAAAAAAAAAAGTCCGCCATATTGGAACCACCATTTTGAATGTTTAAAAACTAACTTCAAATTCGTAATCTGCGACGTCAAAAATATTAAGTCATGAGATGTAAAGAAAATCCGTCCATATGAATAATGTGCCCCTCAAAGGGTTAAAAACATAATAAATGTAAAATTTAATGTAAATATATATTGCATTGTTTAGAATTATTCAACAAAAAGTTTTATATGTTCACTTTTGTTTAAACATATATTTTTTAAATGAACCTAAATTAAAAAGTAATTATGGAAACAAATTTTGTTTGGTGCAGAGAAACTAAAGTTAATTATCTATTATTGTTCATAACAATTTAAATAAGTTACTTATTTACCAAATGAAGATTTATATTAATTGAATGAACCTAAAGTAAAATATAAATATAAAAGAACAAAATTTTTTGATGAAGAGGAACCAAAATTAACTATTTGTTAACGAATTTTGTTTATAACAGCTTAGATAAATTATTTTATGCTTTACTATATTCATCTGGAGGTCATATTTTATTAATTTAAACTAATCCTTAAACGTTCAATACTAGTGCATTTACTCTAGTAAAACTATATTTTAGTTTAGCTTATTATTTTATTCAAATTATTTAATTTTAATCAAACAAAATTCGCAAATAATTTTATTTATAGAAATATTAATAATATGAAAATAATATTTTAGCAAATTAATATTTCAAAAATACATTATTCGATTGGTGAATAGTAACATATGAAATGGGATTAGATGAGATAAGAGAAAAGAACAATAGAATAATGTCTTTCTCAATATTGCTCATTTCTCATACTTCTCGCTTATGTACGTCATTAATTTCAATTTGAATAAATATTTTATTAACATTAATGTTTTTTTCAGAAGAATATATTTGAAATTTAAATATTAAAAAATTTGTACTTTTTTTACATGCATTTTAATTTTGAGAGAACAATCATAATTTCAGTATTTACATAATATGAAAGACTTCATCTGCCTTAGGCATGGTCACGTTGCCTTAGGGTACGTCTGCCCCTTTGCTTTCACTTATTCCATACAGGTACAAATGCATGTGCACCTTCGTAACTCGTGCAAATAATTGTATCTGTTATATATTACTTTAGATAAGTAGAGATTTGTACACCTAAGTTAAACTATCATAGAACTCAATTCCAGTGACATTAATAGCGCCAAATTTTTTCATATCTATTCTACATTTCGGCAAATGTACAATTTTTGAAAAGAAGGTAATTATTGTAAAGAAGGTGCTTGCTCATCGATCATCAAGGTCTTCAAAGATCCTTTCAGAGTATTTATACGTAGTTCGAACCTCTGGTCACCGCAGTTCTTTTTTAATGACGTAACATAAATCTTCATCATTAGTTTCGGTTATAGAAAGAAATTTCTTTTAATTACAAGTGAATTTGGTGCGTTTCATTCACAATCATAAGAATTACTAAAAAATCAATTTTTTTAAGAACAACTTTTAATCAATTTTATTTCGCTTAACAATTAATTTTTAAAACTAAAAATCTTAAAAATTAAGTAGATGTAGAATTTTTTTTAAATTACTTTATTATTACAAGTCTATTTCAACAGAAACTCTGATAAATATTTACACATTTTTAATAAATTAATTATTTTAAATATTAAAGATTATAATAACTTTGTATTTAACATAATTAATAATACATTAAACATTATTTATAAAATTGGGTATTTTTAACTTTTTGATAATTTTGGTATAATTATTTTCTCTTTACTGAAGAAAGCTGATACCATTATGTGGTTATTGGCCATTACTCTCACTGCTGCAAGTTTAATTTTGGGATCAAATGGAGGAACTACTGATAAAGTGAATACTGCTCCCATAAATGATAGGACTGTTTTCATCAGAAGTTTACCTGGTTTACGAGGTGTAAGGAGTAATCTATACGAAGTTTATATGGAACCTTATTTGTTTGTATGTATTTATTATATTCCTTCTATAATAATATAAATATATAAATTAATTAATTATTTCGATTTTAGTTAAACTTCTCTTTTAATTTAAGTTTTAAAAAAACTTTCTTATGAAATTACTTTTCTTATATTCAAGAAGAAAAATTCAACCGCCGGATCGTAGAAGAGCATATAGCCAATGTAATTCAAATGGGCTATATGCCTTTCTACGATCCGGCGGTTCAATTGAAGGTGCGCAAAATTAATTATTAAAAACATTAAAATTTTAACATATTACTGACTTGTGCTTAAGAAATAAAATAAGTTTCATCAGTTTTATTTTCTATTACAAAATAATTATTTTAATATTTTAATACGTATCAAATATATAGAGAATGATTTAGAGTAACATCTAGTTGAAGAAACTTAGTTTATGTAGGTTCAACAAAATTTATTTTGCATATACAACATAAAGGTGCATACAGGCTAAATTTCAAATAAAATTTTTTTAATATAACTTGTAAACTACATACATTTAAAATGTATATGTATACAATTAAACTTAATACGGAAAATCTGTACCTATACAAATTAAATTTATATTTTATTTAAAAAATTATTTGACATTTAATTGCATACTGTTAAACTGCATACGAAAGAACTATAAAGAATTAATTTAGAAATAAATTCAAACATCATTAAAGTGTTCTCAGCAATGTGAATTTCATTGTTTACATTATGTCAATGCTGAGAATTTGACTGCATGCAGTTGATGAGTATTCAGTTTAAAGGTATAGTTTAACGATATTAGAATTAATTTCTAAATTAATTCGTTTACAGTTTTCTCGCATACAGTTCAAATATGCAATTGCAAAAGAAATTGTAGGGAAAGGGGTATCCCAAGGTAACCACTCATCTTTTGAACGACTGTAATTTCTAAACGGTATTATATTTAACACAATCAGGGTTGCAGCAAAAATTTAATTTTGTTTTTCCCTGACTTTTCCCTGATTTACAGAAAAACTTTTGACTTTCTCCCTGACCCTGAAGAATATACCGATTCACTCCAAAAATTATTAGATACTCAAAGAAATATTCTATTACATTTATATTTACGAATTTCATTAAGTGTAAAATTACTCGACAACATCAATAACTTCTTTTTTAAATAAATACTTTTTAATCAATATTATTTTTCTACAGGAATAAAGGATTTCAAATCCAAACCTTCTGAAATTAAACAACTTACAAAAAAATTGTTATATTCTATCTTTGAACCCTTTTCAAAATTCACATATTTATAAAAATTCACGCTATGATGCTTTTAATATTCAATTATAATCTAAAATTTTAAGTGAAATTCATTTTTAATCAATTTTTATTAGAACATTCTACAAGAATTCAATTATTTAAATACAAAGATAAATAATGTATTAAATAATTGAATATTTCTTAAAATTGAATTTTTTTTTTAAATTTATAAAAAAATCTAAAAATAATTGAATTCTTTCGGCAAATTTAAAAAAAATTATAAAGAATAAATGCAATTTTCTATCAGTTTATGTAAAATTGTACATAAAAAATAATTGAAACTTTGCTATAAATATTGTTATTTATAAAATTAATTTAATTCTTGCAAAGAATTTTAGAAAAAAATTTTTTAAAGAATTAAATTCCTGTGAAGAATTTCATTTGTGAAAATAATTGAATTCCGGAGAAAAATATTATTATTTATGATATTAATTAATTTCTTGTGAAGAATTTTATTCAAATTTTTTAAATAATTGAATTTCTCAAAATTTTTTATAACATTTTGAAAATAATTAAATTCCATCGACAACATTAATTTCATTAAAAAATTGAAAATAATTGAAATCTGACGAAGAATTTTATTAAATTTTTTTTTAAATAATTGAATTATTGTGAAAAGTTTTATTTTTGAAAAAAATTGAATTCTTGGGAAGAATTTAATTAAAGTTTCTTAAATAATTGAATTGCTTCGAAGAATTTTATTTTTTAAGAAAATAATTGAATTGTTTCGAAGATTTTTACAAATATTTTTGACAGTAAAATTGTAATTCCTATAAGGAATATTATATTTTACGAAAATAATTGAAATTTTGACAAGAATTTTATTAAATTTTTTGAAAATAATTGAATTTCGTAGAAGAAGTATTATTTATAAAAGTAATTTAAATTTTGACGAGAATGTTTATAAATTTTTGAAAATAATTGAATTTTTGTAATCAGTTGTTCCTAAAATTTCTATTTAAATTCATTAAAAATTGAAATTTTTAAAAATTTCATATTGAAGCCTTTGAAATTCATCGATTTATGCAGATTTTAAACACAACTCTTTTGAAATCTAATTAATTTTGAAAATTTTGAAGTAAAATTATTCATTAAATAATTTCTAAGTAATAATTTTATGATAGTTCTTGAAGAATTAAGTTATTTAAAAAGAAATTATTGTCAGAAACAGAAAATATATATCGTTGTTTATATGTTAATTAATTTTTAAATAATGTTTTAATAATTATTTCATATTTTTTTGTTTAAAAATCTGTTGTGTACTAATTTTCAGTTGTAAAATAGAAAATAATATTTTATAGTTTAATTGAAAGCTATTAATTTATTACTAAGACTAATCTTTTTATCTGATATATAATAAATAGATGTTTCATAAGAATTTATTATTCTATTAATAATTATTTTAATTTATTGACACTTAAAATATTCTAATGACAAACATTATTATACACTTACACATGATTTTGAAAATCTAAACAATATCGCAATTGCCAAAAAATTTTTTAAAATGAAAACTGTATTCTGTATATAATATTTTTCAATACATATCCACACTTTCGATCTGTCAATATGGTGCCAACATTAACATTGAACTTGAATTTAGTCGACTGCACAAATAAATAAAGAATTTGCTCTAAAAAACAATACTATTGTTTATTTACTTATTAAAAATGTTTAATTAATTAATTAACAAATAATTTTTTTCAATATCTTAATTAAAGGTACTATAAAATATTATTTTGTTTCATAAATATAACTTTTAAACTATAAAATATAGCATTTTTTGAACAATCAAGTTTCTAGTCATCTAAGTTGCATGTGACAAATATAAACAATTTTTTTTATTGACCTTTGTGAATAATGCATGTAAATATTATATTATAAAGGAGTACTATTTTTATAAATTTTTTCACTTCAAAAAAATGTTTCCGTTTCCTATTTTTTGCAATATTTAATATGCGAAGCCTATTTCATTCTTATTAACTAGAAAAAAATTTTATTTAAACAAAATAAAATTTATTTGAGTTAAATAAAAGCCCATACAGCACCGAAACTTTCCTAAAAATTTGTTAAAGATTTACTTGCAAACTTTCGAAAAATTTACTTGCAAAGATTAGTGAGTTTCGGTGCTGTGTGGGAGTATATTTGTCTTATAAAAATAACAAATTTAAGTTCCTAAATTTTAAGAAAAATTTATAAACATAAGTTCTTGAATTTTCGACTAATACTAATGAATTTACTAGAAATTTGGAAGAATATATATACGTATTTGGAACTTGAAAATACTACAACAATATAAAATAGCTAAAATATGTGATTTTTAAAATAATTCTTTAATTAAAATGAAGGCTTGTCAATAATTAAATTTTCATTCTTTCGCTGAGAAACAAAATTTAAAAGAACTTCCAATTAAATGCTTATTCATCATATGTCATAATATTTATGTATTATTTTTTTATTATGTTCAGTTTATTTCAGTTGATTACTTTAAGATAACTTACTAAAGCATTTAACAAAATTTTAGACTATAGGTACTAGGGATGGGCGATCTCGATTCGATTTTATGTGAATCGATCTTTTACTTTCGATTAATCGATATTTAGTCGATTTTTGGAACTTTCGATTAATCAGGAAAATCGATTCTTTTGAACGATCTTGTCAAACGATTCAAAATAAATTTTCCATATGAACTCTATTCTTATCTCTATGTATAGCAAACGTTTTAAATACCTTAGCAAAAATATTTATTTTTTTTATTTAAATAAATATTAATCAAAGAAATATAGCACTTTTAATGCATGCAAAAGACTACTTCTGACATAAACAAGATAATAATTATGATAATAATTATTAAAACATTTAATGGTTTTAAATAATTCTAGTGTGCTTCTAAAGGCGCTTGCACACTTCCAAAATTTTGGGCGAGCAGCGAATTTTCATGGCCTTGAAACTCATATTACTAAATATGATTGGCTCTACAAAAAGCTGCGTGAAAATGTACTTTGTCAGAGCCAATCATATTTAGTAATGTGCATTTCAAGGCCGTGAAAATTCGCTGCTCGCCTAAAAATTTGGAAGTGTGCAAGCGCCTTAAGTGTACAGTAAGTTCAATATGTATACGGTATTTTTAAAACTGTTGAATTTTCAAATTTAAATTTGAACTATAAGAAAATAAATTTTGTTTAACTAAATGTAAATAATAAAGATGCAAAGCACTTTCAGTGCATTTTAAAGACCGAATTTGTTTAATGTTCATTATTTGCAAACGAAATTCCCTGTGATTGAAAAAGAAAGCAATATTTTTCATTGATCATTTTATAGAAAAATCGAAATGAATCGATTCTGAAAACGATTTTTTTGATCGATTAATCAAAAAAAATCGATTTTAAATTTTAGAGATCGATTTTTTAAATCGATTCTTTTTTTTTCGAGATCGCCCATCCCTAATAGGTACGCAAATCAATTTTACCTTGATAAACTTTCTGTCAATCATTGAAAATGATGAGTCATTTAAAAGAAATATGACGGACGTACAGAAGCTGCCATTCCTCTTACTTGTCGAACTTGTGTTTAATAACAACAGGATGCTATAATTTTCTTTGACATAAATGTACTCGGGAATTAATTTTTTATACAAATAACTTAATGCGAGACATTCTAACAAAGCAGAAAGACATTTTGTTCTTAGAAGACGTTGTGTTTTAAAGGAACCTGTTGTAGAATTTTAATTATCACAGTTTCTATTAAGGTGAAGGTAAATAAACTTCTTTCTTTTATTAATAATTAGGTATTGCACTTTTTAATATAACGTTTAAAATCTTTTTTAAATACTTGCAAAAAAATTAAAGAAAAGTTGATTACGAATTACGATATTTATTTTAAAACTTGAATTTATTTTCTAAATGCTCCAAATGTTAAGAATAATTAAGAATAATTGTTTATTTTTTTATTTTTCCATAGTACATGATCGAAATCAATCTAAATAAGTCTATCATAACCACCGGACAAATAATAATACAAAATTAAATTTTTATAAATTATTGCAAACAATGTTCATGTTTTATACTCATATATAGTATTTTGCCCGCTGAAAGCGAATATGAAGTCAGAATTGTCCATTACCCTTTGTTTTTTTAAATCTAAAAACTACCCTTAAATTCAAAGTTTAAAATAATAAAGAATGCAATAACAGATTGTTTTTTTCAACAGAACAATACATTTATGTACTTCTCTTTCAACAACTCAGAAACAATGTCACCTTCTAATTTTTAAATCGAAAAAACTACCCTTAAATGTAAGAATTCAAAGTTTAAATAAGTAGAAAAATTCGAATGACAGATTGTGTTTTAAAGAGAACAATAAATTGATTTACTTCTCTTAAAACAACTCAGCAACAATGTTGGAATTTCTCCATCTCCCTTTATTTTTTTAAATTAAAAAACGACCCTTAAATGTGCGAACCAAAACTTTAAAGTGAAAATATGAGATAATACATTTTTTTAAACAGAACAATAAATTTATATATTTCCGGGAATAACATTTTCTTACGTATTTTTTATCGCTCTTTCAGAATCTGTTACCAAAATTGCAAAAAACAAAAATTCCAAAAAGTTATGGCCACTTATGTGGAAAAAATGCAAATTTTTGACATTTTTGATTCAAAAATGATTTTTTTTCATATAACCAGTAACCAGAAAAATTCTTCGCCATAAAATATCGCGTCCACAATATACAAGCTTCAAAGTGATGGACCATACATTTAAAAATTTCATGATGGAGGATCCAAAATGGCGACAAAAGAATTTTTTTTCATAAAATTGACACCCTGTAGACGCTTTTTTTAATTCTCCTTTTATCTATATAAAAAGGAGTACCTGAATGTTTTTTGGGTCGCTGATTAGAATATGAACTCAGATTTCAAAAATTCAAAATAGCGGATCCAATATGGCGGTTGAAAATTTTTTTAATTGATCGGATTTATTTGAAAATTGCTACTCAGGGGTTTTTGGGGTCGCTAATTACGGATCTGAAGTCAGATTTTAAAAATTCAAAATAGTGGATCCAATATGGCGGTTAATTTTTCAAAACTTATCGGATTTTCATGGAACTTTTTATTCGGGGGTTTTTAGGGTCGCTGAAAACGAATATAAAGTCAAATTACAAACGTTCAAAATAGCGAACCTTAAATGGCGGTCTTAATTTTAGAGAATAATTAGAATTTTATGTTTTTTAGTCATTGAAATTATTTTTATATTGTCCGACTCAAATCACAAGGAGGTAAACTTTCCTCCTCGTCCATTAATACTTTAATAGTTAATGCATTCAGCTAAATGAATTAAGTAAGAAATTATATAGTTTCTAAAGGAAATGAAATTTAATGTTGCTGTAAAACAAATAACAACCCACTGCAAAAACCAAAAGAAAGACAATGCATTTATCTAAATATTAAATTTATTGTTAATAACAATTTAAATAAGTTATGTTTTGAACGAGGAGGACATATATTCTTTAAATGAACCTAAATATAAAAGTAAATGTGAAAAAACATTTTTTAGTGAAGAGGAATCAAAGTTAACTATTTGTTAATTAATATTGTTTATAACAATTTAAATAAATTATTTTGTTTTATTAATTGTCTGGTGGACATATTGGATTATTTTAAACTTATTTAAATCATGTGCAGTAACGGAATAAGAAAATAAACGTCCTTTTTAAAAAAAATTGTATTATTTTGTTTAAAATAAAAAATTAAAAACAATTTATATTTAAAAAATCGGCCTCCCGGGATGTCCTCTTTAATTTAAAACAAAAAAGACTTAAATCGGTTAAAAATTGTAGGCTGTAGTCATTTTTGAACAGTAAATTGTAAAAAACATCCCACTGTAAGCCGGCGCGCGATAGTGCAATTAAAACTTTGACAATTTATTACTAAAAAACAAAGACAGATGCCATTCTAAAAATTTCAAGGTTTTTTAATGTGACCTTAAACTTTGAAATAAGATTTTTTTTTTAAAATCTGATAGGGCTCATGCTTAAACATTAAAAATAAATATAATTTTATAAATAAATAATTACAAAAATTGATATTTTTTAATTTTCAATTTTTTTTATTAAACTTCAATGGTTTTTCCGTAAAAAAGGTTTTAAACAAATTTAATAAATTTTTAAAAATAAGTGAGTTATAATAAAATGAAAAGAAATGTCAAGAAATTTGCAATGCAAATATCTTGAAAAATAATAAAAATATTTAATTTAAATTTGGTATAGTTGTTTAGGACCCAAAATACTATTAATAAGCAAAATATAAAAAAAAATCTGAGACATGAACCTTAACTCTCCTGCGAAATGATCCAGCTAAAAAACGTATAAAATTTTAAACCAATCTAATCATTCTCAGAAATTTTGAATGCCATATTGGATTCGGTATTATGAACGTTTGAAATTTGACTTTATATCCGTTTTCAGCGACCTACAAACCCCCGAGTAACAAGTTTCATGCAAATCTGATAAGTTTTAAAATAGAATAACAGCCATATTGGATCCGCCATTTTGAATTCTTAAAATCTAAGTTCATATTCATAATCAGCGACCTCAAAAACCCCCGAGTAACAATTTTCAAATGAATGCGATCAATTAAAAAAAATATCGACCGCCATATTGGATCCACCATTTTCAATTTTTGAAATCTGAGTTCATATTTGCAATTAGCGACCCCAAAAACCCCTGAGTAGAAACTTTTAAATAAATCCGATCAATTTAAAAAATATCGACCGCCATATTAAATTCGCCATTTTGAATTTTTGAAATCTGAGTTCATATTTGTAATCAGCGACCCCAAAAACCTCCGAGTAGAAAATTTTAAATAAATTCGATCAACTTAAAAAATATCGACCGCCATATTAAATTCACCATTTTGAATTATTGAAATCTGAGTTCATATTTGTAATCAGCGACCCCAAAAACCCCTGAGTAGAAAATTTTAAATAAATTCGATTAACTTAAAAAATATCGACCGCCATATTAAATTCGCCATTTTGAATTTTTGAGTCTGAGTTCATATCCGTAATCAGTGACCCCAAAAACCCCTGAGTAGAAATTTTTAAATAAATCCGATCAATTTCAAAAATATCGACCGCCATATTAAATTCGCCATTTTGAATTTTTGAAATCTGAGTTCATATTTGTAATCAGCGACCCCAAAAACCTCCGAGTAGAAAATTTTAAATAAATTCGATTAACTTAAAAAATATCGACCGCCATATTAAATTCGCCATTTTGAATTTTTGAGTCTGAGTTCATATCCGTAATCAGTGACCCCAAAAACCCCCGAGTAGCAATTTACAAATAAGTCCAATAAATTTCAAAAATATCGACCGCCATATTAAATTCGCCATTTTGAATTTTTGAAATCTGAGTTCATATTTGTAATCAGCGACCCCAAAAACCTCCGAGTAGAAAATTTTAAATAAATTCGATCAACTTAAAAAATATCGACCGCCATATTAAATTCGCCATTTTGAATTTTTGAGTTTGAGTTTATATCCGTAATCAGTGACCCCAAAAACCCCCGAGTAGCAATTTACAAATAAGTCCAATAAATTTCAAAAATATCGACCGCCATATTGGATCCGCCATTTTGAATTTTTGAAATCTGAGTTCATATTCGTAATCAGCGACCCAAAAAACATTCAGGTACTCCTATTTATATAGATAAAAGGAGAATTAAAAAAAGTGTCCACAGGGTGTCAATTTTGTGAAAAAAATTCTTTTGTCGCCATTTTGGATCCTCCATCTTGAAATTTTTAAATGTATGGTCCATCACTTTGAAGCTTGGATATTGTGGACGCGATATTTTATGGTGAAGAATTTTTCTGGTTACTGATTATATGAGAAAAAAATCATTTTTAATTAAAAATGTCAAAAATTTGCATTTTTTTCCAAATAAGTGGCCATAACTTTTTAGAATTTTTGTTTTTTGCAATTTTGGTAACAGATTCTGAAAGAGCGATAAAAAATACGTAAGAAAATATTAATCTGAAAATTTCCTACATGCCTAATAATAAAAATAATTAACGTTGAAAATGATTGAAAAAAGCGTCAGTCCCGGTGTTAAAGGGTAGGGAAAAAATGCAGATAAAAGAAATCGAAATCCATTACACCGCTTGTTTGAAAATATAATACAGAAATGTATGGTTTTCATGGTTCTTTTAAAAAATTCATTCAAATTTTGTTTTCCTTTAAAGTCTGAGCTTATCCATGTAAGGGTAGTTTTTCGATTTCTAGTCTCTGCTTTCTAGTTGTGAGAACAAAAATACAGAAACGTATGATTCTGTTTAAAAAAATAATTTAAAAAAATTTTTTTCTGGTAAACTCTGAGTTCTTCCCCTTAAGAGTAGTTTTTTATATAAAAAATTGGAAGGTGATAAAGCAATTCTGATGCTTTTTTGATTTGATAAAATAAAAATACAGAAACGTATGCTTTTGTTTAAAAAGTTAATCTTTCTTTTATTTTTTTCAATCAAATCTGAGTTTTACCCTCTCAGGAATGATTTGATTGAATTTAAACAAATAATTGGGGTCTTTTTGAGTTGTTGTAAGAGAAGTACATAAATTTATTGTTCAATTTTGAAAAACAATCTGTTATTTTATTTTTTTTACTGAAAATTTTGAATTTATACATTTAAGAGTGGTTTTTTCGACTTAAAAAACATAGGGTGATGGAACAATTCTGACATTGTTTTTGAGTTGTTGAAAGAGAAGTACATAAATATATTGTTTGACTTTGAAAAACAATCTTTTATTTAAATTTTTTTACATTAAACTTTGAATTTGTACATTTATGGGTAGATTTTCGGTTTAAAAAAAAGAGAGTGATGTTTTAATTCTGTTATTGTTTCTGAGTTGTTGAAAGAGAAGTACATAAATTTATTGTTCTGTTTTAAAAAACAATCTATTATTACATTTTTTTTATTACTTTAAACTTTGAATTTAAAAAACTGATAGTTTATCTCTTTGGTTGCTAACGAATCTTCCAAAAGACAAATAAATAAGATCAACTTATTTATTCGTTATTGTGAAATCATTTAGATTAGACGTAAACTAAATTTTGATTTTTTTATTATTTGCTATAATTAGAGTAATTTCATAAATAAATTCAATTTTATTATTAAAGTCATTTTATGATTAAAATAATTGTGTGAAAGCTTGCAGAAAGCTTGCTCTGTAAGAACATTAAGCTTACACTTCAAGCTTCCTGTAAGATTGTTGTAAGGAACGAAATGTATCCTTGTCGAAAACTTGCAGTATTGCTGCAAGATTGAAATTTAAATTTCCATGATCACTTATCATGGAGTTGCTAACCCAGTGGGCACCCTTGTTCAAAAGACGTCCTAAGGATGTCTTTTTGCGGACGTCTTTTGGACTTGTACAAAAAGACGTCTTTAAGACGTCTTAAAGACGTCCAATTCATGTTCTATGTCTTGGCCATTAGATGTCTTTAAGGTGTCTAAAAGACGTCTTTTTCATTCAACATTTGAAAATAGAAAAATTTTCATAAATAGAAAATATTATTTTCTAAGTGCAACTTGGACTTAGAAATTTTTGAATGTGAAATTCATTGGAATTTTTCTAAGTTAAATTCATTTCATTGACAAGTGAGATCGTTAACTTTGTAGAGGTTCATATCTGTCTTGAACGGCTGAGGTGCTTAAGGCGCAGTGTTTCAAGCCCAAGGTATCCGAGTTCGATCCCAGCTTCGTAGGAATTTTTTCATTATTTCTCCACATTTTAGAAAAAATAAAATTAAACTTAAAATAAATTTAATACAATATTACTGAATTTCAAATTAGAAAATGTTATAAAAGAAATGTTTATTTAAGATCTGAAGGAATGTAAAAAGGACGTCCAAAAGACGTCTTAAAGACGTCTTTTAGACGTCCCTTTTATGTCTTTTAGACGTCCAAAAGACGTCTTTTAGACGTACTTTAGACGTCCTTTTTTATGTCTTTTAGAAGTCTTTTGGACGTCTTTTGGACCAGACATAGAACGTCTTTTAGACGTCTTTTAGCTGTCTTTTTGATGACTCAGAGACATTGCCATCATTGTCCCCGAATCGTCCGCGGACAAGAAGGGACGTCTTTAAGACGTCTTTTAGACGTCCCTGTGCCCACTGGGAAGTTTTTTAGTTTCACTAAGCTCCTGGAGAATAATCTAAAGACTTGTCAAAAAACACCCGATAAGCGTTTTTCAAAAATTATAAACATTATCTTTTTACTTTTCTTAAATTTTATTTTTTATGCAATAATGAAACTGAAAAAACTTGAAAAAATTAGATTTAATGAAATTGGCTAAAAATCATTCTATATTCAATATGGATTACTGTAAAGGTAATGAGAACCCGTCAAAGACGGGTATCGCAGCTAGTATGTTATAATACGTTGATATGAAAAACATTTTTACAGCCTATTGGTTTGAGAGCCACTGTAGAACTAAAATCTTTGGGAGAAGATGGTAATCCGGTTGATGGACCTCGTGGAATATTGAATTTAGAACAATTACCCAATGGCGTAAGAATCACAGGGACAATTAAAGGTTTAAGTCCAGGTCTGCATGGATTTCATGTTCATGAAAAAGGGGATTTGACGAAAGGTTGCTCTTCAGCTGGAGCGCACTTCAACCCTTATCAGGTAATTGAAAATCTTAATTTCAATAATTTCGAAACATGTCCATAAGAAATATAGGGCAATTAGTAATTCGCTGACAGGTTCACGTGCACTTCCTCTTTTACTTAGAATTAGAATTAGAATTTCTTTATTTTGTCCCAAGAGAACCATCAGAACAACTATTGATTTACAACAAATACAATATATATGTACAAACAGTAGAGAATTATGCAAATCACGAAAAGAAATTTTTAACCAAAAGAATCACAGTAATAAGGATTATAATGCAATCATGTTACAGAACAAAGACGCAAGACCTTCAGCTTTAGTACAATGAGCATAATGATATAAAGATTACACCTATATTTGAACATTTTAGTTCTAAACCTCCTAGAAACTTATGATATTCAATAGAATCTGTTTTATCACAAGCATATACTGTAGAATACAAATTAACGCAAATAAATTCTAATATAAATTATATAAGTACAGAATCAGATAAAATTAATACAAGAAACTACACAAAACAATAAAACTCAATTATCGAAGGCAGTTAATTATTTAAAAAGTTTTAATTTAAAAATACCAATGCTATCTGCTCTAGTTATCGAGCATGGAAGAGAATTACACAGATCCGCAGCAGTAACAAAAGATGAGTTCTTATATTGTTCAGTTCGACAAAGAGGTATTTTAAGGACATTGGGATTCCTTAGTTCTTTAGAAGTAACCTCATATCTGAATGTAAATTTATCAAATAAATAAAGAGGTCTTTAAGAACTACATAAGTCAAGCATCCAATAAATAACAATCGACGATTTCTGACATTCAACCACCCCAGTCTTTTCCAATATGGAGATATGTGCACATCTCTTTTTAAGTCAAAAATAAATCTTATGCATGAGTTGAGGAGTTTTTCAAGCTTATCATTAAGTTCATCTGTCAGATCATTATAAACAGCACAACAATAGTCAAAGTGAGGAAGAATCAATGAAGAGACAAGCTGAGTCTTTAACTGGACAGAAAGAGCTTTTCTATTTGATTTGAATTGTTGTTAGGTTACATAAACACTTCTACAAATTAATCCAACATGTTTGTCCCAGGAAAGAGTTTGACGAAAAGTGACACCCAAATTTTTAACAGATAATACATAAAAAATAACAGCATGTTATTTATTTTAATTGAAGGGCATGCACCCAAATTCGAACATTTAATATTCCAAGAGGAACCAATAATCATAGAATAACTTTTCTTGAGATTTATCTTAAGCTTATTGGATTCTGCCCAATCATAAACGGCCTGAACATCCTCATTAATTAGTTTGATATTTTTATCCAGCTCATCAAGACTAGAGTGCACATAAATCTGCAAGTCATCAACATAATATACATGCCTACAGTTCCTAAGAACTACAAAGCATCCCCCCACATCAATTTGCCTTATTCCCTTTACCCCTATATTTCTTTTATCCATGTTGCGCAATTAATTACATAATTGTACACAATTAAAATATCAACATTTCACAAGGCAATTTTATGGATATTAACTAATTAAGGGGGAACCCTATAGTTATAATCTTCAAACCATCGTTTTGTCTCCTTTTGTATTTTTTCAAAGTTTAGGGTCTGATAAATATGTTCGTGAAATGCTAAGTTAATAGTGATGCACTTCGAGCGAGTCTCGTCTAGAAAAACCAAAAATCTCGCTAGAAAAAGAATGAATGCAATAGAGTATTATGTTTTTATCTCTTCTTTTTTATGAAAGGACAGAGTCTCGTCGTACACCATTAGTATTTTTACAGATGACTAAAGATTTTTTTGGTGAAAATTGAAACGTTGAGCTTGAGCGGTTGTTATTTTGTTAAAAATGAAAATTTTTAAATCCTTCGATTAGGTACTAGATTATCTTCTACTTTAACTAAATCCGTTTCAATTTTGTGCTTCTGATGAACCAGCTTCTTGTAATCGTGGTCATCGCAAACCATATTTTTTATGAAGACCTTGACAAGATCGAGCATTACATGAAGATTATGAATTTTTTCTCGCTGCAACTATAGTTGCCCCCTTAAATTGCAAGTTTCTGCAATTTTTGTCTGGTATTGAAGGAAAGAATTAGGAACCCAACTAAATAAAACCAACCACGTGGAGGTTAGAGAACACTGAAGCCATTTTTTCACAATCAGTAACCTCTATGAAACTCACTAGTAATGAATTCGAAGTGTATCCTATAATTTTTTAAAAATTTGAAAAATTTCCAGCAAATCTAATCAGTTAAAATAAATTAATATAATTGCTAAATTATATTAATTTTTCCCTTATATTTTGTTAAGTTTTTGCCGATACAGTTATAGTAATTACATAGAAAATTAGTTGACCTTGGCATAGTTCGCCTATAAGTACGGTTTATAATCTATCTCACTGCTATGTATTGTCAACCTAGAGAGTTAGTTCTCTTTTATTTAGTTTCTTTGTCACAAAGGAAGTTATTACAAACTTTCAGGAAGATTGCACTTTTATTTTCATTAATTTACTGATTTTCTTAGGTACATCATGGCGCTCCAAATGACCCATTGCGACATGTTGGCGATTTGGGGAATATTCAAGTTGGTGAAGACGGAACTGCACAGGTCGATGGTACTGACCATTACTTGACTCTAATGGGTGCTCGAGGTGCCATAGGAAGAGCAATAGTTATTCATGAAAAGGAAGATGACTTAGGACGTGGCAGAACTGAGGATAGTCTTAAAACAGGTTCGGCTGGTGCTCGTCTTGCATGTGGCATAGTTGGACTGGCTTAAAATTTATATTAAAATAAAAAGAACCTTGTTCATCATTACTTTCTGGTATTGGTCATATACAGATGTATATCTATTTTTGTTTTGTTAATAATCTTTATTTAAATGTTTGCTCAAAAAGACTAAAATGTAATTTTATTTTTAAAATGTAAATTTATTTTATAATAAATATTTTTATATGTAATTTCTGTTTTGTATTTACAATTTTAATCACATCGAAAGAAATGTGAAAATTTTGTAACATGACACAACCTGCACTACTTTTGTACAAATGAGTTGTTGGAGTCTTATATAAGAGTATAGTTAATGTTACTTGTCAATGTCTCTCTGACACAACTAGTTTTTATTTTATTTCTATGCATTAGCAAATTTTAACAAAAATATAGCAAAATAAAACCTTTACGTGTGATAATAATGTAATTAATTTATTGCAGAATATTTAAAAGTTCTTAAATTAAACAATGAAACAACTTTTAAAAATTTTTTTTAATAAAGTAACATATAGATATAATAAAAGACATTTTCTTAAAAACTTTCTTATTTATGTGATCTGAAACTGGAGTCCGGTGGAATTGCTTCAATTAAGTATGTCCGATCACTAAATTCAATTTCAGATTTTAAAGAAATGCTTCCTCCTATTTCATCAAGAGCTTGACGTACTTTCTGAAGAATTTCTGGTGACGATCGTCTCAGACTGCACGGAGAATCAGGTCTATGAATTGAAACATCCTGATAATGATGTAGAGATGTTGTCATAGTTTGTGGTTGTAATTGAACTGCAAAAGTTGGTTGCAGTTTTAAAAATCTTATCGAAAACTGCGTTCGAAATTGTTACGAATATTACATGAAATATTATACTATTTCTATGTTTGCAGGGGAGATGAGTGACAAATGTAGCCAAGAGGTAATTTTTACAAAAAATGAAGTTGGTATACAAATAGGTGTTTTAATAGGACACTATGTTGCACAAAACTATCAAGAAATTAAATTAACAAATGAACAAGTTCATTTATAACATTCATTTATAAATTTTTTGTATTTTTAAACTGATTTTTAAGTCTTTGAGTCACGCATTTTTCTTCTTACTGAATTCGCTTAAAAATTGTTACTCGGAGGTTTTTGGGGTCGCTGATTACGAATCTGATATCAGTTTTTAAAAATTCAAAATGTGATTCCTGAACCATCGGTTGCTTATTCTTTAGGTTTCCTTTTTTCCATCAGTATATAATTTATTTGGTAAATAAGTAAACGAAATAATTTTAAAAAATATTATAATTATACTCTTAATTACTTATGTTTTTGAACATATTATTTTAGGCAACCTATTCGCGTTATCTATGTTTACATACAATATTTTATAAAAAACATTATCAAGAGGTAAACAGATGAGTGAAGGTCGTTTCCTATTCGGATCCTGTACTATAAATGCAGCAAGCCAAATTTTTATGTAGTGCAGGTTTTTGATAAAAGATAATGATTAGAAGTTTGAGGTATTGTGAGCAACACTTTCTCTTAGCTCAATATCTTACATAAATTTTTTCTTTAATTTTTCTTTAATTTTTTTTGTTGATTGCTTGTAAATATTTAAATATTAAACAGTCAAAACAGTTAAAATTCATTATCTTTCGAACGGAAATAGTTAGAGCATTGCAGTTTTGAATACAGAAGGGTCTTATCACTCTAAACAAATATTCGTAGTTATGTGACATTCTGTTCATTTTTGTGGTGTCCATAATATGAAGTTTGTTTTGACCCTAAATTTGTAAAATTTTAAATAAAAGAACATTTTAACTTTTAAATATATTTTTTGAAATTATTCCCATCACAATAAGTATTTTAGCCTATTTGGGTCCCTTGAAGATGTACCTAAAGGTATTTGCTAAATATTTTTAGTCAGATTTTTTATATTTGTTGTTCAAGCCAAAAACGCACATTTATTGGGTACCGCTGGATTACATGCTCTTCGTATTATTAGGTGTAATGAAAAAAACACTGCGCCAATGGATTATTAGACCCTTAAAGACAAGATTATCTTTCTCAAATGTCAATAAAATTTCAAAAAAACTGTTGAAATTACGCTTCACACTCCATGCGATTTTGCAAGAAAGCCTAGGTCACTAACGAATTTCTCCCACTGGAAAGCAACGAAATTTCGTTCTTTTCTGCTATACACTGGTCCTTTAACGTTGAAAAATATTTTGACAAAAGAATGGTACAAGAATTTTATACACTTTCACTGTGCCGTTGCGCTTTTAGTGAACAACGTGCAAAGATGCACGTGGAGTCATCTAATAACATTAATTATTGTGCTCATGAACTATTTGAACAATTTGTACTTGATTTTTAAAAGATTTACGGTAGAGTAGAACGGGGTGAGGAGACGCATGACTATTCCCGAAATCTTATTTGACATAATAGTCATTTGACATAAAACCATTTACCATAAATATGACGTCTATAAAAAGAATGATAAGGAAGGGAGATGAACCGCTTTAGCAGATCACTCACCGTTACTCAGAAAAGAAAGCTGCTCAAAAAGTCCAGTGCCGATTGTTTATTCAATTTACAATCAAACACACAATACTGGACCACTAACGAAGGATTATCCGTCTGTTGTACACTCGTGGTCGGAAATTCCTTTCCCGTCCGGACGTGTCGCACTCATAAGTTCCCATTCTAGTGATCAACCCTCACCATATGAAGCAATTACTCTAAATGTAAGGAGCCGCTCCGTACCAGAAGGACACGAAGAGGCGGCCTCTACATTACATCGTGGCACAAGGATCTCAAGACGAGATCTACTAGAGGCTGGACCCAGTCAAACAGCTCGACAACCAATTCCGACACAGGAACAAACACACGTCTCGGCTCCAACCATAATGCCTGCAAATTCTGCTCCCGTGGCAACGCAAAATACGGACCGAACCGTGATTCCGCTTGCTGATAAGAGGACGTTAATCAGGGTCTTTAGAGCCCTGGAGATACCTAGACTTACTTTCGCTGGAGCCGATCAAGAAGACCCTCGTGTTTTCCTCACCGAATGCGAAAATTACTTTCTAGAAACCAGAAGTAATCAGAATTCCTGGGTCAAAACCGCTGTCGGTTTCCTTACCGAGGCTGCAACGAAATGGGTTGAGCCCTACAAGAATCTTTTACTTCCTTGGCCCAAATTCACTTCCCTGATTATACAAAGCTTCGCGAGTATAAATCAGCTTAATAGACTCCGAGTAAAACTTTAATCGGAGAAACAAGCTGAAAAGGAAGCTGCCGGGGTCTTCCTACAGCGCAAGTACCTTCTCTCACTTAGACTCCTGCCCGGATCACAAGAGGAAGAAATTATCACATTCCTGTTGGAATCACTTAAGCCCTCAATCAAGAAGGTCCTACGATCAGTACCTGTAAATTAATTTTAACACCTTTTTGAACGAGCAGTGCAAGTGGAAGCTGACGAGGCAGAAGAAAATCATGCCAAGCCAGCCTCGAAGCCTAAGAAAACCCAAGGCGGAAATAACTCCGTAACCCCAACTTCTCCTGCAGAGGCATCCGCGACCTCACAGGCAAAAACTCCACCTTCCTGACACTACTGTCCGGAACGCCATTTTCAAAAGAATTGCCCGGTACTCAAGGCAAAAGGAGAGAAACAAATGTCGGGAAACTGGCGAGACCGAGAGCTTGTCGCGAAAATTGATACGTTAGCCTCAGAAAGGTTCATAAGGAGCACCCTATTAACCAAATCAGAAATAAACTCTAACAGTAGGACCATCTCACGCCCTCCTTGCAGCCGTACATCATACTATACCGTTGGTTGGAAAGCTGGCAGACAGACGAAACCACACGCGACATGTACAGCGATATACGTCGATACGTTTCAGGGTGCCACCTGTGCATTTGTTGTAAACCAATAAGACTAGTACCACCTACTTGCAAGCCCCGATCGACCCGACAAGCATGGAAAACCGTAGCCGTGGACTTAATGGGACCGCATCCTAGAACTAAAACTGGTATCAGCTTCTACTTTGGACCATTTTTTAGTGAATCGAAAACTATTTGACACATTTTTTGTTTTGTCAGGCATGCTATTTTAGTGGTTGAAAATAGAGGATTTAGAAAAACCTCAAATATGTGTCGAGATTAGTTTGGAACTGAAGGTTTGTAATCAGCGACTTCAAAAGTAGAAAGTAGAAGGCATTCAATCACGTTGAGTTTATATGGTGAATTAATATTACTTATCTAAATATACAATCTGAGAGTTTTCCCGTGCAGAGTTAACTGCGTTGAAATCTTTGTTGTAGAATTTAATTGTATAGAATCGCTACCACCCTCTTTAAAAATAAACATTAAAATTTTTATTTTCTCAAAAACAAACAAATTTTTTAAAGAAATATTTTTTTAGTTTGATTTGTCAATTTAATATTTAGACTTTAATTTATTTGTTTTTTAAATTACTTATCTTTTAACAATAAATGTTGAAGGAATATATCTGCATTTAACGTAAACGAAAACGACACACTCTTACTGATTTTTTTTTCTTTTTTTTCTCTCTAACATATAGGTTTATCTCAACAAATTGTATTTCTTCTTGTAAAGCATAATTTTATTTTCAACATAGTTTACTTACTGTTTTATCAGTTTATTATAAAATTATGCCACCCTTCACTTAATAAATTAATTGACTGCGACTATATAAACATACACTAATAATGTTTTCAATAATACAAAAATTCACAAAATGTTTTAATGAATATTATTTACCAGTATGATTATCGGTTTCCATTATTTCATCAAAATTTGAGTTATCATTATCAAGGTTATGCCGAACACAATAAACTATCGAATTCATGAAATTTATAATCAATTTCCTTGATGATTTCCACATAATTAATTTCAGAGATTAAAGAAAATTAAATTACCTTGGAATTATCATGGTTGTTACTTTATATTTAGTTTTAAAAACCATAATTTTAAAAATATGTTTAATAACTTGTACATTTTTTAAAAATATAAATAAATCAGAGATCTTAATGTCATTTCGTTATTCTAATGTTTCTACAAATTAGCAGTCGCCAAAAAATGGTTATTTCTGGGAATGTTATAAAGAAAATTATTAAAAATATTAGATCGTAAGCTTTATATCTAAAACCTAAAAAATTGAGGATTCCTTTGTATTCCTTTTTCTCGGTTTCCTTTGTAATTTTCAATCTGTCTATTTCGATTTATTTCATTTGCCTAATCTCTTAACAAATCAAATCTAGTTCTCATTTTGCCGGAGTCTCGTTAGTAGTGCAATGCGGTTTACTACGATAATAAAACAAATAACGCGAAATAAATGTTTTTTTATTTACATCACTATTTCTGCTGTCAGAAAAAATTTTCTTCAAACCGTTTTTGAAAGAACGAACAGCGTTTTCCACTGCACCATTTGTTGATGGATGTGCCGGAGCCGTTCTGACATGCCTAATACCATTTTTTATCCAATCCTGGAATTCTTCTGCTGTAAATTGACGTCCATTGTCCGTAACAATTTTCTTTGGTAGCCCAAATCGGGAACAGAAATCTTGCAACTTTTCAATCGTCATCGCCGCATCACATCTTGTCATCTCATAAACCTCGATCCATTTTGAAAATGAATCGGTCAAAATCAGATAAGTAACACCGTTGAAAGGACCCAGAAAATCGATGTGAACCCTCTCCAGTGGTTTTTGTGCTTCCTCGAAGTTAATCAACCGGGCCTTGTTTGGATTATCTGCATTTCGACGACAAACATCACAGCTCTTTGATAAATCCTCCAATTCTTTATCAATCTTTGGATACCAAAAGTATTGCCTAGCTAACATCTTCATTTTGCTCGCTCCAAAATGAGTGGCATGTAGTTCGCTTAAAAGATTGTTTTTGCATTTCTGTGGAATAATAACCCTGTATCCCCAGAATAATAATCCATTGTCGACACTGATTTCCTGTTTTCTTATGAAATAAGGTTTCAAATATTCGTCCACCTTATCAGGCCATTCTGTCATTGAATATAACAGAACTTTACTCAAAACGACGTTCGTTCGAATCGTTTTTCTCAGCAACTTGGCATCGATTGGTAATCTCTCTTCGACGTAGAACGTGAAATAGTCCTCAGATTCATCTGTGATTTTTTTCTCTGCTACTGGCAATCTGGACAATTACCTTTAACATGTCGAAAAGTGTAATTAAATCCACTAAAATACAATGCCCATCGTTGTAAACGTCCCGCCGCCATGAGTGGAATTCCTTTTTCTTTTCCGAATAACGCCAGCAAGGGTTTGTGGTCCGATTCCAAAATGAACTTTGTCCCCAACAGGTACTGGTAAAACTTTTTTACACCCCAGAATATTGCCTAAGTTTCAATGTGGATCGTTGCGTAGTTTTTCTCGGCCTTCGATAACGTCCTTGATGCAAAATTGATCGGTCTTTCAGCTCCATTGAGATAGACATGTAACAGAACAGCACCGATTCCATCTCGAGATGCATCGCACGCTAACTTAATTTGCAAATTCAGATTAAAGTGAACTAAACATTTATTAGAGACAATTTCTTTTTTAACTAGTTCCATACTTTTTTTACAAGCATCGTTCCACTGAAATTCAGCGTTTTTTTGTAGCAACTTGTACATAGGACTTAGTTTTTCAGCCAATTTTGGAATAAATCTTGCATAGTAGTTAACCATTCCAATAAAAGCTTTAACCTGAGTGACATTTTTTGGTTCTGCCATATTTACAATAGCATCGACTTTACTCATGTTTTTACGTGAGCCCTCTTTGTCAATAATGTGCCCTAAGTATTCAACTTGACTTTAAAAAAACTTGCACTTTACTAAATTTAACTTTAATCCAGCTTTTTGTAATCTTTTAAAAACTTCGATCAAATTTTCAATATGCTCATCTGCAGTTTTGCCCGTTACAACAATGTCGTCGAGAAAATTTTTTACCATATCTAAACCCTGCAAGATTTTTTCCACAATTTGCTGAAAAATCGCTACAGCCGGTTTCGTACCAAACGGTAATCTATTCATAGCATAAATACCTCGGTGTGTACTCCATGCTAACAAGAATCGTGTTTTTTCGGAGACTCTCAATTGATTATACGCACGCGACATGTCTAAAACCGTAAAATGTTCACCTCCTTGAAGTGCTGCGAATAATTCTTCTATTCTCGGCAATGGATGTTTAACATCCTCTAAACCTTTATTTACCGTGACTTTCTAATCCGCGCATACTCGAATTTTACCATCCGGTTTTAACCCATTAACGCCCACCAGGACGCAAAATGTGCCATGATTTCACGACTCTTATTTTGTATGAAATAATAAGTTAAAAATTTTAGAAGATATCATTTCCGACGTAAAGTTTATCGTTTTTTCGAAATATGAAGCTAAAATTTGTTTATAATTATCTCAAAAAAATTTATAACAATTTTATTGCAAAAAAACACACTTTTTTACGAAAAAAGAATTTTTCAATTATTATTTTGACATGGAAAACTAAAGAATATGGTCTCCAAAGCACAAAATATCGCGTCCTCGAACACTCAGCTATAAAAATCCATAATTACTTTTTTTTTAATTCAAGATGGCGGATATAAAAATGGCCATTTTTCCAAAATGCAAAAGGCTGATTACGAATCTGATATCAATTTTTTAAAATTCAAAATGGCGGATCAAATATGTCGGACAAATTTTTTAAAAAGTGATTACATTTGCTTGAAAATAGTTACTTGGGGTTTTTGGGGTCGCTGATTACGAATCTGATGTTGCTTTTTCAAAATTCAAAATGGCGGGTCCAATATAGGGAAATTATTTTTTAAAAAGTGATTTAGTTTGCTTCAAAATATTTACTCGGGGGTTTTTGGGGTCGCTGATTACGAATTTGATATCACTTTTTTAAAATTCAAAATGTCGAATCCAATATGGCGGACAATTTTTTAAAAAGTATTTGTATTTGCTTGAAAATGATCATTCAGGGGTTTTTGAGGATGCTGATTACGAATCTAACATCAGAACAATATTATGTTTATCCTCCACGTCCGTTAACCGTCAACAAAATTTTATTGACGTTGTCCAGCTCTTACCACAAGGAGGTCGACGTGCAAAAAAGACACTTTTTCTATTTAAAATTTTTTTTTTAAATTTTGCCTCGAAAAATATTGCCACTATCATGCAAAGTGCAACAAAAGGACACATGAATTGTGCATTCAATGTGGCATAAATATGTGCGTCACTTGTTTTCAATCAAACCACATGTAGTGTTAGTCTCTTTTTTATCATTGTATAAAAATGTCATAATTATATAAGTGTCATAATTATCGTTGATTAATAAAATTGTTTAATAAAATTAAAAAAAGTAGCTTTTTTGCACGTCGACCTCCTTGTGGTAAGAGCTGGGCATCGTCAATAAAATTATGTTGACGGCTGATAGACGTGGAGGATAAACATAATATTGTTCTGAAATCAGATTCGTAATTAGAATCCTCAAAAACCGCCGCATGACCATTTTGAAGCAAATACAATTACTTTTTCTTTATACATATACATGCAAAATCCTCGTTTGCTAATCGTTCACAGCTATCCAAAATGGCCGATTTCCTCACTGTGACGAAAGGCGGTGAGCAAAATGTCAATACCGGTGAGCAAAATGCTCTCACCGGTTAGCAAAATGCCATCAGCTGTTACCAAACTAATGTTCATATTACTTGACCTGCTCTGCGCATGCGTTTACGGAAATTGATCGAAATATCCGCGTTGATTTGAAATTTAATATTTTATGTTTAATTAATTTTATGTTTAAAATCTATATATCCGTTATATTTACATAAAATATATTTTGTTAAGCTTATTTGTCTTAAAATAACAATATTTTAAATATTATAAACTATTTTTTTTTAAAACATTTCAAATCAACTCGCGCAGTTCTACCAACGCACTTTCGTTTTGTGAGGGTTGGCGACTTTGGCGGTGACATATTTCAGGTTAGGTAGTTTGTGTTTGTTCCAGTTATTTGTTTTTCGCTCTCTTCATTCATGTTGCCGGTATATTAAAATATGAAAAATAATTAAACTTAATAATTAACCTTTCAAGTTGGTTTTTTGTGATCGGTGGGCTTCGCCCCTCGAACCCCCCGACCGGGGCGCTGCCCCTGGACCCCGTCGGGGGGAGACCCCCCGAACCCCCCCGCGCGGCCAGACGCTTCAGCGTTCTTGATAGTATATCAGTTTAATTGTCAGTATTTCTCGGATTTTGCATGTATTTATAAAGAAAAATAGTGTTCGACACTCGTGGCCGCGAGAGCGATTTGCTCATTGCTCTCTTGGCCACTTGTATCGAAATATACTATTAAAAAATTGTCCGACATATTGGATCCAACATTTTTTATTTTGAAAAAGTGACATCAGATTCGTAATCGGCATCCCCAAAAACCCCCGAGTAACTGTTTTCAAGCGAATCTAATCACTTTTTAAAAAATTGGCCGCCATATTGGATCCGCCATTTTGAATTTTTAAAAAGTGATATCAGATTCGTAATCAGCGACCCCAAAAACCTTCGAGTAACTGTTTTCAAGTAAATCCAATCACTTTTTAAAAAATATGTCCGCCATATTGGATCCGCCATTTTGAATTTTAATAAAGTAACATCAGATTCGTAATCAGCGACCCCAAAAACTCCCGAGCAACCATTTTCAAGCAAATCTAATAACTTTTGAAAAACATTACCCGAAATTTTTTTTCGGCCTTTTGCATTTTGGAAAAATGCCAATTTTTATAACCGCCATCTTGAATTTTAAAAAAAGTAATTATGGATTTTTATAGCTGAGTGTTCGAGGACGCGATATTTTGTGCTTTGGAGACCATATTCTTTAGTTTTCCATGTCAAAATAATAATTGAAAAATTCTTTTTTCGTAAAAAAGTGTGTTTTTTTGCAATAAAATTGTTATAAATTTTTTTGAGATAATTATAAACAAATTTTAGCTTCATATTTCGAAAAAACGATAAACTTTACGTCGGAAATGGTATTTTCTAAAATTTTTAAGTAATTATTTCATACAAAATAAGAGTCGTGAAATCATAGTACATTTTGCGCTCTGGTGGGCGTTAATGGGTTAAAATAGGTACCAAAGGTGTACCCCATTCTGCATTATCAATTTTCGAGATTACTTTTAATTTTTCTAACCGATCTATCTCGCCATCAACTGTGCCTTTAAATGCAAAAGGTATCGATCGCGGTTTTATAAAAATAGGTTTTACCCCTTCTTTCATTTTTAAATCAATTACTTCGCCGTTAAATTCACCCAATTTATCGTTAAAGAGATCTTTACATTCTTCTAAAACCAGATTTATTTTCTCATTTGGTGTGATTGAATTTACTTCCGCAATATAAAAACCAAAAACTTTCATTAGATCTCGTCCCATTAATGCCGTTTCTCCTTTTCTTTTAGCGACAATTACTGAACACGAATCTTTAATCTCTTTGTACTCGATCAAAACTTTAAATTCCCCTAAAACTTTTAAATGCGTTCCGTCATAGTTTGATAAAAATTTTATTACATTTGTCTAATTTAATTTGCGAAAAATAATTTTCATACACCGTTTCAGGAATGACGGATAATTCCGCGCCGCTATCTATTTCCATTTTTACCGGTAAGTTCGTAAAAAATTTTTCATTCATTAAAAACTGATATTCGCGGTGAAAATTGACGTTTTAAGCATTCGCACAACTCATCGTCGGTTTTATCATTGGGTAACGCCGGGTCACAGAGATCTCGTAGCGTCTTGTACGCTTCTTTTCCAATCGTAGTTAAAAGCACTGATACTTTTCTGTTATCTTGCACATAATTTGCAATGAAATACTGTTCTAATCGTTCTACGTAGACATTCCAATCATCTCCAGGCTTGAACTCTCGGATCGTTCCAACCCCCGCACCGACGTTTATAACCTGTTGCAGGTTATTACTTGCTTCCTGCGACATATTATTTGATAATTGGTTTGGTCCTTTCAAATTTCGATTTTCTTCTGAACGATTTTGCTGTGAATTTTGTCCGGTTTGTAACGTTAATAATCCTTCTACAACGTCTTTTTTTTCATCACCACGTGTTAAAATAATCGAATTTTGCAGCTCTTCATCTATGTCCATCAGATTTTCTCCATCTGACATTTCTGCACTTTTGCGTTCCACATTTACTCGTCGCCAATATGTGATAACTCGGGGGCAATAAATAAGATACTTTTATTACAAATAATAATTAATTTAGTTTATTAAAAAGACAATGAGGTAGTCGACTACAATGCTCGACAAAGACTGACAATTTAGCTCGCTTCACACGCACACGTACTTTTACTCTCGACTTAAGATGGCAGCACCTTACGGTAATATACTACATACTCAAAACTTAAAAACCAATGAATAAATTAAAGTGTTCTTGATCTTATTTTAGTGCTGCAAGTTTAAGCTTTCATTTAGTGCCAATCTAACATATTTCTAAACACTTTTCTAAAATTTGCAGCCCATAAAAGTTGGACAATGAAAATTTACTAAAAACGAAAATTACACGTAACTTTATCACTTTATATATCCGATACTATTAATCCAAAAGTTGGACATATAATCATTTAACAGCAAATTTTATTATCTTTCCCAAACTGACTTAAAAAACTTTCTCAGAGAAATTCTCTCGAGGATAAGAATATTGTCGACCTGAATGTGCTTTATTGTCATTCAAACATTAAAAACATGATCTATAACTTTTTTCACGTCGTACATCAGAACAATCGTGTCTCAACGATTTTCTAATGTCAGGTCCCCCTCTGCAAACAGATATCTCCCACGGTGCGCCTGGAATGGGTTTTTATAAAAAGTTCCTGCACTCGAAATCTTCTTGTGGATTTTGAATCTGTGAAGTTTCATGAGCATCTTAAGACCTAAGAGGTAAACGAATTATAGGTTACCCAGATAACAATCGTGCGTCGCATTTAAACGCATGTTTCTTGCACTAACTGCGACTTACCAGATGAGTCGGTTCATATACGCATCTTACTATCGTCTGTGACGCTGGTAATAATGCGAGTGTTGTGAACTGCATTTTATAAGCGCCTGTGATACAAAATGATAAGCATGTTCCGTTCACAAATGCGACTCGCTAGTCAATCCATACGCATTTTAGGTTGAGTGCACAATAGGCACTTTTCTTAAAGCGATGCATACCCTCTACATCGATTTCCATTGTTCGAACAATAGAAATCGATGTAGAGGGTATGCATCGCTTTAAGAAAAGTGCCTATTGTGGACTCAACCTTATCATCCACAGTGCGAATGCTGTGAATGCGTGTGCAGTGAACTGCACTTCATACGCACGCAATTAATGATGCGCAACCACCCGTATCGGCAATCACACATTTTATAATGGCGACAGCATTGTTTGTGGTGTGTTATCAAAATAAGTTTTTATTGTGATTTCATTTTTTATTGTTTTTTATTGCGATATTATTGTGAGGAATTATTGTGGATTTAATTTTTCAGTACTGCAGCAAAATAAGAAAGTTAAATTTTGTTTAAAGTACATATATATTTTTGTTGTATTAGATATAACCTCAAAAAAAAGAATTTGGAAGTTTTTAACAATTTCAGTTCCAAAATTGTACTGAAATATTAAATTAAAATCGTTTTTATAAATAACATTTTAATTTAAAAAAAATTACTAATGTCAATAATCTTTTCTTTTTATTTAATTCAAATGAGGCTGAAGTATAAATATAATTTATTCGCATTATACCGTCACGCATGTGCCCATCACAATGTGCAGATGATATTAGTAGCACACAACGCGCATTTTGTTATCTGGGTAGCTTTGAGTTAGATTTATCTTGATGCATGAAGTAGTAATAAGGAGACTTAACTTGTTGTGAGGAGTGTACCCACTTTAGGGAACATGATCACGAAAATTTAGAGCGTAGCAGAAGTAGCGTCTCTTGCGGGGAAAAATAAAAGTACAAATATTCATATTTCGCGTCATCTGCTTTTGTTCTGACGCGACCAACATAAACGATGCGTTTAAAGTTTATTTGAATTTATTTTCGAAATTGTGTTTTATAAACAAAGTAAATTATTTACTTTCAAAATAATTTTAAATACTGTTTTGTATATAATATTTATATTATTCAAAGACAAAAAAATTTAACATTTTCCAATCCTACCCCAGTGGGCACCCTTGTTCAAAAGACGTCCTAAGGATGTCTTTTTGCGGACGTCTTTTGGACTTGTACAAAAAGACGTCTTTAAGACGTCCTATTCATGTTCTATGTCTTGGCCATTAGATGTCTTTAAGGTGTCTAAAAGACGTCTTTTTCATTCAACATTTGAAAATAGAAAAATTTTCATAAATAGAAAATATTATTTTCTAAGTGCAACTTGGACTTAGAAATTTTTGAATGTGAAATTCATTGGAATTTTTCTAAGTTAAATTCATTTCATTGACAAGTGAGATCGTTAACTTTGTAGAGGTTCATATCTGTCTTGAACGGCTGAGGTGCTTAAGGCGCAGTGTTTCAAGCCCAAGGTATCCGAGTTCGATCCCAGCTTCGTAGGAATTTTTTCATTATTTCTCCACATTTTAGAAAAAATAAAATTAAACTTAAAATAAATTTAATACAATATTACTGAGTTTCAACTTAGAAAATGTTATAAAAGAAATGTTTATTTAAGATCTGAAGGAATGTAAAAAGGACGTCCAAAAGACGTCTTAAAGACGTCTTTTAGACGTCCCTTTTATGTCTTTTAGACGTCCAAAAGACGTCTTTTAGACGTACTTTAGACGTCCTTTTTTATGTCTTTTAGAAGTCTTTTGGACGTCTTTTGGACCAGACATAGAACGTCTTTTAGACGTCTTTTAGCTGTCTTTTTGATGACTCAGAGACATTGCCATCATTGTCCCCGAATCGTCCGCGGACAAGAAGGGACGTCTTTAAGACGTCTTTTAGACGTCCCTGTGCCCACTGGGACAAATACTCGATTCTACAAGGCCAACTGTACAAAACAATACTCTACATGTTAATTGATTCTTCATTAACCAATTCTACAGAACCCAACTGTACAAAGCATAAGAAATAACAAACAGTAAAATTAATGATCGACTTTTCAATGACCGACTCTACAAATTCCGATATCCATTAATATTATAATTAAAAATCCAGACTTTTCAATGACCGACTCTACAAATTATAATTTGGATTAATATGACAATTAGAAAACCCGACTCTTCAATGACAGACTCTACAAATTATAATTTAGATTACTATCACAATTAAAAAATCCGACTCTTTAATGACCGACTCTACAAATTCCGATATCCATTAATATTATAATTAAAAATCCCGACTTTTCAATGACCGACTCTACAAATTCCGATATCCATTAATATTATAATTAAAAATCCAGACTTTTCAATGACCGACTCTACAAATTATAATTTGGATTAATATGACAATTAGAAAACCCGACTCTTCAATGACAGACTCTACAAATTATAATTTAGATTACTATCACAATTAAAAAATCCGACTCTTTAATGACCGACTCTACAAATTCCGATATCCATTAATATTATAAATAAAAATCCCGATTCTTCAATGACCGACTCTACAAATTATAATTTGGATAAAATATGACAATTCGAAAACCCGACTCTTCAATAACTGACTCTACACATTATAATTTGGATTATTATTAATAATAATTTTCATATTAATTAAAATTGTTATATGTATAGTCAGTCATTGAAAATTCGGGTTCTCTTACTGTCTTATTAATTCAAATTATCATTTGTAGAGTCGGTCATTGAAGAGTCGGGTTTCTAATTTTCATATTAATCTGAATTATAATTTGTATAGTCGGTCATTGAAGAGTCGGGATTTTTAATTATAATATTAATGGATATCGGAATTTGTAGAGTCGGCCATTGAACAGTCGGGGTTTCTAATTGTCATATTAATCCAAATTATAATTTAACAGTCGGGATTCCTAATTGTCATAGTAATCCAAATTATAATTTGTAAAGTCGGTCATTAAACTGTTTTGTTCTAATTGTCATATTAATTAAAATTATATTTTCTAGAGTCAGTCATTGAAGAGTCGGGATTTCTAATTCGCATATTAATCCAAATTATAATTTGTAGAGTCGGTCATTAAAGAGTCCGATTTTCTAATTGTCATATTAATTTAAATTATAATTTGTAGAGTCGGTCATTGAAGAGTCGGGTTTCTAATTGTCTTATTAATCCAAATTATAATTTGTAGAGTCGGTCATTGAAGAGTCTTAATTTTTAATTATAATAATAATGGATATCGGAATTTATAGAGTCGGTCATTGAACAGTCGATCATTGTTTTTAATGGTTGATATTTCTTATCCTTTGTACAGTTGGGTTTTGTAGAATCGGTTAATGAAGAATCGATCAGCATGTAAAGTATTATTTTGTACTGTTGGCCTTGTAGAATCGAGTATTTGTAGGATTGGAAAAGGTTAAATTGACTCCCTGCCATTAATGTCTCGACGTTTCGATGGTAGCCACTATCCTTTTCAAGAGAAAACATTCTAAAAAATTACATTTAATTATAAAAATTATAAGTTATTAATTACAAAAATTATAAATTACAATAATTGAAAGAAATTTCCTTTCTATGACAGAAACGTGAGAATACATACGTGGTAAAGCATGTTTAATATATTTTAGGAGTTGAGAAACAACTCCTTACCACCACCACTACATATTTAAATAAATAAAATCAGTAAAAGATTATGAATTAATTCATAACCGTTTTTTGATAAAGTCTCTCAGAGTGATGCCCAATCAACGAGAGCAAAAAATGACACAGGCAATACAGCCTTATCTTTACATGCAAAGGACTTAAAACACAATTTTGATTTTAACAAAGTTAAAATTTTAGAAACGGAACAAAATGAAAATAAAAGACGTTTAATAGAGTTAATTTATATCATAAAAAATAAAAATCCAATAAATTTTAAAAGTGATATTCAAAATGTAAGTAAAATTTATCAAGGTTTTTTTAATAATTTAAATTAAAATTAATTAATTATAAATTAAATTTAAATTCAGCAAAACTTGAATTTTATTTGATTATAACCTCCAAAGCATCTATGAACCGGGCTTCACTATAAGATATATAACCGGGAATCTCTCATAATTTAATAATCTATAGTAATTATCTGCTAACTTCACTCTGAGAGACTTTATCAAAAAAACGGTTATGAATTTAATCATAATTTTTTACTGATTTTATTTACTTAAATATGTAGTGGTGGTGGTGGTGAGGAGTTGTTTCTCAACTCCTAAAATATATTAGACATGCTTTACCACGTATGTATTCTCACGTTTCTGTTATAGAAAGAAAATTTCTTTCAATTATTGTAATTTATAATTTTTGTAATTAATAACTTATAATTTTTATAATTAAATGTAATTTTTTAGAATGTATTCTCTTGAAAAGGATGGTGGCTACCATCGAAAAGTCGAGACAATTATATTAATAATAAATTTAATGACTAACTAAAAATTGTCTTCAAAAATTTTTTAATGGAAAATTTGGATTCTTTGGCCTAAACCTTAAAAAACAAATTGAAATGATTATATATGAAGATTTTCTGAAAATGATTTATGTTTCGTAGGTTATGTCACAAATTAGCAAAATCGTTGTTACTCAGGAGACAAATTTAACCTTCCGTGAATTTAAGAAACATTTGAAGGTTATTAAAATGCGTTCTGAAAATTGGTGTTTTTTAACAGGGAATTCTTCTTTTTTTGGATTCCAAACAGTAGAAAATAATGGAACTATTAACAAACGATTGGCTGTTTTGAATAGTCTGGAAGTTATTGTATATTTGGATAACGAAATAATGCCATTTTCAAAATTTATAAAATTTCTAATATTCAAGAAATAAATAATCTTTTAGAGACTGTTGAAAAATAATAGTGAATTTAGAAATAAGTAATATTTTTTTAGTAGACAACAAATATATATTATGTAATTATTATGCCGTCTATAGTAAAAACATACATAAGCATTAATCATGTTTTATTATATAAAATATTTAATCTGTTATGTAAAACTGATGATATTAATTTTATACTAACTTGAGGTCGACAACGTTTATCATTAACGATTGAAAAAAATAATTATTTTTTCAAGTGATAAATAATATTTATTGTTTACTAATTTTTCTTGTTACATGCATTTATTAAAAAAAATTGCAACAATCTTTACTTTAATGTCTTTAATTATAAATTAACCAATTAATAGTTAATTAATTATATTATATATCAAATAAAAATTAAATCTTTTATCATAAACGTTGTAGACTTCAACTTCGTAATTTTAATTTGATTAATTCACTCTTTTCTTGATTTTTATAATTTTACTATAGTTTACGTTTATATAAGTATTAGAATATATTATGTATGCATGTTAATACTACTTTCTGTACACTTAAAAATATGCGAAATAAATTATTATTCTTAGTTTAATAACGAAACCAGTTTAATTTTATATAATATATGTAACTTTTATACAAACTATACGTTGTTATTTACATTTTACATAAATATTATTTCTGTACTTTTTTTTATTTGGATTTTTTAATATTGCCTTCCGCATTGATATTTGGTAGAACAGCATTGCTAGATGTTCGTTTTCTATTACGTTTAGGTTTACTTGTAATTTCTGGTATCTTTTCAATATCTTGCATCGTTGGTTTTGATAATTTTCTTTCTTCTTTTGTTTTTGTTCTTTGATTGTTATTTTTGTTCCATTGTTTTGAAATAAAGAACATTCTTGTTGTTAGGTAGAACATTGTTATACGTTTTGTAATTTGCTTACAGTGTTTATCACAACCAACAATAGGTAGAGGAGATAATTTTTCTACTATTTCAGTAACTTTAAACAATAACTCTGCTTCAACATTGCCATTACCCACCACTTTCATCACTGCAACTTCAAGAATGTCGATTAAATTATATAATTTTAGAGATGAGTGAAGCAAAAAACCCTTGGATCTAATTTCTATTAGTTCGTGATTTTCAGGGATATCGTCAATTTTTTGATGAAATTAAACTTGATTTGCATTCTGTGCAAATAAATGATTTCTTACTTTCAACAAATTTTGCAAATCTCAGTTGCTTTTCTTGCAACATAGCCAGCAATGTAAGCACATGCATAACTAGAATTTTCCGATTCTGTATAGCCATGCTCTTTCAGAAAATCAGAAGCTTCAATAAGAACATCTGATTTGCAACTACTGTCTAAAATGGTATCTATTTGAGCCTGCCTTTGCTCTTTTTTCATTTTTATCAGCAATATCATTTATTTGCAAAAGCATGTTGAAAATTTCTGCACTATCAACATTAGATTCTTTTGGTGGTTGAACCAATGAAAAAGTTGACACTAATCTGTACATTTGTATGAACATTTGCGAATCCGGATGATCGTTAGACCCACAAGCATCACGCATCATACCGAAAAATCTCTGCAATATTATACAATTTTATAGTAAATATTGTAATATGTATATTAATAATTTTTTATAAAAAGTAAACTACTGTAAGCAATAGGTAGAAGATAAATTATTTACCTCTAATGCATCTTGATTCACGCGTGAAGTCATCAAGTATAAGAAACCAGAGTCAACACTAGATACTCGCAAAGTTCTAAAGTAGCTTTTAATGATACTTTTAGTCCGTAAAAAGAGTTCTCGGTAATAAAATCATACTTTTCTTTTTTAGCATTTTAGTAGACATAGCGTTTAACGGCGTTCTACAATTCATAGCTGTAATCAGGGCTTTCCATCTTTTACAAAATTTAATAGCAGGATGACATTCCTCCAGCTCAGGATGCCTATTTTGAAAAAACTCAAGCACATTTGCTACTCCAAAGAACTACATTAAAAAATATATGTTGAATTAAGTATGTAAGTAAAAATTTTAAGAAAGTAAAATAAATAAAATAATTTATTCTTACTTAAAAAGGCTAAAGCCACGTTCATCTTTTGGAAAAATTTAGGCTCTAAATGGTCTTTAGTTAATTTAAAATTAACTTTTATATTAAATCCTTCTGGATCTTCTACCTCTAGGAGAACGTACTAAAAGATTAAAGCTATTATTCCGTCTAGAGTCTGTATAAAATAAAGATATTAGCATTTTTGCAATATAATTTTATATGTGAAAATAATTTGAAGTATTTACCCAAATTCCTTCGCGCAGGCCGTGTTTAATTATAAAATTCCTAATACATTTAATTAGGTGCAGGAAATCTGAAAAAACCGTCTCCTTTTTGGATTGAAAATATGTGGCGAACTGACTATTTTTTCAGTGATTCCAAAACGCTTCTACATTGAGCGATTCCAAGATGCCCTATCGGTGGTAACAGCATCAACTGCAAGTCCCGCATTTTCAGCAAGAATTATTGCTTCCACAATAATTTTATGTAAGACTGTGCCTGATGCACTTCCTTTGCTTAAGAAACAGCCCAATGTTTGGATCCACTTCCTTTTCAAGGGCTGAAACATTACGACCAAAGTATGGTCTCCTGCCACACCTTTTTGGTGATCCGGAGTGTGATCTCCTAAGATTGTAAATCCTTTAATATTTAAATTTTCTCTGTTGAAATACAGAAACTTCGTGAGGTGCATTTCGTCAAGTAACAAACACCCCATAAATATATTTGTAATTTATGTATTTCCCTTAAACTTAATTTCCAATCAATTTAATAATACAAAATAGGTAAAATAAAAATTAATAAGATTGCATACCATGAACATCTTGAGATTATATGTTTTTTGTCTTTTCTTTGATCCCTTTAAACACACTCTCCTGAAACCCGTATTGGCTTTTAATAAATTTTGTGTATCTATTTAAAGTCTGAATAGATGGCAAAAAAAGGATTTCTCTTTTTCTTAAGTGATTGTACGCATTTTTACTCTTAATTCGAAGGAGTAAGGATTCGTACACCCACTCGGATTCATACCTCCTTCCTCTAATTGACTTCACTTTAGAAGTAGTAAGTATTGCACGGCAAGCATTTTGTTGGCCTTTTGGTAAATTTGCAATATTTTTGTTCAATACTTCTTCATCAGTTTTTGCGCAGTGCATGCGAAGATTTCCAATTTTAGTTTTTAAATCCATTACCTGGAAATTAAATTTATTTTTATTAATAACCAACAATCTAAAAACATAAATCCATGAGAATTTAAAATATTTTACAGTACCTTCTTCACTATACGTTTTGTCCGTTTATTCATGCACTTTATTTTTTCTCGTAGTGCGTTGTGCTTTTTTGTCATTTTTTGTTTTTTTTTCGGAAGGATATTCACGCTGTGTTACATGACGAACAATATTTCTTTTGAGCACCACCCTTTATATTTTCAATAATATATACAGAACATTGTGGTGACCTTAATAAAGTAAAATTATTATTAAAATGTTTAACTCTTAAGAATAAAAATTTTAATAGTTTCTAAAAACCTTTGTGAATTCTGTTCTGTACTCGGCATGAAAGTGGAAACTAAAATTAGTAACTGTGAAATTTCTTTAATACTTTTCACAGACTTTAAGCCTTCCACAAATACTTCCCTTTCTTGGACAACAATCTTAAAATAATTTATATATTATAAAATTAATATTTCTAAATACGCTTTACATAAAAATATTACACAATACCTTTATCGACATATTCTCATAGACCATAACTCAATGTAAAATAACTACTGTGTCTCCAGACCAGGAATTCCACACAATAATGTGAGGAAGAACTTTTACTACCCACAATTCGCTGGGTAAGGGTACGGCATTCGCGTTTTTACGAATTATTTCAAAATTACATTCTTCAACTGCAATGTTTGTTATATGTGCTTCATTAATAACATGATTTTCATCTTTTTCAAAAATAGGAAATAGTGATGGAACTGATCTTTCTTTTAAATGCACTCGCGTACATGGAATGCGTAAATGTTTCTCTGCTGGAGCCGACAAATATTCACGGATTATTTGTTCGTCCAGAAACTGTAAATCGCAAACCACGCTCGATTTTTTAAGAATTTTTCTTCCTGGAATAGCATTTTTCCAAGCTTCGAAAATTTCATCCTAAAACCATATTTATTTCAATGTTATTTTTAACTCTATATTAAATATTTCATTAAATTCACTTTAACACTTTTTGTTTTTCTTTACCTTGCTAGGTGCCCAAAACAGTTTCCGTTTCAGTCCTACATCAGTCTCCTTCTTATTTCTATATTCTGATGACTTGCGACCAGTCACAAAACAAGTCGGCATCTGTTATTAGTCGAAACAAATAAAATTCTATTTAGAAATTAAATTATTATCATAAATCATAAAACTCATCGCAGAATTTCAATTTTTTTATTTAATACAATTAATAATTATAATTGATTTTCTTTCAGTATTTTTACTCAAAAAATTGGAAAACATAACCTTAAATTTTTTGCTTCTTAGGCACCTTTCTTCGGAGCGTGACATACATATGTTAAAAATACATATCACAAATTTTAACGAAAACTTCTTTGACCCTATCAAGTTACCTACTAACCAATTTTCGGCATCTTAAAATTACTTGAAAGACCGTAAGAACACAAAATTAATTAATTAAAAACTAACATTAAATTTTTAAGACTTTTTCTCTACAGACTGACCTTAGCAATATGTATAAACACTGTTTCTATGTAATCAAAGTCGATTTTTTAAACAATTTAAAAATATAAAATTAAAAAATAAATTTAAAGTTAATTTTCTTAAAAAGGGCTCCGGCGATTATTTTCTTTTTGGTCTTAAAATACTTTATAAACTTCACAGATTCAAAATTCACAAGAAAATTTCGAGTGCAGGAACCTTTTATAAAAACCCATTTCAGGCGCACCGTAGCTCCTTGATACTATTAAATTGGCGTAAATACGAATATGTCTTTACTGCAGATATGGTAAAGATGTTTCGCATCATTCTTCACCATGCAAATAATGAGATAATTAGCATTAAATGAACAGACCCGTTTTCCCCTCGAAGCTAAATGTATCCAAGAAAATACTTATGTTGATGACATTTATGCAGGCAGCTTGAAACTATCGGTGGCTATACAAAAACGGAACGAGTTAATAAATATGCTACGTACAGCAGGAATTAATCTTGATAAATGGTCTGCCAATCAATTAGAACTAATTCCTTGTCCTTCTCAACAACATAAGAATGATGACTCAATAGGTAAAACCTTAGGTATATAGTGGAAGACAGTCTTAGATAAATTCAGTTTCTAATTATCCGATCACTTTCCATCGAAATCTAATACTAAAAGAGAAATCCTTGCCTCGATATCGCGTCTATTCGACCCCCTTGGATGGCTTTCCCAGACCACTGTCTCCGAAAAAATACTTATACAAAATCTATGGATCTTGAAATATAACACTAGGATTCAGTTTTATCTCCTAAATGGCTCAAATTGAGCATATGCCGCCGCAGTCTTCTTAAAGGTTAAATTTAAAAATGGTGAATTTCGTGTATCCCTTTTGTATGCTAAGACAGAAATAAGTCCCGTTAAAACCATTAGTATTCCAAATCTGGAATTAATGGGAGCAGCCTTATTAGTCAAATTAATGAGTTATATTCAAAAGCTAGATTTATTGAGAAACATTTCAGTATTTGACTGAACTGATAGTCAAATAGTGCTTTGTTATTTACTCAAACATCCTTGTATTTGGAAAACCTTTGTAGCAAATCGCGTTTCTTATATTATAACAGAACTACCTACTGCCGAGTGGAGATACGTATCTACAAAAGATAATCCCGCTGATCTAGCAACTAGAGAAATAAAACCATGTGAGTTAAAACAATCTGTCTTATGGTGGCACGGTTCCAGTTGGTTATAATCCAAAAATTAAGTTTGGCCTGATCAACCTAAAGTTTCTTAAATCATAAATATTGGGAGGCAAATATCGAATAACGAGTTTCTCCTTAACCCCTTCACAGTGTTTGACGTCTATAGGGTCAAAAATAATTCGTGCCCCCAGTGTGTATGACCGCTATAGCGGCATCGAAAAAAAGATACATAAAAGTTAACGAATCTTGCTAAAAATGCCTACTCGGGGGTTTTCGGGGTCGCTGAATCCAAATCTGTTATTGAAAATTTTAAATTCAAAATGGCGGCTTCAAAATAACGACCAAAATTTTTTTTAAGTTTACGAATTTGGCTGAAAATGCTTATTCGGAGGATTTTGGGGTCTCTAAATCCAAATATTTAGTCAAAAATTTAAAATGGCGACCAAAAAATTTAAAGTTCTCAAATTAGTTCTTAAAACTTAAAGCAGAGGAATTAATATGTCCGATGTTTTAAAACATTGTGAAATACACAAAATCGATCTATATTAAAAAATTTAATAATAGTAATTAAATTAAATAGTTCGTGACTCCGGATTTGACTAAGAGCGGTGTTTTAAATAGTTTGTGTAAATATATATAAATATAAAAATATAATATATGTAAAATATATTATACATATATAAAAATATAAACCCCAAAAGACTCAAATAACTATTTATAACCACATTCGTAAACTTTTAAATTTTTAGTTGACATCTTGAAGTCGCCATTTCGAATTATAAAATTTTAACCAAACATTCTAATTCAGTGTCTCCAAAAACCCCGAAATGCTCATTTTTAGCCAAATCCGAAAACTTAAAAAAATTTTCGGTCGCCATTTTGAATTTTTAAATTTTAACCAGATATTCGAAATCAGCGACCCCAAAAACCCCTAAGTGAGCATTTTTAGTCAAATCAGGAAACTTTAAAATTTTTAAAGCCGCCATTTTGAAATTTAAATTTTAACGAAATATTCGAAATCTGTGACCCCAAAAACCCCCAAGTGAGTATTTTTAGTCAAATACGGAAACTTTTAAATTTTTAAGCCGCCATTTTGAATTTTTAAATTTTGATCAAAATTTGATCAAATTCTCTACCCTTACTCTTCTTATTCGCGTAACTGATTTGTGCATCCGCTTCTTTATAAATCTCCAAAGGTCAAAGAATGGAGAATTACCATGTAGATCGTTTCTATCAAGCGAAGAATTAAATGATGCACGTCGTTCATTTATTCTCCTAGTTCAAGGCGAAGCTTATAACGAAGAGATAAAATTGCTCAACCCAGATAAAGGTCCTAATGCGTTACCTAAATACAATAATTTGCGGAAATTGAATCCCTTTGTGGATGATAAAGACGAAATATTACGAGTTGGTGACAGACTCATACATTCCTCACTTGTACGTGATGCTAAACACCCACCTATTTTACCCTGCCAATCACCTTTAAGCCGACTTTTTGTTCATTTTGCTCACCTCCCACACAGCACCGAATCTTTCCTAAAAATTTATTAAAGATTTACTTGCAAACTTCGAAGTATTTACTTGGAAAGTTTAGTCAAAAATTGAATTTAAATGTTCAGGAAAGTTTCCAGCTAAATTTTTAGAAAAATTTAACGATAAACATTTATTGAAGTGGGACATTCAAATCTTTACGATTGTTTTTGGCTACTCGCACAATTCGGTAACATTTAAAAAAGAGGCAATGTAAAATAAATTTATTTGAAAAATTGCGTAAAACCCGATTTTACGACTGTAAAGAAAGAAATACTTTCATTACTCGGCGCAGCATCTCATTCCGGCGCTTATGAAAACAGTTATTTCTACATAATGAAACTTTAAATCATAAACGAAATCGAGAAAATAATTGAAATAATGCTGGTAAATGTTGACACGCTTCTAATCTAATCTAACAACCGAGATTAATCTGGATTTTCCTCAAGAGGGGAAAGTAAGCACCTAGGTTATAAAACCCATTGTACCAGACTCCAGCTCGCTCGTTTATAGCATCTCGTTCTAACTCTGATCTTATCGAGTTTTAGGAGATCGCTCGCTCGCATCTTGTTGAGTGCTAGCCCCAACAGAGTTTTCGCTTGCCTTCCCACCCCAACGTTCGCCCAACACTTCTCATGTTCCTTTTGACCCCATCTTTCTATATCTCCCTTAACCAAGCACGACATTATTGCCACTGCTGGTTCAGGACCTATGAATTCCGACTCGGAACCAACCTCTGTCTACCAGACCGTGGGATATTGTCCTAGTGACTCAGCCACTTTAATGCAGCCAGTTTTTCGATAAATTCCGAAGCCTGCACCGCAGTCCATCTTGGAGCCGTCTGTATACCAGACTTCGTCCCCAAGTGGAAAACCTTTCTTCCAGTCCATTCTGGAAGGTGTAATGATCTTAAAGCGGGGTTTAAATTTCACCCTATTGATGATTCTATCTTGCACCATACTTAATTCTGGTATTGATAGAATTAAGCGTGGAAGCTTGGTGTGTATACCACCAAACTTCCACCTTCCCTGCGCGGTTAACCTGCTCATAGTAAAAGCCGCCTTTTTCACCACGGCAATATGCAGAGCAGAGATGTTAAAAATGGGTCTCAAAACCTATTTAAAATGCTAAATACTAAATGGTATCACAAAAAGTATTTTAAATATAAAATATAAAATAGTTTTCAAAAAGTTATTTCAAATGCAAAATAGAAAATACGCATTTTCAAAATGGTTTTACAAAATAAAATACTTTTTTTAAATGAACTTTATTTTTACGTAACTTTTTGACTTTTCTATAAAATAAGATTGAATCCCTTTTGAAACTGTTTTATATATTATTCTATTAATTTGACTTTATACAATAAACTACTTTTTTAAAAAAATTGTAAGAAAACTTTGTCAGCAATTAAACACCGAAAAAATCTCGATGGTATTATTAACTATGACTCTATAGTTAATCTTAATCTAGTAAAAGTAATAAGGATTCCTAATCATTAAGGTTAGGATCGCTAGGTTGATTCAACAAATTCAAGCCTGGCAACAACAACCCTGCAAATCCTAGTCAAATTGACTAGGATTTTAGTAATTTTGCCTATTTCCATAATGCGCACGCGTCTGCTTCTGTTCTGACAGTGTTTACCTCTATATCTTTTGCGTCATTTATCGTGATTTCGTCAAACGATTTTTTATCATTACTCGCGTCTATTTTTTGTACATAAAATGGAGTACTTACATACATCAAAATTGCTGGTTTCGCGGAACCTCTTGAAATATAGATAGTCCATGTTTTAGAAAGTAAACTATTTAATTATATTAGTCAATTCTTTCAGACTTTTTTGGTTAGGTTTCAATATAAATCATCGAAATTTTTACGCACGTGGTGACAACATTTTTACTATTTTAATCGCGCAGTGTGTTTGAAAATTTACCTTTGCAATAATTTGTGTATTTAAATTTATTTTCATTTGAATGTCATAAATAATTAAAAATAAATAGTTTTTGAGGTTTTTGACAAGTGTATAAAATTGTGTACTCGAAATGTATAAAACATCACCTGATTAAGTATTGTATTTTGACTCGAAAATCTAGTGTCTATTAAAAAATTAAAATACCAAGTCGTGTTTAGTGTAGTGGTTATCGATCCGGGTTTCAAAGTGCATATTCGTTAGGTTCAGGTGTTCGCGTCCCCCCTGCGTCAAATATTTATTTCATAAGTTTAAATTAATTCCAAGGTACATACACTACCGTCCACGAGTATCAGGACGATTACATTCGACTCTATGAGAAAACATGCCATCACTTTTTCAATCATATCTCGGAAATAAAAGGAGATACAATAAAAACTTTAATAAGGTTAGAAAGCTGATTAAATTTTGCGTATAATAAGCCATCTTTGAAGTCATTTCGTTAACTATTTGTGGAGTTGTAGAGTGAGAAAGAAATAAAAAAAATGATGAAATTTTCTCATTTTTGTCTCTTGACTTCAACTTTTTCAAAAATCTAGAAAAATTTAGATAAAATTTTTCTAAAAACACATAAATCTTCGTTAGAATTTCAGCCTTAAAATATGCCTTCGAAAATTCAAAAAGGTTAATTCGTCTTCGATATATCATTAAAAATGTGAAGCCGTGTTTCGACCGATTGTTGCATTAAAATTAAACTGTGACGACTCGATTCTGGCTTCGCGCGGCAGCAAATGAGAAAGAAAACAGAGACGAATTCATGCGGGGGAACGATGAACTTTCGAGTTTCTTTATATTACTCGTAAAACATCATTATTCATTATTCTCCAGCATAAATTCGTCCTTGTTTTCTCTTTCATTTGCTGCCGCGCGAAACCAGAATCGAGTCGTCACAGTTGAATTTCAATGCACCAATCGGTCGAAACACGGCTTCACATTTTTAATGATATATCGAAGAGGGATTAACCTTTTTTGATTTTCGAAGGCATATTTTAAAGCTGAAATTCTAACGAAGATTTATGTGTTTTTAGAAAAATTTTATCTAAATTTTTCTAGATTTTTGAAAAAGTTGAAGTCAAGAGACAAAAATGAGAAAATTTCATCATTTTTTTTACTTCTTTCTCACTCTGCAACTCCACAAATAGTTAACGAAATGACTTCAAAGATGGCTTATTTTACGCAAAATTTAATTATCTTTCTAACCGTATTAAATTTTTTTTGTATCTCCTTTTATTTCAGAGATATAATTGAAAAAGTGATAGCATGTTTTTTTATAGAGTCAAATGTAATCGTCCTGATACTCGTGGACGGTAGTGTAAATACAAAGTAAAATATAAATATGTTTAATAAAATAATTAATTATTTTTTTTAATTATATTTAGGGGAGACTGAGGCGAAAAGTTAAACTGACAAAACCGTTAAAATTCATTATCTTTCGAACAAAAATAGTTAGAGCAGCATTGCAATTTTAATTATAGAAGGGTGTTATCACCCTAAATAAATGTCCGGAGTTGTGTGCAATTCTGTTTATTTTTGTGGTGTCGATATTGAAAGTTTTTTTTCAACCTACTTTTGAAAATTTTTTCGAAACAGAAAATATCAACTTTTAAGTATATTTTTTGCATTTATTCTCACCGCGATTTTTTTACTTCATTATTTGGGTCCACTGAAGAGATACCTAAAGGTATTTTCTATATATCTTTAGTCAGATTTTTTATATTTGTTGTTAAAGCCAAAAACGCACCCTGGGGCGAAAAGTTAAATAATGGGTGGGGCGAAAAGTTAAATGTATTTTTACATGTTGTTAAAATTTTTTTTTATTTTTCGTTTTTTTGGGTTTATTTGTTTAAACATTATTTATTTGACATTGGGCAAGTACTCTGTCAAAAAATAAGTTGGTTAACGTGAAATAAACCAAAAAAATTTTTTTGAAATTTTAATTTTTTAACTTTACAACTTTTCTAAAGCTTTTGCCAAATAAACAAATATCTTTTATTTACTAAATTACTTGTTTACGTATACTTTAACTTATCTACTACTTAACACCTATCAGAAAATAGTTCAGGGTGGCCACTTTTTGTAGAAAATTGAATTCCCGGTTTTTTCCCGGTTTTCCCGGTCAATTTTTTTTATTTCCCGGTCATTGTATAATACATTAAAACAATATTTTAGTTTGAAATATTAAAAATATTAATAACAAACAAACAAAATTATCTTAAATTATTGTGTATTATGCATATTACAAATTTAAACTAATCAATATATTGAGCTCATTTAGAGATAACATTTTTTTGACATTTTTCCGAACTGACAATAATATGAAAATTGTAAAAAAATAATAAATTTTTACTATTTTACAAATTTCTTATTTTTTAAATGAACTAAAAATTTTCATAATGAACTTTATGATTGATTCTTTAAAACTGAAATAAGCGTATGAAAAATAATAGAAATTATGAGAAAAATCCTGTGGAATAAATACTAAAAGAAAAATCCGCTTAAAATAAAAGGATTTCTTTAAATTTAAATAAGTATATTATTTTCTCATAAACCCCTCTTCATCCCTAACAAAAGTCTGTTAATTTATGTATTCTCTACTATACCTACTTATGTACAATATACTTCTCGAATAAAAATTAAAAAAAAAATTTTGTTTGGGTCAGTTTAAAAATAAAATAAAAAATAAATTCCCGGTTTAGTATCAAATTTCCCGGCCATTTCCCGGTTATCCCGGTCAATTTTTCAATTCCCGGTCATTTCCCGGTTTTTCCCGGTTTCCCGGTCAAGTGTCCACCCTGTAGTTTTAGTAGGCTAAAAATAGAATTTAACTTTTCGCCCCAGCCATTTAACTTTTCGCCCCAGCATAAGGCGAAAAGTTAAAAAAAACAAAATTTTCAAAAAAGGACAAAACATGTATTTTTTGCGAAAATATCAGGAACTTTTTTATTGAAAGTTATAGAGGACAAGTTGCCCTACAATATTGACATACAAATATTTGCACCTAAGCGGCTTATATTGCCAAAAAACAATCATTTATGCAAAATTTAACTTTTCACCCTAGTCTCCCCTACTTTTTCTCTTTTATTGGATAATAAGAATTTGATTAAGAATTTCAAATAATTATGATACACAGTGTAAATATAATATTATTATCCTAGTCAATTTGACTATTTTTTCCTGATTGCATCGACTAATTTTCCTGGTCACTTTAACTATGCTTGAATTTTATTACTTTGACTAGGATTCTATAGTTGCCTCCTCTCGTAACTAGGAAACCTAGTCAATTCCTGGTATACGGGTTCTAGGCATTTTTTCGGTGAATAAAATATCTCATTTTCGAATGCTGGATGTGAAATCCTATGTAAATATTGAAACTTTTAACCTGAAAATTTCCGTTTTTAGCATGTAAAAATGAATATTTTTTAAAAAAGTTTGGTAAAATTTAAAATAAAATGAATAGCCGGAGAACCTCCTTAAAAGAAAAAATTGCTACAATATAAAAAAAATTTTCTTGTATTTTGCATTTTCAAATACAAAATAATGAAAAAAACCATTTCAAATCAAAATGCAAAATGGTTTTCGGCAAATGCATTTAAAATGTAAAATGAAAATAGGCATTTTGCATTTTCTATTTTGCATTTGAAATAGATTTATTTGAAATAGTTAACATCTCTGATGCAGAGGTACTTCGGCAAGCATGAATCCCAACGCAGCTGTTGGCGTGGTCCTCATTGCCCCCGTAATACCCCTGAAAATTATTGCTTGCAGTTGGTCCAGTTTCTCTTTAACCGTTATCAGTTGAGTCCTAGACCACCAAACAACCACCGCGTGAAGAAACCTGGGTTTTAAGTTCATCTAATAGAGCCTGTTGACCATATTAGGCCTTAGTCCCCACGATGACCCTATCGCCCTTCTACACGCCCAAAAAGCAGTACAGAACCTTCTATACTGATATTCGAAATGTTCCTTCCAAATCAACTTTTTATCCAGGATTACCGATTTAGAAAAAGAAATTTCGTTTCCATAAAATATCGGTTTCTTCAAACTCGGTACCTTATATTTTCTTATGAAAACTACTATATTCGTTTTCTCTGGGTTTACAGAAAGTCCAGGTAGATTGCACCAATCCTTGACAATCTTAAGTGCACGTTCCGTAAGTTCTAAGAGGGTCTCAATTGAGTACCCTCTTATAATTATAAGGAAATCATCCGCATAACTTGCGTATAATATCCCTGGCTATTGAGGTTTCTAATTAACTTATCTGCCACTAAGCACCACAATAAAGGAGAGAGGACTCCTCCTTGTGTGCACCCTTTTGAGACAAGGCCTGTTACCGTAGCCTCACCATACTCCGCTTCAAGGGCCCTTTCGCGAAGCATGCTGTCGATCCACTTAACTAGCGGCTCGGGCACACCTCGCATCCTGGCTGCCCTACAGATACCTTTTCTAGAGGTGTTAGGGAAGGCACCTTCGATATCAAGAAAGGTACCAACCGCATAGCCACCACTGCTGATTTGTCCCTCTATTCTACCTACTGCTGAATGGAGGGCTGTTTCTACTGAGAAGCCTGCTCTATATGCATGCTGTCCTTGATGCAGAGGATGATCTCGAAAACATTCCTGCCTAATAAAATTATCCACTAGTTTTTCTAACGTCTCTAATATAAAAGAAGTTAAGCTGATTGATCTGAAGTCCTTTGCCGCAGTATACACAGACCCACTGGCCTTCGGAATAAACACAACCCTCGTCTTTTTCCAAGACTCCGGTGTGTAACCAAGAGCTATACACGCTCTCATAATTTTACACAGGGGTACTCTAATACACTCCAATCCCTTTTGCAAAAGAACCGTATATATACCGTCCCCCCTGAAGCCTTAAATGGTTTGAAAGTGCTTATTGCCCAATCAATCCCTTCCGGAGTTACGACCCTGGCTGCTAGTTTCCAGTGTTCCCGATATCCTTGGTTCCTACTTGGTCCTATGCCATAGCTGTTCCCTGAACCTTCTCTAAACTCCGGGAAGTTTACCTCCATCAGATGCTTTATAAACTCCCTTTTATCCTGAGCATACTGCCCATTAGGCAGCTTAATAGTAGTTGATTTTGCCATTGGGTCTCGAGCTAGTACTTTATGAAGTCTTGATGCTTCTGGTACCCTCTCGATTCCCTCGCAAAAACTTCAGTTTTTTTTTTGTTAACAGTAACAAAAGTCGGCTCATTACCCTGATTTAAAATATCTAAATCTGTATCTATAAGAAAATCTAAAAGTCTTCTGCCTCTGTCGTTAATTTCAGAGCTGCCCCATACGACATGGTGCGCATTGGCATCACAACCTATTATCAAAGGAAGACCTTGCCGTTGACAGTAATCTACCAACTTCTCCACCTCTGTAGGTGGTGCAGGGTAATCCGCCGATTCCGGAAAATATGCGGAAGCTACTACAACCTCCCTTTTATTTCCGTTCTTTTCCAAGTACATAGCCTTAACAACAGCTAGGTCCCTGGTAGTTAATTCCAATAGAGGGAAAGCGTCTAGACCTTTATAGATCAGGCAAGCCCTTAGAACTGGTTCCTGAGGTGAACTAACTAGCACCCCACAGCCACTTAGACCTCTAATCTTACCCTTGTAAACCCAAGGTTCTTGAACAAAAGCTGTAGCTGCCTGCATCCTTGCAAAGTTCCTGTCTAGAATCGCTGAAACGCCTTTACAATGATGCAAGTTAATCTGCATACAGAGGATCCCGGAAGCAGCCATATTTAAGACTGACTCACGGTTCCCTCTGTCACGTCCACACCTTAATCGCTAACATCGTGATCCCCCAAAAAGGGCTTTTTAACGCTCCCGTGTGTGGTTTTATTTTTATAAATTTCTGTAGTATCTATTATGGTCCCACGAGAAAAAAAGGAAAGAAAGGTCAATCCTTAAAGAGCCTCTATTTAAGGAAAAGGCTAAACTGCATCTGAGAGTTCGCGGAACCCGGAAGAACCTGACGGATTTGGTAACCCTGGTATCATTCATCCATGGACACGAGTTCATCACGGATTGGGTGGCAGAGATTCGCGCCTCAATCGCCATGGCACGGCCGACCCAGTTTGAAGGGTTCGCCCCCTCAGTCCCCACAAGAGATATCGAGAAGTAGCCTTCCACTGGGTAAAAGCCCCTCTTGCACCTCCCACTAACGGCCAGGTCTTGAAACCCCTAGAGAGGGGTTGACACGCTTACCATCGAAGAGTTCGCTTGACCGTCGCACCCAATATCTGACGACCCTGAAGACATTAATATTTTGACCTCTTCCCATTTTCTAATGGGTTTAGCCTCAGGTCTTGTACCAAACTCAGAACCACCAAATATCCCAGAAAATCGCTTGAGTCGTTATCAACTGTTGCAACGAATACAAAGCCATTTCTGGAAAAGATGGTCTAGGGAATATTTCCATCATCTACAACAGCGCTCCAAATAGAGAAATTCAACCCAAAAGTTCGCAGTAGGTCAGTTGGTTCTAATTCATGACAATCGGTATCTAATAGCCATCAGCCCGTGTAACAGATATCTACCCTGGCGCTGATGGCTTAATACGAATAGTTTCCATAAAGAAACCATCAGGTATTTTTCGACATCACATAACACGCCGTCTACCCGGTGGTATAGGATGGAGTTCCCTTTCTTTTCGACCAGATTTCTTTTTCGCTAAGATGCATTCTAGACAATTTTTAATATGAGTTTTTAGATATCAACGCATTTTCGGAAAATAATAAAATTCTTTGATTCGATTGAAGGTTTTATCTAGACCAAAATGGCTGTGTAAATCGTGATACCTTATCGCAATTTTATGCATAGCTTTAGGTACATAATACAATTCCTTAACTTCATCATTCAGTTTTATTTTTTTAAACAAAAATACCTCTTTTAATTCAAAGTCATGACATAGTTGTTTTTCTTCTCTATTTCTTTCTTTTTCTCCTTTTTCAAACTATCAATAATAATTTTTATTTCTGGATCATTTCTTTGAAAAAGTAAAATTTCATCTTCACGAGTTTCAATAAATCTTTCAAATTTTTAAATGCCAATTTTTGAGTTTCTGTCCAAACAAAAGGTAATTCATTTTTCAATAAGTCAGTTATCGGACTTGCAATTTTCGCAAAATTAGGTACAAACCTTCGAAAAAAAACTGTCCAATCCCATGAAACGTCTGATCTCGTGTTTATTTTTCGGGGTTGGATATTTTTCAATAGCGAGTATTTTCCTTTCTCCCGGTTGAATTACCCTTTCTCCTAAAACGTATCCTAAATATTCTACTTTTCTCATCCCGAATTGACACTTTTTTAAATTTAAGGTAAGTTTAGCTTCTTTTAGTAAATTAAGACAAAATTCTAAATTAATCATTAATTCGTCCCATGTTTCCGCGTATATACAAGTAGTATCGTCAAAAAATGTAAATGCTATTCCTTTCTTTCGAGCGATCCCTAAAACTTTATCTATCAATTTTGCGAAGTACATTGGTGCATTCTTTAAGCCAAATATGGCTCTTTCAAATTGACCGGTTTGGGTTTCAGTGATAAACGCAGTTTTTTCTTTTGCGTTTTCCTCTAGAGGTATGTGCAAATACCCAGATGACATATCTAAAATTACAAAGAATTTTGCATCTGATAATGTTTCTAATAAATTTTCAAAAGTTGGTATTGGAAAATTGAATTCTTTAGTAATTTTATTCAATCTACGGTAATCAGGAATGGGACGCGGAGTTTCATCTTTCTTCCTTTTCAGGAATACTGGGCTCGCAAATTCGGCTTTAGTTTCGGTAGCAATTCCCGCCTCTTTCCATTCAGTTACAATTTTATCTAAGTCTTTTGTATCTTCCGGGTTTAATCGATAGGGTTTAATTTGAAACGGTTCACTACCTTCTTTTAATTCTATGTTCATTTTCAAAACGTCAGTACACCCTAGTTTAAAAATGTTATCTGCTATACAATCTTTGTATTTATTTAATATGTTAATTAATTGTTGTTTTTGATCTGAGGTGATATCTGGATCAGTTTTGATTTCTGATAGATCAATATTTTTAACGCGTTTCGCTGGTTCTCGGAATTTTTCCTCAACCATGTATAAACTCCCCCCAATCTTTTGTCCAGCTTTGATGTGAACTTTATTTTCGCTAAAATTTGTTACAGGTAATATATATTCTTTATCGTTTGACAACACATTTATAAAATTTATACTACCCGCATTAATATCAACGTTTTCTTTTAAATAAATTTTATTTTTCGACTCGTTCTCTTTTTCAAAATACTAGGATCAACATTTTTAAAATGCAAGTTATGCCCTACGCGTTCATATGCAATGTCTAAGGCCTCTGTGTATGATCGACCTAAAATGCCATCATAGAGCTGTGCGGTATCCGGAACAACTTTAAAAGTAATTACTTTAGGATTTAAACCGTCGAGAATTACCGTTTTAGTGACTGTCCCCGGTGACCAAACTTCACTGTTACTGAACCCTCCCAATTTTGACTTTTCTCTTGTCATTTGAAGATTTTCGTTAAGAACCACAGACCCTTTTATAGTACAAACTGTAGCCCCCATATCAATAAGAACAGTTGTTTTTGTATCATTTATTGTAATTTCTCTCACAAAATTATCAAAATTAGAATTATTGGAATTTGTACTATGTACCAAATTTATTTCCTCTTTAGATTCACTTTCTCTTTTAATATTTACTTTATCGCAACGCGAGGCAATGTGCCCCGGTTGTTTACAAACAAACCAAGCTATCTCTTTACGCGGACCAGTACATACATTAGCTAAATGTTTCGTTGAATCACAACGATAGCATTTCCTTACCTTGTTCATCCAGCTAGATTTTGATACCTCGTTTCCCTCTCCTGACGTTCCTTCTTCCTTTGAGTCGCTTTTCCCCTCTTTCCGAGACGCATGCATATCCCCTAATCACCAAGTCGTCGAATGATCAAATAGTCGAATGCCAAGTAATCGAATGGACAAAACGTCGAATGCTAAAAACATCGAATCGGCATTTAGTCGAATGATTAAAACGTCGAATCGTCAATACGACGAATGTTTAAAACGTCGAATTATCAATTCGTCGAATGTTAAAAACATCGAATTGTCAATACGTCGAATGTTCAAAACGTCAAATGATAAAAACGTCGAATGCTAAAAACATCGAATCGTCATGTAGTCGAATGCTAAAAATATCGAATCTTCAGTTAATCGAATGCTAAAAACATCGAATTCTCAATTCGTCGAATGTTCAAAACGTCGAATGTTTAAAACGTCGAATGCTAAAAACGTCGAATGTTCAAAATGTCGAATGCTCAAAACGTCGAATGATAAAAACGTCGAATGCTAAAAACATCGAATCGTCAAAAGTTCGAAAAAGTTCTTTGTTTTAAGTTAATGTCTACTGAAGACAAAGAACTTTTTCGAACTTTTGACGATTCGATGTTTTTAGCATTCGACGTTTTTATCATTCGACGTTTTGAGCATTCGATGAATTAACAGTTCGATGTTCTGAGCATTCGACATTTTTATCATTCGACGTTTTGAACATTCGACTACTTTACCATTCTACTACTTGGCAATTCGAACAGATGGCGTTTCGACTACTTTACCATTCGACTACTTTACCATTCTACTACTTGACATTTCGAACAGATGGCGTTTCGATTATTTGAGCATTCGACGATTTGAGAATTCGACGTTTTTAGCATTCGACGTTTTGAACATTCGACGAATGGAAAATTCGATGATTTAAGCATTCGATGAATTAACAATTCGATGTTTTTAGCATTCGAAGTATTGACGATTCGATGTTTTTATCATTCGACTAAATGACGATTCGAAGTTTTTAGCATTCGACGTTTTTATCATTCGACGTTTTGAGCATTCGACATTTTGAACATTCGACGTTTTTAGCATTCGACGTTTTAAACATTCGACGTTTTGAACATTCGACGAATTGAGAATTCGATGTTTTTAGCATTCGATTAACTGAAGATTCGATATTTAGCATTCGACTACATGAAGATTCGATGTTTTTAGCATTCGACGTTTTTATCATTCGACGTTTTTATCATTCGACGTTTTGAACATTCGACGTATTGACAATTCGATGTTTTTAACATTCGACGAATTGATAATTCGACGTTTTGAACATTCGTCGTATTGACGATTCGACGTTTTTAGCATTCAACGTTTTAATCATTCGACGTTTTGAACATTCGACTAAATGCCGATTCGATGTTTTTATCATTCGACTAAATGACGATTCGATGTTTTTAGCATTCGACGTTTTGTCCATTCGATTACTTGGCATTCGACTATTTGATCATTCGACGACTTGGCGATTAGGGGATATGCATGCGTCTCCTCTTTCCCTGCTGCGTGATTGCTCGATGTCTTCTGAATCCGTTCTTTCTCGTTCCCCTTCCTCTCGTTGATTCTCGATCGTCGACTATTCTCCATCCTCTCGTATCTTAGAATTTCGGGTAGAATCTCGTCCGTGCTGTCGAATATTTGCCCCAGGATGTGATCAGCCATATTTCTCGACCATAAACCGGCATCAATTTCCGCTACTGTTGAGCTCAGTCCAGAACACAGCCATATTTTGTCCATTATATATTCTTGTATACTCTCTTTTTACCCTTGTACACGAGCCATCATTTATTTCAGTTTTTCGACAGGGCTTCTACTATACAAAAACCATGAAGTAGTATAAGGAGACCGAACGATGTACATTGAAAGTGGGCCACATTTCTGTACCTGCTTAGTTGTTGGAAAATACCGAAAGGAACACTAACGCTAACCACGGGAAAATTCTGAAACTAACTGTCATTTTTCTTTCGTCTGCTACATTGCTGCGTTGCAGTGTTGATTTGTAAACAAACATATATAAACATAACAAAATGAATAATAATTTATAACACCTGATAAATTATTTAAATGTGGGATTATGTGAAAACATTCATGTGTTAAATGCATTATGTTAAGTGAGAAGGAAAGATAAAAAAAAGTGTGAGACAAAAATAAATATTTTTACATAATATTCGTAAGTAAAAAAATTCTCAAAAATGGGCAAAATATAATTATTTATAAATAGATTTAAATTATAAATTTATATTTTTTAAAATGAAGTTAATTTATAGTATTTTTTCTCATCATATGAAATGTATATTTATTAGTCATTTTTTTTAGGTTAGGACCATGTTCAGACACTCGTCCAAAGAAATGGAAAACTTGAAGAAATTATTTAATTATAATTTCTTACAAGAAAATATGCAAGAGGCATATTTACCAAATAATAGATGGTGTTACACAAAAGGTGATAAAGACTATATGGTTTTTGCCAAAGTTGAGGAAGATGCTTCAGTGACAAAATAGTATATTTCGTAACGAGTGCGAGCAGTTGTCAATTTTTGAATGAGCACTTTTTTGGAACAAACTGTAGGCGAAGCGAAGCTTCGCCTACAGTTTGTTCCAAAAAAAGTGCTCGTTCAAAAATTGGCAACTGCTAGCACTAGTTACGAACGATATTTTTCATAACAAGGTGCAAAAAAGTGCCCTTTTTTGCACCGCGTTATGAAAAAAGTCTTTTCATAACGCGGTGCAAAAAAGGGCACTTTTTTGCACCTTGTTATGAAAAATATCGTTCGTAACTAGTGCTAGCAGTTGCCAATTTTTGAACGAGCACTTTTTTTGGAACAAACTGTAGGCGAAGCTTCGCTTCGCCTACAGTTTGTTCCAAAAAAAGTGCTCATTCAAAAATTGACAACTGCTCGCACTCGTTACGAAATATACTATTTTATTTGCTGACTTCTCTATGAAAGTAATTATAGATGAAATAATCTCACCATTCTCAAAATTTCTACATATTCAAGACATTGATGAGTTCAGTAATCTTTTAAAAATGGTAGACAGTATTTAAGAAAAAAAGTATGTTAAAGATATAATTTTTATATCAATTAGTTTTAAATTATAAATTCAAATTTTAATTCTTTCATAATGTATTACAGTTTACATTAAGTTTAATTAATTTGACAGATAATTATTCGTTTTATTGTACAACAAAATAATTGAAAAAGGTGTATCATGATTTAACGTATGTATAATACGTACATATGTATGTTCCATTTCTAGACATTTTATTAATATTCCATTATTAAACCATTCATTTTTAAGTACTATAATAAAAATAATTTAAAGCATATTATAAATTTGCACATGATCATTTTATAAAGACTTTATAAACTACACAAAAATAAAAATTTTAACAATACATATATATAAGATTACATAAAAGTGTTTCTCCGTTGTATCAATTATTTCATTTTTTCTTATAGACCCGTTTTTTCTTCAGAGCAATTTTTGTTGGATCTTCGCAGCAATCCATTTCTTTACGTGTAGACTTTAAAATTTTCTTTTTAGTGACAGCTACAAGTTTAGCAGATTTTCGTTTTTCTTTTATTTGTTTTCGTTCTTCACTGTCGTTTATGTTTTTCCTTTTACACACAAGCAGCATGCGCGTTGTAAAGTAAAAGTTTAAGATTCGTCTCGTTAAACCATCTTTATGTTCTTCGCATCCTACGAAGGGTATGGGAGATAAATCATAGAGTTTTTGCGTAACTTGAAAAAGGGTATCACACTGAATATCTTTTTCATTAACGACACTTGTGATTGCCTTTTTAAGCACGCAAATCAAATTATACAAACGTTGGGAAGGATGTTTTAGAAATCCTTTCGTTTTCATTTCAATTAATTTATGGCGTTCTGGAATTGTATTTCCGTCAGCCAAAATTAAACTGGAGGAGCACTCCTTACAAATGAAAGGTTTGTTTTCCGTAAGGAATTTCGTAAATCTTGATCCTTTCCTACTTACATAACCGGAAACGTAAGTTATAGCATAAGCAGATGCTTCAGAATAGCAGTAGTCATGCTCTTTTATAACTTTTTCATCCGTATAATCAATGCAAGAGCCTTTATCAATAATTGTATCTAAAATACTTTCCCATTGTTCCTTCCTCTCAATAGAATCTCCAACATCTTCCAAAGAAAGTAAAACTTTGAAAATTTCAGGTCCTTCCACATTACACCCTTTTGGGGGTTTTATTAAAGAATAAGTTGATACTAACTTATACATTTGTATAAATAAGGTTGGATCAGGGTGGTCGTTGGCACCACACGAATCTCTCATTAACGAAAAGAACCTCTGAAAAAGCGTGAATAATAATAATAAACATAGAAATATATATAAATATATAAACATACAATTATGTAATAAATAAAATATACCTCCAACATATCCTGATTTAAACGAGCTGTCATTAAATACGAAAACTTGCAATGGTCAGTTAAAAAGGTGCAAATTTCCATTGCAGCTTTAAGTGATACTTTTAAACCATAACAACAGTTGCTGCTCATAAATTCATATTGTGCCTCAGGATTCTCATTTACTTCTTTCTCCCATTCTTCAAGATATTCGACAAATTTCTCAACAGTCTGTATTGTACATTATCATTAATGCATTATAATAATTTTTTCAATAATAAATAATTATTACATTACATCAATATTTGTACCTTCCAAATATCATTGTTAGGAGTCATTGCCTCGAAAGCAGTACGACTGTTCATGGCTTTAATTAATGATGTTATTCTCTTGCAGAATTTTTTAGTTCCCTCACAATCTTCCAAATCTATGTGGCGATTTTCATAAATGTCCAAGGCGTGGTGAATATTAAAGAACTGAAATTAAAAACTTATTAATAATAATAACAACAGTAGGGGAGACTGGGGCGAAAAGTTAAATTGTGAAAACAGTTAAAATTCATTATCTTTTTGCATTTTTCCTCACCGCGATTTTTTTACTTCATTATTTGTGTCCCCTGAAGAGATACCTAAAGGTATTTGCTAAATATCTTTAGTCAGATTTTTTATATTTGTTGTTAAAGCCAAAAACGCACCCTGGGGCGAAAAGTTAAATGTATTTTTACATATTATCAAAAATTTTTTTTTATTTTTCGTTTTCTTGGGTTTATTTGTTTAAACATTATTTATTTGACATTGGGCAAGTATTCTATCAAAAAACAAGACCGCTTACGTGAAATAAACAAATTTTTTTTTTTTTTTGAAATTTTTTTTTAACTTTATAACTGTTCTAAAGCTTTTGTTAAGTAAACAAAGATCTTTTATTAATTAAATTACTTGTTTACGTATACTTTAACTTATATACTACTTAACACCTATCAGAGAATAGTTTTAGTATGCTAAAAATAAAATTTAACTTTTTGCCCCAGTCTCCACTAAATATCGTATTGTAAAATTATAAAATGAAAACTCATTTCTGTTACTTGGAATGCTAAAGCCACATTCATTTTTTGGAAATATTTTGGTTCCAAATGATCTAAACGAAGCGTATAATTAACTTTTAAATCGTACGAGAACTGATTTAAAAGTTCCAATAAAGCATACCAATGCTTTAAACTGATGCAGCCATCTGGAGTCTGTGAATTAACAGAATAATATAAAATTAGGAAAAATATTTATTATATTATATATAATATTTTCCCTACAATAGATTTTTTTTAATACCTACGTAGATTATGTCATATTTTGAAAATTTTATTAAAAAGTTTCGAAGTGCTTTTATCAAGTGCGGAAAATCGGATAAAAACCACAGCCTTCTTTCATCACAACAAGGATGACATACACTGACTTCCTCAGCTGTAACTCCAAATATATTCCACATTGACCTGTTCCAACTGGCACCATCAGTCACTACAGCGTCAACAAAGAAACCACTTTTCTCTGTGAGTGCAATAGCTTCCAGCAATAATTTATGGAGAACAGTGCCAGATGCACTTCCGACACTTAGAAAGCAGCCCAATGTTTGTACCCATTTCCCTCTAAATGGTTGATACATGAAAACCAAGGCGTGGTCTCCCTTTTTTTTTTGATTATTAGGTGTCCATTTTCCCAAATCTGTAAAGCCTTCGAATTTTAAATTTTCGCGATTAAATGTCAACGATTGCGAAAGTTTTATTTCGTCGACAAGTATTATTCCTAATGAAAAAAATGTATATCAATATTATTAACAAAATGATTTATAATTATATTTAAAAATACGTAAAGTACTAACCACGTCGACACTCGCTGGGCATGGCAGCTGCTTTCATTTTCATACCCTCAAAAATATAGGACTGAAATCCAAAGGACGTTTTTAAACGTTTGAGATACCTCGATAACGTATCTACGCATGGTAGTTTTAATATGTCACGCTTCCGAAGGTGTTCATAAGTTTTTCTACTTTTAATTCTTAAAAGAATACACTCGTACACCCACTCTGTCGTGTAACGCATGTTTTTTTTGTCTGTGATTTTAGACGCCTGGAAGCATGTTTTTATTGCAATCTGCTGTTCGGAAGGTAGCTGCGAAATAGCTGCATGTAGAATTTCCTCCTTGGTTTCCGAGCACGCTTTTTTAATCACTCGTATATACTCTTTCAAATTTTCAACCTACAATTTATTAGAGATTATTAACTTCTTTTATATTTAATTAAATGAATTAGTTAATGTGATAAAAAATAATTCAGGGTGTAATATTTTCGTTCAAACAAATTTCCGGCCATGTTTTAATTTTTAGCGCTTTTTTCAAAAATTTCTATTACATATTTTATGAATAATTAAATTGTTTTGACGAGAAAATAATGTTCTTTTAATAATTTGAATTGAAAATTTGAAAAATAATTAAATGAAACAAAGAATTTTTCTAATTTTTAAAATTAATCTTTGTCTATTTTTCGCTGTCAAATTCAATTCCCGGATATTTTCCGGTTAGTAGACACCTTGATTGAATTTCATCTTTATGTTGTTAATAATACCTTTCTTTTGAGTCTTAGACATTTGCGACCACTATTTTTGTGTAGTTTATTTAATTTTTTTTGGGTCTCTTTTAATTTATTCGGTTCTCCTTTCTTCCTATTCAATTTCCTCCTTAATTTTGCACAGGGTTTACAGTATGTCATTTGTCGACCTTTTTTCTTTAACTCCTTCTTTGTTACATATCCTTCACAAGCATCAGATCTACAACAGAAATTTTAAAACAGCATTTCATTCGAGATTGTAATTTTTAAAAATAGAAACTTTTAGTAAAATGAAATTTATGATTTTAAATACCTTTCAGAATTATCGCCACCACATGGGAGAAACTCATCCACTTGTTTAAGAAGTGCAACCACGTCTTTAATAGTTTTTACCTCTTGAAGTCCTAAATTTAATTCGATTTTTCCTATGAACGCCTAAAAAAGTAATTATTAAATTTAAATAATCGTACATGAAATAATACAAAAAACGTATTCCACATTTTTTTTATTCGAGAAAATTTAAAACTTATTACTTTTACTTTCAAATCTGGATATAATATTACGCGTTTGGTAGAAAATAAAATACTGTCATTCCAGTTTAACCACGCAATAAAATTTTCAGAGCAAAAAAATGTCCATTTCTGTGATGGCAATTGAACCTGTAAATCCTTCTTAAGAAGTTTTTCAAAAATTAGTTTTTCTTGAAACTGGTCAGATTCAAAATTTTCCTTTTCAACCTGATGGTTGTGAACAAAAATAGAAGGAATTGCGCCTTTTTTTAAAGTTATTCTTCCTTTAGGAATTTCATGAAGAACTCCTTTAATATTCTGGAAAAAACTTCTTTCTATTTCTACTTCTTTAAAATGCAGTTCACACACTACATGATTTTTCTTAAAAACTTTATTTTTTTTTGTAGGAATAATTTTTCTCCACTCATCGATTACATCTTCCTGTTCACATGATAAAAAAATATTTCAAAGAAAGATAATTTTAAAACTTAACGTTAATTAAATATTTAATTTTTAAAACAATAAATGTAACGTACTTTTGCAGAGAAAAAAGAAATATTTCTTCCTTTAAAGATTAAATCGGACGATACACACTGATCCACAATGCAGGTCGAAGGCATATTTGACGATAAAAACACACATATAAATATCACAAAAATATTTACATTAAAAAAAGAGAAACACACAAAAACACTTTTGACACAACACGTGGAGTAAAAACATAATCAAATAAAATAGGTTATGTTATATGCTTTTCATAGTTAATAATTTTCCCTCATGCGGCGCTTCTGTTCCTTTCGGTATTTTCCAGCAACTAAGCGGGTACCAAAATCTGTCCCACTTTCAATACGGAATTTACATGGTCGTTCGGTCTCCTTATACTACTTCATGACAAAAACGTCGATTTGAATGACGTTCTAAAAATATAATAATCGTTCAGAGTTGAAGATTTCGATAAGAGCCATTTTTGTGCTGCCGATTTCATCTGAGATTTTGCAATGCTTAAAGCTAGTTCAGTCAGCCATGCTTGCGCCTTCTCGGAGCCCTCCATACCATGAAATTTCCTAATAGCACCTTCTGGATCTGCAAAAATTTGATGAACTTCGGCTGGTACAGATTTTTCAAGCGTATTAGTCTCGTGCAATTTATGGAGTACATCCCCAATCGAGCAAAGTGCTGTTGCTATGGAAGCTTGAATTCTAGCGTCAGATCTGCCATCTTGACTCGTTCCAGCTCCCTGTTGATTAATTTGTTCTAGATGTTGAATTTGTGCTCTCATATGTCCTATCTCCTTTTCGTAATGTCTTTTTTCTTCACTTCTCCTAAACTTTTGTCTTTCCACTTCGGTGGAAAGTTGGTTGATAGTCTCTTTATCTCCCATTGTAAATTGAGATACTTCCATTCGTTAGAGCTCTGTTGTAAAGCCTAGAAACGGTTCAGTTGTTGACTCGTATGCCATTTTGTGAAAACCATTTCTAGCACTATCACTTCACACAAGAGTTTAACATCCCACTTCTGATTTTATTAGATATTAGTTAAAAAATAATAAAAAAACACCTTTACTTTTATTTTAAACTAAACAGTTTATTAATAGTAAAATAATATGACAAAATAGTAGTTCTTAAGTTTCGTACGCTTATACAAGCCTTTTCACTCATACGAGTACAAGTCCCAAAACCTTTCTGCTTTTCAATTTCACTCAACTTGAATTTTCACGCATATCCCTTCTTTTTCCTACTTAAACTTACGTCACATGCGCATTTCATTAAATAGAAATTAAATATAATTTTAAATTGCTAACATACGGTTTTGAAAACGACAGTGTTACTTAAAATGTCAAAAGATTAACCCCCACTACTTTCTACAATTTTTGTAAAGAGCTAATATTTTACAAATTTATTACTTTCATATAGGACAACAATTTCCCAAAATACCAAGCCAATCCCAAGAATTTCAAATTTGGGCTGGGACGTTTGGGAAATAATGCCTCATTTGTTTCTTCATTGTTGCGCTGTAAATTTCGCTTTGATTTTTATAGAGCCAATACGTTTTCGGGTGAGAACCGTATTGGGGGCATTTTGACAATCCTGCTTTTTCACCGTCAAGTATGTTCTCTTGAATCCTTCTATTTCACGTTTATTGACTCAATTTGTCATTTTAATCAAAAAGACTGATTGTTCGTAGATTTTAAATTATAGGGGAATGTAAGGTATCGTGGCGTGTAAGGTATAATGGCGGACTTGTCAAATGTGGTATGTAACGTCACATCTGAAACCCCTTATCACTATGGTCGATGTCTTTTATCGTGATGACATTTTATATGCAGTAGTATTAATGGGCAAACGCGTGCTTTGTACTCTAAGTGATTTTGAATAAAAAAGTGTTGAAAAAAAATAAAAAGTTTTATTGGATATGTGTGTTAACAGTGCCAGAGTGAAGATTTTTTTAAAAATTGGGTCAGGTAAATGTATGGAACGTATTGTTTAGACCTTGGACAACAGTTTTTTGTATTTCACATTTTTCTCAATTCGCGCTGTATGAAAGTAACACCATCATATTTCCATCAATAGCTTGTAAGGTATGATGGCGTAATTTTTGTAACGTACAGTGGCGGATCATTTTTTCCAAGAGTTTCAATTGTCTTTGCATTTTTTGTGTACTAATGCCTCTTGTGCTCCACCGCAACAATTCTCGAATATGTGACACTTGCGGTCTTTTCTTATTCTAGTTGCGTTAAAACAGCCACCAGCTACTTCACATGTCCAAATTGTAACCATAACTGAAGTGAAACTTTTTTTTCTATAATGTAAAATCATCAGTTTTTTCTCTTTTTGTTATTTTTAATCATTTCTAATAGTTTTAATAAATGATTTTAACCTCTACATAATATTTTAGTTGAATACACCAAATCCGCCACCATACCTTACAACTTTCAAAAATAAAAAAAATCAGTGTTTTGCGCCAAGAGCTGTAACATTTCACTGCATTTAAAATTTAACAACCGCTTCTGACAGAAATATGCTTAATAGATGTCAGCAACTGCCTGCTTTTGAAATTTTAAAAAATATTGTTTTCTGAGAGAGAGAGACGCAAAAAACAAAGTGTCCGCCACCATACCTTACACTCCCCTAGATATTTCCAATTGAATCTTAACATTTACACTTTTTTTAAAAAAGTAATTTTCTCTAAACAGGTATTAAAAATGTCAAACCAACCTACCTGTCCGGGCGGTGTGTTTGGACGGAGGAAGCGAAACTCCAGAACGAGATCAACAAGCGAAACGGTCATCCATGCTGGTCCCGCTGTTGATACAGAGGGCTCGAATGAGTTTATTGTCTATGAGGAATCAGATTTGGGCTGACATAGTGACAGCTCTATCCCTCTTTATACTGCCTCCAGTTTTTCTTTTATAGTTTTGATCCAATTCAGGTTATTCACCTTCTCTCTCCACTCATTACCGGGGGTAAGCAAGTTTCTGGATCTAATATTAACCAAATCAGCGTCAGCTGTGAACGTTTTCAGAGTGCTAAAGATCTCGCCGCCTCAACCGTCCTTAGAGACAAGGGATACAGGATGTTTATCCCAGATACTTTTCGCACAAGCGGTGCTTTACTGACTGGTTTCCCTCCAAGCGTTCGGTTAAGGATATTGATAGGGTCTGCACTACTGAGGAGCTAAAGGGCGTTTCCGGCATCAGAAGATTGGTGAGGCCTCCTAATATCATCACTGACAGGGTTAAGTTTTCTTTTAATAGTTTGACTGTCCCTAGATTTATTACAATCGGAGGATTCTCAGTACAAATCACTCTGGTCACTCAAAAGCCTCGTAGGTGTTTTAGGTGACAAAGGTTCTGCCACACCAGAAACCAGTGCAGATCCACATACCCTTCATATAAGCACTGTTCAGGTAGACACCTGACAAACGTATGTCCCTACAAGGACTTGCCCCCGTTTTGCAAGAACTGCAAAAGAGAGCATCCAGCTTTATCAAATTTATGCCCCATCTTTAAGATGGAGTTCAGAATACTAAAAATGAGATACACAACTAACTGCAATCGCTCCGAGGCGAAGGAGATGATTTTCGTGAAGAATCCAGATCTTGAAAGAGTTATTCATTCAAGGAATGACTCCTTCATAGATGCTTCCCCCCCCCTCTGACGGCCTTACAGAACCTGAACCCACACACGGAAATACAGACAAAGTTAATCAGCAAGGGGAAATTAAACCATCTTCTTTCCAACAAAAAAGCTTAAATTTATCTACCCTCAAATTAACACTTCCATCGGGTACTTCGGAGCAGCTCACTGCGGTTGACACACTTATCTCGTTGAACAAATCCAACTCCAACCTAATAGGCACGTTACAAGAAAACCTATCCTCCTCTATCTCTCAATTGAGGTCTCTTGAAGAAGAGTTAAATGAATTCCTCAATCACTGAAAACTGGAAAGGGATGACAATCAGCTATAAAAGATCTCTAGGGCTCTGTCCCATTTGTTTTCCGAAATAATGATTGTTTTCATGTGAATATCTTGCTTTACTATTCAATTTCTCTTATTTTGTATAGTTTTCTGTTTCTATCTATCATCATGCTTCTATTTCATTGTTTTTTTAATCTATTTATATTTGAGTCATAATTGTACTCACGTAAAAATCTTTAAAACTTTTGTTTTTTCCCAAGGTCTTTTTTTGCAAAACTTAAAATTTGCTTCTCTCTTTACGTTTTGTTGATTGCTAAGGTTTTGTTATTGTGTGTTACTTTTGTCTTAAGTTTAACTATATTTTAAGCTACACTAAAATTAGGGTTATATTTAAATCGTTTATCATTACATTTTCTTGTTTTATTTTTTGCTAAAGATTTGTTTATTGTGTTACTTTTGTTTAAAGTTTAATTAGATTTTTTAATAATAATAATATATTTTTTTAATAAGATTTAAAAAAAAAATTATTTTCACTTTTTTAATCTTCATTAAATTTAGGTAACATCTGAATTGTTTTTATTTCATTTTCTATTTATTTTTGGTCTATTTTACCCCTTAGTTGTTGCCTTTGACTGAATAAAACATTCTTATTAACAAATTACACATAGTAAGTTTTTTTTCTAGTACTTGTTAGTTACTATTAACCAAATGACCTTTGTTGTAAACCTCAGAGGATTGAGATATGGCAGCTGGAATGCTGACAGCGTCCTTAATAAAAAGCCGAAAATTGAATCGTTACTCCATAAATCCACAATTTGGATGTTTTAATAATCACAAAAACCTGGCTCTCGAAACGAGTCCCGGTTTGGCAAATCAGAGGTTACCTCACTTTTCGCTAGGACCGAAAGAGCGACCGCCCGGGGGGTGTTGTGATGGTTTTAATTGAGCGGCTGGATCGTAGAAGGGCACGTAAATTTTTCTCGGCCCTTCTCGGCCCTTCTACGATCCAGCCGCTCAATTGTACACTGCAAAATGGAGGGGGACACTTTAAAGCTCTTGAAAGGGCTTTAACCCCTTGGCTGTCAACGAGATTTCCACTGTTTGGGCCAAAAGTGTGTTGAAAAAATTTTTTTATCCCACATGCACAAAAATGGCGCTTTTAGATAGCTGACGACAGGGAGTAAAGTCATTCATTTGTTCGACCGTATGAAAATGGCGACTTTTTTTTCCCCAAGGGCAAAAAAACAGCTGGTCCCATGCTTTTTTTTGCCCAAGGTAAAAAAAGGCCGCCATTTTCATACAAGTCGAACAAGTGAATGACTTTTACTCCCTGTCGTCTGCTATCTGAAATCGCCACTTTTGTGCATTAGGAATAAAAAATATCGTAAGTAACACGGGAATAAAGCCAGCCAATTTGTTTACGATGATTTTTGTGACACTCGTTCCGGTCTCGGGGCGCCCTCGACCTCCACTCGTGTCACAAAAATCACCGTAAACAAATGGCTGCCTTTATGCCCTTGTTGCTTAATATACTATTATTGCATTTTTATGAAACTTGGTACCCCAAGGTTTCTGGGGTCGCTGATTACGAATCTGACATCAGTTTTTCGAAATTCAAAATGGCGGATCCAAGATGGCGGAATTTTTTCAAAATTCGTCGAATTTGCTTAAAACTTGTTACTCGGGGGTTTTAAGGGTCGCTGATTACGAATCTAACATTAGTTTTCCAATATTCAAAATGGCGGATCCAATATGGCGGACAACGAAATAAAAAATTAATCAGATTGGCTTGAAACTGGCTACTTGGGGATTTTCAGGGTCGCTGCACACCCCTCCTCAAGCGACGTAAAGTTATACAAAAATAGATCCAACTTTAGTCAACGGAAACTTGTAGGATAAGGCTTATATTTTCCAAATTTTCAAACTGTGAAATTGCCCCAGCTCTTATATTCAAATAAAACGAATTTCCGTAACTATCCCAAAACATAATCTTGAAAAAACCAATCTTTTAGGTTCGGACAATTATGGAAACAATTATGGAGAAAAAATATTTTGTGCTGTTTTATTAATTTTGAGTGGAAAATTAGTATTAGCATGAAAATAGAAAACAGTATAGAGAACTTTATTTACAAAAGGAAAAATCAATTGAATCGTAAATTTCGAAAAGGGCTCAACTCGAATTTTTCAAATTACACTGTTTTGCATTATTAGGGGATAATGGGGTAACCCCGAACACTAAAGCTTTTTGGTTTTTAAGTTTTTTAAAAATAGGAAATAAAAAAACTGAGTCAATATTTTAAAAATAAAAGTTAATCTGTATTAAGTAGGGGAGAGTGGTCCTAAGTTGGCCGTAGGCCTAAGTTGGACATCCTGCGTTCCTCAGGCAGAGATGGTATACTGGACAAATTTATAATTTTGTGGTGTGATATATCGATAAACCATGATATAAATTATGGACCTAATTATAATCTAAGATTCTTCTACGCATTATGAGAACAATAATATTGTTTACAAAAAAATTTAATTTTTCTTATTTTTTCGAGATCAGCTACAAGAGATAAATAATTAAAAATTTATAAATCAGTGTGAGCTTTAGTTCCTTTTATTTAATGTTGTAATAAGAGGTTCTGTTGATTTTTTAATTAAATTTTTTTTATTAGCGTAATAATTTGAAACTTGTAAAAATCTACAGATTTAAAAAAACCGAGTTGATCCCTTTTCGAAATTCACGATTCAATTATTTAAAAAAGTTTTTTTGAGAAATTGGATATTAGTTCACAAACATTTAATCTTACAGATTCAACATAAGTACATTTATTCATACATAAATACATATTTACAAATTTTGTAATGGTTCATCGATGTTCATAGTTAAATAACCAGGACAATTCTACAACTGACTTATGAAGTTGTATCGCGTATCATTCATCTCCAATGAACTTATGTTGAATCTGTAAAGTTAAATGTTTGGAAAAAGATATCTAATTTAAAAAAAACTTTTTTAAATAATTGATTTTTCATTTTGTGGATAAAGTTTTCCATACTGTTTTCTATTTTCATGCTAATACTAATTTTACACTTAAAATTTATAAAACAGCAAAAAATATTGTTTCTCCGTAATTGTTTTTCCTCTTTTACAACTGGCAGGTAAGTAGAACCTTCATCTGCATTTATAAACTTGAAATATTCATAAACAATAGATATTTGCTTACATTTTTTGCGTTTAAACCTGAAAAATTGGTTTTTTTAAATTATGTTTTTGGATGGTTACAGAAATTCGTTTTATTTTAATATAGGAGCTTGGGCAATTTCGCAGTTTGAAAATTTGGAAAATATAAGCCTAATCCTACAAGTTTTCGTTGACCGAAGTTGGATCCATTTTTGTATTACTTTACGGCGCTTGAGGAGGGGTGTGGCTGATTACGAATCTGAAATCAGTTTTTCAAAATTTAAAATATCTGGTTTAATATGGCGGAAAATTTTTTAAAATTTATTAAATTTTTTTGAAACTGGTTAATCTGACATCAGTATGATAATTTTTGGTGAAATCAAATTTCGATAAATACCCAGAAAAAATAATGACAGATTTATAACAAGCGACCCTAAAAACCCCCGAGTATTTAGTTTCAAGCCATTTTAATTAATTTTTTATTTTGTCGTCCGCCATATTGGATCCGACATTTTAAATTTTGGAAAACTAATGTTTGATTCGTAATCAGTGACCCTTAAAACCCCCGAGTAACAAGTTTCAAGCAAATTCGTCGAATTTTGAAAAAATTCCGCCATCTTGGATCCGCCATTTTGAATTTCAAAAAACTGATGTCAGATTCGTAATCAGCGACCCCGCCCCAGAAACCTTCGAGTACTACGTTTCAAGTCAATCTGATCAATTTTTTATTTTGTTGTCCGCCATATTGGATCCGCCATTTTGAATTTTGGAAAACGAATATCATATTCGTAATCAGCGACCTCGAAAATCCCCGAGTAACCGGTTTCAGGAACATTTAAGAAGTTTTTAATCACCTTTTTTAAGTTGCGCATATATGCGTCATGAACCACTTTTGGCCAGTTTAGTTTTGCGCATATATGCGTCAGCGACAGTCAACGGGTTAATTAAGTCTGGACGAAATATATCAGTCTGGGACAAGACCAAAGAATGTGATCGAGATCTTTATCAATATTGGGACAGTGTGGACAATCGCCAGACTGAATATAATTTTTTCTAGCGAAACTAGCACCAAGGTTATAGTGATTACTTCTTACACGTCAAATAGATGTGATCCAGAGTCTGCGAGCCACGAAATTCGCAAACCATGGTTTTCTTCTGGGTTGGTAAAAACATTGCGTGTATTTAGCGCCTTTATTTTTGTCTACATCCAGAAAGTATTAGTTGCAGCTATCAGAAAGCTGTTTTCGAGAAAAATAAAAGAACTTAGAATAAGATAGAGGTATGTTTAGTTGTTGAAGATTGGTGGATGCTTCCTTCGCCGTCCTGTCTACTTCCTCGTTACCATCAATATCTGAGTGACCAGGGATCCGAACGAGGGTCGATGGACGATTTAAATTAGAAAGGATTTTTAAGCGGTTTCTGATAGCAAAAATTATATAAGATTTAATTTTGTAAATATTTTTAGAAGCTAGGTTTTTGAGAACACTAAGAGAATCTGGAAAAATGACCGTATTAGAAAGATTAGAATTTATAATGTAATCTAAAGTAAATAAAATTGCAAAGGCTTCAAGAGAAAAAAATTAAAGCAAAACAGAAAATATTAAGGCTGCATTTGTTACGATTGCAGCCAGAGAACGTCAGGATTGAGTCATGTTTAATCAGAAAGCTTCAAAAGTAGTCAGGTTTTTTATACAAAGTCGACACACTTTTTTACCTGGAAAAAGGTCAACTGACCATCATAAAATTGAAGGGAAATCTTTTTATTTGTTTATATTCATATTTATTTAAACATTATACTTGTTTTTCATCGACTTAGAATTTATCTAACAATATGCTCTTATTATGAATGCAATTTATCCTTTAGAACTTAAATTCAAAAATGATATCCTTTTTTATTTATCAATTACGGTTTTCGAGATACGTTACAGTATTCTTAAAAAAATGTTTTTTATAATAAATTGTAGATATTTGTAATTGTGAAGATTTCTAGATTTTGAATTTATATTCATTTTACTTAAAATTTTAAAAATGCAAAACTTTTGAGCAATAAAAATTAGGTTAGAGACCCGAACCTCGTATAACAATAGACCCGCGATTATATTGTGAAAAAAGGGCTACGCACAAATTTCAAGTTTTAACGATACTTTACATTTACCAACTATATTTGAGTGAGGGGCTGTAAATAAAAAAAAAGATTTTAATACTCAATAATCACAATCCATAAATAATCAGGATTCAACAGGAGTATAAAAAACCCTTTAGTCAGAATTAACCAAAAGCTTCAGGAAACGTCAAAATAGTCACAAAACATCAAAATTTCTGACGTTTTCTCTTTATTCCTGATTTTATTTTTAGCAGGGATAATATTGAAGGTTTAGGATAGTTTTGAAGTGATTTGCCCCAATTAAGAACAATTTGGGGATTAAATAAATGATCCTCAAAGAGGAATTCGAAGTAAGGGTGAAGGTCCTTGCTTCTGATTAATTCGCTGTAGGTTTTCGATTTTTCGAAGGCAATTAAAAGAGGATAATTAAATTTGGTGTTAGAGTCAATAGTGAGTCGAGAGAGTTCTGCAAGCTTAGCCGGAAGAGGATGAGTGGAATTTGAATAAACTCTGTAGAGATATGTTTTAGCAAGGTAATTAAATCTAAATCTGAAAGGGGGTTCACAACATTCTGCAAGCATTACGTTAATTGGGGTGCTCTGTCTGTAGCCTATGGCAAGTCGCAAAGCTTGGTTACGAATCTTTTCTAATCGCGAAAAATTTTTATGAGACTTAAAGTTAGAGCCTTGTGAACCATAATCAATAGGACTCCTAATTAGTGAGTCAAAAATGCGAATTAAAAGTTGAGGATCTGCTCCCCACCAAGTACCTCGAAGCACCTTTAGTACATTTAAAAATTTTCTACTTTTATCACACAAATAGTTAAAATGAGTATCAGAGGAGGAAGATTGATGAAAGTGTATGCCGAGATATTTAACTGAAGGACATGGTTTAATAATATCCCATTGCAGGATATTTAATTTAGATAATTGATCCATTATTGTTGTTATTTACGGGATTAAACAATGAAAGAATGTTTTCAGTAATAGTATTAGGCAAGCTTTGATTGTGTTTAACTTTTTCCGGTGAAGAACTGGATGAGAGTTGCTTGGCATGATCTTTGATCATGGAGATTAGGATGGAAGTGAAGGATTCAAGGTTGGATGTTTTATCAGTTGTGAAAGTTGTTGAAGGATTAGACAAGGAATGAGAAGCAGAAAGTGCAAAACCATTAGGAAGGTAGCTACTGTCTTTACCATTGTTAAATTGTGTTGCGTAGAAGGAGTTGGCTCTTTTCCGTGATTGTGACGTGCCAATTTTTTGGTTGGTAGGTTTAATCGTGGGACTTCTCTGTTTTTGAGATGAGAGGTTTGTGATGTCTGAAAAAAGTTGAGAAGAGTTTTGATTTGTCGAAGAAGGAGTTGGGATTTCTTCAAGCTGTGGAAAATTTGAGAAATTGAAAGAGCTCGGGGTTGCACCTGTGTTCCTAGGTCGAAGGATAGCTTTTGCTTCAATGAAGGAGAGTCTGTGTATTGCAGCGTAAGTACGGATTTCCTTTTTAAAGGTAAATTCCGGACAATCCTTGGATGTAGCTAGATGAGGACCAGAGCAGTTTACACATTTTGGTGTGTTTGAAGTGTTTGGACAAGGATTGGATGTGTCATGGGTGGTGTTTTCCCCGCAGGATTTGCATTGCCCGTTAAGGGTTAAAGTTTTGCACTCCAAACATTGAAAGTGAAACTCGAGAATTCTTTTATACTCACGTTCAATGCCAGGTCCATATAAGGTCCGTTCATCAGAGCGATGAAGATAATCTAGAGCATCTTTTTGTATTTGTCTACTAAATCCCTCAAATCCTCATAACTTCGTTAATTTTGCTCCGATAGACTTGAAATTTTTACACAATATTCTTGAGGCAGTAGGCGTTTATTTAAAAAATAAAAAATGCAAATTAAGAAGAATAAATACTTTACATCCCTTAAAAGATATGAAGAGATTAAAATTAGTAATAACAATGATAGAGGAGACTGACCTACAATGGATACATTCCTACAGTGAATAATTGTAAATAAAAATAAATTTTCATTTAGTTTAGTTTTACAATAATTATGTAAAATATCAAAAATAAACAGAAAAGACTACTATTATTGTATAAAAGTCGAGTATCTTTCGTACTCAAAATATTTCGAGTTCAGTTACATAAAATATATTTAGACATTTTTTTTAATAGCACTTGATCATTTATGGTTTATTTTTTATATTTTATATATATTTTGCATTACACTCGACTCTCGGATCTTTTGCACTTATGGGACCAAATCCTCTCATATCTTTTACCAAAACAAATGCCATGGTAATGCAAAACAATACAATATGTATAACCAAATATATAAATTAATGACAGTATTTATGTTTTAGTTTTAATATTTACATTTATAGTAATTAAAATTTTAATGTAATTTTAATCACATAATGGAGGAGCTGCTATAATTCACTTTAGATAACCTAAGTTATCGTGAAATAAATATTTTGACACTCTGATAGTCATTTATTTATTTAATGTAAAAGGTAAAAGGTGCGGGAGAAAAATTGCAAAAGAATCGAGAGTGTAAAAGATCTGAATGCAAAAGATCCGAGAGTCGAGTGTATTATTATATTATATGTATTTTATAGGTATAAGTTAAACTTCTTTTCTAGAATTCATTTTTTTTTCTGGATTCATTTTTTTTATTTTTTGGAAAAAATTACTTGATTCAAATATTTTAACAATAATAAGTATTAAAAAAATAATTAAAATGATTAAAATTATTAAAAATGCTTAAAATTATTGAGAAATTATTTACCTATCTATTTATTTACTTCTTTATGTATTTCCTACCAACATTACCTACATTTCTTAGTTTGGATTTTTTTATCAGGACAAATTCAATCCAAAAAGTCATAAGTAAAACTATTTTTTTTATTTTTTTAGACTTCATTAACTTTGGACTTTTTGTCTTGGACAATTTGGTTTGAACGCTTTCTGTCCATATACCTTTAAAATAACAGGGTTAAAAAATTTAAACCCTTTTCGAAATTTAATTATTTCTAAAAAATTCATGCTATAAATTCTGTGATGAATTTTATTATTAGTAAAAATAATCTTGAAAATAATTTAATTTCTACAATAATTTGTAATTTCTCCAAAGTTAAATTTTTTTCTAGTGTTTTTAACTAAAATTCTTCTATAAATCTATCATTTTTAATAATTTTTGAAATATTCACAAATTCCAATTATTCGGAAATTATTCAATTAAATATATATTAGAAAATAAAAACTTCAAATAATATAAAAAAAATTCAATTAAACTTTTTCAAAAGAATTAATTGCACAGAATTGTTTGTTAAAAATGTGAAAAATTAAGGATTTCAGTGATTTTAATTTGAAATTTTTTCAAAATTTAATTATTTCTAAAAATTCACGTTATAATGCCTTTAATATTTAATTATAATCTAAAATTTTAACTGAAATTCATTTTTAAAACAATTTATATTAGTAAATTCTACGAGAATTCAATTATTTAAATACAAAAATAAAATAATTTATTGAATACTTAAATGTTTCTTAAAATTAAATTCTCATAAAAAATTTTATCAACAAATTTTTAAATAATTAAATTCTTTTAACGAATTTTAATAAAATTTTGAAGAGTAATTAAATTTTTCAAAGAATTCGATATCAAATTGCATTAAAAATAATTGAAATTCTGCAACGAGTTTTATTACTTATGAAAATAATTGAATTCCTAAAAAGAATTTGTATTTATTAAATTAATTGAATCCCTGTAAAATTCAATTATTTCTAAAAATCCACGCTACTATGCTTTCAATATTCAATTATAATCTAAAATTTTAACTGAAATTCATTTTTATAATCAATATTTATTAGAAAATTCTACAAGAATTCAATTATTTAACTACAAAAGTAAATATTTTATTAAATTAAATGTTTCTTAAAATTAAATTTTTATAAAGAATTTTATCAACAAAATTTATAAATAAGTTAATTCTATTGACAAATTTTAATAAAATTTTTAAGAATAATTTTATTTTTCGAGAAACTTGATGAAAATTGTATTAAAAATAATTGAAATTCTGATAAGAATTTTATTATAATTTTTGAAAATAATTGAATTTCGAAGAGAAATTTTTATTTTTTGTAAAGATAATTGAAATTTTGATGAGAATGTTTGTAAATTTTTCAACATAATTGGATTTTTACGAAGAATTATAATACTTTTGAAAATAATTAAATTCTTGAGACAAAATTATGATTTCTTTTTAAGTAATTGAATTCTTTTGTGAAATTTTTTTGAAATAGTAGACATTGAAAATAATATTTGAATTTTGACAAATTTTTTAAATTAATTCAATTTCTACATAGAATTTTATGAAAATTATTTTGAAAAAAATTTTATTGGTACAAAGAATTTTATTATTTATGCAATAAATTCAATTTTTTGAAAAAATTTAATTAAAAATGTATTGGAAATAATAGTTAAATTGTAGGGGAAAAGGTTCAGTTGTGGGCATGGTTCGGTTGTGGACACCCCCGCAGAACTTTTGACAGAAATGAGATTTTTCTAATCTGACAAATGTCACGTGTGTGTTATGACCAAACGTAGTTATCGATGCGAATACAAAAGTGATTAGACAACTGTGCTTTTTACTATATATAAATTAATTTTTCGACACATTGAATATAACAAAAATGTATTTTTAAACATTGTTAAATATTCGACAAATCGAATTGAATTAATTAAAATGATAAGTTCAATGCGTATTTAAACAGTAAATATGTTATATTTTGTGCTCCAATACCAAATATCACAACCATGTTCACAAGCAAATTTTTTTTCATGATGTTTCAAAATGATGGTAAAGTTTGGTTGTGGGCACCTAAATTGATTCGGTTGTGAACACCACTCTTATTCTTGGCAAATCGTGAAATATCGTAGTCGATATAATCATAAGTAATTCCTTACAACATTTAATAGTGTTTTATGAATTGTAAAAGTTTCGTAGTTTAGCACGGAAATTAATATGACAAGACTTTGATTTTTATGCGTCGTTCGTAACTAGTGACTATGCTGCTGAGGTTGAGTGTTAGAAATTTTATATGTCCTTACATGGGGAGGAAGTAATGTCAAAATTAGATAAAATCATCCTTACGTAGTTAATGAATGGTTACTGAGTTAATTTTTTTGCATTTTTATTTGATTTTTCAAGAGTGCCCACAACCGAACCAAAATTTTCTTTGTTAGAAAAATGCCTACTTTATTGAATTTTTAATAAAATTTTTCTAGTCAATGGAATCAATTTAGTTTCTTCATCAGTAGTTAGCTAAGGTCCCTAGGTTTAAATACATATACATATGTTTGCTTATTATCTACAAGGACACAAATTATGAGTCAAAAACGAAACTATGCCCACAACCGAACCTCTTCCCCTAATAAATAAATTGTAAATGTTTTAAAATAATTGAATTTCTTTGCTGAATTTTAATAAAATTTTTAAGAATAATTACATTTTTCGAGGAATTCCATTAAAATTGTATTAAAAATCAAAAATAATAATTGACAACTATTTTTCAATTTTAAATTAAAATTTTGTTAAAAATCTTTAAAAACAGACGAAATTTCAAAAATTTTTTTAAATTCCATTCCATTTCCAGGTTTTCCATACCCTTTTCTAAATTCCATACCTTTTCCATGTTTTCCAGGATTTCCAGGCTCTGTGGCAATCATGCAGATAATAAAAATGACAATTACTTACTGTAGAACAAACATTCCAACAATGGATAAAATTATATTTTTTCAATAACAGGGTTGCCACAAATATTTAATTTTATTTTTCCCTGACTTTTCCCTGATTTCCAGACAATATTTTGACTTTTTCCCTGACCCTAAAGAAAATTCTGATTCACTCTAAAAATTATTAGATATTAAAAAAAATGGTCTATTACATTTATTTACAAATTTCTTTAATTGTCAAATTATTCAAAAACATCAATAACTTCTTTTTTAAATATATATTTAATCATTATTATTTTTCTGTAGGAATTAAAATTCTTCAAAACAGTCAAATTCAAACCTTTTCGAAATTCTACAACTTTTAAAAAAATTATTACAAAACATGAAGACGGCGATCACTCCGAGTTTTCGACTCGGAGTGATCGCCATCTTCATGTTTTGTAATAATTTAAATTATCATAAAATTTGTTAAAATAAGTTAATTATTTACAAAAATCCTTAAAAAAATCCTTTACAAGAATTCAATTATTTTTACAAACAGTACGATTTCACAAAAAAATTCAGTTATTTAAAAAGAATGTAATAAAATTCGTTGCAATAATTCAATTATTTTCATAAATAATAATAAATCGATTGTTCGTTAATTCATTTTTAAATCAATTTTTATTAGAAAATTCTAGAAAAATTCAATTATTTAAATTAAAAAATAAATAATTTATTGAATAATTGAATATTTGTTAAAATTGAATTCTCATAAAGAATTTTATCAAAAAATTTTTAAATAATTGAATTCATTTGACAAATTTTAATAACAATTTTAAGAATAATTACATTTATCGAGGAATTTGATTAAAATATTGTATAAAAAATAATTAAAATCCTGCGATGAGTTTTATTATTTATGAAAATAATTGAATTCTTGCGAAGGATTTTATTAAAATTTTCATAAAATAATTGAATGTCGGAGAAGAATTTTATTATTTATAAAGATACTTGGAATATTAACAAGAATTTCTTTTTTAAATTTTTGAACATAATTGGATTTTTGCGAAGAATTTTATTACATTTTGAAAATAATTTAATTCTTCCAACGAATTTTATTCAAATTTATAAAAATAACTGTATTTATGTGAAGAATTTTATTATTTATATAAATAATTAAATTCTTACAACGAATTTTATTAAAGTTTATAAAAATAATAATTGAATTTCGGTAAAGAATTTTATTATTTATAAAAATAATTAAATTCTTGAAAAAAAACTATGTTCAATTTTTTTAAATAATTAAATTCTTGCGACGAATTTTATAAAAGTCTTTTTAAATAATTGATATTTTTCGAAAAATTTTATGAAATTTAGTATTTTAAATAATTGAATTCCTGTGAAAATTTTATTACTTATGAAAATAATTGAATTATTTCAAAGAAATTTATTAAATATTGAATAATTTAATTCCTGTGGAATTTTGACAAGAATTTAATTAAAATTTTTAAAAATAATTGAATTTCGATGAAGAATTTTATTATTTATAAAGATAATTAAAATTTTGACGAGAATTTTTTTTAAATTTTTGAACATAATTGAAATTCTGCGAAGAATTTTTGTAACTTTTGAAAATAATTGAATTTCTGAAATTATTTGTAACTTTTCAAAAATTAAATTTTTAAAAATTTTTTTTACTAAAATTCTTCTATTAATCTAGTATTTATGAAAATTGTAAAAATTATTTATAAAATAATTTATAAGTCATAATTTTATGATAGTTTTTGAAAAATTAAGTTATTTAAAAATAAATTATTGTCAGAAATTGTAAAAATTGAAGGTTTTGAATTAAAAAATTCGAGGTAATTTCATAGTTTACGATGCAAACAAAAAAAACATCAAAATTCAGAGTTTTCTCATGAATTTTAAAAATTTAATTTTTCCCAGTACTTTTAGTAAAAATCCCTAACTTTTCCTTGAATTCCCTGACCTGTGGCAACCCTGAATAAGCTTATAAACTTGAAAATTACTTACGAGTTCAGCTCTTTATTAGAATTAGAATTTTTTGATTATAACTTTTTAATAGACTATGTTTTATATTTGAAGCTACCTAAAAATTGTTGTTATCCATTATAAGTCAGTCTCCCCCACTTGATAATATTAAACGAACTAGGAAGTTTAAATTCAGTTTCTACATAGATATTTATTTATTTGCTTTATTGTTATATGTCATATAATAGTTTTATATATCATATCGCAGTTATTATCGTAAATCAAATTTGAAAATAGGCTTTAAATTATAACAATCATCGAGAATAATGAAAGCGCTCCCTGAAACTACAGGTCGAAAGCGCTTATAATTTTTATGAGCTAGATCGAGGCTCATTTGGAGGACAGTTTCAATGACATTGTCGTTCCAATGTATTGAACACTCACCGGAATCCTCCCATCAATAAGAAAGTTTCCCAAATGTTCAATCAAAATGAACATCATTTTTTTTCCACTCGAATATATATATATTTATTATATATTATGTCGAGTTATGTTGTATTTTCTATATTTCACCACGCTGAATTCCATTCATGGATCAGAGTGATTTTTATGCAAGTAGATATATTCTCTATATTATATCATTTTTTTTTCTCTAAACTTACGTGTTTTTTTTTCTTGTAATAATAACCATAATATAATCATAAACGATATTACCACCGTAGCAATAATAGTATATTATAATATTACTGTCGCTAGGGATGCAGAATAATTATATTATGTATCGACGGCCCACTACCATTTTTAACAATGAATAATTATTCATCAAATAGCTTTCGATATACATAAAGGTATTGCATGTGCTTAGGGTATCGATGGCCACTTTTAAACTTTCACTAGCTCTTTCATTTAATGTATTTTGTTTCTTGATGTTATTCTTTATCCCACAGAGAGCCTGGTCGTCCTCACATGCGACCTCGATAGAAAATTCTAGCTAAAAACATGTCTATTCGTTAGTTTAAAGAAAATCGTTTTGAGTTTTCCCCAGTGTATCAGTTAGATCCTTTTAAAACTCAATCATTTCTGCAAAAAGAGAGGTCAATCTCCAGTTTAAAAGCCATTTACTCCAAGATTTAGTAGTAGTTTCCTCAGGGAATTCTAGAGGATTTGTTAGTTTTTTAAATTTTACTTTGGAAGAATGGATTAAAGAGGATGCGAGAATGGAATAAGATTTTTGATGCCCTATAAAATTGAGTGATAAATCAAATTTAGTTATATATATATATTCGTTCCAAACATTCTGAATAGTTTTTGATATTCTTTCACAGTGCGGAAGATTCTAAAATTTTTTTAAAAATTATTTTCCCCATTCAGAGCGTTTGGAACATTTGTGTCTTTGTGTCTTTGTGTCTGTGTGTGTGTGTGATTTAAAGGAAACGGAAGGTACATGATTTTTTTTAGAGGAAAGGGTGGTCGACATTTCAATTTTAATTTTTTTTTTGTTAATGGCATTGAAAAAATTGAAATTTCACAGTCATTTCTTATTTACATGAATCTTGGTATATTCAATAATTATAATAACTGTAGAGGATAATAATAGATAATATGTACTTTCAACATAAATAACTCGCAAAAATTACGAATGTGATTACGTTTTTTTGGAACGTTAATCGATTGAATGTCGTTGCATAAACATTTATAATCAGATAAACGAAAAAATGCGACGCGTCACAAAGAAATAATTGAATCAGACAAAGAAGTTGATTGATTGTTCACAGTGAGGACGAATCAATCAGCTTCTTTGTTTACTAATTCAAGAATGACGGAGGCTATGCAACTACCAACGGTTAAGAATCGCCGTAGCAAAAGATGTGCTCGTAATTTTTCTTTTCTTTTTTTTATCATTTTTTTTTAAATTGTAGTGTCCGCGCACCATATCCACTTAATATCGGTATCGAGTAAGTATTTATAGATAATAGCAATAAGGATTTACCATCTTATCATCTACAATGACAAGTATTATTGGGGTGTGTGTATGAGTGTGTAAGTGAATTCAAGTGTTGAAGTAGTATTTTAATTTACGTGGTGTTAAAAATCAACGAATTTGCAAGGAGCCAGTTTCGTCTACTACTACTACTTTGCATTCCATATTCATAGTCGTCTTCTTTTCTTCCCTCTTGGTTCATGTAACTCTAGGAAAGCTCTATCAGCAGAAAGATTTCTTGCAGCTCAATGAGTCCACTTATTCCATCCCTGAAAAAAATTAACATTTTAACAAAATATTCAAATAGATAAATTCTGTAAAACATTCGATCGGAGAGGAAATGTAAATTTTTGTTGACAAAAATACTTGTTATTAACAAAAATCGTTCTTTCTAATCAGTTTATTGTTAGCCATACTAAAAGAATAAAGGAACATATAAGGGACTCTACTAAATATAATTTGAATATTAATTTTATTTTCACAGGGGTATTAAAAAATTCAATTTCGTTATTCCCTGACTCTTTGCTGATTTTTATACAGAGTTTTAACTTTTTCCCTAAATCCCATCGAAAATCCAAATCCAATGAACGTGAAATTTTAACAATAAGAAAACAATGCTTTAGCATTGTTTAACTAAAAATACTCAAATTTTTTTTTTAATTCTCTTCTTGAAATATGTAACAATATCCAAAAGAAATTTTTGCAATAACTATAATATACTTTTTTACAATAAGAGTTTAAAAAAGTGTGTTTTTTTACCAATTCTGCGCCAGAAAATCCCCTTAACATTTTTACATTTTATTTTATATTTTTAAATACTTTAATTAATTGAAAAACATAAATTACACCTTTAAAAATAAATATCAATTAATTATATTTACATTTTATATTTTAAAATATTTAACTGAAAAAAAATAATTTATTCAAACTGCTTGGATTATAAAAACTAAAGCATTGTTTTCTTATTGTTAAAATTTCACTTTGGATTTTACACTACTTTTAGAAAGAAATATTTTTTATTATTAAATTATATAAAGAAAATTAATGAATTTAAAACAAATAAATATTTGAAAACGTTTTTGAACAGATATTTAAAATAAAAGTTGATTTATTTTGACTTTAATTTTTATTGCAAGTCGCAAACTGACATTAAATTAGCGAAAATTACATGTCCCAAAAATTTGAAATGGATTAGATTTCTCTAAGGAAAATTATAAACATTTAGATCAATTTTTTGAAATGTCAGTTTAAAATATTATATTTTAAAATTTTATATTTTATATTTTTAAAAGTAAGTTTTTTCAGTCAAAAAAAATTTTTTTTTAATGTAAAGTATTCTTTTTTTTTAAATCATCATAAAATGGTTTAACCAATAATTTTTTGAAGCAAAATTCTAGCTCCAAATTTGAAGAATAAAATGAATTGTAATGTGGCGAACTTCCCTCCATTATTTTGAAAAATGACAATAAAATGATTAGTCGAATTAGTCGAAGAAAAAGCTAAAGAAATGAAATGATTTTGATTGTAATGGGTGATGCCTTACCGGGTGTTGCTTATCTTGAACAGAGTCAGAAATTCCCCAAGCTGGAGATTCCATTTTAGCAGATTCATTGGGCTGAATTTCCGATATTCCCGAGGATGTATATTGTCCTGGCAACATCGACAAATTTGGCATCAAGGAAACTGCAGCTGTATTTCCGTTGGGGAATTGCTGTTGATTATCTAAATGAGTCTGAAAATAAAATAAAATCAAAAAAATTCTTCTTCAAAATTAAATAAACTGTAAATAATTGAAGCGTTGGGTGTAATTCATCATGAACAATTCATTCTCAGCAGTTAATCTTCATTCAATATTTATAAAAATAATTTAATTCTTGCGAAGAATTTGTAAAAATTTTTAAATAATTGATTTCTTTCGTCTAATTTTAGGCAAATTCTAATTTAAATAATTGAATTCCTATGAGTAATTTTTATTATTCACGAAAAAATTGAATTCTTACGTAGATTTTTACAAAATTTTTTTAAATAAGTGAATTCTGTTTGCATTTTTATGAAAATAGTAAATATTGAAAACCATTGAACTGCGAAAAGTTTTTAAAAATAATTAAATTTTTCACAATACATAATTGAATGTCTATGGGGCATTTTACTTAATTTTTTTGAAAATAATTGAATTTCTAAAAAACATTTTATTATATTTATAAAAATAATTGAATTCGTGCGAAAGATTTTAATAGAATTTTTTAAAATAATTAAATTTCCAAGAAAAAATTTATTACTGTTAAAATAATTGAATTTTTTTAGTGAATATTGTTATTTATGTAAATAATTGAATTCTTGGGAACAATTTTATTAAAATCTAAAAAAGTAATTTAATAATTTCAAAAAAATGTAATTAAAATTATATTTAATAAATAAAAAAAATCAATAAATAATCAATAACATCAATTATTATTAGGTATTCAATTAAACTTTTTCAAAAAAATTAATTCTACAGAATTGTTAGTTTAAATTGCGAAAAATAATAATTTAATTCTACGAGAAATCAATTATTTAAATACAAAAATAAATAATATTGAATGTTTCTTAAAATTTAATTTTTACGAAGAATTGTATTAACAAATTTTGAAAATATTTAATTTCTTTTAAATAATTTAATTAAAATTGGAATGAAATTTATTATAATTTAATTCTTGAGAAGAATTTCCCGGTGTTATAATTATGAAAATATTTGAATTATTGCAACGAATTTTATTGTTTTATTGAATAATTAAATGTTTTTTCAAATTGAATTCTTTCCTCAAGTTTCAATAAAATTTTTAATAATAATAAATTGCATTTTTCAAGGAATTTATTTAGAATTGAATTAAAAATATTTGAAACTCTGCGATGAAAATAATTGAATTCGTAAATGAAATTTTGTTATTTATCAAAATAATTGAATCTTTTCGTAGAATTGTATAAAAATGTTTTTCCTATAATAAAATCTGTTGATAAATTTTATGAAAATAGTAAATATTGAAAATTATTGAATTGCAAAAAACTTTTGAAAATAATTGAACTTTTGCAAAGATTTTTATAAATCAATTTTTTTTTTTAAATAATTTTTCAAAAACTTCTTTGAAAATTTTCAAATTCTTTTGTTTACAATTTAATTTTGAAATAATTGAATTTCGAAGAGGAATTTTTATTTTTTGTGAAGATAATTAAAATTTTGACGAGAGTTTTTGTAAATTTTTCAACATAATTTGATTTTTACGAAGAATTATAAAATACTTTTGAAAATAATTGAATTCTTGAGACAAATTTTATTAAGATTTCTTTTTAAATAATTGAATTCTTTTGTGAAATTTTTTTGAAATAGTAGACATTGAAAATAATTGAATTTTGACAATTTTTTTAAATTAATTAAATTTCTACAAAGAATTTTATGAAAATTATTTTGAAAAAAAATTTATTGATACAAAGAATTTCATTATTTATGCAATAAATTCAATTTTTTGAAAAAATTTAATTACATATGTATTGGAAATAATAGTTAAATTGTAATAAATAAATTGTAAAAGTTTTTAAAATAATTGAATTTCTTTGCTGAATTTTAATAAAATTTTTAAGAATAATTACATTTTTCGAGGAATTCCATTAAAATTGTATTAAAAATCAAAAATAATTGACAACTATTTTTCAATTTTAAATTAAAATTTTGTTAAAAATCTTTAAAAACGCGAAATTTCAGAAATTTTTTTAAATTCCATTCTATTTCCAGATTTTTTATACCCTTTTCTAAATTCCATGCCTTTTCCAAATTTTCCAGGATTTCCAGGCTCTGTGGCAATCATGAGGAAGTTTAGGGGCCAAAATTAAAAAAAGGGGAAATAGGACTTTTTAGGGAAATAGGGGACAGACTGTGAAACCTGTTGACCTTTAAGCAGCGGTCAATAAAGTACACTTTATTGCCCTAGGGTAAAAATGGGTACTTTATTGACCTAGGGAAATAATGAACAGTTTATCGACCGCTTGGTTACAAGGGGGAACTCAGTGTGCGCCTCTACAGCTAGATAAAGTGATCATAATACGCCTGAGTTGCATAAATGAATTCCTTCTCCGACCAAATGCTTCAATCAAGAAGAAAGTGAATGTGAGAAAGTCACCTGAAAATTCGAGTCCATCATCTGATGCAAATCAGTGTCCATGTTGGAAGTGCGGTTAAATGACGTGTTTGACCGGAACATCTGATGCCTGTCTATCCCCGGGTTCAAGCCAGTCCAAGAGCTGACCATTTTCTCGTTCAGCATCCAATTTATGGAGTCGGCATCGCCCCCGGGTCCCATGCCAGTCGAATAATTCTTCCAAGCCCTCTCCGTGCCAATTGGTCTCGGCACCTTGCGATCCTCCATTTTCATCTGACTCATGTCTTGAGCAATTTGTCCCGGCGACGACGGCGACATGGCCGGCGACCCGCCATTCTCCAGACTCGTGATCAGGTCAATGTTGCCCGGCTGTCCGGACATGTTCGCCAAGTGATTCGTGAAGCCGATCTGGCCCATCATGGGGTCCTGATGCGGTGGGTAGTTGTTGTGAGGCGGCGCGAAGGGCCAGCGCGTCTGCCCGTTGCTGGAGGGCGTGCCGCGCGACGGCGCCTGGTACTTGCCGAGGGGGAAGTTGCCGAGCATCAGGTTGTTGGACTGCATCGCGGTGGGCGGCGGCGGCGCTGGAACTGTGGTGAACATGTTCGGATGGATTCCGGTCCCGGCGCTGAACATGGTTACTTGGGGCTTGTTGTTGAGGTGGAGGGAGCTGGAGAAGTCGGGCGCGCGGGGGTTGAGGCGCGACATGCTGACGGTGGTGTTGACCGTGACGGAGGGCGCGATGGTTTGGGTGAAGCTCTGCATGTGGGGGTGGAAGGAGATGATGGTGTGGGCGGGTTGGCCCTCGTTGGGGACCATCTTCAGCAGGCTGGAGTTGACGTTGGGATGCTCGTAGCCGGCGGCGTTGCTCTTAAAGAGGTTGACGTCCATGCCCTGGGAGCTCGAGGCCATCACGTGGTGCGGCGGCGGGTTTCGAGAGGCGATCTCGCCCTGGTAGACGGGGCGGTTGAACTGCGCGATGTCCATGTTCTGCTGGGACATTATCGGTCGGGCCACTGCGAGGCTGCCCGGGGCCTTGTTCGGCAGCGGGTGCTCGCTGTAGGGGATGTGCGGCGGCGGTTGGATGGGGTTCGGCGCGCCCGAGGGCGACACTCCGCTGGCCATTGCACTCCCCGGAGCGGCGCTGCTGCTGTTGGACTTGCTCGAGACTGGGGAGCACATCGACGTTCCTCTGTAGCCGGGCGCCTTGGACGCGTCCACCTGGGGCGGCGCTGTCTCCATGAACTTCGGCGAGGCGCCCGAAGTGTTAACAGAAACACCTCCACCGGCGACTGTCGCAAAGTTCATTCCTTTCTGAGATTCTTCCCGACCGCCCCACATCGACTGCTGCGCCACTTTCGAGAAGGTGTCATTGAAGAGGGAGTACTCGAGAGGAGTGCTCGACTGCTGCTGCTGCTGTTGCTGCTCCTGAATCGGCGGCGCGACGGGAGTCGAACTGCGAATCTGGTGCTGCGGTGGCTGAATGGTTTGCACCTGCGGAGCGGGAGCGGCCGGCGGCGAAGGGGTGACGCGAACCGAGTTGGAGGCGCTCATGTCGGATCCATTCGTGACGGTGGACATGGTCGAGCCAGAGGAATTGGGAGCGTAGCCGGTCTTGGCGGAGTAGTGAGACGCCATGGTCGGTGGTGCGGACAAGGTCGGCAGTGGTCGGCAGTGTTTGGGCGAACTGTTGGCTACAGATTGGAGGGGAGAGGTCTGCGGAGTCGCAGGCGCGGTCGACGACATGATTGTCATCGTGCAGGCCTGGGACGACTTCTGCTTGCTCCCCGCACTGTGAGCTGATTGCATGACTGTGGTTGTTGAATGAGTCGGGGCAGTGATTTCAGAAAGTTTCGCGGCAAATGTTTGCGATGTACTGGTTGTGACGATTTTCGTCGCTCGTCCGGCCGTCATTATTGCGCTCGTATAGGACATGGTCGTCTTCGTGTTTGCCGCCGCTGATGACAATTGAGCGGCAGCCACTGCTTGCGCTCGTTTCTCCGCTGTAAATTAAAAACATTCTCATTGCTATTCCTTGTGAAATGTGAATAACCAGGGTTGCCAGTTGCCACAAAAATTTTATTTTCAGATAAAATTTTCATGTTTTCCCTGACCCAGGGCTCGAACCAGTGAAAGTATTTAAAAATACGAACTTTGCGGACCAAAAATGAAAATTTACGGACCAATGACAAAAATATAACCAGTCCGAGTCACAACTGTAAAACATGAAGAATTTGATCTGTGAAGAATTTTAAGAAAATTTTTAAAAAATAATTGAATTCCTTCTAAAAATGTTATTTTTTAAAAGAAATGAATTTTTGGGAAGAATTCTGTTATTTATAAAAAGATAATTGAATTCATTCCAAGAAGTTTATTTGAAAGTTTTGAAAATAATTGAATTTTTGCAAAGAATTTTGTGAAATTTTTAAAAATAATTTAATTCCCGCTAAAAAATTTGTTATTTTTAAAAATAATTGAATTTTTACGAAGAATTTTGTTATTTATAATGATAATTGAATTCTTACGAAGAATTTTGTTATTTATCAAAATAATTGAATTCTTTTTAAGAAGTTTATTAAAAGTTTTGAAAACAATAGAATTTTTGCGAAAAATTTTATGATAATTTTTTTAAATAATTGAATTTCTGCTAAAAATTTTATTATTTTTAAAAATAATTGAAATTTTGACAAGAATTTTATTAAAAATTTTGAAAATAATTTAATTTTGAGAAAGAATATTATTATTTATATAAAAATAATTGGAATTTTGACGAGAATTTTTTAAAAAATTTGAAAATAATTGAATTTCTGCAATCATTTGTAACTTTTTTAAAATTTCCAAAATTATATTGTACAATTTACGAACTTTACGTCCTTTTTCAATCAAATTACGGATTTAACGGGCATTTTTTCAAAAAGACTGACTTTTACAGACATGAAGCAAATGATTATTATTTTCAAGAATTTTTAACTAAAATTCTTCTTTAAATCAATTATTTTGAATAATTTTCGAAAAAGTTCTTTGACACTTTTTAAATTAATTTCTTTACAATATTCAATTTTACGAAATTTTCAAAGAAAAACTTGAAATAATATAAAGAAAAATTCAATTAAACTTTTCCAAAAAAATTAATTTCAAAATTCAATTATTTCTAAAAACTCACGCAACATTGCTTTTAATATTTAATTATTATCTAAATTTTAACTTTTGAATTCCTCAGAAAAATTTGGTTTGTTATAAATAATAGTTGAATTCTCGGCAAAAATTTTGTTAAAATTTTGAAAATAATTGAGTTTCTGCAAAGAATTCAATTTCTATGATGAATTTTATTTTTACATAGATAATTTCATTTTCGTCAATAATTTGTTTAAAGTTTTTGAAAATAATTGAATTTCAGTCAAGAAATTTATTATTTTCGAAAATAATTCAATTCCTGCTAAGAATTTATTTTTTTATAATGATAATTAAATTCTTGGGGGAAATTTTGTTAAAATTATTGAATTTCTGTAAAGAATTTTATTATTTTTGAAAATAATTGAATTTCTGAGAAAAATTTTATTATTTAGGAAAATAATTGAATGATTGCGAAGAAGTTTATAAAAAATTTGTAAATAATTGAATTCCTATGAAATTTTTACTATTTTATGAAAATAATGAAATGTTTGCGTAGAATTCTATTACAATCTTTTTGAATAATTAAATTCCTTTGGAAAATTTTATTTAAATAGTAAATATTAAAAATCATTGAATTGAGAAAAAAATTTTTGAAAATAATTGAAAATTTGCCAAGAATTTTATAAAAATTGTTTGAAAATAATTGAAATTCAGAGAAGAATTTTATTATTTCTATAGAGATAATTGATATTTTGACAAGAATTTAAAAAAATTTTTTGAAGATAATTGAATTTCTGTGAAGAGTTTTATTATTTTTGAAAATAATTGAATTTCTGCAATAATTTCTAACTTTTCCAAAATTTCCAAACTTATAACGTTCAATTTACGAACTTTCGTTCTCTTTCTATAAAATTACGGACTTTACGAACCTTTTTTCAAAAAACGGTCTTTTACGGACTTTTACGGGATTTACGGACCTAGTTCGAGCCCTGACTGGTAGAATAAAAATTTTAAAAGAATTACCCGCGGCAACTAATCTCGGTGCTGTGGCCCTCGGTATAGGTGTGGGAAAAGCGCCAGAGAGTTTGATTGCTGATGATGAGCGGAGAGGAAGCAACGGATTGACCCCAGACGTTGGTATTCCTGAGTAACCTTTGTTCACTTGAGAACTCGAAGCACTTGTAACAAGACTAGGAGGTTTGCTCACAACACCACCGACTTTGCTTTTGGTTGCCTAAAAAAAAGAAGAAAAATCATGTTTCCGAGTAAATTCGCATTTACTACCAGAAAAGCATTTGATCCACACTTACGGCAACTGGAGGAACAGTTTTGTCCCAAGTGGACGACATAACGACGGTAAGTTTTGATTTTGGAAGCATTTGCTGAATATCCACGTCTGGATCCTTAATTAAAGCGGTAATTAAACTATGAGCTTGTTTGGTTGCATCTGCCGAACCCCTGTTGAAAGAAAAATTTTAATTAATTACCAAAAACAAAAGCCTTATTTATGGAAACGCGCTTTTAAAAAAAATACTTACTTGATGGTAATAATCCTCTCTCCTTGAGATTTGCTTTGCTTTTCAACTTCTATGTGTGCTCCAGTTGCACCTCTAATGGCATTGATATTACTGCCGCCTCTACCAATTACTCGACTAATTGCATTTGGTGGGACCGTTATCTTTTTCGATCTATGTGGGGAATTCATAAATCTACCGGAATCATCCGACTGACCCCTGTACACACAACAAAAAAATAAATTACTCACACTATTTTCCCATTCCACATTTAATTACAAAAAAAAAAATTGACAACAGCAAGAGCAGCATATTTTAATAATTAATATTTTTACTTTCTTAAATTCTAGACAGAAAAACACTACAAACAATATTTGCATCAATCATTCTTACCTAAGAAACAAAATGCTCCTAAATATTTCCAAAAATTAATTGAAAATAAATAAACTAAAATTTTTCTTAGAGAAACTAAAATATTGTAAATTACACAATATAATTATAAATAAATATTAGTTTTAATTACGTAATTAAGTAACTACTTACATTTCTCCACCCTAAATGATCTTCCTCAACAGAAAAATAAAAAATATTTCCATTCTTTCCTGATATAAAAATGCAATAACTACTCATATAGTTTAGCTCATTAGTGCTTCTACAAATTTACAATATTTATCAAAACAGATGAAAAACATAATTTATAAATATCAAGAGTCGTTCCTTCTTTATATTCGATTTGGAATACAAGAAAGTCCGCTTTTCACTGTTTTCTACTTTTTAAAAAACAACTAAAATTATCTACACTTTTCTGTTTCAATAAAATTTTGTTCACAAATTCAGGGTGGCCACCTGTCAGTAAAGTCAGGGAATTGTCAGTAAAACAAAATTTTTGTCAGTAAAGTCAGGGAAATATCAGGAAAAAAAATTTTTTGTCGGGGAAATTTAGAAAATTGAGATTTCTTTCTACTTATTTACAAAAATTGCGACTTTCTCGACTTTTCTTCTAAATATTGCAACAAAATAACACATTTTTTAAAAGTATAAAATGCAACTTATTTCGATTTTTATAGTGCGAAAATTAACTAAACAAATCTTTCAAAAGTTATTTTTCAATCATTTTTCTATTTAAATTTTCGAAATATACAATTAAAAAGATTTTGAATAAATAAATACATTTTTTTAATTTTCGTCAAATATTCAATTATTATTATCTTTATAAATAACAAAAATTTTCTTTAAAATTCAATTATTTTAAAAAATTTTAATAAAATTCTTGGAAAAAATTTCAATTTTGTTCAAAATATTTTAAAATTTTCGTCAAATATTCAATTATTTTTATAAATAACAAAATTTTCCTTCGAAATTCAATTATTTAAAAAATTTTAATAAAACTCTTGTCAAAATTTCAATTATTTTTAAAAATTATAATAAAATTCTTGTCAAAATTTCAAATTTGTTCAAAAATTTATTAATTCATTAAATATTTGTCAAATATTCAATTATCTTTGTGAATAAAAAAATTTTTCTTTAAAATTCAATTATATTAATAAATTTTAATAAAATTACGTTCAAATTTTTTTTAAATTTTCGTCAAATATTCAATTATCTTTATAAAAATAACAAAATTTGTATTCGAAATTCAATTATTTAAAAATTTTTCTATAAAATTCTTGGCAAAATATGAATTATTTAAAAAAATTTTAATGAATTTCTTCACAAAATTTCAAATATTTTCAAAAATTTTCCTCGATTTAATGATTTTCAATATCTACTTTTTGAATAATATTTTTCAAAATCGAAATAAATTCAATTAATTCAAAAAAAGTTTTTCAAAAACTTTCCTTGATTCAATGATTTTCAATATCTACTTTTTAAATAAAATTTTCGAAATGAATTCAATTCTACTTCAAAAAAATTTTTGATAAAATTCTACGCAAATATTTAATTATTTTCATAAATAAAAAAATTCCCAGGAAGTTGTTTCAATTTTTGAAAATCAACTTTTATGGAATTTTAATTGCAAATTTTGAATATAATTAAATTATCAAACATTTTAATGAAAAATCTTTAAACGTAAATTTAAAAATGAAAATTAATAAAAATTAGCTTGTAATTTTTAAAAATTTAGTATTTTCAGTATAATTTCCGAAAATTCAATACAAAAACTCTTTTAAGAAATTTAATTGTTTTCGAAATATTACATAAAAATAATTTTTAAAAACTACTTAATTAGAATTTTTTTAGCTGAAAATTATAGAAAATAATTGAATTCAGGAAGGGTTGGAATTGTAATTTTTATAAATTATTAAATTTCATAAATTTTACTCATTTTCCGTAAACTTTCATATTTTTCTGTAAAAAGAATTTTGACAGGGAAAATAATTTTAATGTCAGTAAATTGTCAGGGAAATTGATAAACTGAAACTTGTGACCACCCTGAAATTATATATGAAATATACAAAATGAAAAAAAATGTTTGCTGGTAAAAAATGGTGAATTGTGAAATATATTTAAAAATAAAAAATATAATTTATAAACGTTATAGTCACTTTTTTAAACTACAAAAGATAAATTTTTTTTAGAATAAGAAAACTTTTGGAAAAGAGGGATCAAGTAATTAAAATTTTGCATTCCGTTTTAATTCAGTATAAAAATTTCTTTTTTTTTTATTTTCCATACTATTTAAAGGAATGAAATAGAAACTGAAAATTACATTCAATACATTTTCATTTATAGTTGAATAATAGAATTATAAGTTGGAAAGTGTCTAAAGTAACTATGACTAACGAAAATACTTTTCTTTTATTTTCTAAACATTCTGCATAAAACTTTCAGTAAAAATTTTTTTCTTATAACAATTTCTTTTTGAATTCTGTTTAAAAAAATGGAAAGACGGGTATTTACTATCTTGTTTATTAAAAATTATAATTTTTAACTTAACGTCTTTAGAAGCAAAATAACTTTTTAATGAATTTTTTCTCTCTAGTTGATAAGAGAGTAGAAATAATTTACTAAATATGAAATTTGGTAAATTACTTTTAAATTTTGATAATTAATCTATAATTTTAATGAAATAAAAAATACGTTTCTTCTTCTGAATGCAGAAATTAAAAAGAAATTATTTCAAAGAAAACGAATTTTAAATGATCATTTCACAAGGAATGCAATTTTCATGCCAAAAAAGAAAAAACCATGCATGTGGCATAAACCTATAATATAATAACTGATATTTCAGTTTTCTTATAAATATAAAATAAACACCAGTGAAATTTTGAAAAGGATAAAAAGGAACAATTATTGAAAATCAGAACTGAAATAAAACAAATTTTGCATTACAAAACTAAGTCTGCACTATGGAAAAATAACAAATAAAATTACCTCGAGTGTTACAAATGCTTACCCAGCACACAGTGGCGATAAATGTACTTGTTTTTTCAAATCACTCTGGAGGTCACAATTTCTAAAAATTCACGAGTATTAAAAGCATTCAAATACTTGAAAAAAATTTATTATTTTCAATTAAATTTTACAAAATTTCAATTATTCAAAAAGATTATTATTATAGATTTATTTGAAAATAATTGAATTATTGCGAAGAAATTTATAAAAAACTAGTAAATAATTAAATTCCTTTGAAATTTTTATTATTTATGAAAAGAATCAAATATATTTGCATAGAATTTTATCAAAACTTTTTTTGAATTAATTGAATTTATTTCGATTTTGGAAAATTTTATTCAAAAAGTAGATATTGAAAATCATTAAATCGAGGAAAATTTTTGAAAATATTTGAAATTTTGTGAAGAAATTCATTAAAATTTTTTTAAATAATTCATATTTTGCCAAGAATTTTATAAAAAAATTTTTAAATAATTGAATTTCGGATACAAATTTTGTTATTTTTATAAAGATAATTGAATATTTGACAAAAATTTAAAAAAAAATTTGAACATAATTTTATTAAAATTTATTAATATAATTGAATTTTGAAGAAAAATTTTTTTATTCACAAAGATAATTGAATATTTGACAAATATTTAATGAATTAATAAATTTTTAAACAAATTTGAAATTTTGACAAGAATTTTATTAAAATTTTTTAATATAATTGAATTTTGAAGAAAAATTTTGTTATTTATAAAGATTATTGAAATTTTGCCCAAAATTTTATTAAAATTTTTTAAATAATTGAATTTCGAAGGAAAATTTTGTTATTTATAAAAATAATTGAATATTTGACGAAAATTTAAAAATATTTTGAACAAAATTGAAATTTTCCCAAGAATTTTATTAAAATTTTTTTAAATAATTGAATTTTAAAGAAAATTTTTGTTATTTATAAAAATAATTGAATATTTGACGAAAATTTAAAAAAAAAAATTTTAAACATATTTGAATTTTTGCGAAGAATTTTATTGCTTTTGAAATTCAGAATTTTCTTATGAATTCTAAAAATTTAATTTTTTGCAATATTTTTAATAAAAATTCCAGACTTTTTCATGAATTCCCTGACCTCTGACAATCCTGAATATTTATTGTTATTAAAAAAAATGTTTAAAAACAAAAATGCAAAAATCGAGTTCGAAAGATCGATAAAGAATTTAATGACGAAGATTTGGAAAAAAAAGAAAAGTTGTTTTGGTTTAAAAATTGTGAGACCTGTATAGTGATTTCAGGGCTCGAAGCAGTGAAAGAATTTAAAAATACGGACTTTACGGAGCAAAAACTAAAAATTACGGACCATTTACGGACCAACTGAAAAAGTTCTTTGTCAATTTTCAAATTCATTTCTTTACAATATTCAATTTTTCGAAATTTCAATTAAATAAATATTAGAAAATAGGAACTAAAAATAATATATAAAAAAATCAATTAAACTTTTTCAAAAAAATTAATTTCCAAATTCAATTATTTTCAAAAATTCACGCTCTATTGCATTTCATATCAATTATTATCTAAAATTTGAACTGAAATTCATTTTTATGAAATGAAAATCAATTTTTATTAGAAAATTCTACTAGAATTTTAACTGAAATCTATTTTTAAATCAATGTTTATGAGAAAATTCTACCAGAATTCAATTATTTAAATACAAAAATAAATAATTTATTGAATAATTGAATGTTTCCTGGAATTCAATTCCCATTAAAAATTTTATCAACAAATTTTTAAATAATTAAATTCATTGGACGAATTTGAATAAAATTTTTAAGAATTTTTTCGAGAAATTCGATTAAAATTCTATTGAAAATAATTTAATTCCTAATAAGAATTTTATTATTTACGAAAATAATTGAATCCCCGTAAAAATTTTATTATTTATGAAAATAGTTGAATGATTGCGAAGAAATTTATAAAAAAAATTTGTTATTAATGAAATTCTTGTGAAATTTTTATTATCTTTTGAAAATAATTAAAAGTTTTTGTAGAATTTTATTAAATTTTTTTTTAAATAATTAAATTCTTTTGGTAAATTTTATGAAAATAGTCGATATTGAACAATATTTAATTTTTGCGAAGAATATTATTACTTTTAAAAATAATTGAAATTTTGCAATGGATTGTATTAAAATTTTTGAAAATAATTGAATTTTGTCGAAGAATTTTGCTATTTATTTATAAAGATAATTGAAATGTTGACAATGTTTTTTTAGATTTTTTGAAAATAATTGAATTTCGGAGAAGAATTTTAATATTTCTAAAGATAATTAAAATTTTGACGAGAATTTAAAAAAAATTTTGAACATAATTGAATTTTTGCGAAGAATTTTATTACTTTTAAAAATATTTGAATTTCTGCAATCATTTGTAATTTCTCTAAAATTCTCAAAATTATATCGTAAAATTTACCAACTTTTTATCCTTTTTGAATGAAATTACGGACTTTTACGGACTTTTACGGGATTTACGGACCTACTTCGAGCCCTGTGATTTCAAACGAAGAAGTTACATTTTTTGCTACTGTGCCACATATCCAAATAATAAAAATCCAATACTTTCTTGTGACGAGAATATAAAAACATTTCCCTACCTTTTAAGTTTTTTAAAACAATCTTAACATATAAAATTAAATATAATTTATGAATTATAAGTGAATAAAAAATTTGCAAAAATACCAAGTACCTGTAAAGTAAATAAAATACATTTAAAATGACATAAAAATAAAAGAACACAACAATAATTATTTTATTATCTGCCGTGAAAGATGTTTCTGTGGAGAAAATGTTAAAAAAAAAAGGATTAAGAAAACAGTTATTTAAAATGTGAATGGAAAAATTTCAAAATTCACTGGTGCCTGTATAAAATTATTAAAATATGCTGCTTACACATATGATTATTCTAATAAAGACAAAAATTCATAAACTGTTGACAAAAATAAGTGAGAAGATAAAATTTTGACAATATTTGGCACATAGCATGTTGGCGATTTTTTTAAATATTGTTCGCTACAATATTTTACAAACAAGAAAAAAAAATTAACTGTATGACTACATATAGAGAATAAACCAAACACCGTTTTTTAAAATGAAACAAGCCTTACTTTCGTACGACCTCCTTCCAGCCTTCTTCGCGTTTCCCCCCTTGTTTCGGACTCGTTGATGAATTCGATTTAGTGGATGTGTTTAAAGCCTCTCCCTCGAACTGGTTGTTGAAGACCTTCTTGCCCTTGCCCGGCATGTAGGTCTCATTTCCGGTGGCCTCGAAGTCCTCCCTGTCTGCAGGATGCCTCGACGCCTCGAAAACCAGTTGGATTTTGAGCTTTCGATCATTGGAGCCGTTCGCATTGACGGTCGACGAGGACCTGACGTTGGAGGCGGAGGACGACGACGACGACGACGACGATGGTCCAGTGATTCCGCTCGCAGTTGTCGGCGGATTTCGTCTGTAATAAACAAGCGTTGCCCTTTAGTCCGAATATTGAATATTCTTCAACTTGGAATGTAGGGAGAATGAGGGGAGAGTGAGAAGGCGACTTACTTTTCGGAAATGGAAGTTTGGGACTTGCTCGGCGAAATTGTTGATTGCGGTAAACTTGAACTACTACTACTGGGTAAAACAGTTTTTGGTGGTCGGTGCGGTGAAGTGTCTTTCTCATTGACACTGGGACTACTACTCTTCTTCTTCTTCTTTTCCTTCTTCTTCTCCCTCGCTTTCACATCGTTGCTGCTACAGCTTCCCTGACTGTTGGCATCGATTCCACTGTCACCCTCTTCCTTGTCGGGATCCTCGGGACTCCTGTTTATCGGCGAAGGTACATTATCCATTCTTTCGTTGTTGTCAGCTTCCTCGTGCTCGCTGTCTTCTCCTCGGTCTCCATCTTCGTCGCCAGACTTCTTCCCATTATCCTCTTTATCCTCGAAAATGGTTTCATTTTTCTTATTCTCCTCGTGCAGTTTTCGCTTCTCTTCCTTCTTCTCGAGTTTCTTCTTCTTTTTCCTCTCTCTTCTGCGTGCCGCTGCCGCTTTCTTCGACTCCTCTCTCGTCTTCTCCATATCGAGTTCCTCCAAAAGTATTGTCGCATTCTTATTCGCCTTCGCTGCTTGGGTCTCTTTCGCCGCGCGAATTATTTTCACACACTCTTGACATTTCTCCAGCAACTCCTTGTCATTGACAGTCGCAATGTACCTCGTCATTTCTTGATCACTGGGGAATTGTGTCACATGACTAACCATCCATTTCACTACTTTTATATGTCCCTTTCGGAAGGCGGCCATTAGACATGAAACCTAAGACATTCAATAAATTTACTCAGAATATCAAAAATAAAACTGCTTTGCATAAAAACTAAAACATTCCGATAAATTTATTTATTCAGATAAGTACACAGAACTCGTCCATTCGAACAAAATTTACTGCATTTCTATTATATGAATGTTAATAATTTGCACCTCATTTCGAAACTTGGGTCGTCAACACAAAAAATAAAATATGAATAAAACCAGACACATTTTTTATTAATAAACGTTTCTTCACTGATTTAAAAAATAGTTTAATATAAACATATAATCTATCAAAACAAAAATACAAAACCATAAGTATAAATGACCTATTTCAGGTGTGAAAAGAATGAATGAATGAAAACGAATACAGGGTTACCACAAATATTTAATTTTATTTTTCCCTGATTTCCAGAAAAAATTTCCACTTTTTCCCTGACCCTAAAGAATATTCTGATTCACTCTAAAAATTATTAGATACTCAAAAAAATGTTCTATTAATACATTTATTTACAAATTTCTTCAAAAGTACAATTATTCGAAAACATCAATAACTTATTTTTTAAATAAATATTTAATCATTATTATTCTTCTGTAGGAATTAAAATTTTTCAAAACGTTCAAATTCAAATCTTTATGAAATTCAACAACTTATAAAAAATTGTTATAAAACATGAAGAAGGCTATCACTCCGAGTCGAAGACTCGGAGTGATCGCCTTCTTCATGTTTTATAATAATTTAAATTACCATAAAATTTTTCAAAAAAAAATTATTTACAAAAATCCTAATAAAATCCTTCGCAAGAATTTAATTATTTTCACAAGTAGTAAAATTTCTCAAAAAAAATCAATTATTTAAAAAAAAATGTAATAAAATTCGTTGCAATAATTCAATTATTTTCATAAATAATAGATTATTCGGTAATTCATTTTTAAATTTAAATCAATTATTAAAATTAAAAAATAAATAATTTATTAAATAATTGAATGTTCATTAAAATTTGTCAAAACCAATTTTAATAACATTTTTAATAATAATTACATTTTTCGAGAAATTCGATTAAAATATTGTATCAAAAATAATTAAAATCCTGCAATGAGTTTTATTATTCATGAAATCAATTAAAATTATCCCAACAATTTTATTAAAATTTTTCTAAAATAATTGGATTTCGGAAAATAATTTTATTATTTATAGATACTTGAAATTTCGACAAGAATTTTTTTTATCATAATTGAATTTCTGCGAACAATTTTATTATTTATAAAAATAATTAAATTCTTGCAAAGAATTGTGTTAAATTTTTTTAAATAATTCAATTCTTGCGACGAATTTTATAAAAATCTTTTTTAAAAATTGATAATTTTCGAAAAATTTTTTATTTTTAATAAATTGAATTCCTTAGAAAAATTTATTATTTATGAAAATAATTGAATTATTTCAAAGAAATTTATAAAAATTTTGTAAATTATTGAATTCCTGTGAAATTTTGCCAAGAATTTTATTAAAAGTTATAAAAATAATTGAATTTTGATGAAGAATTTTATTATTTATAAAGATATTTGAAATTTTGACAAAAATTTTTTAAAAAATTTTTAAACATAATTTAATTTTTGCGAAGAATTTTATTACTTTTGAAAATAATTTAATTCTTTCTCGAATTTTATTTAAGTTTATAAAAATTATTGAATTTCGGTGAAGAATTTTATTATTTATAAAAATAATTGAATTCTTGAAAAGAACTTTGTTCAATTTTTTTTTAAATAATTGAATTCTTGCGACGAATTTAATAAAAGTCTTTTTAAATAATTGATATTTTTCGAAAAATTTTATGAAATTTTGTATTTTAAATAATTGAATTCCTGTGAAAATTTTATTACTTATGAAAATAATTAAATTATTTCAAAGAAATTTATTAAATATTGAATAATTGAATTCCTGTTGAATTTTGACAAGAATTTTATTAAATTTTTTTTAAATAATTGAATTTCGATGATGAATTTTATTATTTATAAAGATAATTGAAATTTTGATGAGAATTTTATTAAATATTTTTTAAACAATTGAATTCTTGTGATGAATATTGTTATTTATGTAAATAATTGAATTCTTTATAAGAATTTTATAAACATTGTTTTAAATGATTAACTTATTCGAAATATAATAAATATTATAAAAGTTTATTTAAAATAATTGTTTTCTTGTGGAAAACTTTATTTGTGAAAATAATTAAATTTTTCGATTAATTCATTAAAAATAGTATTAAAAATAATTGAAATTCTTCGATGGAAAATTCTTTGATTGAATTCTTGCTTAGAATTTTATCAAAATTTTTTTTAAAAAATATGAATTTCCATGGAAAATGTTATTATTAGTAAAAGTAATTGAATTATTGTGAAGAATTGTATAAAGATTTTGTTAAGTAATTGATTTTTTCGAAATTTTTTTTGAAAATACTATTATAAATTAATTGAATTCACGTGGAGATTTGATTATTTATGAAAATAATTGAATTTTATCCATTTTTTTAGTAATTGAGAATTCTTTTGCGAAATTTTATGAAAATACCTACTAGATATTGAAAATAATTGAATTTCGAATATTTTTTGAAAATAATCGAATCCTTTTAAAGAATGTGATTGTAATTTTTTTCAGAATAGTTTTTTGATTTCTAGTATTAGCGAATTTAAAGAAGTGTAAATTCTAAAAAAATATAAATAGTAACTTTTAGTGGCTGAGATCTAAAAAAGAATCCAAATAACGTAAAAAAAAGTAGTAAATAGTAGGTTTTAGTATAGTAGATGAGTGCGAAGCTTGCACAATATTAATTTTCGTAGAGAAAAGTGTTGACTGTTTAATTAACTTTAAAAAGTTGAGTCTTAGAATTAGTAATTTCGATTCATTACAAAGTATTATCGTTTAAACCATCCGATAGTATGGCTAGGGACAAGTAGACATTGTAAAAAATCGGCCCTTTAAATTGAAATAAATATTTATCTATTTAATAAATAAGGTTCCAGAGATATACCCATATACTAATAATTTGGTGTAAATTTGACGTTTTAAATGTAATAAACTAACAAAATTATTGCTTTATGTTTACCTTTCGATTATCTTGTGAATCAATGTCTGCGCCAGCATGATAAAGTAAGTCCACTACATTGAGATGTCCACCATTCGCAGCGAGCCACAAAGGACTGTTTCCTTTCTTATTCTTCACCTCGACTTGAGTGCCCCTGTTATCAAGTAAATACATTCAATTATCATCAAATAAATAAGACAGGTAATTTCTCCCAAGACAATGAACTTTGCAGTTTAATGAAATAATTGAAGGAAAGCAGTGCTCACTTAGATAAAAGTAATTCGACGAATCGACAGTGGCCCTTGTCAGCGGCTATTGTCAAAGCAGTGTCGCGTGAAGAAGGAACAGGTGTGGCATTCACATCGGCTCCTTTATTCAGCAAAACTCTGCCCACTTCGACATAACCACCGCTCGCAGCTTCCATCAGGGGAGTTAATCCAGTCTGAAATTAAATCAATCAAATACAGTTTTCCAAGACAGAAGAAAGAAAGAAAGTGTAGGATGTCTACTATTTTCGGCTTTGTCCTCATTTTTTCCGGTTTTTTTTTCTCATTAAATTTAAAGTTATTTCATTTCGAACATAAATAAATCTACAAATGGCTTCCAAAATTTTTATTACAGTTTTTATGAATAATTAAATTCTTTTGACGAGTTTCTTTAAATTTTTTGAAAATAATGATTTTTTAATCATTTTAATTAGAAATTTGGAAAATAATTGAATTAAACAAAGAATTTTTTCAATTCTTTGGAAATAATCTTGTCCTTGATCTTGTTTGTTCATAATTATAATTGAAAATTTGATTAATTCAATTTTATTAAAATGTATTGATACTAATTGAAATTCTGCAATGAGTTTTACTATTTATGAAAATAATTGAATATATTGTGAAGCAATTTTTAAAAATAAAATTTCAATTACGGTGACTAACTTCTCCCGATCATTTTCGAAAAATTTAAATAAAATTCTTTAAAAGAATTTAATTATTTTTAATAGAATGTAGAGAAATTTCAATTATTTCAAAAAATTTTAATTATTTGTTTATAAAAATTCAATTATCTTGAAACAATAGAATTGAAAAATTTCAAAAATCTTATTTTTCAGAAGTTTCAAAAAAAACTTTGAAAAAATGTAATTTTATTAAAAAATTTTAAGTGTGTATCTTTTTTTAAATTAACTAATGAAAATTTTAATTAAGAAACATGAATATGAATGTGACTCTTTATAAAATTCAATTATTTATCAATTATTAAATTAAAATACTTTGAAAATTCGATTTGTTAAAAAGTTTTTAATGAAATTCTTTAACAAATTTAATTATTTTCAGTTGAATTTCACAAGATTTCTATTAATTCGATAATTTTTTTAAAATTTATTTACATACTATATTTGAATCAGTGACTGATTTTTTACTCAGGGGGGCCGCAAAATTTTATTTTCAAAATTCCCTGACTTTTCCCTGATTTTTCCCTGACTAATTTTTGATTTTCCCTGACTAACAAATTTTTGAATTATTTAATATTTTACATTAAAATGTCCGTAAAAAGGTCCAAACTTATAAAAAATGTGACGGCACCATTATAACGAGCTATATTACAAAAACGTCTAAATAAAAAACTGAATTGACATTTAAGTATCAAAGTTTTTTAATTTGTTGTTTTCTTTCGATCAAAATTCCCTGACTTTTAAAGAATTTTTAAAAATTCCCTGACTTTTCCCTGATTTCCAGTTTTTTCCTGACTTGCGGCCACCCTGTTACTATCAAATTAATTATTTTTAACTAATTCAAATTTTGAGAACAATGAACGATTTTTTAAAAAGAAATTAAAATAAGAAAACTTTTTTTAATTTGGTGACAAAATTGCGGATTTCGCGGTTAGTAAACACCCTGAAAGTGTTTGAATATTCCAATGGCCATAATGCGCACCTTAGCTCGGTGCTCGACGTTTGCCTTGCGATCGAGTAAAAGACTGACAACTTCGTGTCTTCCTTGAAAGCAGGCAAGAGTCAATGCCGTGTTTCTGTTGGTTTCAATTTGAGCATTGATATCACTTCCCATGTCAAGAAGCAATTTAACAGCAGCTGTAAAAAGAAAGTACCAAAAGCAAGAGTGACAATCTGTTCTGAAAATAAAAAGAAAGGAAATAAAAAGGAAAAATGAAGAACCTGTATGGCCATTCATAGCGGCGAGCATGAGTGGAGAAATGCCCAGTTTTGAGCCTGTTCGGGAGTTGATCTCGGCGCCGTGACTGAGAAGTAGTTTGATGATATTAACATAGCCACCGGACGCCGCGAGACTAAGTGGAGTGTAGTCGGAAACGTTGCGGTGCTCCTTATTGGCAGCGCGATTCAGCAAGAGTTCGACTACTTCGTATCTGCCTCCACTGCAGGCAAGCGACAATGGCGTGTCTTTTGTTCGTTCGGACTGGGCTTCAATTTCCGCCCCGTGATTCAGGAGAATCTCGACAACCTTCTGATGACCGGCGGTTGCTGCTAATATCAATGGTGTAAACCCTTTCTTGTCGCGATGCTCTGTAATGGAAAAACAAGAATTAGAAAATTAGAAAATAAGAAAATTACAAGAGAAAGACAAATAATGTGAATATTTCATTACCGATATCAGCTCCTCGACTTAACAACAGTTCCACGAGATCTTCGTGTCCACCGGCACAAGCCAAAGTCAGAGCAGTGTCGTGATTACTGTCCGTTTCAGAATCCACGTCCATGCAGGAAAATGGCGCTGGTGGTACTTGATTCGCTGTGTAGCCTCCAACAGTTGGAACACCAGTAGTATATTGTCCAGCAACTAATATTAATTGTTCAAATGTTAGTTAAAACTTCAACGAGTAAACAGTAAAACTAGTAAAACAAATGCAACTTTTTAAAACGCATGGCTCGAACCAGTCAAAGTATTTCAAAATACGGACCATTTACGGACCAATGACAAAAATATAACCAGTCCAGAGTGAAATAAGAGAACATTTTACTTTAAACTATAAATTACATTTTTCATAACTATAAAACCAGGGCTCGGATCGACTTTGAAACTCAAAAAAAATCGCTTTAGTCGCATAAATTCACAACGAGTCACGAAAAGTCGCATAAAATTTGCAAAAAAAATCGAAAAAAAGTCGCATGGAATTTTAGAAAAAACGACAAAAAGGAAACACGAAATTGTTAAAATTGTAAAAAATCACATTTCTCGACAACACATACTTTAATATCAAACAATCCGGAATGAAATTTAATAAAATTTAATAAAACTCAAAGAGAAATTTTAATGAGGTATTTTTAACATTTTTTTAAAAATTCTCTTTAAAATGTAAAATATTTTTATAAATAATAAAATTCATTAAGGAAATTTAATTATTTTCAAAAGTTCTGATAAAATTCTAATACAAAATTCAATTATCTTCAAAAGTACGAAAATTCTTCGCTGAAATTCAATTATTTTCAAAAAATTATTTTAAATTCTCCTCACAATTTCAATTATCTTTATAAATATCAAAATTCTTCTGCAAAATTCAATTACTTTTAAATATTTTTAAAAAAATCTGTTCAAAATTTCAATTATTTTTATAAATAATAAAATTCTTCTCTGAAATTTAATTATTTGTAAAAATAATAATAAAATTCTTGTCAAAATTTCAATTTCTTTATTAATAATAAAATTCTTCTCTGAAATTTAATTATTTTCATAAGTAATAAAATTCGTCGCAGAAATTCAATTATACTCAAATTTTTTTTTCAAATTCAAATTTTCTCGATAAAATTCTTTACAAAATTCAATTATCTTCAAAAGTAAGAAAATTCTTCTCAGAAATTCAATTATTTTCAAAATTTTTTTAAAATTCTCCTCAAAATTTCAATTATCTTTGTCAATATCAAAATTATTCTGCAAAATTCAATTACTTACTAATGTTTTATAAATTTCTTCTCAATAATTCAATTATTTTCATAAAAAATAATTAAAATTTTTTTTTATAAAGTCTTATAATATAAAATAATGTCGAAGACTTGGAGTGATCGATTTCTTCATGTTTTATAACAATTTTTTATAAGTTGTTTAATTTCAAAAAGGTTTGAATTTGAATCTTTTGAAGAATTTTATTTCCTATGGAAAAATAATAATTAAATATCTATTTAAAAAAGAAGTTATTGATGTTTTCGAAAAATTTAAAAGAAATTTGTAAATAAATGTAACAGATCATTTTTTTGACTAAAACTTTTTCCTTCAATTTTCTAAAAATTTAAAAAGTTTCACTTTCTAATTGACAAATAGAATTTATAAACATTCTTTTTTCATTAATTTTTAAAAAACTTTAATTTTTATTAAAGCAATTGTAATTAAGAAATAGAAATGATGCACATTATTGTTTCCTTATGAAAATTGAGAATTTCCTACAAAAATATTAAGAAACGAGATAATATGTTATGTTTTTTTCCCTAAAGAGAAGAATGATTTTGTGAACAATATTGTTTACAAAAAAAGATTTCTGCCATTTATAATTTAAGTCGAAAAGTAATTGAAAAATTTGAAAAAAGTCGATTAGTTGCATTTTTTCACAAAAAAGTCGAAAAAAGTGGAAAAAGTCGCACAATCCAAGCCCTGAATTCTCATTAAAAATTTTATCAACAAATTTTTGAAATTTTAAAGTTAAATTATTTATTTAATAAATTATGAGGAATAATTTTTTGATAATTCTTCAAGAACTAAATTATTTAAGAGGGTACAACCGATATTTTTAATTATGTCAAGAAAATAATTTAAATATTCCACAACATTATTTTTAAGGAATAATTGAATTGAAAATTTTTTTAAAATAATTGAAATTTTGCCAAGAATTTTATTAAAGTTTTAGAAAAAAATTGAATTTTGGAAAAGAATTTTACTAATTTTGAAAATAATTAGAAATTTTAACGAGAATATTTAAAAACTTGTTGAACAGAATTAAATTTCTGCAAAGAAAATTATTACATACTCCTGAAAATAATTGAATTTCTACAATAATTTGTAACTTTTCTAAAATTAAATTTTTTTTGAGTTTTTAACTAAAATTCTTCAATAAATACATTATTTTAATAATTTTTGAAAAAGTTCTTTGAGAATTTTCAAATTCATTTGTTTATAATTGTTAGTTAGAAATGTGAAAAGTTCAGATTTTCAAAGATTTCAATTCTTATTATCTAAAGTTTTAACTAAAATCCATTTTTAAATCAATTTTTATTAGAAAATTCAAGGAGATTTCAATTATTTAAATACAAAAAAACAATTTATTAAATAATTGCATGTTTCTTACAATTGAATTTTCATAAAGAATTTTATCAATAAATTTTTAAATAATTGAATTCCTTCGGCGAATTTTAATAAATTTTTTAAGAATAATTTCATTTTTCGAGGAATTCAATAATTTGTTTAAAGTTTTTGAAAATAATTGAATTTCAGACAAGAAATTTATTATTTTCGAAAATAATTGGATTCCTGCGAAGAATTTGTTTTTTTTTATAAAAATAATTAAATTCTTGGGGAAAATTTTGTTAAAATTATTGAATTTCTGAAAAAAATTTATTATTTATGAAATTAATTGAATGATTGCGAAGAAATTTATAAAAAAAATTTTTAAATAATTCAATTGCCATGAAATTGCTATTAACTTATGAAAATAATTAAAGGTTTGCGCAGAATATTATTAAATTTTGTTTAAATAATTGAATTTTTTTGGAAAATTGTATTACGATAGTAGGTATTAAAAATCATTGAATTAAGGAAATTTTTTGAAATTAATTGAAATTTTGCCAAGAATTTTATTAAAATTTTTGAAAATAATTGAATTTCGAAGAATTTAATTATTTCTAAAGATAATTGAAATTTTGACAAGAATTTTTTTAAATTTTTGAACATAATTGAAATTCTCTGAAAAATGTTATTACTTTTGAGAATAGTTGAATTTCTGCAATCATTTGTAATTTCTCTAAAATTCTTCAAATTATATAGTAGAATTTACCAACTTTTCGTCTTTTCTCAATAAAATTTCTGACCTTACGGACCTAGTTCGAGCCCTAAAAACTTTGAAACAATCTTTTCAATTGAAAAAGTCAATGGTTGGGATGTTAAAGTGAGTAAAACATTTGTTGTCAACTAACCAGCTGTTGGATCCAATTGGAAGGTTTGAACGGGGAAATTAGCGGACTGTTGCTGAGAAGTGGCAGCGTTTTGCTGTTGAGAGATAAGTGGATATCGACCCTTCTTCCCCTTATTGGCAGCGGGAGCTGTGTAAACTTGTTTCCTGTCGGGCCCAACTGCAGTGGAAGTTGCGGACGAAGATGGCGTTTGAGTTTGCGTTGACACTTGAACCTGATTGATGTTGCAGGCTGTTGATTGAACGGCATTATTGCCAACCTGTGGTGAACTGTCGACAATGGCAGTTGTTCCAGAAACTGCAGGCAATGCTTGCGCTGGAAATGCTGCAATTCACAAGATCGCCAATGTGGCAAATGCGTCAAATTGTTCAGTTCTTCAGTTAAAATTCAGCAGGGTTGACACTTTAATACTTTTACTATTCAATTATTATCTAAAATTCATTTTTAAATAAATTTTTATTAGAAAATTCTACGAGTATTCAATTATTTAAATGCAAAAATAAATGTTTCTTAAAATTTAATTCTTATAAAGAATTTTATCAACGAATTTTAAAATAATTGAATTCTTTTGATGAATTTCAATAAAATTTTTAACAGGGTTACCACGCTTTTCCTCTTTTCAAATTTCCTGACTTTTCCAGGTTTTTAAAACTACATTTATATTTTACCAAATTTTAATTTTAATTTTTAATTTTACCAAACTCCCTGATTTCCAGACAAAACGACTTTTTTCCTGTTCTATAACATTTATTTACGAATTTCTTTAATTGTAAAATTACTCGAAAACATCAATAACTTCGTTTTTAAATGAATTCTTAATCATTATTATTTTTTTACAGAAATTAAGATTAAGATTTTCAAAAATCTTAAATTTAATAACATATAAGAATATTATTATAAAACTTGATACTATCATTATTTTATATTATAAAAATATTGTTACTGTAATTTCTTCTAAATTATTTTCATTTCAATTCAATTCTTCATTTCTAGAATTTTTAACTAAAATTCTTCTTGAACTCAATTTTTTTTTTATAATTTTTGAAAAAGTTCTTCTTTGAGAATTTTTAAATCAATTTGTTTACCATTCAATTTTACCTAAAATTATTCGATTATTCTGACATTCTTCAATGAAAAAAACTAGAAATTAAAAACTTTAAATAATTAAAAAAAAATTCCATTAAACTTTTTGAGAAAAATTAATACCAAATTTCCTTAAAAATCTTGTCAAGAATTTAATTAGTTTTACAGATAATAAAATTATTTGCAGGAATTCAATTATTCTCAAAAATTTGAATAACATTCTTCGAAATAATTCAATTATTTTTAAAATTGACAAAATCCTTCGCAAGAATTCAAATATTTTCAAAATTGATAAAATTCTTCGTAAATATTCAATTATTTTCAATATTAATTTTTACGTAATTTCGATTATTCTGACATTCTTCAATTAAATATAATTGAAAATAAAAACTTTAAGAATTGAAGAAAAATTCAACTAAACTTTTTTAAAAAAATTAATTCTACAGAATTGTTAGTTAAAAGTTTGAAAAGTTCAAATTTTCCAAGATTTTAATTTGAAACTTTTTCAAAATTCAATTATTTCTAAAAATTTACGCTATATTGCTTTCAACATTCAATAATAATCTAAAATTTCAACTGAAATTTATTTTTAAATCAATATTTACTAGAAAAATTCACGAGAATTCAATTATTTAAATACAAAAATAAATATTTTATTAAATAATTGAATGTTTCTTGAAATTTAATTTTCATAAGGAATTTTATAAACAAATTTTTAGGTAAATAATCTAATTCTCTTGACAAATTTTAATAAAAATTTTAAGAATAAGTTCATTTTTCGGAAATTTGATTAAAATTTTAATTAAAAATAATTTAATTTCCCCAAAGAATTTTTTAAGAGTTTTTAAAATTAATTGAAATTTTGACAAGAATTTCATTAAAATTTTAGAAAATAATTAAATTTTGGAGAAAAATTTATAAAGATTATTGAAATTTTGACGAGAATTTTTGTAAATTATTAAACACATGTAAATTTATGCGAAGAATTATATTAATTTTTGGAAATAATTGAATTCTTGAGACGAATTTTATTAAAATGTCAGAATTGAATTCTTTTATGAAACTTTATTGAAATAGTAGACATTGAAAATAATTTAATTTTGACAAATTTTTTAAATTATTAAAATTTCAACAAAGAATTTTATTAAAATTATTTTGAAAAAAATTGAATTATTACAAAGAATTTCATTAAAATTTTTGAAAATAATTTAATTTTTTGAATAAATTTAATTAAAACTTTATAGAAAATAATACTTAAATTCTAATAAATAAATTGTAGCAAAAGTTTTTTAAATAATTGAATTTCTTTGAGGATTTTTAATAAAATTTTTAAGAATAATTTCATTTTTTCGAGGAATTCCATTAAAATTGTATTAAAAATAATTAAAAGTCTGCGATGAGTTTTATTATTTTATGAAAATAATGAAATGTTAACGAAAAATTTTTATTAAATATTTTCTAAATAATTAAATTCTTTTGGAAAGTTTTATTAAAGTAGTAGATTTATTAAAAATCATTGAATTGATAAAAGTTTTTGAAAATAATTGAAATTTTGCCATGAATTTTATTAATATTTTTGGAAATCATTGAATTTCTCAGAAGAATCTTACTACTTTTGAAAATAATTGAATTTCTGCAATCATTTGTAATTGCTTCAAAATTTACTTTCTTTTAGTGTTTTTAATTAAAATTCTTCTATAAATCCATTATTTTTTATAAACAATTAAAAATAGGGTGATTGTGTGTATTACTACAAGTGCCCCATTTACTACGAATTTCATTAAAAATATTAAAATAAAACTTTATTTGACAGATAATAGTCTATAAAATATCTATAATAAAACTTTAGTTTATATTAATTGTTATTTTTAATGAAAAGTTCTAAAAAAAATGCATTTTAATACGTTTTATTTAACTTTGAAAATCTCTAGTTTAGATGAGAGCACAAAAAGTTGCATTAGTGAGTTGAGAGTGCTTTCAGAAAGATAAATATATTTATGTATTTTGTGAACAAAAATTTAATGTTAAGTTATTTCTAAATAAAGCAATAACATTAGTATTTATAAATTTAAAGAAAATGTTATGTTTTTAACGTTTCTATTATTTAATTTTAAACACATGATTTTTCGCGCTTGCGTTTATTTCTACGTTTGTAGTGAACGCAATGAAAATAGTTTTTAGCTAATATATAAAAGTATTTTATAGTTTTTATTATTGTGAAAACTGCACAAAAGCACAATGTCAAAAATTAGGATGCAGTATACGAAGGAAAACGAACTAAAATTTTTGTTGAATACATAAAAAACATTATTTAAACATGTAACCTCTATAAATTATTCAATTTAATTTTGTTATTTAAATAAAAATAAATATTTTGTTTTAATATTATGAATAAAGTTTTATATAATAATAAAATAATTAAACATATTATTTTGTCCTTTTAAAATAAATTAAAAGCTAAAACCTAGGTTAATATTAATAGACACAGGGTAGTAATGCACGCGTAGTATTTCAAGCAAATTCGTAGTAATTTACACTTGTGCACTTTTTTTTTAAATATTCCGTTTTTTAATACAATTTAAATTATTTTTATGACCCAAAGACTTTTTTCAGTTCTAAGAAAGATTAAGGTATTTGTCGCGTAAATTCGTTTTCGACAGTTTTTTTTTAAATTTCACATAATTATTCTTTGGATATTTATCTACAAAATAAGGCCTATTAAAATAAAATTGACCGTCTGTAAGTCTCAAAAAATGAAATCAAAGTTTTGATTTTTAACATGTAAGGTATAGGAAAACCATATGAAAACCACAGATTTTTAATTTTTGCACTTATACTAATCGACAGATTTTTTAGAAAAACTAAAGTTTTATTTATTGAACCAAAATGAACTTTTATAAAAAAAATGAAAATTTTTCACCGTCTTGTTTAAAAGATATTTAACATCAAACTTGAAAATTTATTTTAACATTTTATTGTAAATGACAGGTGAATTCGTAAACGTGGCAATAGCGCTTGTTAAATACTACAGCTCGTCTGCTACTTTTGGCGCGAAATTTTAAAGACGGCCATACGCCAAACTTGCGACGTTGCCACGATCGTTTTTCATGCGAGAGGTTATGAATATACATTGAGAACATCTGTGTATCAAACTGTACGTCCGCAAAAGTTTTTCGGAAACTCGCATTCATAATCGTTTCATAAGTACAGTCAACGGATACAAACTTTTGAGAGTGACCAGTCGCGCGACAAATACCTTAACTACTCAGTACAAAAAAAATTTAGAAAAAAAATTAAGACTGAAAGTTTCAAATGATTCTTTAAACGTGGCTGATTTTGAAACACGTAGTAATAGGCACAATCACCCTAAGTATTAAAAAATTTAACTAATTTCAGAAGAATTGGAATAATTAAAATTTCTCAAAAATCGACGTTCTTTAAGACGATTTCTAATTAAATTCATTCAAAATTGAAATTTTACAAAATTTCAAATTAAAATCTTTTGAAATTTATCTGTACTTATGTAAATTGTAAATGCAACTTTTTTAAAAATTTAATTAATTTTGAAATATTTATGTAAGATTAGATTTCAAGAATAAACTTTAGAAAATAACAATTTTCCAGGATTTCGATAAAAATTCCCTGACTTTTCCAGGTTTTTTCAAGGTTCATAAAATTCCCTGACATTTCCAGGTTTTCCAGGTTTCTAGGTTGCGTGGCAACCCTGATTTTAGGAATTATGTTATACATTTTTTGAGGAATTCGATTAAAATTGTATTTAAAAAAAATTGAAACTCTCTGACGACTTTTATTTTTATAAAAATAATTGAATTATTGCGAAGAAATTTAAAAAAAAATTTTTAATTGAATTCCTGTGAAATTGTTTCCTCACATTTTTTTTTATTTTAGCGCTTGGAGAGTTTACTTGTGTTAAAAATAGACAAGAAAAATTTGTATCCTGAACTTTTTAGAGACATTTGCAGGTTTTGTGTTTCAAAATTGATATTTTGAAATGACTTACTCAGCTGAGATTGCAAGAGCAATGAGGACTGGAAGTTCTCCTCGCTGATGCACGTCTGCATTCCTAAATTGAGACCGGCCTCGAAGGCACTGATCACGCTTCTAGGGATGGGCTGCGTGGGTGTGATCTGCAACCCCGTGGACACGTCGGCTTGTATCTGGACTCCTGCCGTTGTCACTTGCAGGGACGAAAGCGGCATACTCGCCGATGGAACGGTTGGTACGGAAGGTACTGACGGTACTGGAGCTGTGAAATAATCACGAGAGGGGTGAAGGTTGTTGGATTGCGACACAACCTGCCCGAGTTGTTGTTGACTCTTTCCCGAAATTTCCAACTTCTTCATGTCAAGTTTCGACGGGTCGTCCGCTCCTGCCACTGCTGCTGCTGCTGCTTGGAACAAATTTCCCATTAATTTCAATAAAAGAAAAATAATTCACATTTCAAAAATCAGGAAAAATCCCTCATTTTTCCAGGTTTTTAAAACTACATTTGCATTTTACAAAATTCAATAATTCCAATCAATTTTTACAAATACATAGAAATTTCATAACAATTATGTTATATTTATCTATTACTCAATCAGGATTGCCACAAAAATTTAATTTTCTTTTTCCCCGACTTTCCCTTAATTTCCAGACAAAATTCTTACTTTTCCTTGACTCTAAAGAATATTCTGATTGAAGTTAAAAATTATTACTCAGAAAAATGTACAATTAGGTACTTCTTTTTTAAATAAATATTTAACCATTATTATTTTTCCACAAAAATTAAGATTTTAAAAAATTTCAAATTCAAACCTTTCTAAAATTAAACAACTTATAAAATTTTTACTAATTTTTGAAAAATTTCTTTAAAAATTTTCAAATATTTTTGTTTACACTTCAATTTTACGAAATTTCATCGATTATTCGAAAATTCTTCAATCAAATATATTTTAGAGAATAAAAAACAATTCAATTAAACTTTTTCAAAAAAATTAAATCTATACAATTTTTAGTTAAAAATATAAAATAATTCAAACATTTTAATTTGAAACCTTTTCAAAATTCAATTATTACAAAAAATTCACGCTATAATATTTTCTCTCTAAATTTGAATTAGTAAAAATGTTTACTAATTGGAGTTAGTGACTGAACTTTTGCTTTTTAATTAGTAAATTTTACTATTAAATAGTAGAAACCACTATTTATTAGTAAAATATGCTAATCCAAAAGTAAAAAATCAGTCACTAATTAAAATCAGAAAACATTTTTACTAATTTAAATTTAGAGAGTTCAATATTTAAATATTATCTAAAATTTTAACTGAAATTCATTTTTAAATCAATTTTTATTAAAAAATTCATCGAGAATTCAATTATTTAAATACAAAAATTAATAACATATTGAATAATTTAATGTTTCTTTACATTGAATTCTCATAAAGAATTTTATCAACAAATTTTTAAATAATTCAATTCTTTTGACGAATTTCAATAAAATTTTTAAGAATAATTTCATTTTTCGAGAAATTAGATTAAAATTGTATTAAAAATAATTAAATATCTAAAAAATTTGATTGAATTGAGAAAAGTTTTAAAAAATAATTGCAATTTTGACAAGAATTTTATTAAAATTTTTGTAAATAATTGAATTTCGAAGAATTTAATTATTTCTAAAGATAATTGAAATTTTGACGAGAATTTTTTTAAATTCTTGAAAATAATTGAATTTCTGCGAAGAATTTTATTACTTTTGAAAATAATTGTCTTCTTGTGACGAATTTTATTAAAATTTCTTTTTAAATAATTGAATTCTTTTGTGAAATTTTATTGAAATGGTAGATATTGAAAATAATTGAATTTTGATAAATTATTATTGAAATTACTTACGTTTCTAGGAATAATTCTATTAAAATTATTTTGAAAAAAATTGAATTGTTAAAAAGAATTTCATTAAAATTTGTGAAAATAATTTAATTCTTTCAAGAAATTTAATTAAAAATCTGTTGACAATAATACTTTCCGTCAACAGGGGTAATTATGGAACATCAGAGGTAAATATGGAACGCGTAATTCTTTTTTCTGTTTTCTTAATAAACAGACAAAGAAAATTTGTTATACTTGCTTTTATAATTAATTATAATAATTTGTTCTATAATTGCCCCAAATGAGAGGCAATTATGGAGCAATATTTATGTTTAAATAACTCCGTCAAAAAAATTTTTTTTGTAAATGGAACTTGAAGGAAATCTTTAGAAGAATGTTCACAATATATTTGAATAGCTAATAAAATTTTTTGTACAATTTAGATTTTTAGTGAAGAAGAAACTCAAAAAATCGCGACTTTTTATTCCATAATTACCCCTGTTGACGGTACAGTGTAATAAATAAATTATTCGAAGGTTTTTTAAAATAATTGAATTTCTTTGATGAATTTTAATAAAATTTTTAAGAATAATTACATTCTTCGAAAATTCCATTAAAATTGTATTAAAAATAATTGAAATTCTACGATGAGTTTTATTATTTATGAAAATAATTGAAAACCTATAAAGAATTTTATTATTTTTGAAAATAATTGAATCTCTGTAAAGGATTTGATTATTTATGAAAATAATTGAATTATTGCTAAGAAATTTATTAAAAATTTGTAAATAATAGAATTCCTGTGAAATTTTTATTATTTATGAAAATAATTAAATGTTTGTGTAAAATTTTATCAACTTTTTCTTTAAATAATTAAATTCTTAAGAAGAATTGTATAGGAAAATTTTATTAACTAAATCTTGTAAAGAATTTTGTCAAAATTTATTTGAATAATAGAATTTTTAAAAGAATTTTATTTAAATTTTTCGAAATAATTAAATTTCTCAGAACTATTTTTTTCAATTCTCTGAATATATTTGAATTCTTTCGAGAAACTTTATTAAAAAATTAAAAATAATTGAATTGGTGCGAAGAAATTTACAAAAAATTGGTAAGTAATTGAATTTCTGTGGAATTTTTATTAAATAATTGAATTTTTTTGGAAAATTTTATTAAAATAGTAGATATTAAAAATAATTGAAATGAGACAAATTTTTTGAAACTTGAAGTTAAGGTCGAAATGAAATCATTAATACCATGTAAAAGAATAATAATTATAATAAAAAATGTACCATTTGACGCTTCATCCAAGCTAATCGATCTTATGATATCAACGGCATCTTCAATAGGAATCTGTGTACCATCATCCAATTTGAAAATACCATCCTCGACACCAAGGGACTTTTGCGTTTTCGGAGCAGAAAAAAATGGACACGATCCATCTCTATGCAGTCTCGCAATTTCCGAGTCCATGTGTTCTCCAAGATTCTCTTGCGGTGGTTGCTGTAGTGAATAATGCAAATTATACATTTACTTCACCCTTCTAAATTCATTATTTTCATTTTCCTCGCCTACAGAAATTAAAATTAACAAAGGCCTTTCTTGTTACCTAATTACCATAATATATCTATCATCATTGCACATTTATTGTATTCTTAGTTGTTCAATCACAGGAACAATTCTTAGAACTACTCTAATTGTTTAATAAATACGAAAAACAATCCAAAATTTCGGCAAATTCTGGAAAATGTAACATGCACACGAATCAATTTCTATTCAAGTGTGATGAAAAAAGTTGAGACGTAAAAGAAAAAAGGTTTTTATTATTTTATGCTGAACAATTAATTTAAATTATTACTAGAAGACATGAATAAAATATTTAAATTTTACAAATTTCGTCATCTACGCCTAATTAAAAATATTTATTCTTTTCTTTTATTAAAAAAAAGAATTATTTTTATAAACTATGAACCTCACAAACCTAACATGTTTTGCTTCTTAGGTACCTTTCTTCGGATAGCGTCACAATTATTATTATTATTGTTATTAATTTTTCAAAATTTCATAAAATAAACTTTGTAGGATTATTTGGCGGTAACTTAATTTTTTAAGAATTAAACTTATTAAAAAATAAGAAAAAAGATTTTTGATATAAAAAAATTTCTTAAATATCCTCTCGTTTTGTTTTCTCAGTATCGGACAATAACCTATAACCCACTAAGTCGATTTTGAGAGAATAAATTCGAATTAAAAGTAAACAGATTTTAAAAAAATTCTAACAGTTTATGCAAATGAACCTTACATTTTAATTTTTAAAAGAATATTAAAATTTTTAATGATGTCAGGCCTCGGACTGACATTAACGAGAAAAAAAGTCGTTTATTTAATTCAATTATTATCTACAATTTTTAACTAAACTTCATCTCTCAATCAATCTATATTAACTTTTAATAATTTTCTGAAATTTCTTCGAGAATTCAACTATTTAAATACAAAAACTTAAGTTTTTACAATAATTAAGACAGTTCATTTTTCTTTTTAAAAATATTAAAGATAGAATATTTTCAAAAATTTGAATAACGAATTTTTAATATTAATTTTTTGAAAATTTTTATAAATAATTTTTGAACGACAATAGTTTTACAATTACACTACCGTCGGGAATTGTCGGTACGGCTGCACGCGCACGGCCCAAAAACATACCAATCTTTAAATCACGATTTCTTTGTAAATACAAATGTCAGAAAATTAACAAATATACCATTCGAAAGATTACTAAATACTACGATTAATGGCACATAACTGAAAATTTTAATAATTTATACAAAGATTGCAGCAATCGACAAATTTGACAAAAAAATTTTAAAAATACAATTTTTTTGGAAATTTTTTCAACCCCCGCACATTTTTTAAAATTTGTAAAAAAAAATTTGAAACTTACATAAGTGTGATCATTCAAATCTCATCTTTAATTTAAGACCAAAAGTGTTTAAAAATCTTATTCGGTTCGTGAGATATCATTATAAACGTCCGAGCATGTTTTTTGACAAATGCATTGAATTAGTCGATTTTGAACGGTTTTTGGCTAAAAATGCTCGTCCGTTTATAATGATATCTCGCTAACCGATTAAGATTTTTGAATTTTTTTGGTCTTAAATGAAAGATGAGACTTAAATGATCACACTTATATAAGTTTCAAATTTTTTCTGCAATTTTTAAAAAATGTGCAGGGGTTGAAAAAATTTCCAAAAAAATTGTATTTTTAAAATTTTTTTGTCAAATTTGTCGATTGCTGCAATCTTTGTATAAATTAATACAATTTTCACTTATGTACCATTAATCGTAGAATTTAATAATCTTTCGAATGGTATATTTGTTAATTTTCTTTTTGTATTTACAAAAAAAATCGTTATTTAAAGATTGGTATGTTTTTGGGCCGTGCGCGTGCAGCCGTACCGATAATTCCCGACGGTAGTGTATATACTATAAAAAAATGTCCAAAAAATTTAAATTTGGTAAAATCTTTTAAAAAATAATTTAAATTTAATAAAATCTTTGAAAAATAATTGAAATTTGGTCAAATCTTTGAAAAAAATTAAAATTTGATAAAATCTTATTTTCTCCAAAATGTTAAAAATAATTCTAAAAGTTATTATTTTTTGTATATATTCGAATTTTCGGAAATATATAATCAAAAATATTGAAAATAATTGAATTTTAAAAATTCTGAGAATTACTTTTTTTCAAAAATATTTTAATATTATTTTTAGAACCTATTTTTCATTAATTTTCATTTTTATTAAATTTACACTTGAAGATTTTCCTTTAAAATTATTGAGAATTAAATTATTTTCAAAATTTTGCAAATAATTAAAATTCTTCAAAAGTTGATTTTCAAAATTTATAATAAAATACTTGAAAAAAATGAATTATATTCAATTAAATTTGACAAAATGTCAATTATTTAAAAGCTTTTTCATTGTATTTTTAGAAAATTTAATTTGAAAGATTATTCAAAAATAACTTTTCAAAGACTTGACTATTATACTTTTCAAACTAATAAAAATCGAAATTGCAGTTTATACTAAAAATGTGGTATTTTGTTGCAATATTTGGAAAAAAAGTCGAAAAAGTCGCAGTTTTTGAAAATTTTCAGGGCTCGGATCGTCTTTAAGACTCAAAAAAGTCACTTTAGTCGCATAAATTCACAACAAAAGTCATGAAAAGTCGCATAAAATTTGCAAAAAAGTCGAAAAAAAGGTCGCATGGAATTTTAGAAAAAAAGGGATAAAAAGGAAACACGAAATTGTCAAAATTGTAAAAAAAAATCACATTTCTCGACAACACATACTTTAATATCAAACAATCCGGAATGAAATTTAATAAAATTAAATAAAACTCAAAGCAAAATTTTAATTAGGTATTTTTAACATTTTTCTAAAAATTCTCTTTAAAATGTAAAATATTTTTATAAATAATAAAATTCTTCTCCTAAATTCAATTATTTAAACAAAAATTTAATAAAATTCTTGTCAAAATTTCAATTATTTTTATAAATAATAAAATTCTTCTCTGAAATTCAATTATTTTCAAAAAATTGTTTTAAATTCTCCTCACAATTTCAATTATCTTTATAAATATCAAAATTCTTCTGCCAAATTCAATTACTTTTAAATATTTTTAAAAAAAATCTGTTCATGATTTCAATCATCTTCATAAATAATAAAATTCTTGTCAAAATTTCAATTATCTTTATAAATAAAAAGATTGATCCTAGAAATTCTATTATTTGCAAATTTTTTTTTAAATTCCTCGTCAAAATTTTATTTATCTTCATAAATAATAAAATTCATCCTGGAAATTTAATTATTTTCAAAAGTTCTGATAAAATTCGTTGCGAAATTCAATTATCTTCAAAAATAAGAAAATTCTTCGAAGAAATTCAATTATTTTCATAAAAAATAATCAAAATTTTTTTTTTTTTTATAAAGTCTTATAATATAAAATAATGATTTTATCACTCGGTCATCTTCAATTGTAATAAAACATGAAGACATCGATTGCTCCGAGCCGAAGACTCGGAGTGATCGATTTCTTCATGTTTTATAACAATTTTTTATAAGTTGTTTAATTTCAAAAAGGTTTGAAATTGAATCTTTTGAAGAATTTTATTTCCTATGGAAAAATAATAATTAAATATTTATTTAAAAAAGAAGTTATTGATGTTTTCGAAAAATTTGAAAGAAATTTGTAAATAAATGTAACAGATCATTTTTTTGACTAAAACTTTTTCCTTCAATTTTCTAAAAATTTTAACAGTTTCACTTTCTAATTGACAAATAGAATTTACAAACATTTTTTTTCATTAATTTTTTAAAAAACTTAAAATTTTATTAAAGCAATTGTAATTAAGAAATAGAAATGATGCAAATTGTTTCCTTATGAAAATTGGGAATTTCCTACAAAAATATTAAGAAACGAGATAATATGTTATATTTTTTTTCCCTAAAGAGAAGGATGATTTTGCGAACAATATTGTTTACAAAAAATGATTTCTGCCATTTACAATTTAAGTCGAAAATTAATTGAAAAATTTGAAAAAAGTCGATTAGTCGCATTTTTTCACAAAAAAAAGTCGAAAAAAAGTCACATTTCCTTAGAAAAAGTCGCACAATCCGAGCCCTGAATAAGTCGAAAGAGTGCATTTTTGGAAAATAGTCGAAAAAAGTCGAAAAAGTCATAATATCCGAGGCCTGTGATGTAAAACATTATAGAGCACTCGAAATAAATCCTAAAGCAATATTAATTTTTTAAAAAGTAATACAAATCGGTTTAGATGATTTTTACTGGAATCACACTAAAATAAAAAATGTGTCAAATTAGATGAAATAAACAACCATAAAAATTAGTGAAACATTAAAATAAATAAACATTGTTATTAGGGTCGCCTGAAAAATACACAAGAAAGTAACATTTCCACAAATTTCATGCCACGCCCCCCTAAAATTGTGTCACATGAAATAGTTCTTCTTAGAAATCTTAAAAACATACATAAAATTATATTTTTTGCAAAGTCGCAAGAAATTCCGTAAATTCAAAAAAGGATATAACTTTTTCAAACATTTTTATTGCAATTGTTCGCAGTTCCTCCATATTTAAATATCAAAGGCTTTATCAAGGGCTATAATGAAAGAATTAAATTGTACCCGATTTAAAAATTTAAGGTTCTTTTATTTATTCTTTCAAGGACACTGAAAAAATTGATGTAAATTAAAATAAATTGTGATTGAAGCTTCTCAAGTTACTAATGTTAGCCTACTTTTTGCAGGTAAACTTGAGTGATCAACAGAGCAAACAAGCAACAGAGGTGGAAGTAGGCAAGACAGTGGAGTCGTGCGATCAAGTTATATTTCAATCATAAAACATTTCCTGTTCTAAGCTACCACAAGTTTAGCAACATTTTCTCCTACGGCTACAAAATTCAATTAAACGGAAATAACAAATAATATTCCAAAAATCTAGCAGTTCCATGAAAATTTTATCATCATAAACTACAGCTACATAAATTATAAATTATCACACTTTTTCTTTGTAATTATTAATGTTTACATTCCCCTTAGTTTATTATCAAGAAAAATCAAATTGCAATTTTCAAAATTTAACTTATGGAACAAAATAATAAGTCATTTTCTTTTTTTTAAAGAAATTATTAATAAAAATTTCCCCTTCTCTCTAAATAAAGAAAAATAATTTCTTCAGGGTTGCCACAAAAATATGATTTCATTTTTCCCTAACTTTTCCTAGACTTTTAGACAGAATTTTAACATTTTCCCTGATCCCTATAAAAAAATTTAAGGGGAGCTAAATTATAAAAATTACTTATTTTCTGAAGCAAAATTATTTAAAATCCATTATTTTCAAAAATTGTTAATCGAATTCTTAAAAATTTCAGTTAATTTAAAAATTATTATTTATTAAAATAATCTTTAAAACACAAAACTGAAATAGTATAAAATTATATTATACTTAAATTATCTTGAAAATTACATTTTTTTAAATCTCTAATTTATAAACATTTTTTTTTCCATTAATTTTTAAAAAACTTTAAATTATATTAAAGCAATTGTAATTAAGAAATAGAAATGATGCAAATTGTTTCCTTATAAAAATTGAGAATTTCCTACAAAAATATTAAGAAACGAGATAATATGTTATGTTTTTTTTTCCCTAAAGAGAAGAATGATTTTGTGCCATTTACAATTTAAGTCGAAAAGTAATTGAAAAATTTGAAAAAAGTCGATTAGTCGCATTTTTTCACAAAAAAGTCGAAAAAAGTCACATTTCCTTAGAAAAGTCGAAAAAAGTCGAAAAAGTCGCACAATCCAAGCCCTGTAAAACCCGTGGCAACCCTGTTCTTATAAGAATGCTTAAATAATGAAATAAAAAAACAACCCCTAAAAATATTGTCTGGTTAGAATATTAAAAAGGTAAAAAAGGTAAAAAAGGTAAAAAAAGGTAAAAAAAGCGGTAAAAATCAAGTCGCATGTAAAATAAACGGAATTAATTGAGGAATTAATTGAGGAGGAAACTATCGAGGTAGCTTGGAACAGGGTTGAAATGTGAAATATACCTGGCCAAGAAGATAGTGGGTGTGCGAGGGGTGGAGGTGCGCCATCAGCTGACTTGGCATCAAAATGCCTCCTCCACTGCCACCCCCGACACCACTTTGTTGTTGCTGTTGTTGTTGCTGTTGCTGTTGTTGCTGTTGCTGTACCTGCGTACAAAATTTCATACTCGTCACATGCAAAACGCAACATTTCCTCATTACCTCATTACTCTTCTAATTCCCAAACAATACTAACCTTCCATTTACGTCAAATTACGATACTCTCTTTTTCTAATTTTAAACTACGACACTAAACTTTAATCCATCGAAATTTACAATGTCGCAGATGTCAATTTTTTTCTAATATTTCCTGTGATCAAAAATTATTTATTCTAAACTAAGGAATTTTTACTTTTGGAAACATTTTTTTAAACCATTACTTATGTAAAACAATGAAAAACATTCTAAAAAATTGTCAATTAATAATTATAAATGATAAAAATTGTTAAAGAAATTTAAAAAATTACAAAAATTTAATTTTCTTTTTCCCTGAACCTAAAGAATATTCTGATTCACTGTAAAAATTATTAGACACTCAGAAAAATGTTCTAATACTTTTATTTGCGAATTTCTTTAATTGTAAAATTATTCGAAAATATCAATTACTTATTTTTCAAATAAATATTTAATTATTATTTTTCCACAGGAATTAAGTTTTTCAAAAATTTTAAATTCAAACTTTTTGAAATTCAGTAACTTAGAAGAATATTATTGTAAAAACATGAAGATGAACGAGCGATAAAATCATTATTTTACATTAGAAGAAAATTGTTACTGTAACTTCTTTAAAATTATTTTCATCATTTTCTATTAAATTTCTATTTAAATTAACTATTTTTAATACTTTTTGGCAAAGTTCATTGACAATTTTCAAATTCATTTGTTTAGAATTCAATTTTACAAAATTTTATCGATTATTCGAAAATTCTTCAATTGTATGTTAGAAAATAAAAACTTGAAATAATTTCAAAAAAATTAAATTAAACTTTTTCAAAAAATTTAATTCTTCTATTCATAGTTAAAAGTACGGAAAATTCCGATTTTCAAACGTTTTAATTTGAAACATTTTCAAAATTCAATTATTTCTATAAAATCAAGCTTCAATACTTTTAATGTTCAATTACTATCTAAAATTTTAACTAAAATTCATTTTTAAAACAATTTTCATTAAAAAACTCTAAGAGAACTCAATTATTTAAATAGGTACGAAAATAAATAATTTATTGAATAATTCAATGTTTCAGTAGGAATTTATCAATATTTTTTTTAAATAATTGAATTCTTTTGGAAAATTTAAAAAAAGGAAATTGAAAATCATTGAATTCATGAAAGTTTTTAAAAATAATTGAAATCTTGCCAAGAATATTAATAAAACTGTTGAAATAATTGAATTATTACAGAGAAGAATTGTATTATTTATAAAAATAATTGAAATTTTGAAGAGAATTTACAAAATTTTTTTAACATAATCTAAAATTTGAACTGTAATATTAATCTTTAAATCAGTTTTTATTGGAAAATTTTTAAGACAAATAACATTTTTAGAGGAATTCTTTTAAAATTGTATTAAAAATTATTTAAATTCTCCAATGAGTTTTATTATTTAAGAAAATAATGGAATCCCTGTAAAAATTTTTTATTATTTATGAAACTAATTAAATTATTGCCAAGAAATTTATAAAAAAAAAATTGTAAATAATTGAATTCCTATGACATTTTTATTATTTATGAAAATAAGTAAATATTTGAGTAGAATTTTATCAACCTTTTGTTTAAATAATTGAATTTTTTGGAAAATGTTATTATCATCGTAGATATTAAAAATCATTGAATTCAGTAAAATGCTTGAAATTAATTGAAATTTTGCCAAGAATTTTATTAAAATTGTTGAAAATAATTTATTTCTTGCGAAGAATTTTATTCAAATTCTTTTAAATAATTGAATTCCCATAAAAGTGTATTATTTGTGAAAATAATTAAATTCTTAAGAAGAATTGTATTGAAAATAATTGAATTCTATAGGAAAATTTTATTAAAATTGCAATATTATTAACTAAATCTTGTATATAATTTTGTCAAAAATTTTTTAAATAATAGAATTTTTAAAAGAATTTTTTTTAAATTTTTCGAAATAATTAAATTTCTTAGAACTATTTTTTTCAATTGTCTGAACATATTTGAATTCTTTCGAGAAACTTTATTAAACAAATAAAAATAATTGAATTGGTGCAAAGAAATTTATAAAAAATTGAAAAATAATTGAATTCCTGTGAAATTTTAATTAAAATTTCGTTTAAATAATTGAATTCTTTTGGAAAAGTTTATTAAAATAGTAAATATTAAAAATAATTGAAATGAGGAAAATTTTTGAAAATAAATTAAATTTTTCCAAGAATTTTATTAAAAATTTTTTGAAAATAATTGAATTTCGGAGATGAATTTTATTATTTATAAAGATAATTGAAACTTTGAAACGAATTTTAATAATATTTCTTTTTAAATAATTGAATTCTTTTATGAAATTTTATTGAAATAGTAGATATTAAAAATAATTAAATTTCTTTGATGAATTTAAATAAAATTTTTAAGAATAATTACATTTTTCGAGAAATTCCATTAAAATTGTATTAAAAATAATTGAAAACCTATAAAGAATTTTATTATTTAGGAAAATAATTAAAAACCTATAAAAAATTTAATTATATGAAAATAATGGATTTATTGCGAAGAAATTTATAAAAAAAATTGGTAAGTAATTGAATTCCTGTGAAATTTATTTGAAAATTTTGTTTAAATAATTAAATGATTTTGGAAAATTTTATTAAAATAGTAGATATTAAAAAATAATTGAAATGAGGAAAATTTTTTGAAATAATCAGTTCATTAAAATTTCTAATTAAATTCATTGAAAATTGATGTTTTTTTAAAATTTCAAATTGAAACCTTTGAAATTCATCTATTTATGAAGATTGTAAACGCAACTCTTTTGAAATACAATTAATTTTGAAATTTTGAAGTAAAATTATTTATTAAATAATTTCTAAGTAACTATTTTATGATAGTTCTTCAAGAATTAAGTTATTTAAAAAGAAATTATTGTTCGAAATAGAAAAATTTGAAAATTCTGTATTAGAATTTTATCAGCTTTTCGCCTTCAATAATTAGATTTCAAGAATAAGCACAATAACTTTAAAAAGCAACGATTTTTCAGGATTCCGATAAAAATTCCTACTTTTCTAGATTTTTTCAACGTACGGTTATAAAATTCCCTGACATTTCCAGGTTTCCAGGTCAATTACAGTGGACCCTCGATTTTTCAATTATTCTATATTTTTTAGCCAACTTTAATAATTGACAGTTTTGTGGGAAAAAAATTACCACCCTAATAACAATAAGACATTTTAATTACATGTTAAATTACCTTTAAAATAAACTCAAGAGCATTGATAATTAACATTGATTAACAATGTTAAATATTTTAGAAACCATGTGAATTTTAAGAAAAAGAAAATAATCTAGTAAATTTCTTTTATATGAAAAAGTATTTTTGCCTGATTCTTCTTTCAGAACTTTAGTCAATTCATATTTCACCTCTCGATAAATAATAATTTCTGTGCAATGATGAGTTGCAATTATTGTAAGAACGGGTTGTTGTTGTTTTTGATAACATTTTTGAAATTAAATAAAGTAACTTTTGTTAAAGGAAAGTATTGAACTGTAATAAGAATGAAAGAATATTTTAAGCTAAAAGAGAACATTTTGACACAGAAAAATTGAAAAGAAAAGATACTCACTTGTACTTGATCGAGTTGCAACTGCAGTTGTTGATTGAGCTGCTGAAGCTGATGAACCTGCTGAACTTGATAGGTGTGTTGACGTTGTTTCTGTTGGTACTGCTGTTGCAAGCCAGCCATGAGAGTCGCCTGTTGCTGCTGCAATTTTGCGCTCAGGGTGTTGCCAACTTTTCGAATGTTTTTGCCCTCCTTTTTAGAAACGGGCTTTGCTTTTGGACGATCGCTAATGGCGGTGTTCTGACTGACGTCGCTACTGGCTGTGATGGGCTGGGAGATTGTCACGGCGGCCGGAGGACTCGAGATGATCGGAGATGTTGGAGTGGTTGTTGCCGATGCATTGGGAGTGATTAGAGCGGTGGTCGCGCTCACAGGCACGCTGGCAAGAGACATGGGAGGCGAAGTGGCAAAATTATTTGCCGCAGGAAAAGTGTCAGCCAGAGAAGATGTCAGTGACAATGGCTGTTGTCCATCTTGCATTCCCTCCTTCATAAGTCTCTTCTTTGCCGATTCCAGTCCGCTTATGTAGCCATCGTAGAAACCAATCAGATGTCTATTATTCTCCGGCGTTTGGAATAGTCCCGGCACACCACCTGCATTTCAAACCATTACTCACATTTTTTACTTCAGACATTAATTAAAGCAGTAATTTTGGCGCTTTGCGTTTTTTCGCAAGGCAACGCCAACGAAATCATTTCAAAAGAATAAATGAGAAAAAATCGTGAGGCAAAATCCTGACGTGATATAAACTTCGCTATTATCAGTAATTAAAACTTAAACGAGCCCTCAACGAACTTAACGTATTCAACCCTTAAGAAAGAATCTGATATACAGTCAAAACAAAACAGGGTTGCCACAAATATTTAATTTTATTTTTCCCTGACTTTCCCCTGATTTCCAGACAAAATTTCCACTTTTTCCCTGACCCTAAAGAATATTCTGATTCACTTTAAAAATTATTAGATACTCAAAATAATGTTCTATTACATTAATTTACAAATTTCTTTAATTGTAAAATTATTCTAAAACATCAATAACTTCTTTTTTAAATAAATATTTAATCATTATTATTTTTCTGTAGGAATTAAAATTCTTCAAAACATTCAAATTCAAACCTTTATGAAATTCAACAACTTATAAGAATATTATTCCGAGTCTTCGACTCGGAGCGATAGCCTTCTTCATGTTTTATTATAATTTAAATTACCATAAAATTTTTCAAAAAAAAGTTTATTATTTACAAAAATCCTAATAAAATCCTTCGCAAGAATTTAATTATTTTTACAAGTAGTAAAATTTCTCAAAAAAATGCAATTATTTAAAAAAAATGTAATAAAATTCGTTGCAATAATTCAATTATTTTCATAAATAATAAATCGATTATTCGGTAATTCATTTTTAAATCAATTTTTATTAGAAAACTCTAGAAGAATTCAATTATTAAAATTAAAAAATAAATAATTTATTAAATAATTGAATGTTTATTAAAATTTGTCAAAACCAATTTTAATAACATTTTTAAGAATAATTACATTTTTCGAGAAATTCGATTAAATTATTGTATCAAAAATAATTAAAATCCTGCGATGAGTTTTATTATTCATGAAATCAATTAAAATTATCCCAACAATTTTATTAAAAAATTTTAGTTCTTATTTTTTAGTTCTAAAGTTATAAAAATTTTTCTAAAATAATTGGATTTCGGAAAAGAATTTTATTATTTATAAAGAAACTTGAAATTTTGACAAGAATTTTTCTTTATCATAAATGAAATTCTGCGAACAATTTTATTATTTATAAAAATAATTGAATTCTTGCAAAGAATTGTGTTAAATTTTTTTAAAAAATTCAATTCTTACGACAAATTTTATAAAAATCTTTTTTAAAAGTTGAAATTTTTTATTTTTAATAATTGAATTCTTGCGACGAATTTTATAAAAATCTTTTTAAATAATTGATATTTTTCGAAAAATTTTATGAAATTTTGAATTTTAAATAATTGAATTTCTGTGAAAATTTTATTGTTTATGAAAATAATTGAATTTTTTCGAAGAAATTTATTAAGATTTTTGTAAATAATTGAATTATGAAATTTTGCCAAGAATTTTATTAAAATTTTTAAAAATAATTGAATTTCGATGAAGAATTTTATTATTTATAAAGATAATTGAAATTTTAAACGAGAATTTTTTTAAATTTTTGAACATATCTGAAATTCTGCGAAGAATTTTTATAATTTTTGAAAATAATTTGAATTTCTGGAATGATTTGTAACTTTTGGAAAATTAAATTTTTTTTTTAGTATTTTGAACTAAAATTCTTTTATCAATCTAGTATTTATGAAAATTGTAAAAGTTATTCATTAAATAATTTATAAGTCATAATTTTATGATACTTTTTGAAAAATTAAGTTATTTAAAAAGAAATTAATTGAGGCGCATGAAAAGTCTCCAATTTTTATTTTCCGAATCTTTATTTTATCGAAATTTTTTTTATCTAATAAGAATTAATTATAATTTCTTTTAATCCAAAGAATAATTATCAAAAACATTATCTTTTTGAATGACTAATTAACAGAATGTTTAATACTGCGAAAGAAAATTTTTTATAATCTTCAAATAACTGAATTATCATTTCTAAAAATTATTATTTTTTATATTTCTTATTTACACTAATATTTATATTTTCGAAATGTCAATTTTGATAAATATTATTTTTTAAATTTGTTAATAACTATAATAATTATATTCCCGAATTATTATTTAATATAATTCAAATATTACCGAATTACCAATTCTTAAAAAATTTTTGTTTCTAATAATATTTTTTTAAAATGTGTAAATGTTCTAAATTCTAAAGTCTCCAAATTTTGTTTTATCGAAATATCTTTTGTTATAAAACTTTTTTCTTATATATGTTTTTGAAAATAATTTTAATTTTTACGAATTAACATTACTCATAATTTTCTTTAGTCCTTATCATTCTTCTTTATAATTACTATATTTTCTAACATGTATTTCTTCTAACTATAACTTTACCGAATTGTCACTTCTCATAATTATTATTATATCGAAATAGTATTTTTCAAAATTTTTGTAATATCTAATAATTTTTTATACAAATTTTTTTATTTTATAATAACCAGTTTTTATAATTTTATTTTATTCGAATAATTATTTCGTATAATTTCTTTCTTACCGAAATTATATTTTAAATAATTTTTTATTAATCAATTTTTTATTTTTCCTAATATTCATTTTTCCAAATAATTCTTTTTCATAATTTTTATATTTCCTAAATCGTATTTTACATAACATCCATTTTTTCTAGCATTTAAATTCTCTAATTTATTCTTTTCCTAACCTATAAATGTCATAATAAGAATTGCACAGAATAGTTATTTCACATACAAAATATACGGTTTCGACGTTTCCCATCTCTGAAGAATATGGCGCCAAATTTGAAAAAAGTTTATTATTTTATTATTTAAAAATTATTAATTATTACAAATATTGTTTAAAACAATTAAATATCATTTGGAAAATTGTTTTAAACAATATTTATAATAATTAATAATTTTTAAATAATAAAATAATAAACTTTTTTCAAATTTGGCGCCATATTCTTCAGAGATGGGAAACGTCGAAACCGTATATTTTGTATGTGAAATAACTATTCTGTGCAATTCTTATTATGACATTTATAGGTTAGGAAAAGAATAAATTAGAGAATTTAAATGCTAGAAAAAATGGATGTTATGTAAAATACGATTTAGGAAATATAAAAATTATGAAAAAGAATTATTTGGAAAAATGAATATTAGGAAAAATAAAAAATTGATTAATAAAAAATTATTTAAAATATAATTTCGGTAAGAAAGAAATTATACGAAATAATTATTCGAATAAAATAAAATTATAAAAACTGGTTATTATAAAATAAAAAAATTTGTATAAAAAATTATTAGATATTACAAAAATTTTGAAAAATACTATTTCGATATAATAATAATTATGAGAAGTGACAATTCGGTAAAGTTATAGTTAGAAGAAATACATGTTAGAAAATATAGTAATTATAAAGAAGAATGATTAGGACTAAAGAAAATTATGAGTAATGTTAATTCGTAAAAATTAAAATTATTTTCAAAAACATATATAAGAAAAAAGTTATATAACAAAAGATATTTCGATAAAACAAAATTTAGAGACTTTAGAATTTAGAACATTTACACATTTTAAAAAAATATTATTAGGAACAAAAATTTTTTAAGAATTGGTAATTCGGTAATATTTGAATTATATTAAATAATAATTCGGGAATATAATTATTATAGTTATTAACAAATTTAAAAAATAATATTTATCAAAATTGACATTTCGAAAATATAAATATTAGTGTAAATAAGAAATATAAAAAATAATAATTTTTAGAAATGATAATTCAGTTATTTGAAGATTATAAAAAATTTTCTTTCGCAGTATTAAACATTCTGTTAATTAGTCATTCAAAAAGATAATGTTTTTGATAATTATTCTTTCGATTAAAAGAAATTATAATTAATTCTTATTAGATAAAAAGAATTTCGATAAAATAAAGATTCGGAAAATAAAAATTGGAGACTTTTCATGCGCCTCAATTAATTTATTGTCAGAAATAGAAAAAATTGAAGGTTTTGTATTAAAATTCGTGGTAATTTCATAGTTTACGAGGCAAACAAAAAAAACATCAAAATTCGGCGAATTTTAAAAAAATTTTAAAGAATAAATGCAATTTTCTATCAGTTTATGTAAAATTGTACATAAAAAATAATTTAAACTCTGCTATAAATATAAATATTGTTATTTTTAAAAGTAATTTAATTCTTGCAACGAATTTTATTAAAAAAAATTTTAAAGAATTGAATTCCTGTGAAGAATATTTTATTTTTGAAAATAATTGAATTCCGGAGAAAAATATTATTATTTATGATATTAATTAATTTCTAATTGTGAAGAATTTTATTCAAATTTTTTAAATAATTGAATTTCTTAGAATTTTTTATAACATTTTGAAAATAATTAAATTCCATCGACAAAATTTCATTAAAAAATTGAAAATAATTGAAATCTGACAAAGAATTTTATTAAATTTTTTTTTAAATAATTGAATTCTTGTGAAAAGTTCTATTTTTGAAAAAAATTGAATTCTTGGGAAGAAATTAATTAAAATATCTTAAATAATTGAATTGATTCGAAGAATTTTATTTTTTAAGATAAGAAAATAATTGAATTGTTTCGAAGATTTTTACAAACATTTTTGACAGTAAAATTGTAATTCCTATAAGGAATGTTATATTTTACGAAAATAAAAATAATTGTATTCTATAGTCAATTTTATTATAATTTTTCAAATTTTTTTTTGAATTTTTTTCAAATAATTGAATTTCCATAAAAAAATGTATTATTTGTGAAAATAATTGAATTCTTAAGAAGAATTGTATTGAAAATGATTGAATTGAATAGGAAAATTTTATTAAAATTGCAATATTATTAACTAAATCTTGTAAAGAATTTTGTCAAAATTTTTTTAAATAATAGAATTTTTAAAAGAATTTTATTTAAATTTTGCGAAATAATTGAATTTTTCAGAATAATTTTTTTCTATTATTTGAATATATTTGAATTCTTTCGATAAACTTCATTAAAAAATTAAAAATAATTGAATTGGTGCGAAGAAATTTATAAAAAATTGGAAAATAATTGAATTCCTGTGCAATTTTAATTAAAATTTCGTTTAAATAATTGAATTCTTTTGGAAAAGTTTATTAAAAATAATTGAAACGAGGAAAATTTTTGAAAATAATTGAAATTTTGCCAAGAATTTTATTAAAAATTTTTTGAAAATAATTGAATTTCGGAGAATAATTGTATTATCTATAAAAATAATTGAAATTTTGACGAGAATGTTTATAAATTTTTAAAAATAATTGAATTTCTGTAATCAGTTGTTCTTAAAATTTCTATTTAAATTCATTAAAAATTGAAATTTTAAAAAATTTTATATTGAAGCCTTTGAAGTTCATCTATTTATGCAAATTTTAAACGCAACTCTTTTGAAATCTAATTAATTTTGAAAATTTTGAAGTAAAATTATTCATTAAATAATTTCTAAGTAATAATTTTATGATAGTTGTTGAAGAATTAAGTTATTTAAAAAGAAATTATTGTCAGAAACAGAAAAAATTGAAAGTTTTGTATTAAAATTCTTGTCAATTTCATAGTTTGTGAGGCAAACAAAAGACACCAAAATTCATAATTTTCTTACAAATTCTAAAACTTAAATTTTTTCCAGTACTTTTAATAAAAATCCCTGACTTTTCCCTGACTTGTGTCAACCCTGTTTTTATACTAATTAATTAAAATTATTGAAATTATTTGTTTTTTTCAAAGATGTATTTTTGTTGTTTAAGTTGATTTAGCGAAAAGTAGCATGAAATGTAGGAAATGTTCAAGAGAAAGTATATACATACCATGAGCAGAAGCATTTGCTTGGGCAGGTAAATCAATGTTAAGCGTGCTAGTTAATAGTGATTTTGAATCAACACTGTCCTGCTGCTGCAGCTGTTGTTGTTGAAGAGATTGCTGCATAGGTTGTGACCCTGCAATTGATTCTGCAGTCGCACCGGAATTATTTAAATTAAACAAGTGGCTTGCTCCTTTTCTCTGAAGTTCTCGTTCTAACCTCTGAAGCAGCACAAGTGAAATAATGAAATAATTTCTCGTTGGCATGAGAGAGAAAATAAATGAATGAAAAAATAGACACGTACCTGCAATACCTGCATCTCCTCATCTACAATTTGTTGCTTGTGAAGAATTTGTTCTTGACGAGTGCAGGTGGTGGTTTTTCGGCAATCAGAAGTGGTGGGTGTTATGGTTGAAGTGGGAGCTGGACTAAGGCTAATGTTGGGTTCGCATAGAGCAGCGAAGCCTCCACTTCCCTTGTCGAGAATGTTGGTATCATCCTTGGTGGGCGCAACGGACTCGCCTGCGGGTTGAGTGCGAACCTGCTGCGCTTCAGCCGATGTAAGACTCATGTCCGGCATCATGGTGACAGATCGATTCTTTCTCAATAGAGACTTTTGCGTGTTGTGTTTTGGTTGAATATTTTGAGTTTGCGTTTGTTCGGAGGCTTGTTGCTGCTGCTGTTGCTGTTGAGTTGAGGGTGGCTGTTGAAGGGGTACTTGCTGCTGATGCGAAACACTCTGCAGTTGCTGTTGCAATTGCTGCTGTTGTTGCTGCTGCTGTTGTTGTTGTTGTTGCTGCTGCTGCTGCATCAGCATATTTGGTCCAGCGTTACAATGAGGTGTTGTCATCATGATGCTGTGAGGATAATCCAGTAGCAACTGAACGACATTTGTGTGGCCGCCTTTAGCAGCTTCTATCAGCATTGTTGAATTGTCCTTTAATTTGTGGAATGGATCAGCAGATTGTGCAAGCAATAATTCCACAACTGCTAAATGTCCACCGGCACAGGCCAAAGACAGGGGAGTGTGGTCATTGTTTGTAGTTTGACGATTAACGTCAGCTCTTTTGGATATAAGGAATTGTACGGTACAAAGATGGCCAGCTCGACAGGCTTTCATTAACGGTGTTCTACCGCCTTCAGATTCATGTTCCTGTTAAACAAAATTCAATTATATAATGACAATCAATTAAGATTGTCATGAAAGATTTCACGTCAAAATTACATTCAAACAGGTACTATCAATTTTTTAATCTGGGTGGCGATTAAAATTAACTATTTAACGATCTTTTTTATGTTAAGACAAGTTTCATTATTTTAATTAAAATAAGTCTTCACTTATAATAAAAAATAAATGTGATAGACTCTCTAAACACTTTATAGTAAATGTGGCAAAACGCAAGCTTCGGACACAGTAATTAATTTTAAAAAAGTCCCAAATTTAACAAAAACGACTCTTCTTTTTTTCTACGTCTTCACCATTAAATTCTCTACCGATTTCTGCATTTTTGGTTTTAAACATTTTTAAAATAAATTAACAATAATTTCTGCAATCATTTGCAATTTGTTCAAAATTCATTTTTTTTTTAACTAAAATTCTTCTATAAATCCATTATTTTTAATAATTAATTTAATATATATTAAAAAATTTAACTTTATTTCAGAAAAATTTGAATTATTAAAATTTTCCAAAAATCTAAGTTCTTTAAAATTTCTAATTAAATTCATTGAAAATTGAAATTTTGTAAAATTTTTAATTAAAACCTTTTGAAGTTGATCTATTTATGAAAATTGTAAAAGCAAACTATTTTAAAATTCCATTAATTTTCAAATATTTAAGTTGAATTATTTTATTAAAATTCTTTTTTAAATCAACTATTTTTAATGATTTTTGAAAAAGTTCTTCGAGAATTTTCAAATTTATTTGTTTACAATTCAATTTTATAAAATTCAATAAAACTTTTTGAAAAAAATTAATTCTACAGAATTGTTAGTTAAAAATATAAAAAATTCAAATTTTCAAAGATTTTAATTTGAAACCTTTACAAAATTCAATTATTTCTAAATTCATGCTATGCTTTTAATATTCAATTATTAACTAAAATTTTAACAGAAATTTATTTTTAAATCAATTTTTATTAGAAAATTCTACGAAACTTCAATTATTTAAATACAAAAATAATCAATTTATTGAATAATTGAATGTTTCAGTAGGAATTTATCAACAATTTTTTTAAATAATTCAATTCTTTTGGAAAATTTAAAAAAAATGAAAATTGAAAATCATTGAATTCAGGAAAGTATTTAAGAATGATTGAAATCTTGCCAAGAATATTATTAAAACTATTAAAAATAATTGAATTTCAGAGAAAAATTTTATTATTTATAAAGATAATTGAAATTTTGAAGAGAATTTCTTAAAATTTTTGAACATAATCTAAAATGTGAACTCTAATTAATTTTTAAATCAATTTTCATTAGAAAATTCTACGAAAATTCAATTATTTGAATACGAAAATAAATTATTTATTTAATAATTGAATATTACTTAAAATTGAATTCTCATAAAGAATTTTATACACTAATTTTTAAATAATTGAATTCTTCTGACGAATTTTAATAAAATTTTAAAGAATAATTACATTTTTAGAGGAATTGATTAAAAAAATTGTATTAAAAATAATTGAAATTATGCAATGAGTTTTATTATTTAAGAAAATAATGGAATCCCTAAGAAAAATGTTATTATTTATGAAAATAATTAAATTTATGACAAGAAATTTATAAAAAAAATTTGTAAATAATTGAATTTCTGTGAAATTTTTATTGTTAACGAAAATAATTAAATCTTTGCGTAGAATTTTAAATTTTATCAACCTTTTTTTAAATATAATTTAATTCTTTTAGAAAATTTTATTATATTCGTAGATATTTAAAATCATTGAATTAAGGAAAATTTTTGAAAATAATTGAAATTCAGAGAAGAATTTTATTATTTTTAAAGATAATTGAATTTTGACGAGAATTTTTTTTAATTTTTGAACATAATTGAAAACAAAAATTGAAAAATCATTTTGGTTAAAAATTGAGACCTGTGGAGCGAATTTTTTTCGTCGTTTTTTGAAAATATGAAATATGAAAAGGCATGTTTTCATATTGAAATGATTTTTCCAATTTGAAATATGAAAAAGTACCATATCTGCGCCAAATTGTAGAAGAAGATCAGCTACATCGGTGTGACCATTTTCACAGGCATAAGTAAGTGCAGTGTCACCAGTCTGCGTTTGGGCATGAACATCAGCTCCCGACTCAAGTAGATAACGAACTAGATCCAAATGCCCCTCCTGAGCGGCCTCCATTAGCGGCGTTGACGCTCCCAACTCAATGTCGGCGCCAGCTTTTATGAGGAAGTCAGCGACCTCCAGAAATCCACCGCAACAAGCCAGCGTGAGGGCAGTTTCTTGCGTCTCTTCCGTTTGTGTGTTAATTAGCGATCCTAATGGCACAATACGATTGTAGACATATTCCTTTCAATTTGTTCATTTCCAATTGTAAAAAGTATAAAAATTCATAGCTCTTACTTGCACTATTACCTTGACTTAGAAGCAAGGCTACCATTTCTTCATGTCCTTCCCGCGCAGCTTCCATCAGAGGCGTGTACCCTTCATCATTGACTTCCTCGATATTCGCTCCTCTTTCAATCAAAAGCATCGCCAGGTCCACGTGACCCCCGCACGCTGCCAGGGTCAGGGGAGATTCGAAGCTGTCAGTCGGCATGTTCACCTGTGCGCCCGAATCCAGCAGTAGTCGTGCTACTTCTACGTGACCATCCATCGAAGCTTCCATGAGAGCAGTGTGCATTTCATCAGTTTTGTGTTCCTGAAAAAATAGTACATCATTTTTTTAATTCCAATGACAGGCCTCGCACTCGTTAATTCAATTTCAAAAAATAGCTTAAAGACTGAAAAAGTAGTAAAAAAGTGAGAGTAATTTCTTTTTTGAACAGAGGTATCAAAATATCATCAAAATAACTTTAAATTATAATTTTTAAAAAACATCAGTTTCTTCAAAATTTCAAAATTAAATTATTCAAAACATCAATGAGTTTTGTTAAATAAAAATATTTAAACACTTTGTATTGTCATTTATTTTTCCACAGGTTGTTAGTAACAAATTTTTTATGTAATAACAGGCTTTGTACTTGATAATTAATTTTTAAAAAGTGGAAAAAGCAGGCTTAAGACTGAAAAAAGTAGTAAAAAAGGTAGCTATCGAAAAATTAAATTTGATGACACAATTTTTTTATATAAACGTATAATTACGTACTTATTTCTCCACAGGAATTAAAATATTTTAAATGATTTCAATGGAAACTTAATTTCCAAAAATTACAACAGTAATTCTAAATTCCATCATCTTTTTGTTTGAGTTTTTAAATGAAATTATTCAAAACTTTAAATCATTTTATTTAAAAATAAAAATTAAATTGAAATATTGTTACAGTTTTACAATTGAAATTTTCAAAAATTTCAATTTAAAAATCTTTTGAAATTTAATTATTTCTAAAAATTCACACTATAACACTTCTAATATATATATATATATATATATATATATATTCAATTATTCTCTAAAATTTTAACTGAAATTCAATTTTAAATCAATTCTTAATAGAAACTTCTATAAGAATTCAATTATTTAAATACAAAAATAGGTAATTTATTAAATAAAGGGAAATTTCTTAAAATTTAATTCTTATAAACAACTTCAACAAAATTTTTTTTAAATCATTGAATTTCCTCAGAGTTTATCACAATTTTTAAAAATAAGTAAATTCCATAAAAAATTTTCTTAAACTTTTTAAAAATAATTACATTCCATCAAGAAATTTTATTCAAATTGTATTTAAAATAATTGAATTTTTCTAAAGAATTTTATAACTTATTGAAAATAATTGAATTCTTGCGACGAATTTTATTAAAATTTTTTATGAAAATAAGAGATATTAAAAATAATTGAATTTTGAAAATTTTTTGAATTGCTCCTAAGAATTTTATTAATATTTGAGGGAAGGAAAAGTCTATTTCTTCACGGAAAATAAAATTTAAAAAATTCAAATTTAAAACGTTTTAAAATTTAGAAATTACAGCTATAACCCTTTGAAAATTCAATTATTTTCAACAATTTTTAACTAAATTTCACCTCTAAGCCAATTATTTTTAATAATTTTCCGAAAGTTCTTCGAAAATTAAATGATTTAAATACAAAAATACAATTTATTATAATTGCAACTGTCCATGTTTTTTCTAATTATTAAAATAGAATATTTTCAAAAAATTATAACAAAAAAATTCTTAAAATTAATTTTTTCAAAATATTTTTCAGTAATTTTTTATAGATAATAGTTTTTTAATTATATACTATTGAACAATTTCCAAACAATTCAAATTTGATAAAATCTTTTCAAAATAATACAAAAGTAAATTCTTTTAAAAATATACACTGGGGTCAAAAAGTTTCAGTACATTTGTACTGATTATTGTTAAGTGCTCGTTTCACTTAAAATTCAAATATTTCTGTAAAAATGGATGTAAGAGCTATCAAAGTAGGATCATTTTAAAGTTCAATAAATTTAGAGTCAAATAGGCTAAGATATAACCAATTTAATAGTGTAAATATTAAAAATATAATTCTTTAAAGTTAGAGATTTTTTGTGAAAATTGCGATTTTGAAATCTGGAATTCAAGCGTACGCCACTTGAAGAAAAATTTTTTTTAAGTTTTGATAGTTGCACAATAAAAAGTACAAATTTCATTCTTTAATTCTAGACCAAAATCATTCACATATATTAAGTATTTTCTTCAAATTCTATAAAAATAATATCTCTTGCTCTATATTTTTCGAAGAATATAAATTGCAAATTCGTCGTTTTCATTCACTTGTTCTATCAAATAACCACACTTTTGAAAAATATAGAACCTCTTCGTCTTAAGAAATTTAAGTTATTTACATGAAATTTATCCCTCTTCTTATAATTTTACAAATTTTAACTCTATCATTATTCCTTATTTTCATTCTAGGTGTCTATTTTTTTATTTTTCAATAAAAAAAGTTGCATATTTTTCAAAAGTGTGGTTAATTGAAAAAACAAGTGAACGAAAACAACGAATTTGCAATTAATATTCTTTGAAAAATTTCGAGAGCAAGGGAAGTTATTTTTATAGAATTTGAAGAAAATACTTAAATATATGTGAATTATTTTTGTTTAGAATTAAAGAATGGAATTTGTACTTGATATTGTGCAACTATCAAATCTTAAAAAAAATTTTTCTTCAATTGGCGTGCGCTTGAATTCTAGATTTCAAAATCGAATTTTTCACGAAAAATCTCTAATTTTAAAGAATTATATTTTCAATATTTACACTATTAAATTGGTTATATCTTAGGCTATTTGACTCTAAATTTATTGAACTTTAAAATGATCCTAGTTTGATAGCTCTAACATCTATTTTTACAGAAATATTTGAATTTGAAGTAAGGCAAGCATTTAAAAGTAATCAGTACAAATGTACTGAAACTTTTTGACCCCAGTGTATAAAAAAAAACAAATTTTTGATGAATTTTAATTATAAATATGAAAATGATTTTTTCCGAAATGTTAATAAGTCTAAGAAAGTAAATTTTAAAAACTTTTAATTAATTAATTTTTTTTTAATTTTAATTTCCTTTTTTTGAAGATAATTTAAAATAATTTAATTCTTGCGAAGAATTTTATAAAATTTTTTAAATAATTGATTTCTTGCGACTAATTTCATGCAAATTTTAATTTAAATAATTGAATTCCTGAGAAACTTTTATTATTCATGAAATAATTGAATTCTTACGAAGATTTATACAAAATTTTTTTTTAAATAATTGAATTCTGTTTGGGAATTTTTTGAAAATAGTAGATATTGAAAATCAGTTGAATTTGTGAAAAGTTTTTAAAAATAATTAAATTTTACAAAGAATTCTATTAAAATTTTTAAGAATAATTGAATGTTTGTGTGTCATTTTATTAAATTTTTTTGAAAAGAATTGAATTGAATTTTTGGGAATAATTTTTTTTATTATCGAAACAATTGAATTCTTTCGAAGAATTATTTATCTAAATAATTTAATTCGTGGGAAGAATTTTATTAAAATCTAAAAGAATAATTTAATTATTTCAACAAAAAAATGAATTGTATTTAAAATAATTGATTTATTTCCAACAATTTTATTATTTGAAAATAATTGAATTCTTGTGAAAAATTCTAATATTTTTGTAAATAATTGAATTCTTCCAAATAATTTAAAAAAAATAGTTTTTTAAATAATTGATGTAGATTTTTTCGAGGAATTGAATTTAAATTTTTTAGAACAATTACATTTTTTGCACAAATTCCTGTAAAATTGTATTAAAAATAATTGAAATCCTGCGATGAATTTTATTATTTATGAAAATAACAGGGCTCGGATCGACTTTAAGACTCAAAAAAAGTCGCTTTAGTCGCATAAATTCACAACAAAAGTCACGAAAAGTCGCATAAAATTTGCAAAAAAGTCGCATGGCATTTTAGAAAAAACGACAAAAAGGAAACACGAAATTGTTAAAATTGTAAAAAATCACATTTCTCGACAACACATACTTTAATATCAAACAATCGGGAATAAAATTTAATAAAATTCAAAGCAAAATTTGAATTAGGTATTTTTAAATTTTTTTTTAAAAATTCTCTTTAAAATGTAAAATATTTTTATAAATAATAAAATTCTTCTCCTAAATTCAATTATTTAAACAAAAATTTAATAAAATTCTTGTCAAAATTTCAATTATTTTTATAAATAATAAAATTCTTCTCTGAAATTCAATTATTTTCATAAGTAATAAAATTCTTCGCAGAAATTCAATTATATTCAAATTTTTTTTAAATTCTCGTCAAAATTTTATAAATAATAAAATTCATTATGGAAATTTAATTATTTTCAAAAGTTCTGATAAAATTCTAATACAAAATTCAATTAAATTCAAAAGTACAAAAATTCTTCGCTGAAATTCAATTATTTTCAAAAAATTATTTTAAATTCTCCTCACAATTTCAATTATCTTTGTAAATATCAAAATTCTTCTGCAAAATTCAATTACTTTTAAATATTTTTAAGAAAATCTGTTTAAGATTTCAATTCTCTTTATAAATAATAAAATTCTTCTCTAAAATTTAATTATTTGTAAAAATAATAATAAAATTCTTGTTCAAATTTCAATTATCTTTAAAAATAATAAAATTCTTCTCTAAAATTCAATTATTTTCAAATTTATTTTTAAATTCCTCGTCAAAATTTTATTTATTTTTATAAATGATAAAATTAATCCTGGAAATTTAATTATTTTCAAAAGTTCTGATAAAATTCTTTGCAAAATTCAATTATCTTCAAAAGTAAGTAAATTCTTCGCAGAAATTCAATTATTTTCGAAATGTTTTAAAATTCTCCTTAAAATTTCACTTATCTTTGTAAATATCAAAATTATTCTGCAAAATTCAATTACTTACTAATGTTTTATAAATTTCTTCTCAATAATTCAATTATTTTCATAAAAATAATTTAAAAAATTTTTTTTTATAAATTCTTATAATATAAAATAATGATTTTATCACTCGGTCATCTTTAATTGTAATAAAACATGAAGACATCGATTGCTCCGAGTCGAAGACTCGGAGTGATCGATTTCTTCATGTTTTATTACAATTTTTTATAAGTTGTTTAATTTCAAAAAGGTTTGAATTTGAATCTTTTGAAGAATTTTATTTCCTATGGAAAAATAATAATTAAATATTTATTTAAAAAAGAAGTTATTGATGTTTTCGAAAAATTTTAAAGAAATTTGTAAATAAATGTAAAAGATCTTTTTTTTGACTAAAACTTTTTCCTTCAATTTTCTAAAAATTTTAAAAGTTTTACTTTCTAATTGACAAATAGAATTTATAAACATTTTTTTTTATTAATTTTTAAAAAACTTTAAATTTTATTAAAGCAATTGTAATTAAGAAATAGAAATGATGCAAATTGTTTCCTTATGAAAATTAAGAATTTCCTACAAAAATATTAAGAATTTCCTACAAAAATATTAAGAAACGAGATAATATTTGTGACTTGGACAGTGAAAAGGGACCTTACGTGCGAAAACAAGTTTTCGAGAAAACAGCAGTTAAAGTTTAACTTAGAAAAACCCTTGTAACTTTTTTAAATATTAATATTTTTTAATCAATTTAGGCTTATTTTCTTCACCGTGAATCACAGTATCATAATAAAAACATACAAGTAATGAAATTTTTTTTTTAATAATTGTTTATATAAATTAATAACAAACTCCCCAAACATAGAAAAAATAATATAAGTTTTCTAACTAGCAACAATAAGTATAAATAAGTGACACATGTTTGTAAGGGTTTTCGAGGCCGCTGATTACGAATATGATTTTAAATTGACAATTTGACAGTTGACAGCTGTCAACTTCTCTAAAAAGTGATCGTTTTTTGTAAAAAAGACAGTAATAAGGTTTTTGAGGTCGCTGATTACGAATATGATATCAAATTTGAATTTTAACTGTTGACAGTTGTCAAAGAAACTGTCAACTTTTCTAAATAATAAAAAATTATCGTCTTCGTTATTTTAATTTGTATAATAACAAAAAATCAGTTTTTTCGTATTTTTACTCTTGTTTCTTTTGACTTTAAAAATTTTGTTTAAAAACTTCTAATCAACTTATGATTTTTTGGTTTTCACCATCTTAAAGAGCGTTTCAAACCCTATCCGAATCAACAAAAAAGTAAAAAATGATTTTTTGACATGTAAGGTCCTTTTTCATAGACCAGGTCACATATTATGTTATTTTTCCCTAAAGAGAATAATGATTTTGTGAACAATATAGTTTACAAAAAAAGATTTCTGCCATTTACAATTTAAGTCGAAAAGTAATTGAAAAATTTGAAAAAAGTCGATTAGTCGCATTTTACTAAAAAAAATCTCGAAAAAGTCGATTAGTCGCATTTTTTCAAAAAAAAGTCGAAAAAAGTCACATTTCCTTAGCCCTCCGTCATACACCTTAGAAAAAATGACGACTTTACACACGTTTAGAGGGAATCCCTCACCACATTGTAAAATAAGCGACATTACAACATAAACAAAGGAATCAACAAAAATTTAGTTTTAACACAAACTAAATAAGCAAAAAAATCATTAAACAATTCATTTCAATTATATTTATAATATAATTTTGTCATTAACCAACAGTGGAACAAAAGATGTTTTGGAAACTTGATTTTTTTATTTAACATAACCTCACTTTTTCGAGTTTTTTCTGGCTTTGAAGCTTCGTAATTAAATATTAATTATGTTTAAACTAAATGTTTTTTTAGAAATGTGTTGAGGAGTAAATTGTCAAAAGGTATATAAACTGATTTTATTTTGCAATGAGGAAAACAAAAGTTATTTAAAAAAATACTGAAACGTAGAGGGAATCCCTCCCTAGGTGTGTGACGGAGGGTTAGAAAAGTCGAAAAAAAGTCGCACAATCCGAGCCCTGAATGTTTTCCAGTACTTTAATAAAAATCCCTGACTTTTCCCTGACCAATTTTACTTTCCCTGACCTGTGGCAACCCTGAAAATGATAATATCCGAGGCCTGCATAGGAATCAAAATTGCTTACTTCTTTTGCAAGTTTTGGAGAAAATAATTGCAAATAATTGAAAATGCTTGTAAATAATTGGAAATATACCTGATCAGCGCCTGCATCAAGTAAGAATCGAACCATGTCTAAATGCCCTTTATAACAAGCCAGTGTCAACGCGGACTCTTTGAATTCATTCGAATGAGTATTAATGCCTGCTCCATGTTCCAACAAGATCTTGGCAACTGGGACATGACCCGCACTGGCCGCTTCCATCAAAGGTGTATGACCATTTTCATTATGATCCTCGACATTCGCACCTGCCTCAAGTAGTGCTCTCACGACTTCTTCATGGCCGCCAGCGCAAGCGTACATCAGAGGTGTGTTGCCTTGATAATAAAAGAAAAGGAAAAAGTTGAGATTAATTTTCACTTTCCAAACACTAGAAAAGAGGATATTGAGATAATTTTAGATTGAAAGATTGAAAATTCGTACCTGATGTTGATTGAGCATTGACATCTGCCCCATGAGCTATAAGTAATCTCACTATATCCGCATGGCCTGCGCTGGCAGCTTCCATCAAAGGGGTGCAATCCCCCTTGATGCCACGATCTTCAACGTTCGCACTCATTGCTAGTAATACCTAAATTGCAACAAAAACAATTGGAAAACAATTCGAAAAAGACTTTCACAAAGCTTCCTGCCCATTTATTGTCCAGGCCATCAATTTATTCATACTTCAAGTAGAGCAAAGTACAAGCAACGACAATAAAATAGACAGTGACAATACTGATAAAGTGGACCCAAAAGAAATTATCCACTCTTTCCTGTCTCTTAGCAAACAAAGAAACAAACAAACAAACTCAATAGATTGAAACTTGATGGATTTCTTACCTGTGCAAGTTCGTAATATCCAGCGGAACAGGCGAGAGAGAGTAAACTTTCTCCCTCTTCCGTTGTTTCGTGAACACTTCGACCCTCAGTCAAGAGCTTTTTAACAGTGCCAACGTCTCCGTCAGTGCAAGCTTCAACCAGAGAGCGTTTCTCGTTTTGACTGCGGGGGTTGTCGCTTCTCATACGAGTTAATGCCGCTGCCGCTTCGTCTAATGCACAAGAAACACTAGATGTCAGTCGACGTAATACCTCGTGATCGGCCAAATGCTTTCCATCACCGGATGACAATTTTCCAATTCCGGCTGCCTCGAGAAGTGCCTCTAAACGCGCTTGTGTCTCAGGATCCACTGATCGTTCAGGATCTTCAGGAGCAAGTAAAAACTTTGAACTCTCCGGATGATTATCTTCTTCTAATTCTGCTTGATCTATTGCAAAACACTCCACCTAAAAAAAACAAACCAAATAATTCATCAACACTTGTGCCATTTAACATACCAAAATCAACACATTTTCAGGGCTCAATGTTTTTCAAATAAAACGACCTATAATTATTATCATTCCTTCAATTCAATTATTATTTTCTACAATTTTTAACTAAACTTATTCTCCAAATCAACTACTTTAAATAATTTTTTCAAAAATTCTTTCACAATTTTCAAATCCATTTGTTTACCATTCAATTTTACGAAATTTCATCGATTATTCGAAAATTCTTCAATTGTATGTTAGAAAATAAAAACTTGAAATAATTTCAAAAAAATTAAATTAAACTTCTTCAAAAAAATTAATTCTACGAAATTTATAGTTAAAAGTATGGAAAATTCCGATTTTCAAAAGTTTTAATTTGAAACCTTTTTAAAATTCAATTATTTCTATAAAATCAAGCTTTAATACTTTTAATGTTCAATTATTATCTAAAATTTTAACTAAAATTCATTTTTAAAGCAATTTTTATTATTATATAAATAGGTACAAAAATAAATAATTTATTAAATAATTCAATGTTTCAGTAGGAATTTATTAATATTTTTTTTAAATAATTGAATTCTTTTGGAAAATTTTAATGAAATAGAAATTGAAAATCATTGAATTCATGAAAGTTTTTAAAAATAATTGAAATCTTGCCAAGAATATTAATAAAACTGTTGCAATAATTGAATTATTATAGAGAAGAATTGTATTATTTATAAAGATAATTGAAATTTTGAAGAGAATTTAAAAAAATTTTTTAATAATCTAAAATTTGAACTGTAATTAATCTTTAAATTAATTTTTATTAGAAAATATTTAAGAAAAATAACATTTTCAGAGGAATTTTATTAAAATTGTATTAAAAATTATTTAAATTCTCCAAAGAGTTTTATTATTTAAGTAAATAATGGAATCCGTATAAAAATTTTTTATTATTTATGAAACTAATTAAATTATTGCCAAAAAATTTATTAAAAAAAATTGTAAATAATTGAATTCCTGTGACATTTTTATTATTTATGAAAATAATGAAATATTTGCGTAGAATTTTATCAACCTTTTGTTTAAATAATTGAATTTTTTGGAAAATGTTATTATCATCGTAGATATTAAAAATCATTGAATTCAGTAAAATGCTTGAAATTAATTGAAATTTTGCCAAGAATTTTATTAAAATTGTTGAAAATAATTTATTTCTTGCAAAGAATTTTATTCAAATTCTTTTAAATAATTGAATTCCTATAAAAAGTGTATTATTTGTGAAAATAATTAAATTCTTAAGAAGAATTGTATTGAAAATAATTGAATTCTTTAGGGAAATTTTATTAAAATTGCAGTTTTATTAACTAAATCTTGTAAAGAATTTGGTCAAAATTTTTGTAAATAATAGAATTTTTAAAAGAATTTTATTTAAATTTTTCGAAATAATTAAATTTCTCAGAACTATTTTTCTCAATTCTCTGAACATATTTGAATTCTTTCGAGAAACTTTATTAAAAAAATGAAAATAAATGATCATAAAAATAATCGAATTGGTGCGAAGAAATTTAAAATAAAAATTGTTAAGTAATTGAATTCCTGTGAAATTTTTGTTAAAATTTTGTTTGAATAATTGAATTGTTTTGGAAAAATTTATTAAAATAGTAGATATTAAAAATAATGGAAATGAGGAAAATTTTTGAAAATAAAATAAATTTTTCCAAGAATTTTATTAAAAATTTTTTGAAAATAATTGAATTTCGGAGATGAATTTTATTATTTATAAAGATAATTGAAACTTTGAAACGAATTTTAATAATATTTCTTTTTAAATAATTGAATTCTTTTGTGAAATTTTATTGAAATAGTAGATATTAAAAATAATTGAATTTCTATGATGAATTTAAATAAAATTTTTAAGAATAATTACATTTTTCGAGAAATTCAATTAAAATTGTATTAAAAATAATTGAAAACCCTATAAAGAATTTTATTATTTAGGAAAATAATTAAATTCCTAAAAAGAATTTTATTATTTTTGAACATAATTAAATTTCTGTGAAGAATTTTATTACTCTTGAAAATAATTGAATTTCTGAAATAATTTGTAATTTCCCCAAAATTAAATTTTCTTTTCGTGTTTTTAACTAAAATTCTTCTATAAATCCATAATTTTTAGTAATTAGTGAAAAAGTTCTTTGAGAATTTTTTAATTCATTTGTTTATAATTCAATTTTTAAAAATTTAAATTATTCGGCACGACAAAAATATAATTTCAAGTAAAATTGAAATAAACTTTTCCAAAAAAAATTAATTTTTCTACAAAATTGTTAATTAAAAGTATAAAAAATTCAAATTTTCAAAGAATTTAATTTGAAACCTTTTCATAATTAAATTATTTCTAAAAATTCACACTATAATAAAGCTTTTAATAATATTATCTTAAATATAAACTAAAATTCATTTTAAAATAATTTTTTATTATAAAATTCTACGAGAATTCAATTATTTAGATACAAAAATAAATAATTTATTGAATAATTGAATATTTCTTAACATTGAATTCTCATAAAGCATTTTATCAACAAATTTTTAAATAATTGAATTCTTTCGACGAATTTTAATAAAATTTTGAAGAATAATTACATTTTTCGAGGAATTCCTGTAAAATCTTATTAAAATTAATTGAAATCCTGCGATGAATTTTATTATTTATGAAAATAATTGAATTATTGCAAAGAAATTTATAAAAATTTTGTAAATTGTAATTGAATTCCTGTGAAATTTTTTAATAATTGAATTCTTTTGGAAAATTTTTGGAAATAATTGAATTTCAGAGAAGAATTTTATTATATCTACAAAGATAATTGTAATTTTGACTAGAATTTTTAAAAATTTTTGAACATAATTGAATTTTATAAAAAATTTGTAAATAATTGAATTGAATTCGATTAAAAATATTAAAAAAAGTAGAAAAAGTCGTTTATTTAATTCAGTGATGTCACAAAAATTTTATTTTCTATTTCCCTGACCTTTCACTGATTTCTAAATTCAATTATTCAAAACTTGAATAATTTGGTTGAATGCATATTTAAATACTTCTCATTTGCTTTTCCACGGGAAATAAATTTAAAAAAAGTTCAACTTAAAACCTTATGAAAATTAATAATTTCTAAAAATTACAACTATTACTATCCCTTTCAAAATTCAATTTTCTACCATTTTTAACAAAACTTCATCTTTAAATTAATTAGTTTTTTAACGATTTTCCGAAAGTTCAAATAAAAAATTACATTTTTTATAATAATTAGAACTGAAATTGTCCATGTTTTCTTTTAACAGTTATTAAAGTTTAATATTTTTAAAAAATTGCAGTAACAAAATTTTAAAAATTAATTTTTAAATATTTTAAAGATAATAGTTTTTCAATTATTCTATTGAAAAATTTACAAAAAATTGAAATTTGGTAAAATCTTCTAAAAATAATTGAATTGTCGAAAATAATTGAATTTCTTAAAAGAATTTTTGTATAATTTAAAAAAATTTTTGAAGACTTTTAGTTAAAAATTTTGAAAACTATTCTTTTTCCAAAATATACAAAATAATTCTAAAAATTTTAATGATTTTTTTAGCATGTATTTGAATTTTAGAATTTTATAATTGAAAATATTGGGAAAAAAATTTAATTCTAGAAAATTATGATAAAACAATTCCACGAATTCCTTTTTTTAAAAATATTTTCATATAATTTTTAGAAGCTAATGTTCATTAGGTAATTATCATTTTTAATTTTTCATTTAAAGATTTTTTCACAAATTTTTGCTTTGAATTATTTTAAATTCTGCATTGCTGGTTAAAATTTTTCTATATTAATTTTTAAATAGAAATTTTATTTATAAAGGAAAATAGGAGATAATTAAAAATTTGTTTAAAACTTTCATTATGAAAAGCAAAGCAAATAAAAAACGTCCAATCTAAGCAGTGACTTTGAGGAAGAATCTAACGTACAGTCAAAACAAAAGTTAGTCCAATGTCATACTTTCGTATTTTGCTAGATAAAGATAAATTAAATTTTAAATTTCTTTCACTCGAAGGGTAAAGAATTTAATCTCCAACAATTTAAAAAATTAAAAGTTCAATTTGAACAAAAATTACAAATTCCTGTCATATATTAAAAAAATATTTGTTAAATTTTCGATTATGTTCTCTAATTTGTTTCTTATTAGCAGAAAATTGTAATTTTTATTCAAATTCAACTTTTAATTCTTTAAAATGCTGAAAATTAAATTTTTCACATTTTCAAAAATTGAATTTAAAATATTTATTTTTTTCATATAAAATACGAAATTATAATATTGGACTCACTTTCATTTCGATTCTTTGTCGGATTCTTCCTTAAAGTTTTTTAATTTGTGGTTGCTTTCGATTAAAATTCTCTGACTTTTCAAGAATTTTTTGAGAAATTCCATGACTTTTCCCTGACTTGCGGCCACACTGAAAAATATATTCGATAATAAAAATTCCAAATTCGTAGAATAAAGTATAATTTAAATACAAATGAAAATTGAAATTTATTTTTCTCAAGAATTATGACGTTTACAATTTACAAGGCTTATATTATATGATCAACGATTGAATAAAAATTTTTTTTTTCTCAATGAAAAAAGTAAATTTTATACAAATAAAGATTTAAAAAAGTTGGCGTAGAGAAAAAATATTTTTATTTCTCAATCGTTGATTATAAACGTTGTAAAAATTTATCAAAAAAAAAAAATTGTATATTAATAAAAACTAAAAACATAATTTTCTAAATAAAATCAAGATGGTCACAAGTTTCTGTTTATCAATAGACCTTTTCATTTCAATTATTTTCTTTGCGCATGCGTTATATGGAATTGAAATTCCGTTTCAAGTTTCGGCCCTGTTTACAGCTATTGCATTATTCAGATATGAAAAAAATTATAAAAAGTGTTCTAAATTATTATATGTTGCATACAAATGGAGTATAATAATTATAACAAATACTGGAATAAATTTAATGAAAAAATTAAGGACGGAGCATATATTAATTATTTTATCAATAAGTTATTTTTTAAATATCAATAATTTATTTTAGTTTTTTTTGCATTTCTACATGCAACGTTAATAAAAACAATAAATAAAAGTGAAAGAGGTAACTATTGTGCTTTTCACATTTCATCAGCGAATAACAATATGTCAATATATAGTAAACATAACCTCACTCTGGAACCAACTCTTTTTTCTTCTTTTAGTTGACTGTTTTCTGCACTTGCAGTGATATTTTTAATTGCAAATTTAACTGCGTGTTTTTATGTTTGAATTTGATACCAATTTTGCACCGGACACATTTTCTTTTCTCTAAAAAAACATGAGCAAAAGTAAAGTTTTAACACATGTTAATAGAACAGGGCCGAAACTTTTAAAATTGGTGAACTGTCATGGTTGCTGCGCAGACGCATTCGCGACTTCCGAATTGAAATGAAAAGGTCTATTTCCCTGATAATTTACTGACATTAAAATTATTTTCCCTGACAAAATTCTTTTTTACTTTTTAACGAACAAAAAATTTTGCAATAAATTTTTTTTAAATTCCTGAAAATTGGATTTAGACAAAAATTTTATTCAAATTCATGAAACTAATTGAATTTTGCAACGAATTTTAATAAAATTCCTGAAAATTGAATTTAGACAAAAATTTTATTAAAATTTCTGAAAATAACTGAATTTTGCACAGAGTTTTATTAAAATTATAGATGAATTAGAATTTTAATAAAATTCCAGAAAAAAAATTGAATTTTGCAAAAAGTTTTATTAAAATTCATGAAAATAATTGAATTTTTCAATAAATTTTATTACAATTCCTGAAAATAATTGAATTTTGCAATAAATTTTTTAAAAATTCCTAAAAAATGGAATTTAGACATAAATTTTATTAAAATTCATGAAAATAATTGAATTTTCCAACGAATTTTAATAAAATTCCCGTAATATAATTAAATTTTGCAAAAAAAAATTATTAAGCGAATAAATAATTGAGTTTTTAAAAAAATATTTAAAAAATAATCAAATTTTTGATGAATTTTAGTTATAAATAATTTCTCAAAAATTCGAAAATAGTAAATTTTAAAAAAATTTTAAATTACTTTGTCAGTGAATTACTTTTTTCAAAACTATTTTAATATTTTCATTTTTTATCGAATTTACACTTGAAAATTATTCATTAAAATTTTTAAAAATTCAATTATTTCCAAAATTTTCTATAAAAATTCTATATTAGTTAATTTTCAAAAATTATAATAAAATACTTGAAAAAAAGTATTTCTTTTCAATTAATTTTACTAAATTTCAATTATTCAAAATCTTTTTAATTGCATATTTCAAAAATTTAATTAGAACAAATTTTCAAAAATAATTTTTAGAAAGATTTAAGTATGATTTCTCCGAAATTTTAATAAGCCAAAAAAGTACATTTTTATAAACTTTTAATTTGCTTTGTTCGAAGATAATTGAATTTTAAAAAATTATGATAAAACAATTCTAAGAATTAGTTTTCAAAAATATTTTTATGTAATTTCAGGGTGTCTAGTAATTTAGAAATATAAAATTCCCGGGGTTTTCCCGGTATATAAATAATTTTCCCGGATAATTGAAAACTAAAATTTTACAGTAAATTTAATCGTAATATTTGTAAAACTTATAATAAGAATTGTATTGTGATTTACTTGACGGTAATTTCATGTTTAAAATCAAAAACAGGTGTCGCATCACTGTAAAAATTTGGCACAAGCTTCCCAGTGGGCAAAAAAACCATTATTGTTTTAAAAACGTTCCAAAAATGTTTTTAGAACGTTTCAAGGACACTAAAGTTCTGAACGTTCAAATGAACGAAATTTTTTTTTTTTAATTTCCCGATTTTTTTTCAATAATCTTATTCAAAATAGTAAATAAAACAAATATCCATTACAAAATTACAGAAATTTTATTATTAGGGGTGGAAAACATCCCCTATGCAAATAACACATATAAGTAATAATTCAAATCGCTATTTACTGTTCGCCTTTATGGATAAAAATATTTTTAAAAATTCCCAAAAAATATACCAAGTCATTTCCACTTTGTTAGATGCGGCGCGCGAACCCCCAAAAACCACCCTTAATTAATTAATATTCTCAATGGCCATAAACAGCTATTTACTGTTCGCCTTTTTGGCCAGAAATATTTTTAAAAATTCCCTAAAAATATACCAAGTCATTTCCACTTTGTAAGATGCGGCGCGCGAACCCCCAAAAACCACCCTTAATTAATTAATATTCTCAATGGCCATAAACATCTATTTACTGTTCGCCTTTTTGGATAAAAATATTTTTAAAAATTCCCTAAAAATATACCAAGTCATTTCCACTTTGTTAGATGCGGCGCGCGAACCCCCAAAAACCACCCTTAATTAATTAATATTCTCAATGGCCATAAACAGCTATTTACTGTTCGCCTTTTTGGATAAAAATATTTTTAAAAATTCCCAAAAAATATACCAAGTCATTTCCACTTTGTTAGATGCGGCGCGCGAACCCCCAAAAACCACCCTTAATTAATTAATATTCTCAATGGCCATAAACATCTATTTACTGTTCGCCTTTTTTTATGAAAATATTTTTAAAAATTCCATAAAAATATACCAAGTCATTTCCACTTTGTTAGATGCGGCGCGCGAACCCCCAAAAACCACCCTTAATTAATTAATATTCTCAATGGCCATAAACATCTATTTACTGTTCGCCTTTTTTTATGAAAATATTTTTAAAAATTCCCTAAAAATATACCAAGTCATTTCCACTTTGTTAGATGCGGCGCGCGAACCCCCAAAAACCACCCTTAATTAATTAATATTCTCAATGGCCATAAACATCTATTTACTGTTCGCCTTTTTGGCCAGAAATATTTTTAAAAATTCCATAAAAATATACCAAGTCATTTCCACTTTGTTAGATGCGGCGCGCGAACCCCCAAAAACCACCCTTAATTAATTAATATTCTCAATGGCCATAAACAGCTATTTACTGTTCGCCTTTTTGGATAAAAATATTTTTAAAAATTCCCTAAAAATATACCAAGTCATTTCCACTTTGTTAGATGCGGCGCGCGAACCCCCAAAAACCACCCTTAATTAATTAATATTCTCAATGGCCATAAACAGCTATTTACTGTTCGCCTTTTTTTATGAAAATATTTTTAAAAATTCCCTAAAAATATACCAAGGCATTTCCACTTTGTTATATGCGGCGCGCGAACCCCCAAAAACCACCCTTAATTAATTAATATTCTCAATGGCCATAAACAGCTATTTACTGTTCGCCTTTTTGGATAAAAATATTTTTAAAAATTCCCTAAAAATATACCAAGTCATTTCCACTTTGTTAGATGCGGCGCGCAAACCCCCAAAAACCACCCTTAATTAATTAATATTCTCAATGGCCATAAACATCTATTTACTGTTCGCCTTTTTGGATAAAAATATTTTTAAAAATTCCCTAAAAATATACCAAGTCATTTCCACTTTGTTAGATGCGGCGCGCGAACCCCCAAAAACCACCCTTAATTCATTAATATTCTTAATGGCCATAAACATCTATTTACTGTTCGCCTTTTTTTATGAAAATATTTTTAAAAATTCCATAAAAATATACCAAATCATTTCCACTTTGTTAGATGCGGCGCGCGAACCCCCAAAAACCACCCTTAATTAATTAATATTCTCAATGGCCATAAACATCTATTTACTGTTCGCCTTTTTGGCCAGAAATATTTTTAAAAATTCCATAAAAATATACCAAGTCATTTCCACTTTGTTAGATGCGGCGCGCGAACCCCCAAAAACCACCCTTAATTAATTAATATTCTCAATGGCCATAAACAGCTATTTACTGTTCGCCTTTTTGGATAAAAATATTTTTAAAAATTCCCTAAAAATATACCAAGTCATTTCCACTTTGTTAGATGCGGCGCGCGAACCCCCAAAAACCACCCTTAATTAATTAATATTCTCAATGGCCATAAACAGCTATTTACTGTTCGCCTTTTTTTATGAAAATATTTTTAAAAATTCCCTAAAAATATACCAAGGCATTTCCACTTTGTTATATGCGGCGCGCGAACCCCCAAAAACCACCCTTAATTAATTAATATTCTCAATGGCCATAAACAGCTATTTACTGTTCGCCTTTTTGGATAAAAATATTTTTAAAAATTCCCTAAAAATATACCAAGTCATTTCCACTTTGTTAGATGCGGCGCGCGAACCCCCAAAAACCACCCTTAATTAATTAATATTCTCAATGGCCATAAACAGCTATTTACTGTTCGCCTTTTTAGATAAAAATATTTTTAAAAATTCCCAAAAAATATACCAAGTCATTTCCACTTTGTTAGATGCGGCGCGCGAACCCCCAAAAACCACCCTTAATTAATTAATATTCTCAATGGCCATAAACAGCTATTTACTGTTCGCCTTTTTGGCCAGAAATATTTTTAAAAATTCCCTAAAAATATACCAAGTCATTTCCACTTTGTTAGATGCGGCGCGCGAACCCCCAAAAACCACCCTTAATTAATTAATATTCTCAATGGCCATAAACAGCTATTTACTGTTCGCCTTTTTGGATAAAAATATTTTTAAAAATTCCCAAAAAATATACCAAGTCATTTCCACTTTGTTAGATGCGGCGCGCGAACCCCCAAAAACCACCCTTAATTAATTAATATTCTCAATGGCCATAAACAGCTATTTACTGTTCGCCTTTTTGGCCAGAAATATTTTTAAAAATTCCCTAAAAATATACCAAGTCATTTCCACTTTGTTAGATGCGGCGCGCAAACCCCCAAAAACCACCCTTAATTAATTAATATTCTCAATGGCCATAAACATCTATTTACTGTTCGCCTTTTTGGATAAAAATATTTTTAAAAATTCCCTAAAAATATACCAAGTCATTTCCACTTTGTTAGATGCGGCGCGCGAACCCCCAAAAACCACCCTTAATTAAATAATATTCTCAATGGCCATAAACATCTATTTACTGTTCGCCTTTTTGGCCAGAAATATTTTTAAAAATTCCATAAAAATATACCAAGTCATTTCCACTTTGTTAGATGCGGCGCGCGAACCCCCAAAAACCACCCTTAATTAATTAATATTCTCAATGGCCATAAACAGCTATTTACTGTTCGCCTTTTTGGCCAGAAATATTTTTAAAAATTCCCTAAAAATATACCAAGTCATTTCCACTTTGTAAGATGCGGCGCGCGAACCCCCAAAAAGCACCCTTAATTAATTAATATTCTCAATGGCCATAAACATCTATTTACTGTTCGCCTTTTTGGATAAAAATATTTTTAAAAATTCCCTAAAAATATACCAAGTCATTTCCACTTTGTTAGATGCGGCGCGCGAACCCCCAAAAACCACCCTTAATTAATTAATATTCTCAATGGCCATAAACAGCTATTTACTGTTCGCCTTTTTTTATGAAAATATTTTTAAAAATTCCCTAAAAATATACCAAGGCATTTCCACTTTGTTATATGCGGCGCGCGAACCCCCAAAAACCACCCTTAATTAATTAATATTCTCAATGGCCATAAACAGCTATTTACTGTTCCCCTTTTTTTATGAAAATATTTTTAAAAATTCCCTAAAAATATACCAAGGCATTTCCACTTTGTTAGATGCGGCGCGCGAACCCCCAAAAACCACCCTTAATTAATTAATTTTCATTATGGTCATAAACAGCTATTTACTGTTCGCCTTTTTGGCCAGAAATATTTTTAAAAATTCCCTAAAAATATACCAAGTCATTTCCACTTTGTTAGATGCGGCGCGCGAACCCCCAAAAACCACCCTTAATTAATTAATATTCTCAATGGCCATAAACAGCTATTTACTGTTCGCCTTTTTGGATAAAAATATTTTTAAAAATTCCCAAAAAATATACCAAGTCATTTCCACTTTGTTAGATGCGGCGCGCGAACCCCCAAAAACCACCCTTAATTAATTAATATTCTCAATGGCCATAAACAGCTATTTACTGTTCGCCTTTTTAAATAAAAATATTTTTAAAAATTCCCTAAAAATATACCAAGTCATTTCCACTTTGTTAGATGCGGCGCGCGAACCCCCAAAAACCACCCTTAATTAATTAATATTCTCAATGGCCATAAACAGCTATTTACTGTTCGCCTTTTTGGATAAAAATATTTTTAAAAATTCCCTAAAAATATACCAAGTCATTTCCACTTTGTTAGATGCGGCGCGCGAACCCCCAAAAACCACCCTTAATTAATTAATATTCTCAATGGCCATAAACAGCTATTTACTGTTCGCCTTTTTGGCCAGAAATATTTTTAAAAATTCCCTAAAAATATACCAAGTCATTTCCACTTTGTTAGATGCGGCGCGCGAACCCCTAATAACCACCCTTAATTAATTAATGTACATAAGTCCCCCAAATCGCTATTTTATGTTTGCCTTTTTTTATAATACTGTTTTTAAAAATTGCTTAAAAACATACCATGTCATTACCAATTAGTTAAATGCATCGCTCGCACCTCCTTAAACCACTCTTAATTAATTAATATACATGAAGGCCCCAAATATATAGGGGAGACTGTGGCGAAAAGTTAAATTTTGCATAAATGATTTTTTTTGGCAATATAATCCGCTTAGATGCAAATATTTGTATATCAATATTGTAGGGCAACTTGTCCCCTACAACTTTCAATAAAAAAGTTCCTGATATTTTTGCAAAAAATACATGTTTTGTCCTTTTTTGAAAATTTTGTTTTTTTTAACTTTTCGCCCCATGCTGGGGCAAAAAGTTAAATTCTATTTTTAGCCTACTAAAACTATTTTCTGATAGGTGTTAAGTAGTAGATAAGTTAAAGTAAAACGTAAACAAGTAATTTAGTAAATAAAAGATCTTTGTTTATTTAACAAAAGCTTTAGAATAGTTGTAAAGTTAAAAAATTGAAATTTCAAAAAAAAAAAAATTTTTTGGTTTATTTCATGTGAACGGTCTTGTTTTTTGACAGAGTACTTGCCCAATGTTAAATAAATAATTTTTAAACAAATAAACCCAAAAAATAAAAAAAAATTAAGAAAAATTTTTTAATAACATGTAAAAATACATTTAACTTTTCGCCCCAGGGTGCGTTTTGGCATTAAAAACAAATATAAAAAATCTGACTAGAGATATTTAGCAAATACCTTCAGGTATCTCTTCAGGGGACCTAAATAATGAAGTAAAAAAATCGCGGTGAGGATAAATGCAAAAAATATACTTAAAAGTTGATATTTTCTTTTTCGAAAAAATATAAGAAATAAGAAATGATGATTCGTGAATTTTTCTATTGATTTTTAAGTACCGAAATAAGTCCTCAAACTTTATGCCAAAATTTTGTCCATTTGGGCGTTAAAGGGTTAAGCATACAAACTAATTTCAATTAAACAAAATCAGTTAAAATTATTTTTCTACTTAAATGAAGTACAATGTTTTCTCAGTGCAGTATAATAAATATTATAATAAATATTAAAATAGATTTTTTATTTTAAAATGTAGAAAAAACAAGAGAATCGTTCTGGAATATCACTATTATCTAGTGAAAAATCATTTTTCAAAAAATGATAATATCAAAAAAATTGTCAATAAAAATTATCATCCAGAAATTCTGCTGCCCAAAGTAAAAACCTTTAGTAAGTCGCATTTGCCATAAGGTTCAAAATCGCTTACCGTTCAAGCGACTTTCGCCGCAACGGCAAATGCGACTTACTGGGTTTTTACTTTGAGCAGTAGAATTATATTAAAATATTTTTTAATAATGCGATTTATCTAAATTTTTTATTCAGGGTGGTCACATGTCAGTTAAGTCAGGAAAATGTCAGGAAAAAAAGTTTTGTGGGGAAAATTTATAAAATTAAGACTTTTCCGTCTTATTCTTAAAAATTGCGACTTTTTCTATTTTTAATCTAAAACAAAAAATATAAAATATCATTTTTCATAACGCGGTGCAAAAAAGGGCACTTTTTTGCACCTTGTTATGAAAAATATCGTTCGTAACTAGTGCTAGCAGTTGCCAATTTTTGAACGAGCACTTTTTTGGAACAAACTGTAGGCGAAGCGAAGCTTCGCTCGTTCAAAAATTCACAACTGCTCGCACTCGTTACGAAATATACTAATTTTAGTATTAAATGTAACTCATTTCTATTTTTACGTTGCGAAAAACATATTATAAACAAATTTTTTTCATATTTAAATTTTCGAAATATATCTTCAATTAATAAGATTTTGAATAATTGGAATATTATAAAATTTAATCGAAACTAATTAATTTGTTTCAAGATATTTTGTTAGAACAATTTTTGAAAGTCAACTTTTGAAGAATTTTAACTGCAAATTTTCAAAATAATTGAATTATTAAAAATTTTAATGAAAAATCTTTAAACGTAAATTTAAAAATGAAAATTAAACGGAGTGAAAATTTATGACACATAAATATACCATATCATATACCCATATCATATATATTTTGTAAAAGTTTTTTCAGTTTAGGGAAAAAGTGCACCAAACCGAAATATTGGTATCAAAAATAATAAACAGTGAAAGAAATAATTTGAAATTTAGTAAAGTTAGATTAAAATTCTTGATTTTTGATATTATTATACTAAATTTCATATTATTCCTTTTACTGTTTAGTATTTTTTATACCAAAATTTCGGTTTGGTGCACTTTTTCCCTAAATTGAGAAGCACTTTTACAAAATTTAATATAATTTTCTTTCCGTGTAGCTTCTAACTGTTTAAAATTCAGTATCTTTAGTGATTAATTACGCATATTTCCGTAAATCCAAATAAATTACAAAAAAGGAATAACATTTTAGAATTATTTTTAATCATTTTGGAGAACATGTTCAAAATATTTCATTAAAATTCATGAAACAATTAAGGGAACGTTCATAAAATACGTAGCACGTCTAGGGTTAGGAGGGTCAAGCAATTGTCTACCATAAGAGGAAAAAATGGCGCTAATACATGTAATTTCGTCTACAGGGCCGGAGGGGGGGGGGGGGGTAAAATTTTCCAAAAATTGGTCTACGTAGTTTATGAACGTTCCCTAATTAGTTTTTTTTTTTAAAATACAAAAAATCTTTTAAGAAATTCAATTGTTTTCGAAAAATTACATTAAAATATTTTTAAAAACTACTTCATTCTTAGAATTTCTTTAACATATTTTTTTAAAATTTAATTATCTTTGAATAAGGCAAATAAAAATTTAAAATTTTTAGACTTATTAAAATTTCGGAAAAATTATAGTTATTTTTATGATTCGAATTCTTTAAACATTTGACTATTTTTGTTTTTTGAAAATATTATACCTTAATAAACAACAAAAAAAACATGAACACTTACAAATTATTATAAAGCATTGAATTTTCGTTAGTATATAATTAATTCATTTCTCAAAGAACTTTTCAAAATTATTTAAATTATTTTTTTTTTTGAAATTATTATTTTTTGAAGAATGATTTTTCACTAAATAAGAGTAATATTCCTAAACGATTCCCTTGTTTCTTCTAATCTTTAAAATAAAAAAACTTAATTTTTAATATTTTTAATACTGCATGAAAAACGATAGAGAAATTTTTAATATTTCAGACCTTAAATATGATTCAACGATAATAAAAAATAATTTATTTCCTTTCTTGATTTTCATCTAACAAAAGTGAATCGTTCTAGAGAATCACCCTTATCAAATAAAAAATGTTCAAAAATGAAACTATCAAATGAATATCAATAAAAATTATATTGACATTTTTTTGAATAATGCTATATCAATATCTCTAAATTTATTATTATAATTAAATAAAAATAAATTATTATTAATACTTTAAAATTGAAAATTTACGAAAATATAAATTTTAGAACTAATAATTACAACAGAATTTTTTTCAAAGAGTTGCAGTTTGTCGCGCTATCGATGTGAGGGCTGATTGTCCAAAATATAATTTCGCTGTCTCCTTCCGATTTTCGTTCGTTGTGCTGGGTAATGCATGCAGCGAGGTTTTAAATCTCAAGGTGAACCGAGCTTTGCCGAACGCACCCGAGCTAGGACCCTATAGGAAAGCCACTCAAGTTCGCAGAGAGAACGGGCGACGCGACGTTGAGTGTATTGTATAGAAGATTTACTTCGGGTGTGTTCGGCATAGCTCGGCTTATTAATGAATTTAAAGACTCGCTGCAATGCCTGAGCGCGGAAAGAAAGTCAAAAAATTTAATGCTCCTCTCGAAATACAGACTTCGAATTCAGTAAAACATAACTGAAAAACCAGTTAAACTTGAATAATTGAATCAATAAATTGTATTTAAAAATTATAAACCTGTTTGATTATTCCAAAATTAAGATAAGATTAGATTCGAAGAAAATGTGTTTAGAAAAGTTTGAATTTTATTTTTTATTAAACAGATTTGCTTGTGTGATTAATTTGAGAATTTAGAATTTTTTTCGATTTTTTCATGTTTTTTGGCATTTTAAGGGTTGAAAAAATCGTGTTCCCCTATTTCGATGGGGTTAATATTTTTTTTCCGTCTTTCTGGATCATAATGATCCAAAATATACAATAAAATTTTGGGTATCGAGCAAAAGTAGAGAATTTAGAATTTTTTTTTATTTTTTCTTCTTTAGTTTAATATTTTGAGGGATGAAAAACTCTTGTTCCCCTATCGCTATGGGGCTGGTATTTTTCTCTTGTCTTTCTAGATCAAAATCTTGGTAAAACAGTTATAAAATTTTGGGTATCGAGAAAATTTTGTATCTTTGGAATTTTTTAATAATATTTTTTTGATTTTTGGCATTTTAAGGGCTCAAAAATTTATATTCCCCTATCTCGATAGGGCTTATATTTTTTTCTAGCATTTATGTATTATAATCTTTAAAAAACTGTAATAAAATTTTGGGTATCGATAAAATTTCTAGTCTTTGGAATATTTTTTTTACTATTTTTTTGGGGTTGAAAAGTTTGAGAAGTAATTTTTTCTAACTATTTTGAATATTCTTAGTTTTCTATAATTTTGTGGCTTTTTTCGCCTTATTTTAATAACGTGCAATGTTATTTGAGGAGAACGAAATTTTCGACGCCGAGCGTCGAAGCCAACTTCATGGAGATGCATTAAGTTAGAAAACAAACAATCCTATATGTTAAATGTTAAAGAAAACGGACTTTAATACATATTTCTCTACTAAAAGTAAATGAGATGAAATAAAATAACAAATTTCCTAAATTTTGAATATCTGCACTAAATAATTACTTTAAAATTGTTTTAATTTCAAATTTTTTATAAAACCTGTTATTAACATTTGTAATAATTATTTTCATAATTTTCAATTTAAATTTAAAAAAAATTAATTAGGTTTTTAAATTCCTAAATTTTTTTTAATTATTACTCTAAAATTTTTAAATAAATTTTAAGTCAATTATTTTAATATTTTTAATCAAATAATATATATTTCAAAAATTTTCAACAATAATTTTTTAATATATTTTTAAATAAAAGAAAAGTTTATGAAGATTTTTATTAGAAAAGCATTTTATTGAACCGAGTTGGTACTGAGAGAATGCAGCGACTTTAAAAACCTGAAGCTGAGCCAAGCTTTGCCGAACGCACTCAAGTTATATTGTGTCCTGTTTCGAGTATATTCGGCAAATCTCGTCTTCTGTCGGCTTCAACACCTCGACTCATTCACATATACCGCGAAGTGAAAGGAGAATCGTCAGCGCTTTCAACAATCAACGTGTGCCGCATGGTGGGGGAAGGCTACATTCTCTCGATTCCTTCACGGGACTTTCTTGAGCATCGTGCCTCTCGAAGTCTCGACAAAATCAAGTCTCCCCACTCCGCTCTGTTCCCAGCTGTTGTGTCAGACAGCGGCGGCAAACGGCTCCCACTCTCGCGGTCAAATTGCTTCTTCAGGGCTCGGATCGTTTTTAAAACTCAAAAAAAGTCGCTTTAGTCGCATAAATTTACAACAAAAGTCACAAAAAGTCGCATAAAATTTCCAAAAAAAGTCGGAAAAAAGTCGCTTGAAATTTTAGAAAAAACGACAAAAAGGAAATACGAAATTGTCAAAATTGTAAAAAAAAACCACATTTCTCGACAACAGATACATTAATATCAAATAATGATCAATAAAATTTTTAAAAATTAAATAAAATTCATAGCAAAATTTTAATTAGGTATTTTTAACATTTTTTTAAAAAATTCTCTTTAAAATGTCAATTATTTTTATAAATAATAAAATTCATCTCCGAAATTCAATTATTTGACAAAAATTTTAATGAATTTCTTGTCAAAGTTTCAATTATCTTTATAAATAATAAAATTCTTCTCTGAAATTCAATTATTTTCAAAAGTAATAAAATTCTTCGCAAAAATTCAATTAATTTCACAAATTTGAAATAAAATACTTCTTATGAATTCAATTATTTTCAAATATTAATAAAAATATTTGTAATAATTCAATTATTTTCAAAACGTTTAAAAAAATTTTACGCAGAAATTCAATTATCTGCCAAAATTAATAAAATTATTCACAGGAATTCAATTATTTTTTTAAATTAAAATAAAATTCTTGACAAGAATATTCAATTATTTTTAAAAACTTTTAAATTCTTGTTAGTAATTTTTTTTTATAAATCAATAAAATTCTTCACAGGAATAATTGAATTATTTTCCAAAAATAATTGAACTCTTCGCATGACATCAATTATTTTCGAAAATTCATCAAATTTATCATAAGAATTCAATTATTTTCAATAAAATATTATATTACTAAAATTCTTCTAAAGAAATTCAATTATTTTGAAAAATTTTAATTAAATTAATGATAAGAATTGAATTGTTTTTAATACAAAATTTTTTTCGCGAAAGTTTAATTATTTTAAGGAATTTTAGTAAAATTATTCGCAAAAATTTAATTATTTTCAAAATTAAATTGAATTTTTTACGGAAAATTAATTTTTTTCAAATATTAATAAAAATCTTTGCAAGAATTCAATTATTCTCATAACTTTTAATAAAATTCTCCACAGAAATTCAATTATTTGCCAAAATTAATAAAATTAATCACATGAATTCAATTATTTTCAAAAGTAATAAAATTAATCACATGAATTCAATTATTTTCAAAAGTAATAAAATTCTTTTCTGAAATTCAATTATTTGCAAAGAATTTTAATAAAATTCTTGTCAAATTTTCAATTATCTTTTTAAATAATATAATTTATCCTATAAATTCAATTATTTTCAAAAGTAATAAAATTCTTCGCAGAAATTAAATTATTTTCAATTTTTTTTTTAATTTCTCGTTAAAATTTTTATTATCTTCATAAATAATAAAATTCATACTGGAAATTTAATTATTTTCAAAAGTTGTGATCAAATTTTTTTGCAAAATTCAATTATCTTCAATAGTAAAAAAATTCTTCACAGAAATTCAATTATTTTCAAAAAATTTTTTTAATTCTCTTCAAAATTTCAATTATCTTTGTAAATATTAACACTTTTCTGCAAAATTCAATTACTTACTAATGTTTTATAAATTTCTTCCCAATAATTCAATTATTTGCATAAAAAATAATTTAAAAAATTTTTTTTTATGAAGTCTTTTAATATAAATTAATGATTTTATCACTCGGTCATCTTTAATTATTATAAAACATGAAGACATCGATTGCTCCGAGTCGAAGACTCGGAGTGATCGATTTCTTCTTGTTTAATAAAAATTTTTTTAAAGTTGATTAATTTGAAAACGGTTTGAATTTGAATCTTTTGAAGAATTTTAATTCCTACACTGAGAGAAGAGTTATTGTCGTGACATCTAACAAAGTGGAAATGACTTGGTATATTTTTAGGGAATTTTTAAAAATATTTCTGGCCAAAAAGGCGAACAGTAAATAGCTGTTTATGGCCATTGAGAATATTAATTAATTAAGGGTGGTTTTTGGGGGTTCGCGCGCCGCATATAACAAAGTGGAAATGACTTGGTATATTTTTAGGGAATTTTTAAAAATATTTTTATCCAAAAAGGCGAACAGTAAATAGCTGTTTATGGCCATTGAGAATATTAATTAATTAAGGGTGGTTTTTGGGGGTTCGCGCGCCGCATCTAACAAAGTGGAAATGACTTGGTATATTTTTAGGGAATTTTTAAAAATATTTTTATCCAAAAAGGCGAACAGTAAATAGCTGTTTATGGCCATTGAGAATATTAATTAATTAAGGGTGGTTTTTGGGGGTTCGCGCGCCGCATCTAACAAAGTGGAAATGACTTGGTATATTTTTAGGGAATTTTTAAAAATATTTTCATAAAAAAAGGCGAACAGTAAATAGCTGTTTATGGCCATTGAGAATATTAATTAATTAAGGGTGGTTTTTGGGGGTTCGCGCGCCGCATCTAACAAAGTGGAAATGACTTGGTATATTTTTAGGGAATTTTTAAAAATATTTTCATAAAAAAAGGCGAACAGTAAATAGCTGTTTATGGCCATTGAGAATATTAATTAATTAAGGGTGGTTTTTGGGGGTTCGCGCGCCGCATCTAACAAAGTGGAAATGACTTGGTATATTTTTAGGGAATTTTTAAAAATATTTCTGGCCAAAAAGGCGAACAGTAAATAGCTACTTATGGCCATTATAAATAATAATTAATTAAGGGTGGTTTTTGAGGGTTCGCGCGCCGCATCTAACAAAGTGGAAATGACTTGGTATATTTTTAGGGAATTTTTAAAAATATTTTCATAAAAAAAGGCGAACAGTAAATAGCTGTTTATGGCCATTGAGAATATTAATTAATTAAGGGTGGTTTTTGGGGGTTCGCGCGCCGCATCTAACAAAGTGGAAATGACTTGGTATATTTTTAGGGAATTTTTAAAAATATTTCTGGCCAAAAAGGCGAACAGTAAATAGATGTTTATGGCCATTGAGAATATTAATTAATTAAGGGTGGTTTTTGGGGGTTTGCGCGCCGCATCTAACAAAGTGGAAATGACTTGGTATATTTTTAGGGAATTTTTAAAAATATTTCTGGCCAAAAAGGCGAACAGTAAATAGCTGTTTATGGCCATTGAGAATATTAATTAATTAAGGGTGGTTTTTGGGGGTTCGCGCGCCGCATCTAACAAAGTGGAAATGACTTGGTATATTTTTTGGGAATTTTTAAAAATATTTTTATCCAAAAAGGCGAACAGTAAATAGCTGTTTATGGCCATTGAGAATATTAATTAATTAAGGGTGGTTTTTGGGGGTTCGCGCGCCGCATCTAACAAAGTGGAAATGACTTGGTATATTTTTAGGGAATTTTTAAAAATATTTCTGGCCAAAAAGGCGAACAGTAAATAGCTGTTTATGGCCATTGAGAATATTAATTAATTAAGGGTGGTTTTTGGGGGTTCGCGCGCCGCATCTAACAAAGTGGAAATGACTTGGTATATTTTTTGGGAATTTTTAAAAATATTTTTATCCAAAAAGGCGAACAGTAAATAGCTGTTTATGGCCATTGAGAATATTAATTAATTAAGGGTGGTTTTTGGGGGTTCGCGCGCCGCATCTAACAAAGTGGAAATGACTTGGTATATTTTTAGGGAATTTTTAAAAATATTTCTGGCCAAAAAGGCGAACAGTAAATAGCTGTTTATGGCCATTGAGAATATTAATTAATTAAGGGTGGTTTTTGGGGGTTCGCGCGCCGCATCTAACAAAGTGGAAATGACTTGGTATATTTTTTGGGAATTTTTAAAAATATTTTTATCCAAAAAGGCGAACAGTAAATAGCTGTTTATGGCCATTGAGAATATTAATTAATTAAGGGTGGTTTTTGGGGGTTCGCGCGCCGCATCTAACAAAGTGGAAATGACTTGGTATATTTTTAGGGAATTTTTAAAAATATTTCTGGCCAAAAAGGCGAACAGTAAATAGCTGTTTATGGCCATTGAGAATATTAATTAATTAAGGGTGGTTTTTGGGGGTTCGCGCGCCGCATCTAACAAAGTGGAAATGACTTGGTATATTTTTTGGGAATTTTTAAAAATATTTTTATCCAAAAAGGCGAACAGTAAATAGCTGTTTATGGCCATTGAGAATATTAATTAATTAAGGGTGGTTTTTGGGGGTTCGCGCGCCGCATCTAACAAAGTGGAAATGACTTGGTATATTTTTAGGGAATTTTTAAAAATATTTCTGGCCAAAAAGGCGAACAGTAAATAGCTGTTTATGGCCATTGAGAATATTAATTAATTAAGGGTGGTTTTTGGGGGTTCGCGCGCCGCATCTAACAAAGTGGAAATGACTTGGTATATTTTTAGGGAATTTTTAAAAATATTTTTATCCAAAAAGGCGAACAGTAAATAGCTGTTTATGGCCATTGAGAATATTAATTAATTAAGGGTGGTTTTTGGGGGTTCGCGCGCCGCATATAACAAAGTGGAAATGACTTGGTATATTTTTAGGGAATTTTTAAAAATATTTTTATCCAAAAAGGCGAACAGTAAATAGCTGTTTATGGCCATTGAGAATATTAATTAATTAAGGGTGGTTTTTGGGGGTTCGCGCGCCGCATCTAACAAAGTGGAAATGACTTGGTATATTTTTAGGGAATTTTTAAAAATATTTCTGGCCAAAAAGGCGAACAGTAAATAGCTGTTTATGGCCATTGAGAATATTAATTAATTAAGGGTGGTTTTTGGGGGTTCGCGCGCCGCATCTAACAAAGTGGAAATGACTTGGTATATTTTTAGGGAATTTTTAAAAATATTTCTGGCCAAAAAGGCGAACAGTAAATAGCTGTTTATGGCCATTGAGAATATTAATTAATTAAGGGTGGTTTTTGGGGGTTCGCGCGCCGCATCTAACAAAGTGGAAATGACTTGGTATATTTTTTGGGAATTTTTAAAAATATTTTTATCCAAAAAGGCGAACAGTAAATAGCGATTTGAATTATTACTTATATGTGTTATTTGCATAGGGGATGTTTTCCACCCCTAATAATAAAATTTCTGTAATTTTGTAATGGATATTTGTTTTATTTACTATTTTGAATAAGATTATTGAAAAAAAATGGGGAAATTAAAAAAAAAAAATTTCGTTCATTTGAACGTTCAGAACTTTAGTGTCCTACGTTTCATGTCTGCCAAATAACGTCCCAATAACGTTATATGTTTCTAAAACGTTTTAAAAGCAATGGAACGTTTTTGGAACATTATTTGGCAGACATGAAACGTTCTAAAAACATTTTTGGAACGTTTTTAAAACAATGATGGTTTTTTGCCCACTGGATTGTCACATCGAAAATCATTTCCCATATAAGTTAGGTCTTAATTGGACAATAATAAAACATTGTCTAATATACGAAGAGAATCAATATACAATTCGAAATTGAAAAAAAATTAAGTTAAGCGTTGAAAAAATGTAACTATTTTTTCCAACAACATAATAAAGTACTTCATAAAAAAATTCCCGGATTTAAAAGAAAATTCCCGGGGGTTTCCCGGTTTTTCCCGGGAAAAAAAATTCCCGGGGTTTTCCCGGTTTTTCCCGGATTCCCGGTTCGCTAGACACCCTGAATTTTGTTAAACTAATCTTAAATTAGTTTGGATAAAATTGGACAAATTTGGATAAAATAATTTTAAAAGAATTAGTTTTTTAAAAATATTGTAATGTATATTATCTAAAATAATTTAATTATTCTTAAAAGAATTTTCTGAAATATGGAATTGAAAACACTGAAAATATTGAATTTTAAAAAATTAGAAGCTAATTTTCATTAATTTTTATTGTTAAATTTACATTTAAAGATCTTTCATTAAAATTATAATCCATAAGTTTTGAACGTTCAAATGAACGAAATACTTTTTATTAGAAATATTTTTATAAATTACTGTTCGCAATAAAAATTAAGAACTTAAATTTTACACTTAGAAACTTTATAATTCATTTTTTTTATTTCGACAAAAAATTTATTTAATAAATATTTAAATTAAAGAAGAAATAAATAAATTTCGTTCATTTGAATGTTCAGAACTTTAGGATTATTTAAAATTTTTGATAATACAATTATTTTCAAAATTTGCAATTAAACTTTATCAAAAGTTTATTTTCAAAAATTGTAACAAAATGCTTGGAAAAAATTAATTATTTTCAATTAAATTTTACAAACATTCAATTATTCAAAAAGATTTTTATTATAGACATATTTGAAAAATTTAATTATCTTAATAAATGATTGAAAAATAATTTTTGAAAAATTTGTTTATAGTTATTTTTCACACTACAAAAATCGAAATAAGTTGTATTTTATACTAAAAAAAATGTGTTATTTTGTTGCAATATTTGGAATACAAAAAATTCGAAAAAGTCGCAATTTTTGAAAATCGAAAAAAGTCTCAATTTCCCTGACAAAAAATTTTGATTTCCTGTCATTTCCCTGACTTTACTGACAAAAATTTTCATTTCCTTAACATTTCTCTAATTTTACTGACATGTGCCACTCTGAATAAAGATTTAAAAATATTTTCATTCCTCAATCGTTGATTATAAACGTTGTAAAACTTTATCGAAAAAAAATTATTATTAAAAACTAAAAACATAATTTTCCGGAAAAAATTGCTTTGTAAAATATTATACTATAACACATTGCAAATTAAAACTGAAAATTTGGATGAAAATAATAAATATTATTGATTATAGGTTATGTTACCTAGTTTCTTGACTTTCTTGCCTTGCGAGAACAGTTTTTTTTAATATTGAGAACCAATTTTTCTTTTCAACTGAATTAAAATATTACCGTATTTACTATAAATATTAACTACTATTTATTGATTACTACAAAGAATGGACATTCGTTTGCTTTCCTCTTAAAAGAATTCAGAATTAGATTTTCAATTGAATCCGTTATTCAAGTGAAAATCTAATAATTATTTCAAAGCTTTCAAAACGGTTTTAAATTTTTTGGTTAGAACAAATTGATGGTAAGTCGCAATCTTCATTTTCATACTTTTCAATCGTTACATAAGTTTATAAAACTGTCACAATAAAAATAAAAAAGTGGAAACAAAGATAAGTTTTTTTTCTCTCAAAAAAATTGAAAAAAATCCTATTTGTACCTAAGGATAATTAATACGAATTGAGATTTTTTTTATGAAGAGAGAGAGAGAGAAATGTTATTTTCTATATTCACGTCACTCACACGTCAATAAATCATTAAACACTTATATTGTTTGCAAAATAAAACTCTCGACACAAATTAAACTCTAAACTACACTTTCAGAAATTGTTCTTTTATTCATTTTATTTAAATTTAGCCTCTTGACCTTACACGTTGTCTTGAATTATATTCACAAAGAATAATTTCAAACAAGTCACCCTAATATTTTTCTGCCCTGCGAAAAAAAAAGTAAATCCATAATAGTAAAAAAGGGATAATTTCGTTTTACGCGTAATGGGAGAAATGAGACTAAATTTTGAAACGCGAATTGACATTATTGTTCGAGAATAGAAGTTGGGAATATCGATACGACGAGGACGGCGGCGGCGGCGGCGAAATTGCAATATAAAAATTGAGGTTATACTTGATAGCAAGAATAGCAGGAGAGTGAGACGCCTTGAGAGACACACTGTACATTCTTGGACTTGTATTTGATTGGAGGTGTCGGGGAAATTGTTCTCGAGGGGCGAAGAGGGAGGGAATGTAGGAATTGGTAGGAAAAAAATGCGAAAAAATGAATTGATAAAAGTGTCAGCCTCACCCCATTGACTGGAGATAGCATTGAGAGTGACTGAGACAGTCTTAGGTGTGCTCGTAGGGAAAACGTCAGTGTCGCGCGCAGGGCACTGACGTAAGTTTCACGTCGAAATTCAATTCGCGCAACACAGGCAACACAAGAAACACAGGCAACACAAGGAACACAGGTAATTCAACAACCAACACCGAGAGATGCATTAAACAGGTGAAAGTATTTTGTATATAATTGCGAGGAACAACAACTATTGCCAACTGTCTATAAGGAACGAAGAACAATGTGCAGCCATTTCAAGGTGGATAAAAATGACACTTCGAATCGTCAAATCCCGCATACCTGAGAAAGAGAGACTTCTCTTTTCTCTACTATTCGACTCGCACTAAACTTGTAGTCGCGCCACTCGCGCTCTCGATTGCCCTGCACTTAGTCGACTTAGTCTACCGATTAACGAATATTTCTGCGGAATCATCGCGAAATCGGCCAAGACTCTCTTAGTTGCAATATATAAAATAATATGGTGGCTCTCACAGTTTCCACGGATGCCACTGGCCCACGAACCCGACACGAATACACACGAGCGCGCACGAACGCGGCACACACACACTTCACACACAATCACGACTCGACTCGCTCGCCAGTCAGATACTTGTCATCGTCGTCGCACTCACAATTCATTTCGCCCGACACTATCTATATTATTTCATTCATTTCATACGTTTTATTAATTTTATTTCTCCAGTTTTTTTTCCTCGAGTAGCAAAAAATAACGCTCGGCGTGTCCCAATCGCGATTACTATCGATTACCTCCTTTATTCACAAAATAACTTGTCACTTTTGGTTTACTCTTGCCTCTTGGGTTTACTATTGAAAAAAAACGGGAATGCAATTTACATGTGAGTGGAGCAGCCTGCACGTGCAATTGGTAAATTAAAGTAGATTAGCAGAGAGTATACAGGCAACATACCGATCCTCGTTCCTCGGTAGACATATAGATGTCGTGAGACTAGTACACTATGGGAAAATGTAAAAAAAAACTTCACATATCAAGATTCTCTCGGGAAGAGAGAGAGAGAGAAAAGAAACAAAGAAACATTTTTCTTGCGGCAAAATAGAAACGTTATCAATGAATTTTTTCAACTATCTCTCAGTATAAAGGTTGACGTGTCTATGTCTCTAATGCCGCTCTGGCCGGAGCTACAGCTTTCTGGAAACACCCACTATCCCCATTATATTATTTGCAAATCGGCGAGAGAGGTCTGTTTTACCGATCGAGCAGTAGCCCAAGGCAGGAAATGGGAGATTCTCACTTCAGTCTAACAAAGGAATATTCAATATTGTTACTAACTTTATTCTTCTACTCAGAGTCAACAGTTGAAATTTTACATTTTCAGAGATACTTTACATTCTTTTAATTGATAGTGTCACTTATTCGAAATTAATAAAAATAAATAAAAAACCATCACTTTTTACAAAAGCCATTTTCTTCCCATTTCCCAATTGCTCAAGATTTATTTTTACATTCAATTAAGGAAGAATCTGACGGACAGTCAAAACAAAAGTTAGTCCAATGTAATAATTTCGTATTTTAAAATAAATTTCATTTTCAACATTTTAAAATATAAAATAAATTTAAAAAAAATTAATTTTCAACATTTTAAATAATAGTTCAAAAAAAGTACAATTTTCTGTCAATTATAAAGATTATAAATAATTGTTAAATTTTAGGTTAAGTTATCAATGTAAAGCTTTTTTTGAAATTTAAATATTTATTTAAATTTACAACTGTAATTTTTCCAAAAGTCAATCACTTTCTTGTTGAAAATTTTTAAATAAAATCATTCAAAACTTCAATTATTTTATTTCGAAATAAAAATTTAAATATTAATAAAATTTTCAAAGATTTCAATGCAAAAAATCTTTCGAAATTTAATTATTTCTAAAAATTTACACTATAACGCTTCTAATATTCAATTATCTAAAATTTTAACTGAAATTCAATTCTAAATCAATTTTTATTAGAAAATTCTATACAAGAATAATTTAATTATTTAAATACAAAAATAAATAATTTATTAAATAATTAGTCATTTATTAAAATTCAATTCTTATAAAAAACTTTATCAAAATTTTTAAAAATAATTGAATTCTTTCCAAGAATTTTAATAATAATTTTAAGAATAATTACATTTTTCGAAAAATTCAAATAAACTTGTATTAACAATAATTGCAATTAAATTAAAATAAATTAATTAAAAATTCCTATAAAAAATATTATTTATGAATATAATAAAAAAAATTTAAGTTTGTACGAAGAATTTTATAAACATTTTTTTGAAAGCAATTGAATTGTTACGAAGGATTTCATTCAATTTTTTTAAAATAATTCAATTGTTTTGAATAATTTTAATCAAATTTTCTAGATTAATTGCATTTTTGCAAGAATTCATTAAAAAATTTAAAAAAAAATTTTTTTTAAATAGGTATTTAAATTCCTGAGAATAATTAAATAATAATAATAATAATAATAATTAAATAATTTATTTGAGAGAATTTTATAAAAATCTTTTTAAATCATTGAATTCCTGTAAAAATTTAATTATTTATGAATATAATTGAATTCTTGGGAAGAATTTTATAAAATGCTTTTTAAATATTTGATTTTTTTCGAAAAATGTTATGAAAATTGTGTTTTAAATAATTTAATTTCTGTGAAAATTTTATTATTTATGAATATAAATTTTATAAAAATTTTTTTTTATAATTGAATTCTTTTGAGAATTTTTGATTTATTAAAATAGTACATATTATGAAAATAGTTGAATTTCGAAAATTTTCAAAGATTGCAATATATAAAAATTATAACACTAATATAACGCTTCTTTTATTCAATTTATTATTATCTAAAACTTTAACTGAAATTTAATTTTAAATCAATTCTAATTTTACTTTTATTATTTATGAAAATAATTCATTTCTTGCAACGAATTTTTTATTAAAATTTTTAAAAATAATTAAATTCCTGAGAAGAATTTTAATATTTCTGAAAATAATTGAATTTTTTCAAAGAACTTTATGAAATTTTGTTTAAATAATTGAATTCTTGCTAAGAATTTTATAAAAATCTTTTTAAATATAATTGATTTTTTCGAAAAAATTTATGAAATTTGTGTTTTAAATAATTGAATTCCTGTGAAAATTTTATTATTTATGTAAATAATTAAATGCTTGTAAGGAATTTTATAAAAAATTTTTTAAATAATTGAATTCTCTTGGGAAATTTTTTATTAAAATAGTAAATATTGAAAATAATTGAATTTCGAAACATTTTTGAAAATAAAAGAATTTTATTAAAATTTTTTGAATTGTTTCTAAGAATTTTATTAAAATTTTTTAGAATAATTTTTTTCATTTTAACTATTAGCGAATTTAATGTAGTGCAAATTCTCAAACATAGAAAAAAGTAGCTTCTAGTGTCTAAAAAAAGTATCCAAATCGTAAAAAAAAGTAATAAATAGTAGTTTTTAGTAGATGAGTACGAAGGCTGTTTAAGGAAAATGAATAAAAATTCATAAAAATGTACAATATTTAAAGAGTCTATTCTACTTTGGCCTAAAGTTTATTTCCGTAAATACGTCTCAATTTCTTTAATCTGAATGACAAAAAATTTTCTTTCTGTCATTTCCCTGACTTTACTGATAAAAACTTGTTTTCCTAACTTTATGACATGTGGCCACCCTGGTTATCAAAATCATTTCGTATTGACCCGAAAATTGTAATTTTTATTCAGCCTAAAGTCATTTAATATGTAGGTACCTTAATATGTAAGAAGGAGAATTTCTATTCAAATGAAACTTTAAATTGTTTAAAATGTTGAAAATCTATACCTAATTTTTCAATTTGAATTATCAAATATATTTAAATTCTTTAAAAAATTTAATTATAATTTCTTAGAAACCTACTTTTTTAGAATTTTAAAAACTATTTAAAACTTTAATAATTTTTTAATTAAATAAAATATTTAATTATGCTATAAAACTTGACTCAGTGAAATACCTCGGACAAATAGAGAACATTTTACTTAAAACTAGAAATTAAATTTTCCATCATAACTATAAAACAAATAAAGATGACGGAGTGGAAATATCATTATCAATTCAATTATTATTTTCAAGAATTTTTAACCTAAATTCTTCTTTAAATCGATTCCTTTTAATAATTTTCGAAAAAGTTTTTTGACAATTTTCAAATCCATTTCTTTACAATATTCAATTTTACGAAATTTTAACAGGGTGTCTAGCGATTCATTAAAAAAAAATTCAAGGATTTTTTTAAGGTTTTCAAGGTCCAAAATAATTTTTTTCAAGGTCCATTTTTAGGGTACTAATTTTCAAAATATTTGTTATTTATAATAATTTATAATCGAGAGTATTTCAAGTAAATTTTTACTTACTGTCTAAATTTGAATTAGTAAAAATGATTACTAATTTGATTTAGTGACTGACTTTTTGCTTTTGAATAAGTAAATTTTACTAATAAATAATCATTTCTACTAATGTTTTTAGTGAAATTTACTAATTAAAAAGCAAAAAGTCAGTCGCTAATTCAAATTAGTAAACATTTTTACTAATTCAAATTTAGAGAGTACTTATAAACAATTTTATAATTTCTACATACAACAGTTATTCATAAATAACTTTAAATACAATTTATTGGTAAAATATTAAAAATATAAAGAACATCGATTTAAGAAACATCAATCAAAATTCTTTTTAAATTATTGAATTCTTTTGAGAATTTCTATTAAAATAATTAATATACAAATTATTGAATTAACAAAAATTTTTGAAAATAATTGAAATTTTGCAATGAATTTTATTACTTTTGAAAATAATTGAATTACTGCGAAGAATTTAATTCATTTTTAAAATAATTGAATTCTTGTGGTGAATATTGTTATTTATGAAAATAATTGCATTTTGAACTTAAACTTAAACTTTTTCAAAAAAATTAATTTCAAAACTCAATTTTTTTTTTAAAATTCACTCTACAATACTTTCAATATTCAATTATTATTATCTAAAATTTTAATTGAAATTCATTTTTAAATCAATTTTTATTAGAAAATTCTACTAGAATTCAATTATTTAAATACAAAAATAATTTATTGAATAATATTGTATGTTTCTTAAAATTGAATTCTCATAAAGAATTTTATCTATAAATTTTTAAATAACTGAATTCTTTTGGAAATTTTTATTAAAATAGTAGATATTAAAAATCATTGAACTCAGGAAATTTTTTGAAAATAACAGGGCTCGAATCGACTTTAAGACTCAAAAAAAGTCGAATTAGTCGCATAAATTCACAACAAAATTCACGAAAAGTGGCATAAAATTTGCAAAAAAGTCGAAAAAAAGTCGCATGGCATTTTAGAAAAAACGACAAAAAGGAAACACAAAATTGTCAAAATTGTAAAAAAATCACATTTCTCGACAACACATACTTTAATATCAAACAATCCGGAATGAAATTTAATAAAATTTAATAAAACTCAAAGCAAAATTTTAATTAGGTATTTTTAACATTTTTTTTTAAAAATTCTCTTTAAAATGTAAAATATTTTTATAAATAATAAAATTCTTCTCCTAAATTCAATTATTTAAACAAAAATTTAATAAAATTCTTGTCAAAATTTCAATTATCTTTAAAAATAATAAAATTCTTCTCTGAAATTCAATTATTTTCATAAGTAATAAATTCTTTGCAGAAATTCAATTATGTTCAAAAAATTTTTTTTTAAATTCTCGTCAAAATTTTATAAATAATAAAATTCATTATGAAAATTTAATTATTTTCAAAAGTTCTGATAAAATTCTAATACAAAATTCAATTATCTTCAAAAGTACGAAAATTCTTCACTAAAATTCAATTATTTTCAAAAAATTATTTTAAATTCTCCTCACAATTTCAATTATCATTATAAATATCAAAATTCTTCTGCAAAATTCAATTACTTTTAAACATTTTTAAAGAAATCTGTTCAAAATTTCAATTATTTTTATAAATAACAAAATTCTTTTCTGAAATTTAATTATTTGTAAAAATAATACTAAAATTCTTGTCAAAATTTCAATTATCTTTATAAATAATAAAATTTTTCTCTAAAATTTAATTATTTTCAATTTTTTTTTAAATTCCTCGTCAAAATTTTATTTATCTTCATAAATAATAAAATTCTTCTCTGAAATTTAATTATTTTCAAAAGTTCTGATGAAATTCTTTGCAAAATTCAATTATCTTCAAAAGTAAGAAAATTCTTCGCAGAAATTCAATTATTTTCGAAATTTTTTTAAAATTCTCCTCAAAATTTCAATTATCTTTGTAAATATCAAAATTATTCTGCAAAATTCAATTACTTACTAATGTTTTATAAATTTCTTCTCAATAATTCAATTATTTTCATAAAAAATAATTAAAAATTTTTTTTTTATAGTCTTATAATATAAAATAATGATTTTATCACTCGGTCATCTTTAATATTGTAATAAAACATGAAGATATCGATTGCTCCGAGTCGAGGACTCGGAGTGATCGATTTCTTCATGTTTTATAACGATTTTTTATAAGTTGTTTTAATTTCAAAAAGGTTTGAATTTGAATCTTTTGAAGAATTTTATTTCCTATGGAAAAATAATAATTAAATATTTATTTAAAAAAGAAGTTATTGATGTTTTCGAAAAGTTTGAAAGAAATTTGTAAATAAAATAATGTAACAGATCATTTTTTTGACTAAAACTTTTTCCTTCAATTTTCTAAAAATTTTAAAAGTTTCACTTTCTAATTGACAAATAGAATTTATAAACATTTTTTTTTTCATTAATTTTTAAAAAACTTTAAATTTTATTAAAGCAATTGTAATTAAGAAATAGAAATGATGCAAATTGTTTCCTTATGAAAATTGAGAATTTATTTCCTACAAAAATATTAAGAAACGAGATAATATGTTATGTTTTTTTTTCCCTAAAGAGAAGAATGATTTTGTGAAGAATATTGTTTACAAAAAAAGATTTCTGCCATTAACAATTTATGTCGAAAAGTAATTGAAAAATTTGAAAAAAGTCGATTAATCGCACTTTACTAAAAAAAATCTCGAAAAAGTCGATTAGTCGCATTTTTTCACAAAAAAGTCGAAAAAAGTCACATTTCCTTAGAAAATTCGAAAAAAAGTCGAACAATCCAAGCCCTAAAATAATTGAAACTTTGCCAAGAGTTTTCTTAAAATTTTTGAAAATAATTGAATTTTGGAGAAGAATTTTATTATTTCTAAAAATAATTGGAATTTTGACTAGAATTTTTAAAAAATTTTGAACATAATTGAGATACAACTTTTCTATCTTCTCTACATGTACACGCAAAGAAGCAGAACTTTAATTGTATAAACAATTTTCGAGTCACAATTGTAATAAAAATTGATTGATTCGTAAACGTAATTATTCAGGTTTTTTTAATAATTAAAAATAGCAGACAAATTGAAAAGTGGTAATGTTGAATATCTAACCTTTCTAAACGTATATAACATATTGTGCAATTATTTACAAGGACAGTAACATTCACTGAATTTTTGTCATTTACAGAAGCAAGGTAAAAATTGAAAATGAGCAGAAATAAAAAAGAAGAAATATTAATAAAAGAAAAATCAGCAATTTTACAATGAAGCAATTGTGAACAATAAGGGACTGTGACTCTCTCTCTCTCATTGAATTCTGGGATTCTCCGGCACACAAAATTCCAGTACACATTCTAATTTTTCCGGTTGGATGACCACCCTGTAACCTTCCTATAGTAAATTTTACCGTATAGATACGTTTATCGACACTCCAGATTCTTTTTCTTCTAATCGCGGTTATCATTTTGCAAATACAAATTTTTTATACAATCAAATTATTTCTTTACTGTGTTCGACTAATTAATTAAAAATTTTTTCAACCGAAGTAAGGTTTTAAAAACTTAAATAGAAAAACGAATAGAAAAAAAATGTGAAATTTTCATAGTATTTTTGAAAAGAAGAGTTATCTATGATTCTGTAAACCAATAGAGATAGCGCCGCTTTTTTGCATAAACTATTAGTTTTTTTAAATTTTTACGAACATTTGAAATTTCGTAAAATTTAATTTTAAAGTGGATTTCAAAATATTTTTTTAGGTTTGGAGATTTAAAAAAGAATTTTATTTAAAAATTCTAAAAAATAGTTTAGTTAAAATTAAAATCTTGAAAATAATTTGGAGAAGCTACAGTATCAATTTTGATAAATTATTAAATTCCAAAAAGTTTGAAGTTTTGGAATTTTTAAAAAATTTAGTACCTACAGAAAAATAATAACAAAATATTTAGTTAAAAAAATATTAATGTTTTGAATAATTGAACTAAAATTTTCAAACGATATTTTTCAAAAACTTGAAATTAATATTTTTAAGATTAAGTAAACAACAATTTAATTTCTAATACACTTTTTAAGTTATTTTAAGATAAATGAAAGAAATAGTCCATCTGGAGTTAAGTTAACGTCTCTTCAATTTAGTACTTTCCAACTTAAGTTCAAAAATTAAAAAAATAAAATAAAACGTAAATCTTCAGAAATTATTGGTTCTTAAAAATTCAAGGTTTAAAAAATAAATCAAGGCGAAGTCATGATTTTTTCAAGGCATAACTAAATTTACTTCATTTTCCGGATTTTCAAGGTTTCGAGGTTCGTTGGACACATTGTTAATTAATGTTTTTAATTGTTTCAATTTTATTTATTTATTTTAATTTATATTTTTAGGCAATTGAGTTAAAAAGAAAGTTAATATAAATGTTAACAAAGATGACGGTTTATGAAATTTATATTTGAAAATTTCACTTATAATATTAAAGTGCCTGACTTTCTCTTATAATATTATAAAAAATTTCAAAGTTTCAATCCAATGTTTTATTTAACAATAATTTTTATTCTGCATTATATTCCATGAAATTTAATTGATTCAGACATCGCATCGATTTTAAGGATCGAAAAAAGAATTTTTGGTAGATTCAAAATTAAAAAAATAGTCGAAAAAGTTATTCATTAGGATTGACACAAAAATTTTGATTTTTATTTCCCTGACTTGTCCCTGATTTCAGAAAAAAGAAAAACTTTTTCCCTTGTTCCGATAACTTCAATAATTCTAAGTTTTAGTAAATAAAAGTTCAATTTTCAAATTCATTTCTTTACAATATTCAATTTTAACGAAATTTCAATTATTCGTAAATTCTTTAATTAAATAAATATTAGAAAATAGAAACTAAAAATAATATTGAAAAACTCAATTAAACTTTTACAAAAAAATTAATTATAAAATTCACTCTCTATTGCATTTAATATTCAATTATTATCTAAAATTTTAACTGAAATTCATTTTTATGTAATGAAAATAAATTTTTATTAGAAAATTCTACTAGAATTCAATTATTTAAATACAAATAAATAATTTATTGAAGAATTGAACGTTTCTTAAAATTCAATTCCCATAAAAAATCGTTATCTACAAATTTTCAAATAATTGAATTCTATCAACGAATTTTAATTAAATTTTTAAGAATAATGACATTTTTCGAGAAATTTGATTAAAATTGTATTAAAAATAAATAAAATAATTGAAATTCTACATTGAATTTTATTATTTATAAAAAAATACTTGAATTCTTGCGAAGAATTTTATTAAAATTTTCAAAAATAATTAAATTCTTGTAAAAAATTAAAAGGAATTCAATTATTTTTAAAAATTTTAATAAAATTCTTGGCATAAATTAAAAATAACAAAATTCTTAGCAGATCTTCAATTACATTCAGAAATTTTAATAAAATATTTCGTAAGAATTTAAATATTTTCGTAAAATAATAAAAATCTTTGCAGAGATTCAATTATTTTCAAAAGGCTTAATAAAATTCTTCGCAAGAATTCAATTATTTTCAAAAATATCAGAATTTTAGCAGAAATTCAAACATTTTAAAAAGTTTTGATAAAACTTTTTTTGGTAGAAATTCGGTTATTTTTAAAACAATTTTAAAAAAAAAGTCTCGATAAAATTCAATTATTTTTAAAATTTTAATGAAATTCTTCAAAAGAATTCAATTATTATAAGCTAAGATTTTAACTGAAATCTATTTTTAAATCAATATTTATGAGAAAATTCTACGGGAATATGAATTATTTAAATACAAAAATAAATAATTTATTGAATAATTAATTGAATGTTTCTTGGAATTCAATTCCTATTAAAAATTTTTTCAACAAATTTTTAAATGATTAAATTCTTTGGACGAATTTTAATAAAATTTTTAAGAATTTTTTTCAAGGAATTCGATTAAAATTCTATTGAAAATAATTGAATTCCTAATAAGAATTTTATTACTTACGAAAATAATTGAATCCCCGTAAAAATTTTATTATTTATGAAAATAGTTGAATGATTGCGAAGAAATTTATAAACAAAAATTTGTTATTAATGAAATTCTTGTAAAATTTTTATTATTTTTTGAAAATAATTAAAAGTTTTTGTAGAATTTTATTAAATTTTTTTTTAAATAATTAAATTCATTTGGTAAATTTTATGAAAATAGTAGATATTGAACAATATTTAATTTTTGCGAAGAATATTATTACTTTTGCAAATAATTGAAATTTTGCAAAGAATTTCATCAGAACTTTTGAAAATAATTGAATTTTATTACTTTAGAAAATAATTGAATTGATTGTAGGACAAAAGTTCCAATTTAAAAGTTCTAAACCAGAAGTTCCAATCCAAAAGTTCCAATATGAAAAAGTTCCAAAATAATAATTTCCAAATTTGAAAATATTAAAGTACGCAAGTACCAAATTAAGCATTTCTAGCTGCATTAATTTTTTCACATTTTCACTCCAAAGTTAGAAGCTTTGGCAAAAAAAGTACAAAAAAAATCAAATCTGAAGAACTTTTCTAAAAATTAATTATTAATTAACGAGTTTGACACTCGTTACTTTGGAGTCGTTTTTTCGAAACCTTTTTTTCGGACCATAGGTCCCTTTTAACTTTCCCTGGCACATATTTTGAAATAAATATAAAAATTTAATACATAATATAAATAAATAATGCAAATAATAAAAAGATATTACAAAATCGAAAATCACATAAGAAACAGAAGAAAATAAAAAGGTTAAATTAAATTAAGAAAATTAAAAGGTTATATTTATAGCAACATGTAAACAAAATATTAAAATGCAGTAAATGCAGCTTAAAAAAGTTTTTAAAACTCGTAGTTTGAATTTTACAAAAAATGTTGGACATTTTGCCCACAAAGCACAGTATTTTTCTGCAAGTTTTCCATGCAAAGTTCGCAAGTTTGCATCCAAGTTTGCAGCAAACTTGCATACAATTAAAAATGTCACCCTCTTGGCAAGTTTGCAATGAAAACTTGAGGAAAATTTGCAGCAAACTTTCTAAAATACCTAAAAAATTTAAAAAAAAAAAATTTTTTTCAAATTGCATATATTTTGATGAACGATGCCTTCCCTGTAGGGAAGGTGACTAAAATATAGTGCGCAGCTCTAGATATCATAGTAAACTACTGCGCATACATTTAAGTTTTTGCTATTTGGCGCAAGTTTGCAGCAGACTTGCAGTGCAAACTTGCCAAGTGGGTGACATTTTTATATTTATGCAAGTTTGCTGCAAACTTTCAGAAAATGTCTGTGCTTTGTGGGTGATATTTGGAAATAAAAATACATGGAACTTTTGGCTTTTAGAAGAAAAAATTATTGGAACTTTTGGACTTTGGAAGAAAGAATTATTGGAACTTTTGGACTTTGGAACAAAGAATTATTGGAACTTTTTTTCTCTGGAACTTTTTTTTGGAACTTTTGTCCTCCAACCATTCGTGTGAGAAATATTGTTAATTATGAAAATAATTGAAATTTTGTCGAAGAATTTTGCTATTTATTTATAAAGATAATTGAAATGTTGACAATGTTTTTTAGATTTTCTGAAAATAATTGAATTTCGGAGAATAATTTTAATATTTCTAAAGATAATTGAAATTTTGACGAGAATTAAAAAAAATTTTGAACATAATTGAATTTCTGCGAAGAATTTTATTACTTTTGAAAATAATTGGCTTTCTGCAATCATTTGCAATTTCTCTAAAATTCTCAAAATTATATCGTACAATTTACGAACTTTTTATCCTTTTTGAATGAAATTACGGACCTTTTTTCAAAAAAACGGACTTTTAACGGACTTCAAGCAAAGTTACGGACTTTTACGGGATTTACGGACCTACTTCGAGCCCTGAAAATTAGAAGCTAATTTTCATTAATTTTCATTTTTAAATTTACATATCTTTTAAAGATTTTTTATTAAAATTTTTGATAATTCAATTATTTCAAAATTTGCAATTAATCTTCTTTAAAAGTTGATTTTTGAAAAATTTATATTATCTTATAAATTGATTGAAAAATAATTTTTGAAAGATTTGTCTATAGTTATTTTTTCACACTATATAAAAATCGAAATAAGTTGCATTTTATACTTAAATAAAATGTGGTAGGTATTTTGTTGCAATATTTGGAAGAAAATTCGAAAAAGTCGCAATTTTTTGAAAATAAATCGAAAAAAAGTCTTAATTTCCTTTCCTGACTTTACTGACATGTGGCAACCCTGTAAATAGAAAAATTCTATTTTTTCGTAAAAATTGCTGTATTTTTTTAATTCGGTACTGTTTTCTTTTTTTATTTTCATTTATTTCTTTAATATAAGTTAATACGTAATTTATTACTTATAGCTATTACGTTATTATTAAATTATCATCGTTTAATTTTATTAATAAAATGCCCACATATTTTTAAACAGAGAGAAAATTTATAGAAAGCTTAATAACTTTATTAATTTATTTTTAAATTTAATTGTTGAATGAAAAGTTTGAGAAATGTCAAACGTTTCTTGAACGTACAGTAGTATAAAAACTTACTGTTACATTTTTTTTGTTTAAAGACTCTTCATTATTTTAAAGTGAAAAATGTGTTAATAAATTTAACTTATCGAATTTTCTATAACGAATCGTCTTTTTTTTAACATCAAATTTCTCACGAATGTTTGACAAAAAAAATACTTTTTACAATTATTAACGATAGAGTAGAAATAGCTTAAAAAACTACTATCGATTATAATTATTATGGACTCTAGTCAGGGACGTACGAAAGAAATATTTTCTGGGATCCTACAGATCTCTCCTGCCTAGCACACAAATCTTACACCACTGTATTTAAATAACTCAGCTTAATTGAATCATTTAATCAAATATAGTAACTTAATCACTTATTTTCCCTTTTGAAAAATGACTAATTGTCAATTTAATCAACTTAATCAATTTCAAAGGGACTGGAATAACTTTTATTTTTAACATAACCTAAAAATTAAATGAGTGAATCAATTATATAGAAAAATGTCACGAAACGTTGAAGGAAATTATTGAATTGAAAGGATTGAAAGAAATTACGAATAGAGGTGAAATGTATGTAGTTTGGATTGGAAATATTTCGAAGAAAGAAAGAGAGAGAAAGAATGATGGAGAGGGAGGGGGAAGGTACTGTAGAGAGCACGTGAAATGATTTTCTAGGAAAATACTTCAAGGGCGAGGGAGAAGTGTGGAATGAGCAAGGCTACAAAAGAAGGAAAAAAAGACGAGATGCAATCAAAAAGATGTTTGCGACGCAATGCTCGTCGTGAGAAGACACTTGTAAGAATAACGTCGTCACACACACATTCTCTCTCTCTCTCTCTCTCTCTCTCTCTGATGTCTCGCCAACAAATAGTGCATACATCTCCCCGGTTATATAACTTTCCTATGCGCGAAATCTCTTTTTAAATCTTTAATCAGTGCATTCGACTCGACAGTCGACTTGTGCGATCCTGCAACATAGTTCGAAGGAGGAACGACCTTGCAGACCGGTACTTGGGAAATAGACAAAAACTTGGGCACAAGAGAATCACAGGCGCGGCGCGCATTTAGCCCTCTTTAACGGTTTTTCCCCCCCGAGACTTATTTTTCGCAACATTCCTCTAATGCACTGCTCGATATACTCTCGCATGCCAATCCTGTGTACTCACAACGTAAAACAATGAGTCCCCTCATCTCTCTCTCTCACTCACTCACTCTTTCACTCACTCTCGACTCGTTAGAAGAACGTGGCCATTACCTCTCTCCATCTCACTCGCGCAAATCGCGAAATTATCGAAAACTTTCCAATTCTCGCAAAGCATCGATCGACAGGGGGAAAATGAAGAGGAAACGTTAATTTTAATACTTGTGTTGATTAGTCATGGTATAAATTAGTAGAAAATGTAATGCGCGAGAGAGAGAGAGGGAAGAGTAGGTCGAGAAACTCAAAAGACACAGCCAGGGATTCTCTCTCTCTCTCTCTCTTGCGCGTTCGTTTTCTCTGTCTCTCTCTCTAGAAAGGGTTTCTCGCTCTCTTTGTGGTTGGGGAAAAAAAATGAAAAGCAGCCCTTTACCTCCGAAACACTGTCCTCCTCACTCTCGGACGAATCTGTCATAAAGCGGGGTTGTAATTCCGAGAAAGTCTCGTTCGACTTTGTTGGACTGGAGATGGAAGATTGGGGAGTTGACGACGTCTTCCCAATGTCGTGGTGAACACTCAATGCTTTCTCGTTCTGTGTTTTATGTTTCTGGTTACTATCCGCAGTTGTTACATTCTGCATTTTTACCTGTCGGATGAATCATATGCCACCAATTTTTTTTTTATTCTATTCTCACGCCACGAAATCACCCACGAAACACTCTTCGAAAGACAATATCACTTTTTGCCGTCATTCACGTAAGCTAATACCCGCCATGTCTACCTGATGTCTACTGGTTTCGGCACTCGGCTTTCTCGATTGTCGGCTCGGCAATTGTCGCAAATTCTCGGCATTGACGGTGTCGCTGCTAGCTGTCGGTTCGACAACTTCCACTACCACACTAACACAAGTACACACTGGACATAGATCTATAAATATATTTAAACACTGTATCAACACTAATCGGCTCTCTAGATGCACACAAGCGAAAAATAGCACATCGATACGCCTGCTGCCGCAAAAGCCATCGCAAAAGCCGCTATGGCCGACGAAACGAAGACACACGTCTGGTTCAACTCCACAAACCACTACCAATAAATGCAGCTATTCTCTCTCGCTATTGGTCGCTCTTCCTTCTTTACCATTCCCGCCCTATTTTCAAACAAAGATCTTTCATTTTTCACAAATAACTTTATTATATCAATTTTCTATTCTCATTCTTGTAAATTAATTCTTGTAAAGCTAAGTTCATTTCTGAACAATCTTCAAAGATTTTCTAAAATATTGACATTTCTTTTGTTTTTTTTTTATACACAACACCTAACAATTGATTTGGCCACTAAAAGCTACTATTTCTGTTTTTTGAGAATTTCCACTACTTAAGGTCAAAATTTCAATTATCTTTATAAATAATAAAGTTCTTCGCAGAAATTCAATTATATTCAAAAATTTTTTTTAAATTCTCGTCAAAATTTTATAAACAATAAAATTCATTATGGAAATTTAATTATTTTCAAAAGTTCTGATAAAATTCTAATACAAAATTCAATTATCTTCAAAAGTACGAAAATTCTTCGCTGAAATTCAATTATTTTCAAAAAATTATTTTAAATTCTCCTCACAATTTCAATTATCTTTATAAATATCAAAATTCTTCTGCAAAATTCAATTACTTACTAATGTTTTATAAATTTCTTCTCAATAATTCAATTATTTTCATCAAAAATAATTAAAAATTTTTTTTTATAAAGTTATAAGATAAAATAATGTCGAAGACTTGGAGTGATCGATTTCTTCATGTTTTATAACAATTTTTTAAAAGTTGTTTAATTTCAAAAAGGTTTGAATTTGAATCTTTTGAAGAATTTTATTTCCTATGGAAAAATAATAATTAAATATTTATTTAAAAAAGAAGTTATTGATGTTTTCGAAAAATGTGAAAGAAATTTGTAAATAAATGTAACAGATCATTTTTTTGACTAAAACTTGTTCCTTCAATTTTCTAAAAATTTTAAAAGTTTCACTTTCTAATTGACAAATAGAATTTATAAACATTTTTTTTCATTAATTTTTAAAAAACTTTAAATTTGATTAAAGCAATTGTAATTAAGAAATAGAAATGATGCAAATTGTTTCCTTATAAAAATTGAAAATTTCCTACAAAAATATTAAGAAACGAGATAATATGTAATGTTTTTTTCCCCAAAGAGAAGAATGATTTTGTGAACAAAAACATTTCGAAAAAATCAATTATTTAACAAAATTTTTATACAATTCTTCGCAATAATTCAAATATTTTCACCAATAATTTTTCATGAAAATTCAATTTTTTAAAAAATTTTTTGATAAAATTCTAAGTAAGAATTCAAATATTTTCATAAATAATAAGATTTCAATAGAACTTCAATTAATTTAGAATAGCTAGGAATTACTTTCACTAATAATGACATTTTTCATGGAAAATCAATTATTTAAAAAAATAAAATTATTGATAAATTTCTAATTAAGAATTCAATTATTTTCATAAATAATAAAATTTCGCTTAAGAATTTAATTAGTTAAATAAAAAATTGATAAAATTCATCAAAAATTCAATTATTTTCACAAATAAAGATTTCCACGAGAATTCAATTATTTAAAATAAAATTTTCATAATATTTATTATATTTCAAACAAAATTAATTAATTAAAACAATATTTATAAAATTCTTATGAAGAATTCAATTAATTTCAAAAATAACAACATTTTTCACATAAATTTAATTATTTTTGAACATTTTAATAAAATTTTTCGCAATAATTCAATTATTTTCATAAATAATTCTTCGAAAGAATTCAATTATTTTCATAAATAACAAAATTATTCCCAAAAATTCAATTAATTTTAGGAATTTTAGAAAAATTCTTTGCAAAATTCAATTATTCAAGAATTCAATTATTTTTAAAAGTAATAAATTTCTTCTTGGAAATTAAATTATTTTTAAAAATTCTAATAAAATCGTTCGCATTAATTCAATTATTTTCATAAATATAAAAATGCTTTTTAGGAATTTAATTATTTTCAAAAAAATTTAATAAAATGTCACACAAACATTCAATTATTCTCAAAAATTTTAATAGAATTTTTTGTAAAATTTAATTATTCTTAAAAACTTTTGGCAATTTAATGATTTTCAATTTCTACAAGAATTTTATTGACATTTTTGAAAATAATTCAATTGAATTTTGGGGAAGAATTTTGTTATTTATAAAGTTAATTGATAAATAATTGAAATTAATTAAATATTTGTATTGAAAAATTTAACTAAATTTAGAAGAATTGGAATTATTAAAATTTTTTTTAAAAACTAAGTTTTTTACAATTTTTAATTAAATTCATTCAAAATTGAAATTTTATAAAATTTCTAATTGAAATCGTTTGAAGTTTATTTATTTAATTTGATTACTTTTTTTGGCGATTTTATTATCCGCGTTTCTTTCATGATTCTAAACAATCGTATGGATTTCCAAAATTTAATTCTTTGAAATTGAATTGTTCATAAAAAAAATTTTATATCTCTTAACATCAACCAAGTTAATTATGTTTTGCTAAAATTTTACTGATGACAATTTGAAATTCCAACTTCTTCCACATTTTCTATTATTTTTCATTGCTGAATTTTTCATAGGCTTCAATTTAATGATTCTGATCAATCAATCGTATGAGTCTAGAAAAATTTAAATTTTTTCAAAAAATAAAATTTCGAGAATACACAAAATAAAATTCATAAAAAATGTTGATGATAAAAGAATCACTTGAAATTTGTTACTCGGGAGTTTTTTTAGATCGCTGATTATGAATTTGAGGTCGGATTTACTAAATTCAAAATGGCGGATCCAATATGGCGACAGAAAATGAATAAATAATTATTTAAAAAGAATTATTAATATTGCAGATATTAGATATTTCTTTTTCTTTTTAATTATTTTGAATTACTTTTTTTAATCGAGCCATTTCTGCAACTTAGTGATTTTAGCTGATATTTTGAAAAAATAAAATTGATTTTTTAGATAATTAATGTCTAATTAATTGATGCGGTCTGAATAGAATAATAAAAAAAGATTCATAAAAAAGTGCTTTTCTTCCAAGGCAGTGACTATAAATATAAAAATTTCAATTTTACTAGCGCCTTTGTTAGTTCCATTTTTATTTAAACTTCTTTCAGAATGTTAACAATTTTTTACATAAAAATGAAAACTAATTTTTAAAGGATTTATAAAATTTAATATTTAAGTAAAATATATTCAATTTTTTTATTTTATATCGAAAATTATTATTATTATTATTTATAAATTATATGTACATTCACGATATAAAATTGATTTAAAAAAAAGAATTTATAAAAAACATTCAATATTTATCTCTAGAACTGAACATGGTAGACACAATTCAAATTTCGAAATAACATTCGGATGCAAAACTCCCATCTTACCAATTGTTTTACCATAAACAATAATTTCGGCACAGCGTTGTGGGAAAAATGTTGGATCTGAAAAAAATAAACATTTATTGAAATTTCTTTTTGAAATTCTATTAAAAAGGTTTGATTACAAAAATTGGACCAATATGAAAACAAAAGAAGAAAAACAATTAAGTAATTAAATTTTTTCCAAGATTTTTAAAAATCAAGATCGTAAACAATATTCTTTTTTAGCTTCATTAATTAAGAAAATTAATCAAAAGACTAATTAAAATAAGGTTTGTGTGTTTTTGATGTATGAAAAAAGTATGACAATTTATTGTTGCCATTTTTTTCATAAACTGCATTTAGGGCTAGAAATTTCTAGTTTTTTTCTCAGTAATTCAACTTTTAATACAGGATTGCCACAAGTCAGGGAAGTCCGGGAATTCAGGAGAAAGTCAGGGACTTTTATTAAAAGTACTGGAAAAAATTTAAGTTTTAGAATTTATAAGAAAATTTTAAATTTTTGTGTCTTTTTTGTTTGCCTCACAAACTATGAAATTGACAAGAATTTTAATACAAAACTTTCAATTTTTTCTGTTTATGGCAATAATTTCTTTTTAAATAACTTAATTCTTCAAGAACTATCATAAAATTATTACTTAAAAGTTATTTAATGAATAATTTTACTTCGAAATTTTCAAAATTAATTAGATTTCAAAAGAGTTGCGTTTAAAATCTTCATAAATAGATGAACTTCAAAGGCTTCAATATAAATTTTTTAAAATTTCAATTTTTAATGAATTTAAATAGAAATTTTAAGAACAACTGATTACAGAAATTCAATTATTTTCAAAAATTTATAAACATTCTCGTTAAAATTTCAATTATTTTTATAAATAATAAAATTCTTCTCCGAAATTCAATTATTTTCAAAAAATTTAATAAAATTCTTGGCAAAATTTCAATTATTTTCAAAAATTTTCCTCATTTCAATTATTTTTAATATCTACTATTTTAATAAACTTTTCCAAAAGAATTCAATTATTTAAACAAAATTTTAATAAAAATTTCACAGGAATTCAATTATTTTCCAATTTTTTATAAATTTCTTCGCACCAATTCAATTATTTTTAATTTTGTAATGAAGTTTATCGAAAGAATTCAAATATATTCAAATAATAGAAAAAACTAGTTCTGAGAAATTCAATTATTTCGAAAAATTTAAATAAAATTCTTTTAAAAATTCTATTATTTAAAAAATTTTTGACAAAATTATATACAAGATTTAGTTAATAATATTGCAATTTTAATAAAATTTTCCTATTCAATTCAATTATTTTCAATACAATTCTTCTTAAGAATTCAATTATTTTCACAAATAATACATTTTTTATGGGAATTCAATTATTTAAAAAAAATTCAAAAAAAAATTTAAAAAAAAAAATTCTTGGTAAGAAATTAATTATTTTCATAAATAATAAAATTTTTCTCGAAAATTCAATTATTTTAAAAAATTTTGAGATAAAATGCTTTATAAATTTGAAAAATTATAATAAAATTGACTATAGAATACAATTATTTTCGTAAAATATAACATTCCTTATAGGAATTACAATTTTACTGTTAAAAATGTTTGTAAAAATCTTCGAAACAATTCAATTATTTTCTTAAAAAATAAAATTCTCCTAAGCAATTCAATTATTTAAGATATTTTAATTAAATTCTTCCCAAGAATACAATTTTTTTTCAAATATAAAACTTTTCACAATATTCAATTATTTAAAAAAAAATTTAATGAAATTCTTCGTCAGATTTCAAATATTTTCAATTTTTTAATGAAATTTTGTCGATGGAATTTAATTATTTTCAAAATGTTATAAAAAATTCTGAGAAATTCAATTATTTAAAAAATTTGAATAAAATTCTTCACAAGAAATTAATTAATATCATAAATAATAATATTTTTCTCCGGAATTCAATTATTTTCACAAATAAAATATTCTTCGCAGGAATTTAATTCTTTAAAATTTTTTTTCATAAAATTCGTTGCAAGAATTAAATTACTTTTAAAAATAACAATATTTATATTTATAGCAGAGTTTCAATTATTTTTTATGTACAATTTTACACAAACTGATAGAAAATTGCATTTATTCTTTATAATTTTTTTAAAACTTGCTGAAAGAATTCAATTATTTTAAAATTTTTTTATAAATTTCTTTAAAAATATTCAATTTTAAGAAATATTTATTATTTTAAGAAAATAATTAAATATTTGAGTAGAATTTTATTAAACTTTCTTTAAATTATTGAATTCTTTTGGAAAATTTGATTAAAATAGTAGGGGAGAGGGCCCCAAGGTGGTCAGGGCCCTAAGGTGGTCACCCTAAGGAAATTTTTGTATATTAGTTAGTATCTTCAAATGTTTTTTGTTATTGTTATTATTTGAGAAGACAAAGATTTTAGTAAAGTTTTGAGGTAAATAGTCGTATGAGTCTCGTTGTAACGTGAACGTCGTAAAATTTCTGTTTTTAAATGATTGAGAAATTTTTTTCTCAGGGTGTTAAAATCATCGAAATTAACCATTTTAAATTAGTAAAAATCGTTATAATTATCTTTATATATCGTACAATAATATTCCAAATGAATATAATTAATATTGTGCTTTAAAAAATTTTTTCATTAACGTTTAAAAAATTGTGTCTTGGCCCTAAGGTGGACACATTTTTGGCCCCAAGGTGGTCGCTTTTGATTTTTTATGAAAATGTGTTTATACGCCATATTTATCAACATTTATCACTGTGAATGTGAATTTTATCAATTTTTAAGTTTTATGATGAATAATAATGAAATAGAATTATTTTCAAAATTTTACCTGTCTAATACATACACAAAAAGTATCATTTTTGACGAAAGGACAAAGTGCAAAAAAAAAATATGTAATATGTTTCTGTGATCCTGAAAAACAATTAATATTAAATATAAACAACTTAATAATACGTTTTTTACATTTTTTTAAAACTTTTTTAGTGAATTTTTATATGGTGACCACATTGGGGCCATTTTTTTAAAAGTCGAATTTTCAACTTTTTTTAAAAAGTGCCATAACTTTTTTTTTATTAATGAAATGAAAAAAACTTTATGATAGGAAGTTAGGTAATAAGATAAAGTTTCAAACGCCGTATTATTGACCTTTATATATAATTCCATTTGAAATCTACAGTCGTTCAAAAGATGGGTGACCACCTTAGGGCCCTCTCCCCTACATATTGAAAATCATTAAACTGAGGAAAATTTTTGAAAATAATTTAAATTTTGCCGAGAATTTTATCAAAATTTTTTAAAATAATTGCATTGATACGAAAAATTTTAACAAAATTTTTATAAATCATTGAATTTTTGCAACGAATTTTATTAAAATTTTCATAAATAATTGAATGCTTACGAATAAACTTATTATTTTTTTTAAAATAATTGAATTTTAGCAAAGAATTTTATAAAAATCATTTCAAAATAATTGATTTTTTTCGAAAAATTTTATGAAAATTATGTTTGAAAATAATTAAATTCTTGTGAAAATTTTATTATTTATGAAACTAATTAAATTCCTAAAAAGAATTTTATTATTAACGAAAATAATTGAATCCCTGTAAAAATATTATATATTGAATTATTGCGAAAGAATTTATTAAAAATTTGTAAATCATTGAATTCTTGTAAAGAATTTTGTCAAAAAAGAGTGACGCTAAATTTAGCCCATTTTTCGGACCGCGAAATTTTCAATCAAACATATTCTAAAATGCGCCGTATAAAGGGATATTAATTTCATAACCATTTTGAGTGGAGCATATCCTTTGTTTTTGGGATATAGTGTTAAAATGGGGGTTTAGAAGGGTTAAAAGGGGTTAAAATACCAAAAATTAAATATGCTCAGATTCGCTGGAAACTGGCTACTCGGGGGTTTTCGGGGTCGCTGATTTCGAATCCAATGTCAATTTTTCAAAATTCAAAATGGCGGATCCAATATGGCGGGCAACTTTTTCTAAAATTGCTCAGATTCGCTTGAAATTAATTACTCTGGGGTTTTCTTGGTCGCTGATTACGAATCCAATATCAATTTTGCAAAATTCAAAATAGCAGATCCAATATGGCGGACGCTTTTTTAAAAATCACATCTTATTGCTTAAAACTTGTTATTCAGGAGTTTTTGGGGTCTTTGATTACGAATCCGATGTCACTTTTTCAAAATTCAAATGAGCAATTTTAGAAAAAGTTGTCCACCATATTGGATCCGCCATTTTGAATTTTAAAAAACCGACATTGGATTCGTAATCAGCGACCCCGAAAACCCCCGAGTAACCAGTTTCCAGCGAATCTGAGCATATTTAATTTTTGGTATTTTAACCCCTTTTAACTCCTCTAAACCCCCGTTTTTAACACTATATCCAAAAAACAAAGAATATGCTCCACTCAAAATGGTTATGAAATTAATATCCCTTTTTACGGCGCATTTTAGAATATGTTTGATTGAAAATTTCGCGGTCCGAAAAATGGGCTAAAAATTACAGCGCTATTTTTTTGTAATGAATATGTGTCTTTTTTTTCCTTTATAAAGGGTATGATTTTGTAAACCCGTTTATAATAATAAATAAATAAATAAATAAATAAAAAACAGGTGTTTTTAGCGTCACTCTTTGATAATCATTGAATTTCTTCGTAGACTTTTATTATTTATGAAAATAATTGTATTTTTGGGAATAATTTTATGAAAATTTTTGAAAATTGTAATTCAATTCTTTGGAAGAAATTTTTTCAATTTTTTTTTTAAATAATGAAGTTTCTCTAATAATTTTAATTGAAAATTTTCAAAGTAATTAAATTTTATATTATGAACAATTTCTTTCAATTTTTTACAATAATCGTGTTTCTTGATAATTGAAATTGAACATTTAATTTTTGAATTTTATTAAAATTTTTAGAAAATAATTGAATTCTTTTGAAAAATTTCTTTAATTTATTGAATACAATTGAATTTGTTAATAACATTATTGAAAATAATTAAATTTCTGCAAAGAATTGGATTATTTATGAAAAATAATTTAATTCTTACGATGAATTTTACTATTTATAAAATTAATTGAATTGTTTCGAAGGGGGCGCATGATTATTCCCCAAATGTCATTTTTCCGAAATGTCATTTTACCGAACTGCACTTTTGCGAATTGTCATTCTTGCGAAAAGCCATTTTTGCGAAATGTCATTTTTACGAATAGTCATTTTTGCGAATAGTCATTTTTGCGAAAAGCCATTTTTACGAATTGTCACTTTTGCGAATCGCCATTTTTACGAATTGTCACTTTTGCGAATCGCCATTTTTACGAATTGTCACTTTTGCGAATCGACATTTTTACGAAATGTCATTTTTGCGAATAGCCATTTTTGCGAAAAGTAATTTTTACGAATTGTCGTTTTTGCGAATTGTCATTTTTGCGAAATTTCATTTTTGAGAAATGTCATTTATGCGAATTGTCACTTTTGCGAATCGCCATTTTTACGAATTGTCACTTTTCCGAAAAATCATTTTTGCGAATTGTCATTTTTGCGAAAAATACAATAGTAAACTTGTAGTATATATAGATTCACTATTGTATTTTTCGCAAAAATGACAATTCGCAAAAATGATTTTTCGGAAAAGTGACAATTCGTAAAAATGGCGATTCGCAAAAGTGACAATTCGCATAAATGACATTTCTCAAAAATGAAATTTCGCAAAAATGACAATTCGCAAAAATAGCTTTTCGCAAAAATGACAATTCGCAAAAACGACAATTTGTAAAAATTACTTTTCGCAAAAATGGCTATTCTCAAAAATGACAATTCGTAAAAATGGCGATTCGCAAAAGTGACAATTCGTAAAAATGGCGATTCGTAAAAATGTCGATTCGCAAAAGTGACTATTCGCAAAAATGGCTTTTTGCAAAAATGACTATTCGTGAAAATGACATTTCGCAAAAATGGCTTTTCGCAAAAATGACTATTCGCAAAAGTGCAGTTCGGTAAAATGACATTTCGGAAAAATGACATTTGGGGAATAATCATGCGTCCCGTTTCGAAGGATTTCTTAAAATTTTTTAAAAAATTGAATTTTTTCATGAAATTTTATTAAAATTGTATTAAAAATAATTTTGAATTTTGGCAAAGAATTTTGTTATTTCTTTAAATAATTAAGTTGTTTCAAGAATTTTATTAAAATTTTTGAAAATAATTAAATTTTGGAGGAGAATTTTATTATTTATACAGATAATTGAAATTTTGATGAGAATTTTTAAAAATTTTTTAACATAATTAAATTTTTGCACAGAATTTTATTACTTTTGAAAATAATTGAATTTCTGAGAAGAATTTTATTATTTATGAAAAATAATTTAATTCTTACGATGAATTTTACGTAGTTTATGAACGACCCCTTATATAAATAATCAATCCAGATTTCAAATGTTTACACACTTGTCAATAAAAAAGTGATCTTTGATGGCTGAGAGATATCTTTGCAAAAATTATGATTATTTTTTCTTTTAACTTTTTATCATAAGTATTTATAAAATTTCTATACATTTACTCATTTTCTGTTAATTTAGAAATTAAATTTTGTAAATAAAAAAAGAACTTATTTGTTTTGATAATGAATTTAAGATTAAGTGATGTAAAATGTCTTCTTATGAAAAAGTATATACATCAAATTTTAACTTGTTATTTAAATTAATGAAATTTATTATTTTAATTTGTTTGTTTTTTTAACTTACAAATAATATTTCATTAATAAATATTTTCTAAATAAAATCTTATTGCCAGCAGTACGATATATTTTTTCAAGATATCTCTTTACTAATTTAATTCCATTTGTTAATCAATTTGTTGACAAATTTAAATTAATAATATTTATTAAAAATATAAGTTTCCTTAACTTCCAGACCAAAATTTTCACTTTTTCCCTGACCCTAAAATTTGAAAATATCAATAACTTCTTTTTTAAATAAATATTTAAACATTATTATTTTTCCCTAGGAATGAAGATTTTCAAAAATCTTAAATTCAAACCTTTTGAAAGTAACAACTTATAATAATTTAAATTTCCATAAAATTTTTCAAAAAAATTCAACTATTTACAAAAATTCTAATAAAATCCTTTCAGAAAAATTCAATTATTAAAAAAATGTAATAAAATTCGTTCTAAGAATTCAATTATTTTCATTTTTTAACAAAATTTTTCACAGGATTTCAATTATTTTTAATACAATTTTGAATAAATTTCTCGAAAAATGTAATTATTTTTAAGTACTGGAATTTTTTTCGCAAGAATTCAATTATATTTCACAAATAATTAAGTTCTTTGCTGAAATTCAAATATTTTTAAAATCTACTATTTTAATAAAATTTCTCAAAAGAATTCAATTATTTAAAAAAAAATTTAATAAAATTCGTTGCAAGAATTCAATTATTTTCAAAAATTATAAATAGATTATTCGGAAGTTCTTTAAGTAAATATATTATAAAGAAAATAAAAACTTCCAATAATTAAAAAAAACTGAAATAAATTTATTTAAAAAAAATTAATTCCACAGAATTAATTTTTAGTTAGTTAGTTAACAACTACTTAAATACAAAAATAAATAAAATTCTTATAAAGAGTTTTATCAACAAATTTTTAAAGAATTTAATTTTTTTTGACGAATTTTAATAAAATTTTTAAAGATAATTACATTTTTCGAGGAATTTGATAAAAATTGTATTAAAAATAATTAAAATCCTGCGATGAGTTTTATTATTTATGAAAATAATTCAATTACTGAGACCAGTTCTTATTATTTATAAAAACAATTGAATTATTGTGAAGAAATTTATAAAAAATTTATAAATAGTTGAATTTTAAATAATTGAAATTTTGACGAGAATTTAAAAAAAAATTTTGAAAATAATTGAATTTATGCAATTTTTTGTAACTTCTTCAAAATTCATTTTTTTTCGTGTTTTTAAATAAAATTTTCCAAAAATCTAAGTTCTTTAAATTTCGTGTTTTTAAATAAAATTTTCCAAAAATCTAAGTTCTTTAAATTTCGTGTTTTTAAATAAAATTTTCCAAAAATTTAAGTTCTTTAAAAATTCTAATTAAATTAATTAAAAAATTGGAATTTTGTAAAATTTTAAATTAAAACCTTTTGAAGTTAATTTATTTATGAAAATTGTAAAAGCAACTATTTTAAAATTCAATTAATTTTGAAATATTTAAGTAAAACTATTCATTAAATAATTTATAAGTCATAATTTTTTATAGTTCTTCAAGAATTAAGTCATTCAAAAAGAAATTGTTGTCAGAAATAGAAAAAATTAAAGGATTTATATTAGAACTAGCAACAAATCGTGCGGCTAACTTCTTACTGCCTTTTTTAAATAAAATTACCAATTTTAAAAATAATAAAATTTGAAAATTTGAAAATTTAAATTTTTCTTGAAAATACTAAAAAAATTTAATTTTGTAGAATTTAAAAATAATTGCAAAAATTTAAAAAAATAAAATAAAATTCTTCTTATTAAATTCAACTATGTTCAAATCTTGAAAAATATTCTCGTAAAAATCCCAATTATCTTTATAAATAACAAAATTCTTCTCCAAAGTTCAATTATTTTCAGAAATTTTTCTAATTTTAATGATTTTCAATATCTACGATTTTAATAAAATATTTCCCAAAACGAATTCAATTATTTAAAAAAAATTTAATTTGAAATTTTAGAAAATGACAATTTTGAATGAATGAATTAAATAATAAAAATTTCAGAGGAATTCTATTATTTACAAATTTTTTATAAATTTCTTCGCAATAATTCAATTATTTTCATGAAGAATAACATTTTTTTAACCAGGAATTCAATTATTTTCATAAATAATAAAATTTTATAGGTATGTAGGTTCTCAATTATTTTCATAAATAATAAAAATCATCGCAGAATTTCAATTATTTTTGGTACAATGTTAATGGAATTTCTCGAAAAATGTAATTATTCCTAAAATTTTTATTAAAATTAATTTTCAAAGATTTTAATGAAATAATTTTTAACAATTCGATTTTTCTTCAAAATAATTTGAATTAAATTCTTCGTAGAATTAAATTAATTTCAATAATATCAAAATTCAATTATTTTTAATATCTACTATTTCAATAAAAATTCACAAAAGAATTCAATTATTTAAAAAGAAATATATTATTAAAATTCATCGCAAGAATTAAAGTATTTTTCATAAATAATAAAATTCTTCTCAGGTATTCAATTATTTTCAATACAATTATTAAAAAATTCGATTGTATTCAATAAATTAAAGAAATTTTTCAAAAAAATTCAATTATTTTCTAAAATTTTTTTAAAAAATACTTTGAAAACTTGTAATTAAAATGATTTAAAAAAGTTCATTATTTTAAAGAAACTCAAAGAAATTCTTCAAACGAATTTAATTAAGATTATATGTACAATTTTAATAAAATTCTTCCTAAATTCAATTATTTTCATAAACAATAAAATTCTTCGAAGAAATTCAATTAGTATCAAATTTTTTGATAAAATTCTATGCAAGAATTCAATGATTTGCATTTTTTTTCGCAATAATCCACTTGTTTTCATAAAAAATAAAATTCTTCAAAGAAATTCAATTATTATCAAATTATTTGATAAAATTCTTTGCCAGAATTCAATCATTTGCAAATGTTTTATAAATTTTTTCGCAATAATTCAATTATTGAACAAAAAAATTAATAAAAGTTCTTCATAAGAATTCAATTATTTTTGAAAATTTTAATAAAATTCGTTGCAAAAATTCAATTATTTTAAAAAAGTTTGATAAAACTCTTCGAATCACTTCAATTATTTAAAAAAATTTTGAAAAAATTCTCGGCAAAAATTTCAATTATTTTCAAAAATTTTCCTCAATTCAATGATTTTTATAATATCTACTAAAATTTTTCAAAATAATTCAATTTTAAAAAATTTTATTGAAGTTCTGCGCAAACATTTAATTATATTCATAAAATAATTAAAATTTCACAAGGAATTCAATTATTTTCATAAATAATAAAATTTTTTAAGCAATTCAATTATTATTTTCATAAAAAATAATTTAAAATTCTAGAAAATAATAATTTAATTAAAATGATGAAAATATTTTTGATGAAATTATAGTAACAATATTTTTATGATAGAAAATAATGATTTTATCTCTCGGTCATCTTTAATTTATTAGAAAACATGAAGAAATCGATCACTCCGAGTCTTCGACTCGGAGCAATTGATATCTTCATGTTTTATAAACAATACTTTTATAAGTTGTTTAATTTAAAAAGGTTTGAATTTTGAATTTTTGAATGTCTTAATACCTGTGGAAAATCCTGTTCCAAAGATAAGATTAAAATATAAATTGTGCAAATATTTTTCTTCTTTTTCTAAAACAAAATAATAATTTTCTTAAAAAAAATTGTGATTCAAAAAGAAAATAATGGAAAATAAATAAATTTTCTATTTCTTAATCACAGTTGTTTAATAATTTTCTAATTTTTTTTAGAAGTAAAGAACAAAAATAATTTCAATTTGACAAAACATAATATTTAACAAAATTTTAGTCTTTTAATGAAAAGAAGTAAAAAAAATTCTGATGATTTCTATTTTCTATCTAAAGTTAACAAAAAACAAAAACAAAAGATAACTTCAGAGTGTATAAGGAATTTCAATTTAAAAAAAACTTTGCAAATTGAAAAATGTTTGTAATATCCAATATTTAAAATTTAACCCAGTCTTTTAGAGGGAATGTTTTGGGATATTTTTTAAAATATATTTTTTGATTTACCATCGGCAGCTCGCAAGTAGTAACCACTGTTATCCTTATTAGCATCCCAGGAAATTTCAAGTTGATTCATCATTCTATCAAGAAGTCCGTGGATAATTTCAAATCCTGCCGATTTATTGCAATAGAGAGCACAAAGATGTCTTTCATTACGAGCACCAACTTCAGTTTCATTGTCGCGGACCACAACATCAGAAACTTCAAATAATTTATGAGGTAATGGCATCTTCTTATTTGCAGCTGCAGTTTTCAAGATTCCTGGCAAAAGTGTTGTCCTTGCCACCTGTTAAATTTAAATATGGTTTATAGTAAACTGTAATAATATCAAGAGTTTTTCATTAATAATAATAATAATAATAATAATAATAATAATAATAATATTGCAATTTTACTTGAAATTCAAGAGTCTTCGGATTTGATATATGAACTGCAGGAATGGTTTTCATATCGTGACCCAATTTTTCCGAAATGTCATCTCGCGAACACTGAAAGCATACAAATAATTATATACATAATAATCCTTTTATCTATTTTCTCCACAACTAAAGTAAAGCATTTGTACTTATGTTTTTTTATTTTTTTATTTTGAAAAGAATTTTTACTAATCTAAAAAATGTATTGTTTTTATTTATTTTATTTATACATATTATTTGTGTTGACACGCAAAGTTTTGAAATGAGATACAATTTATAACGTAATTAGTTCAGAAACTTACCCCAAATATTTTCCAGCAATAGAAAATTAATTAAAAAAAGTTTCTTATTTGAATATTTTGTAAATTCTTCCATAATTATTTAATAAATTAATTTTTTCGATTTTTGGAAGACGTATAGAAGGTAAAAGAAAAACACTCTTTTACTTTTTTATAAAATAGACGTCGTTTCGGTGATCTTATCTTAGTTTGTAATTTGTTGTAAACAATATAACACAGAACAAATTTTTTATTCAAATCTTTTATTTTTTGTTTCCGAGTAATGTTTATTTTTTAGAAAATATATTCAGGGCTCAAAGCAGTAAAAGTATTTAAAAATACGAACTTTACGGACCAAAAATTAAAAATTACGGACCAACTGACAAAAATAGAATCAAGCCTAATCAAATAAGAGAATATTTTACTTAAAACTAGAAATTCAATTTTTCATAACTATAAAACATGAAGAAATCGATAACTTCGAGTCTTCGACTCTTATACTCTATCCATATAACTCGGAGTTATATCAATTTCTTCATGTTTTTTTAATAATAAATAATAATTATTAATAAAAATAAATTATAATAACTAAAATCATTATCAATTCAAATTATTATTTTTAAGAATTTTTATCTAAAATTCTTCTTTATATCGATTATTTTTAATAATTTTCGAAAAAGTTCTTTGACAATTTTCAAATTCATTTCTTTACAATATTCAATTTTACGAAATTTCAATTATTCGTAAATTCTTTAATTAAATAAATATTAGAAAATTGAAACTAAAAATAATATTAAAAAACTCAATTAAACTTTTACAAAAAAATTAATTACAAAATTCAATTATTTTTTTTTATTATCTAAAATTTTAAATAAAATTGATTTTTATGAAATGAAAATGAATTTTTATTAGAAAATTCTACTAGAATTCAATTATTTAAATACAAATAAAATGCAAATAAATAATTTATTGAATAATTGAACGTTTCTTAAAATTCAATTCCCATAAAGAATATTGTTATCAACAAATTTTCAAATAATTGAATTCTATCAACGAATTTTAATAAAATTTTTAAGAATAATTACATTTTTCGAGAAATTTGATTAAAAATTCAATTATTTTTAAAAATTTTAATAAAATTCTTGTCATAAATTAAAAATAATTAAATTCTTAGCAGATCTTCAATTACTTTCAGAAATTTTAATAAAATTTTTCGTAAGAATTTAAATATTTTCGTAAAATAATAAAAATCTTTGCAGAGATTCAATTATTTTCAAAAGGCTTAATAAAATTCTTCGCAAGAATTCAATTATTTTCAAAAATATCAGAATTATGAGAAATATGTTTATGATATGTTTATGAGAAAATTCTACGGGAATATCAATTATTTAAATACAAAAATAAATAATTTATTGAATAATTGAATGTTTCTTGGAATTCAATTCCAATTAAAAATTTTTTCAACAAATTTTTAAATAATTAAATTCTTTGGACGAATTTTAATAAAATTTTTAAGAATTTTTTCAAGGAATTCGAAAATAATTGAATCCCCGTAAAAATTTTATTATTTATGAAAATAATTGAATGATTGCGAAGAAATTTATAAAAAAAAATTGTTATTAATGAAATTCTTGTGAAATTTTTATTATTCTTTGAAAATAATTAAAATATTTTGTAAAATTTTATTAAATTTTTTTTTTAAATAATTAAATTTTTTGGTAAATTTTAAGAAATTAGTAGATATTGAACAATATTTAATTTTTGCATAGAATATTATTACTTTTTAAAATAATTGAAATTTTGCAATGGATTTTATTAAAATTTTTGAAAATAATTGAATTTTGTCGAAGAATTTTGCTATTTATTTATAAAGATAATTGAAATGTTGACAATGTTTTTTAGATTTTTTCATAATAATTGAATTTCGAGCCCTGTACATTTAATAAGAATAGAGTAGAAGGGGGTAATGTAGTGCACTTTTCTTTCGATGACTCCTGTGGTAACAATTTTCAACCAATTTTTATCAATAAGGACTCGTTGGAAAGACAATGCTTCTAGCTACATTTATGGTGTGCATTATTTTTTTGTAGATGTAGATGGAGCTTTTCTATATCCAAAAAATTGAAGGCACTTTTTTTCGACATTCTGAAATTTGTGGGGCAATGTAGTGCACCACTTTATTAGTGAAATAAAAAGCAGAGAATATATCATAAACGATTTTATTTTATTAGATATAATATTAGGAACATAAGAAACTTAAAAAACTATAAACTAGTAGTGATGCCCACGAGACGAGACTTTGCATGTAAAAACCGAGACGAGATCTAGACTTTTTATGGTATCATCTCATCTCGTGGACAGCACTATAAACTAGAGATTTCTTTGGTCCTGTGTTAAATAAAACTGAAAGAAAACTGCAAAAATTTGCAAAAAGCAAACATGGTTAAATAATATATATATATTTACGGTACTCTGTATAGTTACACTACATTGCCCCCAACCCCGTGCACTACAATGCCCCCAAGCACTTTTTTCACGTTCACTTCAATATCTCAATAAAAACAAAATTAAACGTCAAAACAATACTAAATTTGTGTTCAGAAGTAAATTTTACATGGAAAAATCACTTTCCTGATACTCTTTTAACGAGCCTTACATTTTTTTCAAGTCACTAAAAAAACGGAAATATGGTTTCGAAATCTAGTGTTTTTGAATTAACGCCACAACTTCTTTTAGAAGAAGCACAATAAAGCCAAAATGATATACATTAATATACTTTGATACCTCAACCCTATTATACCAACGGCAAGTAATTCAATTCATTCGTTAAGTCAGTAAAGCCAGTGCACTACATTACCCCCCTCTACTCTACTTATTAAAATACTAAAAATTAATCAATTTCATATTTTTTAATAACTTTTGTAATAACAAAACACACAATTATTAATAAAAAATTAATTGTTATAAACAATTAATAATGTTTTTAAGTTGTTTCACGAAACAATAAGTTTAAGTCGATATTTCTACACGTATTTTGTAATAAGAATGAACACTTAATGTGACACATTAACAAAGTTATCAATTTGTTGATTTAGATTATTTAAACAATAAGATTATGGGTTTTTAATTATTTTACTTTAAAATAGATCAAAAGCTAACCAATTATAATGCTATTTAATTGACCATAAAAAATACGAAATTAGGCGGAGAATGTTTATTTTATTTCTAATTGTTTATAACAATTGTTGCTATTTTAAACAAATTATGATCAAAATCTAACAAATAAGTTTTGTTTGAAAGCATGATTATTGTATATTACTCATACCAAATTTTATCAAAATCCATCAAATAAAACGTCAAGAAATTTTTTTTAAAAGTAATTTGATGCTTAAAAATTAAAACGTATTTTCTAAAAAATTTTTTTCTATAATAAAAAAATCCATTAGAAATGTTAATGGATATTATTATTAAATATCAATTGACATTAAAAGGAGAAAATTTACATTCGCTATTTTAGCTAGTAGACAATAATAAAAAAAGCTTTTGTAAAAGCGATGTAAATTTAAAAATTCTTACCAGAGAGAAGGTTAAAGCTTCAGTAAATCCAGCACAAGCCAATTCCTGACGGACTTGATCCGTTAATTTATTCAAAGGTAACTGGAAATGATAATTTACTTTTTAATGAATAATTGCTTATAACAAAATGAAAATTCATGGTTATAAAAGTGAAACATGAAATACCTCTGCTGCAATAGTCATAGTTTGTGGTAAAGTCTTTCTTATCTTATTATAGCCATAAGCAATTGCAACATCTTCGTAAATGTCGCAGGGATGAATAACATCATGCCGTGTAGGTGGAATCTCGACTAACAATTCATTTCCCTTTTCGACTTCCGTCTTTAAGTGCATTCTTGATAATAATTTTGCGACTTCATCCGGAGTTTGTCTAGTTTTTAAACAGAAAAAGAAATCGCCGTTCTAGCAACTTTCAAAATAGATTTCAAAAAATAATGCTGAACAGTAAGAAATTCAAGAAAATTAACCTATCCTAACTTGTTCGTTTTGAGAAACTAGTAAATGCATTAAATTACTTAAACACCCAAAAATGTTATTTTAGCAGGGCTCGGATCGACTTTAAGACTCAAAAAAAGACGCTTTAGTCGCATAAATTCACAACAAAAGTCACGAAAAGTCGCATAAAATTTGCAAAAAAGTCGAAAAAAAGTCGCTTGGAATTTTAGAAAAAACGACAAAAAGGAAACACGAAATTGTCAAAATTGTAAAAAAATCACATTTCTCGACAACACATACTTTAATATCAAACAATCCGGAATAAAATTTAATAAAATTTAATAAAACTCAAAGCAAAATTTTAATTAGGTATTTTTAACATTTTTTTTTAAATTCTCTTTAAAATGTAAAATATTTTTATAAATAATAAAATTCTTCTCCTAAATTCAATTATTTAAACAAAAATTTAATAAAATTCTTGTCAAAACTTCAATTATCTTTAAAAATAATAAAATTCTTCTCTGGAATTCAATTATTTTCATAAGTAATAAAATTCTTCGCCGAAATTCAATTATGTTCAAAAAATTATTTTAAATTCTCCTCAAAATTTCAATTATCTTTATAAATATCAAAATTATTCTGCAAAATTCAATTACTTTTAAACATTTTTAAAGAAATCTGTTCAAAATTTCAATTATTTTTATAAATAACAAAATTCTTCTCTGAAATTTAATTATTTGTAAAAATAATAATAAAATTCTTGTCAAAATTTCAATTATTTTTATAAATAATAAAATTCTTGTCAAAATTTCAATTATTTTTATAAATAATAAAATTCTTTTCTGAAATTCAATTATTTGTAAAAATAATACTAAAATTCTTGTCAAAATTTCAATTATTTTTATAAATAATAAAATTCTTCTCTAAAATTCAATTATTTTCATAAGTAATAAAATTCTTCGCAGAAATTCAATTATATTCAAATTTTTTTTTCAAATTCAAATTATCTCGATAAAATTCTTTACAAAATTCAATTATCTTCAAAAGTAAGAAAATTCTTCTGCAAAATTCAATTACTTTTAAATATTTTTAAAAAAATCTGTTCAAGATTTCAATTATCTTCATAAATAATAAAATTCTTCTCTGAAATTTAATTATTTGTAAAAATACCTAATAATAAAATTCTTGTCAAAATTTTAATTATCTTTATAAATAAAAAGATTCATCCTAGAAATTCTATTATTTTCAAATTTTTTTTTAAATTCCTCATCAAAATTTTATTTATCTTATTCATAAATAATAAAATTCATTCTGGAAATTTAATTATTTTCAAAAGTTCTGATAAAATTCTTTGCAAAATTCAATTATCTTCAAAAGTAAGAAAAATCTTCGCAGAAATTCAATAATTTTCGAAATTTTTCTAAAATTCTCCTCAAAATTTCAATTATCTTTGTAAATATAAAAATTAATCTAAAAAAATCCAATTACTTACTAATGTTTTATAAATTTCTTCTCAATAATTCAATTATTTTCATAAAAAATAATTAAAAATTTTTGTTTATAAAGTCTTATAATATAAAATAATGATTTTATCACTCGGTCATCTTTAATTGTAATAAAACATGAAGACATCGATTGCTCCGAGTCGAAGACTCGGAGTGATCGATTTCTTCATGTTTTATAACAATTTTTTATAAGTTGTTTAATTTCAAAAAGGTTTGAATTTGAATCTTTTGAAGAATTTTATTTCCTATGGAAAAATAATAATTAAATATTTATTTAAAAAAGAAGTTATTGATGTTTTCGAAAAATTTGAAAGAAATTTGTAAATAAATGTAACAGATCATTTTTTTGACTAAAACTTTTTCCTTCAATTTTCTAAAAATTTTAAAAGTTTCACTTTCTAATTGACAAATCGAATTTATAAACATTTTTTTTCATTAATTTTTAAAAAACTTTAAATTTGATTAAAGCAATTGTAATTAAGAAATAGAAATGATGCAAATTGTTTTCTTATGAAAATTGGGAATTTCCTAAAAAATATTAAGAAACGAGATAATATGTTATGTTTTTTTTCCCTAAAGAGAAGAATGATTTTGTGAACAATATTGTTTACAAAAAAAGATTTCTGCCATTTACAATTTAAGTCGAAAAGTAATTGAAAAATTTGAAAAAAGTCGATTAGTCGCATTTTTTCACAAAAAAGTCGAAAAAAGTCACATTTCCTTAGAAAAGTTGAAAAAAGTTGAAAAAGTCGCACAATCCGAGCCCTGTTTTAGAGCTAAAAACCGTTTTTTTAAGTTACTGCATAAAATAGTTTGCAACTAACAATAAGTCATTTTTGGTCCAAACTCAATGATTTTTTTTTCATTTTTAAGCTGAAGAAAAGGAATTTTTAATCGCAATACGTATTTTTAGTTATAACTAAACATTAAACTTCAGATTTTCTTAAAATTTTTACACATTTTGAAAAGGTTTTACTTTTAAAAATCCGACAGAAAATTAATTTTTTGAAGTTGAAAAAGTGGTATAAACCATTAATAAACATTTAAGTTTTGGCTCTAAAGTTCTGAAAGCATTTCATAAAATTTTCTTTCATTACTGCAAATTAGAGTGAGCTATTAGTTTTACAAAAATGGAAAATGAAGTAATTAAATTTACATACTCTACACCAATGTATCGTGCTGCTTTATCACTTTTTACTTTTTCAGTTCGGTACTTTAGGTCAGGATAGTAAAATGTTTGTCCATCGGGGTAAACCACCTCAACTGATTCTGCAACATACTTTTCGGAACAGTAATGGCTGAAAGCAGTTACTACTGTGTCAACTGCTATTCGCGCCTGGAAATAAAAAATTTTCATTATTTACATATATATAATAGCATAATACGAGTTTCACAAAAAGTTTCACTTTATTAATGTCCATGTCCAAGTTGTGAAATGTAAACAAACGAATAATTAAACAAACCAAACACTAAAATTTTTCGCTTGTTGGGAGAGTTGGGTTGCAGTGGAAAAATGGGACAAGGAGTGTTGAAAAATTTCTTTGAAAACCGAATCAAGGAGGACAGAATAGTTATTTTCGTATCAAGGGCGCAAAACAGGTGATTGCGACGATGGCGAAATGAAGGGACCGAGGGGACACAATTTCGCGCCCAAGGCGAAGCCGAGAGAGGGAAAGTGTCCCCGAGGTCCCGAAATTTCGCCAGGGTCCTTTGCGCCCATGATGCTAACATAATTTGTTGTCCTAACTGCATGGAAAGTATGTCATTGAGGGCACGAACGATTAAAAGCTTATATTAATTAAAAATTAAACCCTATATAAATGTTAACTCTTTGAAGTCTATAATGATAGAAGTTTTAATATAGAAATAAGAAAACAATATATTTAAAATTGACAATTTTTACAACCGAAATGGGAACAAAACCAAATTTGTCATAATTTTTTTAGAGAAAATCGAAAAAAAAATTGCACATTTTTATAGACAAAGTAAAACAAGTTAAAAATGTTTGCATTTTTATAGTTAACATAAAAAGAAATATTTTGCGCCCGCTTCCCCTGCCCCTGGGTGGGAATGAGATACTTTGCGCCCGCTCCAAGTGCCCGAAATGACATACTTTTCGTGCAGGTAGGACAAAAAAATATTTTTTTCACAGATGCACCTCATCTTATAAAAATGATAAGAAATCGATTGTTGAATGGCAAAAAATTAAAGGTATGATGTTTTATTGAACACAAAAAGATTTTTAGTATTTATATTTTTAGAATGATTGAGTAAAAAAGAGATTGTACAGGGTTACCACAAGTCAGGGAAGTCAGGGAAATTAGAATTGGTTAGGGAAATCAGGGAAAAGTCAGGGATTTTTATTAAAAGTACTGGAAAAAATTTAAGTTTTAGATTTTATAAGAAAATTCTAAATTTTGGTGTCTTTTTTGTTTGCCTCACAAAAATTAACAAGAATTTTAATACAAAACTTTCAATTTTTCTGTTTCTGACAATACCTAATTTCTTTTTAAATAACTTAATTCTTCAAAAACTATCATAAATTATTACTTAGAAATTATTTAATGAATAATTTTACTTCAAAATTTTCAAAATTAATTAGATTTCAAAAGAGTTGCGTTTAAAATCTGCAAAAATAGATGAACTTCAAAGGCTTCAATAGGAAATTTTTTAAAATTTCAATTTTTAATGAATTTAAATAGAAATTTTAAGAACAACTGATTACAGAAATTCAATTATTTTTAAAAATTTATAAACATTCTCGTTAAAATTTCAATTATTTTTATAAATAATAAAATTCTTCTCCGAAATTCAATTATTTTCAAAAAATTTAATAAAATTCTTGGCAAAATTTCAATTATTTTCAAAAATTTTCCTCATTTCAATTATTTTTAATATCTATTTTAATAAAATTTTCCAAAAGAATTCAATTATTCAAACGAAATTTTGATAAAAATTTCACAGGAATTCAATTATTTTCCAATTTTTTATAAATTTCTTTGCACCAATTCAATTATTTTTAAATTTTTAACGCATCATAGCGTGAATTTTTCTAAATAAGTGAATTTTGAATAGGGTTCAGAAATTAAAATCTTTGAAAATTTAAATTTATAGTTGCAATATTCTTATAATATAAAATGATGATTTTATCACTCTGTCATTTTAAATTTATTATAAAACGTGAAGAAACCGATTTCTTCATGTTTTATACCAATTTTTTATAACTTGTTTAATTTCAGAAGGTATTGATTTGAAATCCTTAATTCCTATAGAAAAATAATAATGATTTATTTAAAACTGTAGTTATTGATGTTGTCGAATAATTTTACACTTAAAGAAATTCGTAAATATAAATGTAATAGAACATTTCTTTCAGTATCTAATAATTTTTTGAGTGAATCGGTATATGAGGCATTCTCTAACATAAAAGCCACCCTAAAAAAATTTCTTTTTGGAAATGAAGTATGTTAAAGTATACATAAAAACAAGTAAGCATAGTAGGTTTTTAGGTCTGTGTAATGCGTGGTTGCCATGTTATCAGGGGCTCAATTTTTTCAGTATAATTTTCAAATGGCAATATCTTTTACCCATATTAATGGATTTTAAAGTTGTATAAGTGTTTTTAGTAGAGAATCTTCCAAACTTTTGAATGAAATTACTAATTATTTAAAAAAATGTAGTTTCATAAAAAAAATTTAAATAATTTTTTTTCAATTCCCCCCCCTCTTTCCCCCCTTCAAATTTTTTCAAAAATACCCAAAAATGTTCCTTATTTTATAAGCTTTTTACCCCTCAAAAGCCATTTTGGGACATTGAAATGCGTGCAAGCTACAGATGATTTTGTAACCCGGTGCAACTCAACAATTTTGCCCTTATTATTATAATTTTTACCATAGTGTTGTGCAGTGACTGTCAATTAGGAATTTTTTAGTAAAATATATTGTTTGAAACATGAGAAGTATAGGTGTTTCACCTTATATTATCAAAAATTCATTATTTAAAAAAAATTCTAGACTTCACTCTCTAAAACTGAATCAGTGAAATTTGACTGAGAATCAGTGACACTATTCTCTCGATTCGAATCAGTGAAATTTCACTGAAGATCAGTTAGAAATGATTGAAATTTCAGTCATTTTTCACTGATTGGCCAATTAAAAAATAACTGAAATTTTCAATATGTGTGACAGAAATTTTCAGTAGTTTTTTAATTGGCGAATCAGTGAAAAATGACTGAAATTTCAGTTATTTTTAACCGATTTTCTGTGAAATTCGACTGATTCAAATCGCGAGAATAGAGTCACTGATTCTCAGTCAAATTTCACTGATCTTCAGTGGAATTTTACTGATTCAGATTTAGAGAGCAAATCTGTGTTTAATTACTGTAAAAAATACTGAATCACCATATGTATTACTTCCTCATCCTCATAGAGGAAGTATTGTAATACCGAAATTTTTCGAGTTCAATTTTTTGACATATCTTTGATGTTATTTGACCTCAGGAGTTCAAAAATGACATTTTTAAAAAATGTCATTCCGTATGTGTGTGTGTGTGTGTGTAAACATCACATTTTCATAAATATCTCGAAATCATGAAGAGCTTTTGGGTTGAATTTTTTTTAAATTGTAGATCTCACCTGCGGACATAAAGTGAGAGTACATTCTGATATATTAATAAAGTTTAACTAAATTTTTTTTTATTTTTAATTTTGCAAAAAAAAGTTTTTCGCCCATAACTTTAAAAAAATGTTAGGACACCTATAAATGTTTTTCCATAATTTTGTAGAGTTTTTTTAGACGCATCTTTTGAGCCCTAATTGAACATTTTTCGTCCATATTGACCGGAGATAATAAACTTTTAAAAATCAAAAATTTTGGAAAAAAAGACTTTTTTGAAAATTCTGTTGAAAAACGTAGAAGTAACTTTAAAATTATCGTTACCAGCTTGTAGAGCATTAAAAAACGCTACGATTGACTTATTTTTGAACCTAATTCGATAATAAATTTCGAAATTATTGATATTTTAAAAACCAAAAATTGTGAAAAAGGACATTTTCTCAACTTTTTTGTTTGAAAATTTTTATTTAACTATTAAATTATTGTAACCAGGGACCGTCACGGAATCAAAACAAAATTAAAAAATACTTTTGTTTTGATTCGGATATGGGTATCAGAATCAAAATTCCACTCTATTTAGTTTTGATTCCAATATCAAAATCAAAATTCAACTCTATTTCGTTTTGGTTCAAATATCAAAATTAAAATTGAACTCTATTTCGTTTTTGTTCCAATATCAAAATCAAAATTGAACTCTATTTAGTTTTGATTCCAATATCAAAATTAAAATTCCATTCTATTTAGTTTTGATTCCAATATCAAAATCAAAATTCTTTTTTGTTTTAATTTTAAAAAAATACTACTGCGCGTGTATAAGTCTCATTGAACCTAAATTTTGTTGCAAATGTCAAATATATCAGAAGATAATATCGTTTTTACATGCGAAATCTGAAATAGAATTCGAATCGACTTCTGTTTCTATAAGAAAACCGAATTGCAGTATTATAATATCAGAATCAAAATAGGAAGTGAATTTTGTTTCGTTACAGTATCGGAATCAAAATAGAAAGTAAATTTTGTTTCGTTACCGAATCAAAATCAAAATACATTAATAATTTCGTTTTGTTTTGGAATATCGTAACAAAATCAAAATTTGATTTCCGTGACGGTCCCTGATTGTAACTATCTTGTAAGGTATTTAAAAATAAATTGATTGACCCAAAATTCAATCACTTTTACCATATTTATAAAAAGTTATTCATATATTTCTATTATTTTTATCTCTATGAGGAAGTAAAGTGTTTATGAAATGAGCACTAAAATTATACAAAAAAATATACAACTTGGCAGCGGTTTTTTACTTATTCATAACACTTCATGTGATTAGAATATCACTGCTTTTATAGAATTTCGTTAATATCAGTTGATTTTTACACAGTAAATAAATATATTTACTTTACTATTAGTTGTAATAAATACTAATTACTCGGAATACCATAAAAAAGTCACTCTTGCTTTCCCTTTTCTGCTTGATTAACCTCATTTCCTACACTTGCATTCTATTACGCTGCATCTATATTTTGGTTTGCTTTTTACAACACCGCTTTTTGAGGTGCCAGAGAATTAATATTACATGCTATTCATTTTTTTATCTACTTGTAAAGAATAATGCCAGTCGATAAATGTTTAAATCCTTTGAAATTCGCCATCCATAAAATTTAAACATTTGAGGCTCCGGATCTTAAAAGGGCACTTTCCGCATAGACTTAGATAAAAAAATGAACAGCATGTAATATTAATTTTCTGACACCTCAAAAAGCGGTGTTGTAAAAAGCAAACCAAAATATAGATGCAGCGTAATAGGATGCAAGTGTAGGAAATGAGGTTAATCAAGCAGAAAAAGGAAAGCAAGAGTGACTTTTTTATGGTATTCCGAGTAATTAGTATTTATTACAACTAATAGTAAAGTAAATATATTTATTTACTGTGTAAAAATCAACTGTTATTAACGAAATTCCATAAAAGCAGTGATATTCTAATCACATGAAGTGTTATGAATAATTAAAATACATATGGTGATTCAGTATTTTTTACAGTAATTAAACACAGATTTGAAGTCTAGAATTTTTTTTAAATAATGAATTTTTGATAATATAAGGTGAAACACCTATACTTCTCATGTTTCAAACAATATATTTTACTAAAAAATTCCTAATTGACAGTCACTGCACAACACTATGGTAAAAATTATAATAATAAGAGCAAAATTGATGAGTTGCACCGGGTTACAAAATCATCTGTAGCTTGCACGCATTTCAATGTCCCAAAATGGCTTTTGAGGGGTAAAAAGCTTATAAAATAAGGAACATTTTTGGGTATTTTTGAAAAAATTTGAAGGGGGAAAAAGGGGAGGAAATTAAAAAAAAATTATTTTAATTTTTTTTATGAAACTACATTTTTTTAAATAATTAGTAATTTCATTCAAAAGTTTGGAAGATTCTCTACTAAAAACACTTATACAACTTTAAAATCCATTGATATGGGTAAAAGATATTGCCATTTGAAAATTATACTGGAAAAAATTGAGCCCCTGATAACATGGCAACCACGCATTACACAGACCTAAAAACCTACTATGCTTACTTGTTTTTATGTATACTTTAACATACTTCATTTCCAAAAAGAAATTTTTTTAGGGTGGCTTTTATGTTAGAGAATGCCTCATATTCTTCAGGGTCAGAGAGAAAGTCAAAATTTCTCTCCGTTCCTTCATTTTAACAAACAAATTCGTTTTTGGAAGCAGATTTTTTTAAACATGAATAAAACTACAAAGCAACTCTTTCTCAATTTGCACCTGAGGAGATATAAGTGATTAAAATCACCAAAAATCCTTATAGACTCAATATTAAAGGTAGAATTTTTGACGTTTCTAACTTATAAAACTGAAAAGTCAGCACATAATATGAAAGTACATTGAAAGTATTTAATTATAAGTTTATTTTAATTTAGTAATATCTGTTTGTCAGATTTTTCATAATTTGACATTGAAGACCAAGAAAATGCAATTTTCCATAAAACACAGTGTTAAAAGTAAAAATTATTTATATCTTTTGTCACAATCAACCTAGACCCCTAAAAATTTAACTACATTTTCTTTACTCTATTTTAAATTATTAAGTATTAAGTAAATAAAAATTTATTAACTATAATTAATAAAATGAATTTACCTTGGTAAGGTCAGTAGCAGTGCATTCGATGAAAATATTTTTTGTATCAAGAGTGATTTTACTATGGTCCCCATTAATAATTGGCGGCAACGACAGTACTACACCTTTACTGTCGTAAATTACAGGATACACAGAACTGTCCCTAATAATTGGTAAGAATTGCTTCAATTGAGCGTGATTCTGAAAATGAGAATACGATTCAAATTAAACATAGATTCATTGTTTAATAAAGTATGTTACAGATGATAAGATGATTAACTTACAGAATAGAGTTCCATGATACCGTTTCCGGTATATTCTTTTTCCGCATTAAGAGGTTTGAAGAAAATCTCTTCCGGTGGTTTCGCATCGTAAACAAATGGTCCTTGAATTGTATCTAAATCGTGAGTACCAATTGAAACAAGACTGCGTTTTCGGCCAATATTTTGATGCAATTTATCTTGCAGATCAATGAAGCTATTATATGAATCTTGGGTTAAAGTTACATTTCTCAAGACTGCAGCGACCAAATGTTGTCTCACTTGTAAACACTGTTAAGTATTTCACAATTCATTTTTAATTTCAGAATTTCATTTTTTCCTAATTTATAAATTAATGTTATTAAAGATGCTGTTAAGTTGAATTTTATTGAAAAGTTTATATTCTTATATTAAAATCCAAGCCTTTTAATAAAAAAAACAAGGTTGACACAAAAAGTTTATTTTGTTTTCCCTGGGAATGAAGATTTTCAAAAATTTGAAATTCAAAACCTTTTGAAAGTAACAACTTATAATAATTTAAATTTTTAAAAACTTTTCAAAAAAATGAAATTGTTTACAAAAATTCTAATATAATCCTTTCACAAGAATTTAATTATTTTTACAGGTAATACAATTTTTCACATAAATTCAATTATTTAAAAAAATGTAATAAAATTCGTACTAAGAATTCAATTATATTTCACAAATAATTAAGTTCTTTGCTGAAATTCAAATATTTTTAAAATCTACTATTTACTTAAATACAAAAATAAATAATTTATTGAATAATTAAATGTTTCTTAAAATTTAATGTGTATTTTGTTCTTTAAAAAATATACTTACAGACTTTTTCATAACGATCTTTTGCATTCCATTTTTCGGCCTAATGCTTTTATAACGGGGTAAGGGTACTCTAAAATGATCAAAAAAATTTCAGTTTGAGTATATCAAAGATAAGTCGAATAAAAATATTTCAAAACATATTATAAATATATTTATTTATTTAAATAAAAGACGATAAAATAATAGGGTCATTTTACGCAAAGCGAACAACCCAAAACTTCTAATAAAAAAAATGAAATTTTTAAATTCCTGGCTTATTTCCATTTAAATGTATTAAATGAAAAAAATGACGTCTCATTTTTACAGTAAATTTCATTGTTTTTAATTTAGTGAATTTTAATTATAAAATTAGATTCATTTTCATTGAAAAATAAAAAACGAATGGCATCTTTTTCAAACAGTTTGGAAAACAGTTATGTTTTAAGTAATACAGAGTAGAAACTACGTATCTTTGAAAAATTACTTTTTTGATGACTGTTAAATAACTTTAAAATTTGAAAAAAATATATAAAATGTTTTCCTTTTTATTTTCAAAAAACTGATAAAATTCTGAAAAAAATGACATCTTAACGGAAAAAAATGTTAATTTTTCAATCATTTATTTAACAAATACCTCATTTTTGGTGATTTGACAAATTTCTTAATATCATTCGAAGAAATTAATGTCTCTTAACGTTCATAAGCTCATTTAAATCGTACTTTTTTAAAGAACTGAAATTTTTTACAACAATTTATTTATTTCCTTAAAAAATGCAAATAAAAAAAAGTTGAATGAAAAAAATATAAAAATTTTCATAAAACTATAAATTAAATTTTTCATAATTATAAAACATGAAGATATCCATAACAAAACATGATCAATTTCTTCATGTTTTATAATAATTAAAGATGGCCCAGTGATAAAATCATTAATTTTTATATTACAATTATTTTCTAGAATTTTTAACAAAAATTCTTCTTTAAATCAAATCAATTAAACTTTTTCAAAAAAATTAATTTCAAAATTCAATTATTTCTAAAAATTTACGCTATATTGCTTTTAATATTTAACTATTATCTAAAATTTTAACTGAAATTAATCAATTTTTATTAAAAAATTCTACCGGAATTCCATTAATTTAAATACAAAAATAAATAATTTATTGAATAATTGAATGTTTTTCGAAACTAAATTATCATAAAGAATTTTATCAACAAATTTTTAATTAATTGAATTCTTTTGACGAATTATAATCAAATTTTTAAGAATAATTACATTTTTCGAGAAATTTGATTAAAATTGTGTTGAAAATAATTGAATTCCTAAAAAGAATTTTATTATTTTTCAACATAATTTAATTTCTGCGAAGAATTTTAATATTTATAAAAAGAATTGAATTTCTGCAACCTAATTTGTAATTTCTCCAAAATTAAATTTTTTTTAGTATTATTAACTAAAATTCTTCTATAAATCAATTATTTTAAATAATTTTTGAAAAAGTTCTTTGAAAATTTTCAAATTTATTTGTTTACAATTAAATTTTATTTCATTTTATTTCAAGTAAAATTGAAATAAACTTTTTCAAAGAAATTAATTCTTCTACAGAATTGTTAGTTAAAAGTATGAAAAATTCAAATTTTCAAAGATTTTATATTAAAAAACCTTTTCAAACTTCAATTATTTCTAAATGTTCATGTTATAATCCTTTTAATGTTCAATTATAATCTAAAATTCTAAGTTAAATTAATTTTTATATCAATTTTTATTAGAAAATTCTACTAGAATTCAATTATTTAAATAAAAAAAATTAACTTATTGAATAATTGAATTCTCATAAAGAATTTTAAAAACAAATTCTTAAATAATTAAATTCTTTCGACGAATTTTAATAAAATTACACTCTTTGAAGAATTCCATTAAAATTTTGTATTAAAAATAATTTAAATTCAGCATTGGGTTTTATTATTTACGAAAATAATTGAATTCTTAAAAAGAATTTTATTATTTACGAAAACAATTGAATTTTTCGAATTATTAATTAAAAATAGTATTGAAAATAATTGAAATTATTCGATGAGTTTTATTATTTATGAAAACAATTGAATTCTTGCTTAGAATTTTATCAAATATTTTAATTTTTAAAAAAAATTTAATTTCCATGAAAAATGTTAATATTAGTGAAAGTAATTGAATTATTGTGAAGAATTGTAAAAAAATTTAGTTAAATAATTGATTTTTCGAATTTTTTTTTTAAATGCTATTCTAAATTAATTAGTCCGTGAAAATTTTATTATTTATGAAAATAATTGAATTTTTGATGAATTAAAAAAATTTGTTTTTAATAATTCAATTCTTTTGCAAAATTTTATGAAAATACTAGATATTGAAAATAATTGAATATTTTTTTTAAATAATTGAATCGTTTTAAAGAATTTGATTATAATTTTTGATAATAATTTTTTGATTTCATATATTAGCGAATTTAAAGCAGTGTCAATTCTAAAAAAAAAAACAGAAATTGTATCTTTTATTGGCTAAAATCTAAAAAAAGTACCCAAAGAAAGTAATTTAATTTTTGACAAAAATAGTTTTTTTAAAACTGTTATTTCAAAAAGAAACATTTTCTTTTTATTTATCTCAATTACTTGTTTTCTATTTGCTTTCACAAAAGAGTTTTCATTTAGGAACCATTGAAATAGTTGCCAAAAATATAAAAAGGGTGAAATAGTATTAGTCGGTTATTCCTGAAAAGATAAAAAAATGAAAAAGGGATTTTGAATATAAAATATGACTGTCATCCTGAAAAAACTTTGTAAATTCTAATAAAAGCAAATAGTGAAATATAAAAACATTTGCAAGTACTTTTCTAAAAAGACGAGGAGTCCTGTCACCAAACCTTCCAAGCACAATAGGTCGTATCGATTGGCAGGAATATCAATTTTATAAATAATTTCCTCCGATGCACCATCACTTTGTTCTGAGCCCTGTTCTTTTGCGATTATTTGCTTTTCTGACGTCTATAAAAAATAAATTATAATTTTTAGAACATATTCAACAAGAAACTTAAATATTGAATATTTTTGAGTAAAAGGCTTATCGTCGTTTTAATTCATTTAATTATTAAAACGACCGATAAGCCTTTTACTCAAAAATATTTAAGGGGAAGACCCCACCTTTATTTTGACTCCTTTAAAATAAAATTATTAAACGAGGTAATATTTTTTTTGCATCATTTTTAACCTGAAAACATAAGATGGTCAAAAATATTTAATTTTAATTTTTGAAGAGGTTAGAATTTTTTTCTTTTCACCTATTGCATATTATTGCAAATCCATGCGAGAAGTCGTTTAGAATGGTAAAATATGCATGGAAAAAAATTTTCGTTGAAAAATATTAAAAACTGTAAGAGAAGATCGATTTTTAATATTCAAATCTTTAAATTTTGCCGAAATGTCGGAAATCCTGAACCTTTAATTTTTTCCAATTTGATGCTCTGAATCGAATAAACATTGTTAAAATTGACAATTAGCTCATTTTCATGGTAAAAACTATAAAGTATACCATAAAGCTTCGGACTATGATTTTTATGGTTTTTACCACAATAATGAGCTAAATGTCAATTTTAACAATGTTTTTTGAATAATAGCATCAAATTACGTAAATATACACAATTTGGAAAAAAATTAAAGATTTAAGGCTTTCGAAATTTCGGCAAAATTTAAAGATTTGAATATTAAAAATCGATCTTCTCTTACAGTTTTTAATATTTTTCAACGAAAATTTTTTTCCATGCATATTTTACCATTCTAAACAACTTCTCGCATGAATTTGCAATAATATGCAATAGGTGAAAAGAAAAAAATTCTAACCTCTTCAAAAATTAAAATTAAATATTTTTGACCATCTTATGTTTTCAGGTTAAAAATGATGCAAAAAAAATATTACTTCGTTTAATAATTTTATTTTAAAGGAGTCAAAATAAAGGTGGGGTCTCCCCTTAATAAACGGTACTTAATTATAAGAACATCTAAATAATAATTAATGTTACTAGGGGAGAGTCTCCAGTTGTGAGACACCTCCATTTACAATTTCGTTTACCCGTTTACAATTTACGGGTCAAAAATAAAACCCGTCTCACAACTGGAGACTCTCCCCTACACAGTAAAAAAAATAAATTATTACAATACAAAAGAGATGGAGCTAAAATTTCAATATAAAACCTCATGAAATTTAATCATTTCTAAAAATTATAACTGTTAATAACCCTTCAAAAATTCAATTATTTCTACAATTTTTAACTAAACATTATCTCTAAAATAATTATTTTGAATAATTTTCCGAAAGTTCTTCGAGAATTCAATTATTATTTAAATATAAAAATTCAATTTTTTATAATAATTCTAACTGTAACTATCAATGCTTTTTTAAAAGTTATTAAGTTATAATATTTTTACAAAATTATAATAAAGAAATTCTTAAAATTTTAAACAATTTTTGAAAGACAATAGTTTTTCAATTATATATACTATTGAAAAATTTCCAAACGATTGAAATTTGGTGGAATTTTTTTAAAATGATTAAATTTGGGACATTTTTATAAAAAATTAAATTTTTAAAGAAATTTAATTATAAATATAAACATGATTTTTCCAAAATTTTAATAAGTGTGAAAAAGTAAATTTACAAAAATTTTAATTCACATTGCTCAAAGATAATTGAATATTAAAAACTTATGATAAAACAATTCTAAGAATTAGTTTTTTTTAAATATTACGATGCAATTTTTGGAATAATTGAATTCCTTAAAATAATTTTTGTATAGTTTAAAAAAAATAATTAATTTTTTGAAGAATTTTAATTATACATTTCAAACATGATTGTTAATGTTAATCTTAAAAATAATTCTAAAAAATTGTAATGCTATTATTTTTTGTATGTATTTGAATTTTCGGAACTATGAAGGTAATTGAAAATATTGAAAATTTGTAATTAAATTTTAAAAAATTTAAATGAAAAAATCCAAAGAGTTACTTTTATCAAAAATATTGTAATATCATTTTTAGAAGCTAATTTTCATTTTTAAATTTACACTTGAAAGATTTTTCAATAAAATTTTTAAGACTTTAATTATTTTCCAAATTTGTAAATTAAAATTCTTCAAAAGTTCATTATCAATAAAATTTTAATAAAAAACTTTCAACAAATCAATTATTTTCAATTAAATTTTACAAACTTTTAATTACACAAAAAAATTTTAATTATCGGTGCTATACTTTAATAATTTATCTTAAAAAAATATTCAAAAATAATTTTTGAAAGATTTGTCTATAGTTATTTTTTATATCATAAAAATCGAAATAATTTGTATTTAATACTAAAAATGTAGTATTTTGTTGCAATTTCTGTAAGAAAAGTTAAAAAAGTGTCAATTTTTGAAAAATGAATGGAAAAAAGTCGCATTTTTTTAAAATATTTGAAAAACTCATAATATCCGAGGCTTGTTCTCTGATACTTACAAAAAAAATTCAAGGGTACAAAAAATAATTTTTAGATGCTGTATTTTGGAAATATCAATTATTTAAAAATTTTCAATTAGGTACTTCAGTTTAACAAAAAGGCAATAATTCCAAAAACATAGAACTGACATATTTTAAAACCCTGATTTTTTAGAACTTTGATTATTTTTGAAACTTGAATTGAAAAAACGAATTCTACACTTAATTTTCTTTTTAAGTAATTAAAAAAAATTTTTAATTGTAATTCTTTCAAAATTTAATTTATTTTGGACGCAATTTCAACCCTTCAATGCTGCTTTTTTTATTAAATTAAAATTTATTGGAAATTTTTTTCTCTTGTAATTTTAGAATTTTTATATTTTTCCTGTACTTTTGACAAAATTCTCTAAATTTCCTGAAACTTCAATTTGTCAGACGATAAAATAACGATAGAAATTAATAATTATTTTTATTTGAGGCTTTTGCCTTAGAACTTCTTGATACTTTATTTCTTACCACTTCATCTAATTCCAAACCGAATTGAAAACACAGGTTTTGAAATTCATCGTCAGCTGTAATATAAAACAAAAAATATATTACTTTATTAATTTTGTTTTATATTTACATTATTGGTACTTCATAACATTATAAATTTGGACATTTACAGTTTAAAACTATTGAAATAATTGATAATTAAAATTAAAAAATTACAGTAATTGATTAATAATTTAAATCTTTACTAAATAACAAATCTGGAAACATTTATTTTATAAAAACTATTAAACAAATCTGTAAGTGTTAATGAAATGTAAAAAGCCGGTTTTATTACACGTAAACTTATATTTTACGGAGATGTTTTTTTCCTACTTTCAACAATCTGGTAAAAAAAAACAATACACGTGTTTAGAGAAAATTTATAAACAATTGAACAACTTACAGTACGATTTTCCTAGTTCTTGAAATAAAAGATCTCGTTTAACTCCGATTGTAGGCATGTTCACTTATTTATTTACAATAAGGAAAGTAAACAGACTTTTTTTGCTTTTGAAAATATAAATATGAAAAACAGAATAAGTAAACTTTGACAAATTATCAAAATTGAAAACTAATTTTTGGTTATATTACGCAGAGATGGGTTCCTAATTTACTATAATGTAGTCTTAAAGGCGCTTGCACACTTCCAAAATTTTGGGCGAGCAGCGAATTTTCATGGCCTTGAAACTCACATTACTAAATATGATTGGCTCTACAAAAAGCTGCGAGAAAATGTACTTTTGTCAGAGCCAATCATATTTAGTAATGTGCATTTCAAGGTCGTGAAAATTCGCTGCTCGTCTAAGGCCGCAGTCCCATGGCAGCGTTTTGCGTTGCGTTGTAATGAGAGAGAATGCAGCAAACGTATATTTGCGTCTTTTTCTCTCCCATTACGACGCAACGCAAAACGCTGTCATGGGACTCCACCCTAAAAATTTGGAAGTGTGCAAGCGCCTTTAAGGCACGGTCACAGCTTGAGGCCGCAGTCCCATGGCAGCGTTTTGCGTTGCGTTTTGTAACTAGGCAATGAGTGTGAGAGAGATACAGATATATGTTTACTCTATTTGCACTCATGGCCTAGTTACAAAACGCAACGCAAAACGCTACCATGGGACTCCAGCCTTACAGCTTTGCTGCCTGCGCAGTGTTACGAGCCGCGTTACCTTTATTAACGTAACTCTAAAGGCCTTTCTCCAATAGGTTCCCAAAACTCTGTGTCTGCGTCGGTTGCTATAGCAACACATGCTAAAATCAACGCAACGCAGTCATTCGCACACTTGTGGTAACCTATTGAGGCCTTTCTCCAATAGGTTACCACAAGTGTGCGAATGACTGCGTTGCGTTGATTTTAGCATGTGTTGCTATAGCAACCGACGCAGACGCAGTCATTCGCACACTTTTTAAAACCTATTGGAGAAAGGGCATTGGAGAAAGGCCTTAAGGCCTTTCTCCAATAGGTTTTAAAAAGTGTGCGAATGACTGCGTCTGCGTCGGTTGCTATAGCAACACATGCTAAAATCAACGCAACGCAGTCATTCGCACACTTGTGGTAACCTATTGGAGAAAGGCCTTTAAGGCCTTTCTCCAATAGGTTGGTTTTAAAAAGTGTGCGAATGACTGCGTTGCGTTGATTTTAGCATGTGTTGCTATAGCAACCGACGCAGACGCAGTCATTCGCACACTTTTTAAAACCTATTGGAGAAAGGCCTCAATAGTTTTGTGACGGCAACGTGCGTGAAATTGGCACAACAACCATATATTAATTAACTTTTCTGGTATGGAATCGTTTGGTCATCGTTTGGTCATGTTAGGAAACTAACTTTCAACGTTTGGATACAATAAATAAAAAAGTTATTCAACTTTTAAATTTATAGTGCTAACTTCACATTTGCACAACAAAAGTTAATATATTTTAAAAATTTTAATGCCAATCGTTTGGTCATCGTTTGGATAAGATTGGAAACACCATTTAAGCGTTTGGACGATTCATAAAATAATTATAAAACATTTTAAAGATTTTTGTTCACAGCACAATGGAAATGTATAAAGTTGCGTAAAAGGATCTGCGCATGGGCATTCTTAGCGCGAAATTTTGAAATCTTCTTGAATTACTCATAAAGACTATTATTGTTAGTTTTTAAATACATTGTAGGTTATTATTATTACTATCATTTTTTATTTTTCTAGTATGGAATCGTTGGTTCATGTTTGGATAAACCAACTTTCAACATTTAAATGCAATAATTAAAAAAGTTATTCAACTTTTAAATATTAAAAACAAATAAACAATTTTGAACGCAAATTGTGATTATAAAAGAGAAATAATTCAAATTTTTTCATTTATTTAAAGAAAATAGAATTTTGTTAAATATCGTGATTAAAAAACATAAATTATGCAATTTTTTAAACATTTTTAACATTTAAAAAATGTTGGTTTTGAACTAGGAATTATGCAAATACTTTTCTCTTTTTATAAAACAAACTTATAATTTCGTGAACAAAATTGTACAAACAACAAAATAACCTTAATTATTGAAAAGTAATCAGCCCTATCCGTCTCCCACAATTTGTTTGGAAAATATATGACCACCACTTGAGTAGTGATAGCATTTATCGCCAGTTGGCGTTGCTGCGCATCGGCCTTAGTTTATCACAGTATTGTATACAAAAATTATTAATTTATTTATTTTTTAAAATTGTTTGATATTTTTAATGGCCAATATTAGTGTTAAAGGTACAAAAAGACATTTATAAAAAGTTAATTATTTTACTGGAGTGAAGAATAAAGTGTGAAATTTATAAACTTTAAAAAATGCACAAGACCTGTCATTATTTGTTTTGTTGTTATTATATCTTTTATATAGACTATACAAGTGCGTTTGTATTTATTTTAGTTTTGGTTTATTATTTTTTAGTAGATTTATTTGGATTCATTTTTATTCAAGTGTTTTTACAAACAATTAAATTATATCTCATAATATAAGTGTGACAAGTGTCATTGTCCCATATAGTTCACATAATGTGACGCTCCACGAGAAAAGGGACCTTAGCTGCAAAAAAATTAATTTTGAGTTATTTATATCATTCCGTACTTTTTGAGTTGCTCTTTCATATACAAAAGGCAAAAATAATTTCTACTTACAGGTTTTTTTGTTATCAATGTTTAAAAAAGAACCTTTTTAGTGTTTACACCCGGTTGTTTAGAAAATCAGCCCCTCTACTTTCTAACACAACTACACAGGTTATGTACGTACAACTCATGCGCTTCGTGTAACATGGATAACTATCAATGTGAAGTGAGTAGTGGGACTGACTTTCAATGAAACGTCTTGACCAATCAGAGTGGTTCCACTTTAAATGCCTCTCCTGCAAAATTCGTCTGTAAGTCATAAGGTCCCTTTTCTCGTGGAGCGTCACAGTATTAATTTTAGGTTATATGCGAAATAAAATGAGTAAAATACTAAATAGACAGTGAATTTTTGTGCAAATTGTTGAAAAAATCATATACCGTGTATTTACAAAATATTTGAATTAATAATTATAAATAATAAGCAGCCTGTCACAGAAAGATATAAGATATACATATCACACTGCACTGACAGGGATTATTACATGATTCTAAAAATTTTTAATAAAGAGAAATTTACTTTTATTTTTCAGTTACTTTTATCAATTTTATTACAGTTATTCAAAAAAATTTGTTCTTAAAATATTGTCAATCAAATACAGTATAGTGTGATATTTTCTAGGCTTACAGTTAAAATTTGAAAATATTGAGTCTGAACCTTTTACAACATTTATGCTTTATTTTTAGGTAAATTTAATTTCAAATCGTGTTTTAGTTTACTATTATAAAAGTATTTTTGAAAATGAATTACTAGTATTTGTTTAATTAATTTATAATAATTATAAATTAATTAGTACAGCTATAACTAATATGCGTTTTATTACTTTTGTTTATCTTTTCGAAATGTCATTAATTTTATTTTAAAGTTTTAAATAATTTATTAAATTTATAGTGTAAAATTGCCATTTTTTGTATCAAAATCTTTTTATTTAAACAATTTTCTTGTATGTTTATTATTAATATCAACGAAAAGGACAGGCCGAAGCGCAGCGGCGCAGTCTGGTGGTAGAAGTTAATACTACTCAAGTAGTGGTCATATATTTGCCGAGACGTCCTATAGAAAATTGAGAGAGTCGGACGGGGCTGATAGAAACTGAGTTCGACCAGTGCGCATCATTTCAGTTGAATATTTCCAAAATATTTCAATGAAATATTTTCTCAACTTTCGCGTCAATATTCCCACATAAGCGGACATTTTCCTGTTTGCAGAAATATTTCCTGAATCTTGCAATGAAATATTTCAATCTTTCAGTGAAATATTCAGGAAGTATTCAGGAAATATCATGTGCTGTGTGGGCATTTGTACATTTATTTAGGTTCGGAATCAAATAAATTTAAATTTGATGAGAAAATAAAAGAGGGAAAATCGAAACACAATTTGATAATCAGTCAGCCTCGTATAAAAATGTAGCAAATAGTAGCTTTTAGTAGAAGAGTGCGAAGCTTGCCTGCTAGATTAAAACGACTCAAATATTTCTTGACATTTAAAAATAAATAAACATATAAAAGTACTAAAAATTTGCAACCTTTAATTAATATTCTATCTATAATAAGATTCACTCTTAGGCCGCAGTCCCATGGCAGCGTTTTGCGTTGCGTTGTAATGAGAGAGAATGCAGCAAACGTATATTTGCGTCTTTTTCTCTCCCATTACGACGCAACGCAAAACGCTGACATGGGACTCCACCCTTACCTATACAAATTTTATAAATAAATATTTTCTTTACTAACCTTTAAAGCAGTGAGAAGCACAAAAATTAAAACAATTTTTGTTTAAACCTTTAAATTGCTCATCTCAAATTGTTTTGTGCACAAGATCGATCATTTAGATTATTCCTTCATAAAATATCAAATCAGACTCAAGTAAACTATTAAACAACACTCGAAACAACAACAATTAAAATTGTTTTTATCTTAATTTGTTTCTTTTCCAATACAAATCGTGTACAAGTAAAAAGTAAACATACGTATCATGTTATAAAGGCGCTTGTACACCTCACCGATTCCGAGTATGTCCCCGTCGTGCAAGCAGTTTTCCAAGATGGAATGAGTTTTCTAACCAAGAAAACCAAGTTAGAAAATTGTTTGCATGGCGGGATAATTTAAAAATATAAATAATGATCAGTGATTAGTGAAAGATGTGTAATAGTAAAATGTGAATAAAATGGATTTTTTGAATAAAACTTAAGTAAAATACATTTGTTATAAATTATTTTAATTAAGCAGTGAAAATGTAATGAGAAATATCTTTAAAAAAAGTAAAAGTTGTGATTAAGTCGATGTTTGCAGAAAAGGTAATACTTAAAGTTAAAAATTTTTGCAGTTTTCCATTCTTCATTTAAAACATATATAAATATCGAAAACCAACGATTTAACATATATTTTTTATAAAAAAAATAAAAATATATTAGCTTTTCTGCAAACATCGACTTAATCACAACTTTTACTTTTTTAAAGATATTTCTCATTACATTTTCACTGCTTTATTAAAATAATTTATAACAAATGTATTTTACTTAAGTTTTATTCAAAAAATCCATTTTATTAACATTTTACTATTACACATCTTTCACTAATCACTGATCATTGTTTATATGTTTAAATTATCCCGCCATGCAAACAATTTTCTAACTTGGTTTCCTTGGTTAGAAAACTCATTCCATCTTGGAAAACTGCTTGCACGACGGGGACATACTCGGAATCGGTGAGGTGTACAAGCGCCTTAACTTGTCAGATTTTAAACGTAAATTTCTAGTGGGAATTCCCAACACACAGAAACAGTTTATCCAATAGAAAGTTACGATTCAATGGAAAGTGAATTCCGTTGTTCGCTACTGCGCGATTGGCCCTTTAAGATGCAGTCTCATGTTTGTCGAATAGTGTCGTAGTGTAATAATAGATTTGACCAATCAGAAAAAGTGTTCAAAACATCCAGTCATCTGATTGTTAAAAAATGTTCCATAATTTACAATGATTTCCGTTGAATAGTAAGTTCTTATTGGATGAACTGTTTCTGTGTGTTAGGATTTCACAAAAAATATTTACATTTAAACTAACTATCTTTTTATAAATATAGAATCTCATATTGTTATTTAAATACATATTTGGAAAAACAATTTTCCGGACAATACATTTACCGTAACTTCAAATGTTCCCAGCATAGGAACTGTAACGAGCGACTATTATTGTAAATAATGCTTAATAATGACTATAAATAACGCGCTAGAATTGAATTATTATTTATTAATTATTTTATAATTTTAAAATATTCTTTTCACACTTTGAGGCAAAAATCTCTTAGATACAAACAGGAAATCTTTTGTACATTTGTTATTAGAATAATGTCACAGTTTAATAAATTCCAAACTTTTAGTTTTTATATTAACTACGAAGACATTTCTTAGAAATGTCGTAAATCAAGTAAAAGTTGGAAAAAGTATTCTCGAATTTCTCAAGTCATAAAACCAAAACCGTCAAGAGTTATATACAAAAAAATAAAACATCTCAAGTGCCCTTTTCCATAGGACAATAGAACATGTGTTCAACATACTTGAGACCGCACCCTACTAAAAAAATAATGACAAAACATCAGAAAAATAATCAGAATTTCTGGTGTTTTTGAGCAGTTTTTTCTTACAATTGCAGCTCAAAAACATGAAAAAGAAATAGAACCCTTCAAAATACTGCCAAGAATCATGAAAACTTTTATGACTGTCACCGAATTTTTTATAGCATAGCAAAAAATCTTTTTTGGGGATGTATTCTTGTTCCTTTATGTAAAAAGGTCGTCACGCCTTTTATAACTTGGGTAGAAAATCGAAAAACCATTATACATTCTTTAATGTTTAAAATCATGTTTGTTTATTTCAACATTATATTTAATGTTTATAAACTCAGATTATTTTGAAAACTGTTTTAAGTATACCTTATACTCTCTTAGCTTAAAATTCAAAAATGATATCAGTTTTTACATATCAGTTATAGTTCACGAGATAACTTATAATTTCTTCAAAATGAAGGTTTTGACAATAAATTTTAGATATTTGGAAACATGAAATATCACAGATTCTAAATTTTTAAATTATAAACTTCCATTAGTTAAATTGATCAAGTTTCAAGTAATAAAATTTTTGTTTAAACAATCATAAACCTTCAGAACAATGCCTTTTTTTGCCCACTCGACTCAACTTAGTCACAATGACCAATTCGCTACGCACCTTTCTTTAACAATAGATTTCCGAGTCTTTTGTGATGATTTTAAAACAAGAATTTTATAACTTAAAACTTTTGCATTTTAACTAATGCAACTTTGTAACATAAAAATTTAGAATCTATGGTATTTTACGATTCCAAATATCAAAAATTTATTTTAAAAATCATTTTTTTAATTATCACCCAAACCTTATAATTTATTTTAATAAATGTTTTTTAAAATAAATTTTAGATATTTGGAATCGTAAAATACCATAGATTCTAAATTTTTATGTTACAAAGTTGAATTAGTTAAAATGCAGAATTTTAAAGTTATAAAATTCTTGTTTTTCAATCATCACAATAGTTTCGGAAAATCTATTGTTAAAGAAAGGTGCGTATCAAATTGGTCATTGTGACTGAGTTGAGTCGAGTGGGCAAAAAAGGCATTGTTCTGAAGGTTTATGATTTTTTAAACAAAAATTTTATGACTTGAAATTTGTTTAATTTAACTAATTGAAGTTTATAATTTAAAAATTCAGAATCTGTGATATTTCATGATTCCAAATATCTAAAATTTATTCTAAGAAACTTCTTTTTGAAGAAATTAAAAGATACGCTTCAAGTATGGTCAGCTTGGTTTGTGAAGTGAAGTGAGAAGCTGATAGAGTTCTCACAAAACATCAAATCCATTCTAAAAATTCTGTCAGAAATAATTTAAAAAATGACAAATCATCAGAGTCAAGAAAAAGCATCAGAAAATCTGACAAATAATCAGAACTCTGATGTTTTGTCATGATTCCTCATTATTTTTTTAGTAGGGCAGGATTGCAATGGTCTAGGTATAGGAGATGAGTCACAAAGGACCAGTTGAATAAAGATCTAAAATATTTAATAATAAACAATATGAATGGAATTATTAGTATAATAATAATAATTATTATTATTATTATTATTATTACCCACACAGCACATGATATTTCCTAAATATTTCCTGAATATTTCACTGAAAGATTGAAATATTTCAGTGCAAAGTTCTAGAAATATTTCTGCAAACAGGAAAATGTCCGCTTATGTGGGAATATTGACGCGAAAGTTGAGAAAATATTTCATTGAAATATTTTGGAAATATTCAACTGAAATGATGCGCACTGGTCGAACTCAGTTTCTATGGCCTATGTAGAGCTGCGCAGTAGTTTTTGGCTTACTATATCCTATGGGTTTTAAAATATTTCAGAAAATTCCTATTGGTTTGAGGTGTTTAACAAATTTTTTCCATTTTGTGAAATATTTTCACAATATTGCAGAATCTTTATGTGTAATATTGCAGGAATATTTCAATGAAATATTTTCTCAACTTTCGCGTCAATATTCCCACATAAGCGGACATTTTCCTGTTTGCAGAAATATTTCTAGAACTTTGCACTGAAATATTTCAATCTTTCAGTGAAATATTCAGGAAATATTTAGGAAATATCATGTGCTGTGTGGGTTGCAACTGTACCTTTTTTTTTAGTTTTTGAAATTTGGGTTAAATTTTCTTAATCCACTTATTTCAAAATATATACACTGAGAGAAGTTAAGCGCAGCATCTGTACTTTGACGTACAGTAGCGGCACATAATGAGGGACAGATACTGTACTTTGAAGTTGTGCAAATGCTGTATTTAAATCGAACATCAGCAGCGCCAAAAAAAGTACGGACTCTGTCTTTCCTTGGAGGACGAACGTTTTAGTACAGAATTTGTCCACCAAAAACGCAGAATCTATTCCAAAGTGGAACCGATGTTGCTCGAAGGTTAGGTTCAACATATCTGTGCTCTATTCAGCATCTGCGCTTAACTTCTCTCAGTGTATGTATATAATATACATGCTAAATTTTTTCAATTACTTTCAGCCCCGTCCGACTCTCTCAATTTTCTATAGGACGTCTCGGCAAATATATGACCACTACTTGAGTAGTATTAACTTCTACCACCAGACTGCGCCGCTGCGCTTCGGCCTGTCCTTTTCGTTGATATTAATAATAAACATACAAGAAAATTGTTTAAATAAAAAGATTTTGATACAAAAAATGGCAATTTTACACTATAAATTTAATAAATTATTTAAAACTTTAAAATAAAATTAATGACATTTCGAAAAGATAAACAAAAGTAATAAAACGCATATTAGTTATAGCTGTACTAATTAATTTATAATTATTATAAATTAATTAAACAAATACTAGTAATTCATTTTCAAAAATACTTTTATAATAGTAAACTAAAACACGATTTGAAATTAAATTTACCTAAAAATAAAGCATAAATGTTGTAAAAGGTTCAGACTCAATATTTTCAAATTTTAACTGTAAGCCTAGAAAATATCACACTATACTGTATTTGATTGACAATATTTTAAGAACAAATTTTTTTGAATAACTGTAATAAAATTGATAAAAGTAACTGAAAAATAAAAGTAAATTTCTCTTTATTAAAAATTTTTAGAATCATGTAATAATCCCTGTCAGTGCAGTGTGATATGTATATCTTATATCTTTCTGTGACAGGCTGCTTATTATTTATAATTATTAATTCAAATATTTTGTAAATACACGGTATATGATTTTTTCAACAATTTGCACAAAAATTCACTGTCTATTTAGTATTTTACTCATTTTATTTCGCATATAACCTAAAATTAATACTGTGACGCTCCACGAGAAAAGGGACCTTATGACTTACAGACGAATTTTGCAGGAGAGGCATTTAAAGTGGAACCACTCTGATTGGTCAAGACGTTTCATTGAAAGTCAGTCCCACTACTCACTTCACATTGATAGTTATCCATGTTACACGAAGCGCATGAGTTGTACGTACATAACCTGTGTAGTTGTGTTAGAAAGTAGAGGGGCTGATTTTCTAAACAACCGGGTGTAAACACTAAAAAGGTTCTTTTTTAAACATTGATAACAAAAAAACCTGTAAGTAGAAATTATTTTTGCCTTTTGTATATGAAAGAGCAACTCAAAAAGTACGGAATGATATAAATAACTCAAAATTAATTTTTTTGCAGCTAAGGTCCCTTTTCTCGTGGAGCGTCACATTATGTGAACTATATGGGACAATGACACTTGTCACACTTATATTATGAGATATAATTTAATTGTTTGTAAAAACACTTGAATAAAAATGAATCCAAATAAATCTACTAAAAAATAATAAACCAAAACTAAAATAAATACAAACAATACTGTGATAAACTAAGGCCGATGCGCAGCAACGCCAACTGGCGATAAATGCTATCACTACTCAAGTGGTGGTCATATATTTTCCAAACAAATTGTGGGAGACGGATAGGGCTGGTTTCTATGGCCTGTAGAGTTGCGCAGTAGTTTTTGGCTTACTATATCCTATGGGTTTTAAAATATTTCAGAAAATTCCTATTGATTTGAGGTGTTTAACAAATTTTTTCCATTTTTTGAAATATTTTCACAATATTGCAGAATCTTTATGTGTAATATTGCAGGAATATTTCAATGAAATATTTTCTCAATTTTCGCGTCAATATTCCTACATAAGCGGACATTTTCCTGTTTGCAGAAATATTTCCTGAATCTTGCAATGAAATATTTCAATCTTTCAGTGAAATATTCAGGAAGTATTCAGGAAATATCATGTGCTGTGTGGGTGGTTTCAAAACTTTGTATTAGATTTTCTATGAATAATTAAATTGTTTTGACGAGTTTCTTTAAATTTTTTGAAAATAATGTTTTTTTAATAATTTTAATTAAAAATTTGAAAAATAATTGAATTAAACAAAGAATTTTTCAATTTTTTTAAAAAAAATCTTGTCTGTTCATAATTATAATTGAAAATTTGATTAATAATGGTAATTTCATTAAAATTTATTGATACTAATTAAATTTCTGCAAAGAATTTTACTATTTATAAAAGTAATTGAATCCTTCCAAAGAATGTTATTACATATTTATGAAAATAATTAAATGTTTGCGTAGAATTTTATTACAATAATTTAATTATTTATAAATATAATTGAAATTTCAAAGAGAATTTCGAAAAAAATTTTAAACATAATTGAATTTTTGCGAAGAACTTTATTATCTTTGAAAATAAGTGAATTGTTTTTTTTATAATTTTATGAAAATTTTTGAAAATAAATAAATAAACGGGCATAGTTCCGTTTACTACTTAAATAAATAAATAAATAATTAAATTCTTGTGAAGAATATTTTTCAAAAATAATATTCAAAAGAAGGAATTTAGTAAATCTAAAGAATTTTGCTATTTATAGAAATAATTGAATTTTTTCGACGAATTTTAATCAAATTTTTAAGAATAATTATATTTTTCAAGAAATTTGATTAGAATTGTATTAAAAATAATTGAATTTCTGCAATGAGTTTTATTATTTATGGAAATAATTGAATTATTGCGAGGATTTTATAAAAAAGTTTCAAATAATTGATTTTTAAAAAAAATTTACATAAACTGTATTTTTAATAATTCAATTCCTATGAAATTTTCATTCTTTTAGAAAAAATGGAATATTCGTGTAGAATTTTGTCAAAATTGTTTTTAAACAATTGAATTCTTTTTGGAAATTTTATTAAAGTACTAGAACAAACTCTGCGCGCTACGCGCGCCCATTCAATTTTTTTAACTATAAACTTCTATGCTGCAAATTAAATTTTATACCAATACCACAACATAATTTTAAATTTTAAACATTTTTTCAGGTATTTGATTATTTTTATAAAATATAATAGACTCATTCAGAGTAATTCAACTAATTTCAAGAATATCAATATTCGTCACAAGAATTCTTTTTTTTTCAAAAGTAATAAAATTTTTTAAAGAAATTCAATTATTCTTAAAAAATTTTATTCTTAAAAAAATTTACGAATATCTCGTCAAGAATTCAGTTATCAATTATATTCAAAATGTTTTAACAATTAAAAATTTTTCAATAATTACTATTTTTATAAAATCTATCAAATAATTTTACAAAAACATTTAATTATTTTCATAAATAATAAAATAAAATTTTATTTATGAATACAATTATTGTCATCGCAAAATTTCAAATTTTTTTAATACAATTTTAAATAAATTTTTCGAAAATTGTAATAACTATTCTTCATAATTTTATTGATACTTGCCGAAAGAAGTTAATTTTAAGAAACATTCAATTTATATTTAATTAAATAATAAAATTCGTTACAATAATCTATTATTTATTTACTTATTTATTATATATTATATTTATTATTTATTTTAAAAAATAACTTTTAATTCGTCGCAGAAATTCAATTAGGTATTTTGATAAATAACGAAATTTGTAACAAGAATTCAATTGTTTGAATAGTAATAAAATGCTTGAAAGAAATTATTTTCAAGTTTTTAAAAATTCTCGTCAAGAATTAAATTATGTTTATGAATAGGTCGTGAAACTTTTTCCAGTATTCAATTATTGTAAAAAATTTAAATAAAAATCTTGGCAAAATTTTAATTATTTAAAAAAAATTTAATAAAATTCTTCGCAGATAAACCAAAGGCCACAAAAACATTATCTGAATAATAATAATAATAATAATAATAAAAAATTAAAATAAATTTAATTATTATAATTTAAAAAACATAAAATATTTAAAAACAAAAAATTCTTATTTCTATTAATCAATAATAAATAAATATTTATTGTCCTTGAAAACAAAAATTCAAAGCAGTATAAGACAAGACGACCCAAATAACGTGACATCTTTTGTGAACGTTTCCCCTTATTAACAAAAATTAATGGAAAATTATAAATTAGAATATTTAAAAAATATTTCTGAAGCTAACATTGTAAAAAATCAAAATTAAAAATGTTATATTTATTTTACAATCAAAAATTAAATATCTATTTCTATGAATTAAAGAAAAATGCGATAATAAATTATTAATAGAGAAATCTTAATCATTAAAAATGTTATCTTATTTTTTGATGAATTTTTAGAAATAAAAACTAATTTATTTATATTCTATTATCTCCAATATATTAATTTGTGAAAATATTTTTAAAATTTTTTATTACAATTAATTTAAAAGAACATAAATTATATTTATTTTTCTTCTTATTTAAACTTTAGTAAGATTTCTTTATTATGCATTTTATAAATTTATAACAATTTTTTTTTTAATTTTAAAAAATTGTAACTTAGATTCTACATTTTTTAATTAATTAAATTATAGTTTTAGAATATATCAGTAAATAATTTAATTATCCAAAATTGTTAATATTTTATTTAAACTTTGTACATTGTTTTTTTTATTAAAATAATTTAATTTTATTATTATTACATATTATTAATTACTGAATTTATCCAATGTTTTATTTTATAAATAAAGAATTATTGTAAAAATTGTGTGGATTACATTTGCATTATTTAAAGAGTAGTTAATTTTTCTTTATTATTTTGACATGTTTACATACGTCAAATCACTTGAAATTATCCTTTTGACATAAAAAGATTTCATGTAAAAATCAAAAGAAATCATCTAGTATTTAAACGATTTTCTTCTTTCCAATAAACTTCTAACCTTTTTGTATTAAAAAGATTCCTTTTACAATAAAATTATTACTACTAATGGTTAAAAGACATGATTTAAAAGGAAATTAGTTTTAAAGTTAATAGATTATTTCTGTGAGTGATAATATGTGACTGTCCACGAGAAAACAGGGCTTAGCTCCCAAACGTGAATTTCACAGGGCGAGCGATTGAAGTACTACGATTGAAGTTAACTACGCTTGACATACCCATCTTTAAAACGATATATTGTCGAAAGTAGTTGATATTTTTAACTTTTGACTTTTGCATCTGAAAAAGCAACATAAAATCTGTCGATTACCATAAAAAACTCAAATTGATTTTTTGGACCTAAGCCGTGTTTTGTCGTGGACAGTCGACGATTGAAGTTAACTACGCTTGACATACCCAGCTTTAAAACGATATATTGTCGAAAATAATTGATATTTTTAACTTTTGACTTTTGCATTTGAAAAAGCAACATAAAATCTGTCGATTACCATAAAAAACTCAAAATTTATTTTTTGGACCTAAGCCCTGTTTTCTCGTGGACAGTCACATATATGGCGTTAATTTCATAAATATTTAACATTTTTATTTTATGTGTCTCTCATATTTAATTTTGGAAAACTAAAATCGAATTCACGATTAATAACCCTAAAAACATATAGAGCTGCTCTGTATAAGATGAAAATTTAAATTTAGAATTATTTCAAAAAATTTATTAGAAAAAATAAAATATTAAAATAAAATAAAATATTTTTAAGAATGTCTCTTATAAACTGTTATACAAAAAAAATGATAAAATCCTAAAATATTAAATTTTTTAAAAATTAATTACGTAAATTGTGAAGATCACGATTATGTCATTTCAAGCGAAATTGATAATTTAAAATCAATATACTTTTGAAAAAACTTAAAAGATTAAAAATTTCCTACGATAAATTTAAAAACATTTTGTTTTTGATATAAATACGAGTAAAAATTGAATTTATACATATTTTTACAAACCTTATCTTCTCATTCAAACTTTAGAACTTAATATACTCTGATAAAAGGACCTATTGAAGAGAAAATTCAAAAAAAAAATTAATACTTACATAGGATTTACGTTACCTCATTGTAAAGGAGCATCAATCCTTGCACTTCGTTCTTTATTGCTTATGTCTCTTCAATTATTAATCAAAATTATTATTATTTATTATATGATTATTATTATTAAGAGTCTAGTCTCTTTCAGTATAATCAAGTTATATCTTTTGGTGTTGTTAGCAGAGAGAAATATTTGTATTTTTTAAAATTTACACTGATCTTTTCCTTCAATGTAATGTTTCACATTTAAAATCCCAAAGGAATTCAACATAACAAAATAAACTAAATTAAGAAAAGTCCAAAATTTCCCTATAAACATAATTTTTTATATATATATTACTTCTATTTTCTCCTAAAAATATTTTTACGGAATCAAATGATTTTACTCTTGATAATGCAACATACATCTGACCATGATTAAAAACATCTCGTCTTAAATCAATGAATATTTTATTAAATGTTTGACCTTGAGATTTATTAATGGTCATTGCGAAAGCCAATTTTATAGGAAACTGTCGTCTTTTAAAAGTAAATGGATATAAATTTTCACAATATAAAGTTACTCGATGTAAAAAAACAATATTTCCACTCTTATCTCCGGTTAATATTTTACATTTAATAACATTATGTGATAAATCTAAAACAATTAACCTTGTTCCGTTACATAATCCTTCATTAATACTAAGATTTCTAATAAGCATTACAACAGAATTAATTCTTAAATGTAATTCATGTGGTGGTAAAGAAGGTGGAGAGAGAGTGTTTAAATATTCTGGTAATAAAACTTCAGAAAATTTTCCATTATCACAACTTTCAGTTGAATCAATACTTTTATATATTTTTTCACCTTTACTGTCTAAGAGATTTACCACCCTCTTATTAATATCATCAACGTCAACATTTCTTGGTGCTAAAATTGCACACATTGACAAATCTTTAAATTTTTTCTGTTGTATCAAATGACTATACATTTCTTCAGCAATATCTATATTTCCTTGTTGAATAATATGTTCTGGTAATTCGATGTTATCATCTATATCATTTAATTCGCCATTACCAACTTTAAGTAGAAATTCTACAAATTCTGTTTCCTCTGGTAAAGCTCTCATATTTTCTGTTAATGTGTATTTTGTGAAATGTTGCCATAAATGACTATTTTTTATTGATAAATTTATTATTTCTGATCTAGTACCTCGTTCTTTTATCGGTAAAATTTGTCGAAAATCTCCTCCTAGAATTACAATTTTTCCACCAAAAACTTCATTTGATTTCATTATATCTCTTAATAACTTATCCATAATTTCTAAGGCATATTTTGGAGCCATTGGTGCTTCATCCCAAATAAAAACATCAATATTTTTTAAAAATTGTCCTTCTTTTGACTGAACTTTAATATTTGAAGATGAATCATTGTACAATGGAACAGGTAAGCCTAAGACTTTATGTACAGTTTTCCCATTAGGAAGCAGTGTGGCAGCTATGCCTGTAAATGCCATGTTGCAAACATTTATTCCTTTACTTTTTAATAAATGCCATAAGGTAGTATATAAAAAAGTTTTTCCAGATCCTCCACAACCATTAATATATAAGCATTTAGAACTATTAGAAGAAGAATCTTTTATTACTTCAAGTATATAATCAACTATATTTTTTTGTTTAACATTTAATTTAGTATAATTCTGCTCTCCTATTTTTATATGTTCAAAAATATTTATATCATCAACCTGCGCAGGAAAATTTTCATCTATATCTAATAAACCCTGAAAATCGGTTAAACAATATCCTTCATTCAATAACATTGATTTTATATTTCTATAAGCTATTTTTTCAGCTTTAATATTGTCAATTTTTGAATAGTCTTCTGACATTTGACCTTTAAATTTCTCCCAAAGTTTTTCCGGATGTACAGGATGACAATGAATTAGAATTCTTACAAATAATTGTCGAAGTGAATGAGGCATCATCCATAAAGTAGCTTCTTCCATTGTCCTAATCCACTCACTATCATCTTCTATAAGTCCTAATGCCAAACAAGCAGATGTAAAAGATTCATGAATAACTCCATTAACTGTTCTTAAACTTTGAAAAGAAGTTACTCCTTTTACTGTAAGTAACAATAATCTAAGGTGAAATAATTCCAATTGGCGTGGATTAACTGAATACATTCTTCCCAATACTTTTTCTTTACGACTCCTTTTTTGCCATTCAAGAGTTTTTTTTATCCACGTATAATGTTCTGGTATTTGTGTATAATAATACTGACGAGCAGTACTATCACGCTCATTAAGTTTAAAAAAATCGAGCAATTTTGTATTTTTCTGTAAATCAAAAGAAACATTGTTATTATCTTTCCTTTCGCGAATAATAACATTCTGTTCATTTGGTAAATGTATGGGTAAACGATTTATACTATGGCTCTTTTTCCCTAAAGGTTTACTTAAAATTCTCCAAACAGCCTCAACAGGACCTACATACCTATTTTCTTCATAATGATTAATTTCATTGTGATTAACAGTTACCTCACCATTCGCATTTGTAATAATAATGGATGCAGCATCATGACCCTTGAAAATATATTTATATAGGGGAGAGGGCCCCAAGGTGGTCAGGGCCCTAAGGTGGTCACCCTAAGAAAATTTTTGTATATTAGTTAGTATCTTCAAATGTTTTTTGTTATTGTTATTATTTGAGAAGACAAAGATTTTAGTAAAGTTTTGAGGTAAATAGTCGTATGAGTCTCTTTGTAACGTGAACGTCGTAAAATTTCTGTTTTTAAATGATCGAGAAATTTTTTTCTCAGGGTGTTAAAATCATCGAAATTAACCATTTTAAATTAGTAAAAATCGTTATAATTATCTTTATATATCGTACAATAATATTCCAAATGAATATAATTAATATTGTGCTTTAAAAAATTATTTCATTAACGTTTAAAAAATTATGTCTTGGCCCTAAGGTGGACACTTTTTTGGCCACAAGGTGGTCACTTTTGATTTTTTATGAAAATGTGTTTATACGCCATATTTATCAATATTTATCACTGTGAATGTGAATATTATCAATTTTTAAGTTTTATGATAAATAATAATGAAATAGAATTATTTTCAAAATTTTACCTATCTAATACATACACAAAAAGTATCATTTTTGACGAAAGGACAAAGTGCAAAAAAATATATGTAATATGTTTCTGTGATCCTGAAAAACAATTAATATTAAATAAACAACTTAGTAATACGTTTTTTACATTGTTTTAAAACTTTTTTAGTGAATTTTTGTATGGTGACCACCTTGGGGCCACTTTTTTAAAAGTCGAATTTTCAACTTTTTTTAAAAAGTGCCATAACTTTTTTTTTATTAATGAAATGAAAAAAACTTTATGATAGGAAGTTAGGTAATAAGATAAAGTTTCTAACGCCGTATTATTGACCTTTATATATAATTCCATTTGAAATCTACAGTCGTTCAAAAGATGGGTGACCACCTTAGGGCCCTCTCCCCTAGATATTTAACAGATTTAATACTTGAAACTATTTCCACATTTATATGGCAATTAAATATTTCCGAAAGTGTAGGGCAATATGGAACCACATTAGAATTGTCAACAACAAATCCATTTGGTCGCTCATACGTTTTATTATTATTTCTTCGACGACAACGAACATAACAGTTTTCTTCAATTGTAGTTTCTTCTTGGTAACTTTTTGGAAAATTTTTTGAACATTTACCATCAATTAAACACCAATCTCCACAAGGTCCGTGAATGTTATTTTGCATTATTATGTTATGCAAGGAAGGATTGATATTTTCATCAGGAATTTCTGCAGAAATATAACGATCAACACTTTCAACTGTTAATATTTTAGAATTTTCTTTTAATATAACTAACAAATGAATATGTGGTAATCCTCGCTTTTGAAATTCAATAACATAAACATAAGACTTAACCTCTCCAAATAATTTGTTGTCAACAATAACATTTAAAAGTTGTTTCACCTTCAATGCAAAAACTCTAGTTACTATATCAGGTCTATCAGAAGCAGTTTGATGAGGTAATAAATTTTCTTGTATCTCTTTCCAATTTGGATTACACGTCATTGTAATAAATAAATCTGGTCTACCATGACGGCCAACAATAGTCATGGCATCCTGATATTGTTGCATCATATAACGAGGTGATCCTATAAAAGTGGAAGGCAATATAAGCATTTTTCCAACATGTACATCATTTTCTAACTCATTATTTTGTAAATAATCGATTAATCCTTGATATGTTTCACTTCTCAATTGAGCTTGATTGTTTGCACAAAATTGCAATCTATCTTTCTCTATTTTTACATAATTGTCAACTACCCATTGTTGAAACAATCTTCCCCCATATAAAAATTGATTAAATTCCTTATCTCTTATAGCAATTTTGTATTTACAATAGGCAGACCTAGAAATATTATGTTTTTTACTTCTAAAATCACTATCACTACGAAGCATATTAATATTATAACCTTTATTTCCAAGTGGATAAAATATGCGATAGATCCATGGTTCAACATTCGGATCTAAATTACTAACTGATTTCAGTTCCTTTGTAGACTTATTATAAACTGTTACATAAGATTCTGGTATTTCTCCTTCTGAGTTTGTATTGAAAATAGCAGCAACTTCATTGTAACTTTGATAATTATATCTTTTTTTATCAAAACCTTTTTTCAACGTGAAAAATAGTTGTAACTCTGGAACATCTTCATTATTTTGTCTTGCTAATTCAGTTTCTATTTTAATTACTTCTGACATCATCATGTAAGATTTTGTGTATGCGTTTGAAGTTCTCATAATATTTTCTATATTTTGTAAAAGTTCTTTGTCCAAATTTTCGTTACTTTTTAATCTGTATCTGATTGATTCGTCAGGGTCATAAATAAATAATTGACCAAAACATGGATCCTCACCTTTATCCGGATATAAAGCACTATTAATTTGATAGTAAATTTGACCTTGAATTTTATAACAAAATGGTCCTCTTCTTCTGCCATTAAAATTAATTACATTAGCATTTAAAGATGCAAAAGAAAAAGAATTATTATATAGTCTTATATTCTTTTTAAAGTGACCTGATTTTTGATGAAACCCTTCTAACAAAAGCCTTAATTCATCTGGATATTGTATTGAAGTTAATACAACACCTCCATGACTACAGCAGTCATTAAAACTAAGTTTTTTACCATCAACTTTTTCATCTTTAAAATGTTTAGCTTGACAATGTGTGCAGTAATTATTCATCGGACCTAGATAATTTTCAACATTTAACTCATTTTTAATTTGATGCTTTAATCGAGTATTCTTTGTTTTTAACAAAGAACTTGTATCACTATTTTCATTTTTTAATTTAAGGTTCTCAGTATATTCAATTTTGGATTCGACTTGAAGTTTTTTCTTAGTTGAAGTGTGCTTTTTACCTAAATAATTTACGTTATCAATTGTACGTTTTAATTTTTGCCTCTCACGATAATTTTTTTGAATTTCAGCCCTACTTTGTTTAAGTGTTGTTGATGCAATATTTCCTTCATTTATTTCATTTATTATGCTCGGGAAAGAAATTTCTTTCTTAATAGAGTTTTTAGAAAAGTTTGATTCTCCATACAGAAGTTGAATATCATTTTTATCTAAAAGGCAATTCCAGTCATAAGCAACTATGCAAGATCTACTATTAGAAAGTTGTACAGAGGGAAATTTACATAAACTATTGTTTTCGAACATTAGCATTAAATGATTTCTCATATTACAATAATAGTAATTGACAGAGTGGGGCATAATATTGAAAAACAACGATGTTGCGAATGCTATTGCATATACTCCACAAGAAAGACTGTATTCTGGTTGTTGATCAACAGTTGTGAAAACTACTGGTGGTTCAAAGGGATATAATCTAATTAAATAATCTCTTTGATCATGATTTAAATATTTTTTATTAAGGCTATCAAAAAATGTAAAGGCTTATTCCATCATAATAAGTACAAATCCAATGACCGGATTTATAAGATCCACTAAAAAGTATTTGAATGTGCTGCTTACTTTTCTCGACTGGAACTATCAAATCAAGTGTTTGTAAACACAAAGTATTTTGCATATTATAAAAAAAATTTGATTGTCTTCCCAATAGCTTTTGAAATTCATACATATGATCATTATTTAGCATTGCTCCTTCAGTGACAATAATATTTAAATCATGAGTAGTCAAATTAACACTTTCTCCTTTGTTAGACATTGTTCTTTTATTTTATAAAATTTACTTATATCAAGGAATTAAAAATTTAAAAATAGTAATATTACATTAGAATTTTAAGATCAAGTTTTATACATTTAATTATAAATTTTATAATTTCCTTTTAGTCAATGTTATTACTAAATTTTGCCTCTTATAGAAAATAAAAACAAATTTACAATTCTCTCCTTATTCAAAACTTTTCCAATATAATCAATGTCCAATTTTGTCTTTCATCCAAAACTAATTTCCAATTTTGTCTCTTATCAAATATAACCAATTTCCAATTTTGCCTTTTATCCAATATAACCAATTTCCAATTTTGCTTTTTATCGAATATAACCAATTTCCAATTTTGACTTTTATCCAATATAACCAATTTCCAATTTTGCCTTTTATCCAATATAACCAATTTCCTATTTTGCAATTTAACCAATATAACCAATTTCCAGCTTTTGTATCCAATATAACCAATTTCCAATTTAACCAATATAACCAATTTCCAGCTTTTGTATCCAATATAACCAATTTTCAATTTTGCCTTTAATCCAATATAACCAATTTCCAATTTTGCTTTTTATCGAATATAACCAATTTCCAGCTTTTTTTATCCAATATAACCAATTTCCAATTTTTATCCAATATAACCAATTTCCTATTTTGCAATTTAACCAATATAACCAATTTCCAGGTTTGTATCCAATATAACCAATTCCAATTTTGCAATTTAACCAATATAACCAATTTCCAGCTTTTGTATCCAATTATAGATGATTTATAAATTATAACAAATTTTTATAAACTTATTAATAAACATAAAAAATTAACTTTATTAAAACTAAACACAACTCAATTTAATTATTTAAATAAATAATGATTGAAAAAAATTTACAAACAGTATGTTAATGTAATTTTATTATTAATTTACTATTCACTTATTATCACTAATTATATTCACTAATACTTACTATTCACTAATTCACGAAGTATTCACACTTATAATTCACTTATTTATTTAACTTTATATTCACTCACATATAGTGAGTGAATTCACCAGGAATTATAAATTTTTTTTTTTAACTTAATTTTTTCGTTGAAGACACGTAGAACGTGCCCCAAGGAAAATAATCGACGATATGATTTTGAAATTAAATTTTCGTTCTTATATTTAAGAACGTGGTGGTAAGCCCTAAGCGTGAGTGTCCTCTTAGCACTCGTAGATTGATTCTGAGGCCAATATATATATATACCTGTATTAGACCCTACGAAGGATTACCACAAACAATACGAACCCTTGAACAATAGCCTTTGTAAATGAGGGACCCAGGTATCTTCCTTCATCGCAACGAAAATTATAGACAAAAGTCAATATATATATATATATACTTTCTAATTGAAACACAATAGGTAACATCTGGGTAACGGCGCCAGTAACGCTGGCTTTAGTAACGGCTACCTTTCTTTCTTTCTCTAAAGGAAATATAAATAGGAATGTCTCTCTTTACCTAATTTGCATATCTGCTGATTTCATATAAGGAATAGTAGACATAGAAATTATTGAATTGAGAAAAATTTTTGAAAATAATTAAATTCTTGTTAATCTTGGAAATAATGGAACTTTTACAATGAATTTTATTAAAATTCCTGAAAGTCATTTAATTTTGTCGAAGAATTTTGCTATTCATTTATAAAGATAATTAAAATGTTTACAGTTTTTTTTAGATTTATTAAAAGTAATTTGAATTTATGTGAAGAATTTTATTACTTTTGAAAATCATTAAATTGTTTTTTGGAATTTTATGGAAATTTATAAAAATAGTTAAATTCTTGTGAAGAATATTTTTTAAAAATAATATTCAAAAGAATTTAGTAAATCTGAAGAATTTTGCTATTTATGGAAATAATTGAATTCTTGAAAAGAATTTTTTTACAGGTTTCTAGAAATAATTGAATTCTTTCGACGAATTTTAATAAAATTCTTAAGAATAATTGCATTTTTCGAGTTTTACTATTTATGAAAATAATTGAATGTATTGCGAAGAAATTTTAAAAAATAAAATTATAATCACGGTGACTAACTTCCTTTGATTATTTTCGAAAAATTTAAATAAAATTCTTTAAAATAAGTAAATTATTTTTAACATAATGTAAAGAAATTTCAATTATATAACGAATTTTTAAATATTTGTTTATAAAACTTAATTATCTTGAAACATCATGAATTAAAAAATTAAAAAACTCTTATTTTTCAAAAATTTCAAAAAACCTTTGCAAAAATTAAATTTTATCCAAAAATTTGAAGTGTGTATCTTTTTTTAAATTAACTAATATTTTCGCAATAAGAAACTAAACATGAATACATTCAAATGTGACTTCTTATAAAATTTAATTATTTGTCAATTATTAAATTAAAATACTTTGAAAATTCGATTTTTTAAAAAGTTTTTAATGAAATTCTTTAATAAATTTTATTATTTTCAGTTGAATTTCACGAAATTTCTATTAATTCGATATTTTTTTTTATCATTGAGGCTACTAAAACCTACTATTTTTTTATGTTAAGTTACTATTTGGGTACCTATTTTCTTACATTTCAGACACTAAAAGCTACTATTTCTGTTTTTTTTTATTTTTTGAGAATTTCCACAACTTTAAATTCGCTAATTCTAGAAATTAAAAAACTATTCTCAAAAGTTATAATTAAATTCTTTAAAACTATTCAATTTTATTATTTTTAAAAACATTTCGCAATTGAAATATTTTCAATATCATAAAATCATCATATCATAATATCATAAAATTTCCAAACAGAATTTGCATAAAGTTAATCGAATAAAATTGTTAAATTTTTTTATAAAATTCTTCGCAAAAATTAAATTATTTCTATAAATATTTAAATTCTTTCATGCATAATAAAATTCGTTGCAGGAATTCAATCAATAGCATAGGATAAGAAAGAAGTAAATAATTTTTAATAAAAATTAGAAAAAAGTCAGAAAAGTAAAATAAAGAATGGAATTTTTGTTAACTTTGTTTAGTGTCTAAAATAATATTTTTGGTCGTCAAGTTTAATTTTTCAATAACTACTTTGTTACTACTTCTTTTGTTACTAAATTAATTATCAAGTGCGAAGTCTGATCTAGGTCCTAGAAAATTGTTTTTGAAATTATCCTTATAAGTAAATTATTCATTTAATCAAGCTTTTATGTATTCCCTCGAAGGCTAAAGTCTTACGACAGTTCCGAGGGAGGGTAAAGGGCTCCAAAAGAAGGGTTACGGGTTTTAGTGGGTCGGGCTGGTACATTTATTTATTTATTTATTTATTTTTTTTTTCCCTCCCTAGGGGTTTCAAGACCTTGCCGTTGGTGGGAGGTGCACGAGGGGCTTTTACCCAGTGAGAGGCTACTTCTCGATATCTCTCGTGGGGACTGAGGGGGCGAACCCTTCAAAATGGGTCGGCCGCTACAGAAACCGAATCTTCTGTGTTTCGCTGGGCAGTGTCTCAGGGCACGGGGATTTAGAGGGATATCGAGAGAGACGGGATGGACAGAGGCTTAACCGCGGGTCCATTCCGAAGACTTCCTACTGGTGGAAGTCTGACCAAGAAGAAACCCTTCCATGGTTACGTTGGCTGTGCCATGGTGATTGAGGCGCGAGTCTCTGCCACCCAATCCGTGATGAACTCGTGTCCATGGATGAATGATACTAGGGTTAACAAATCCGTCGGGTTCTTCCGTGGGGAGGGGGTTGGACGGGGGACGACCTTCGCTGGGCACAATTAACCGTAAACCGTAAAGCTCGGGAACGGTTGTGTTACAGGAAGGGCCCGTCTTCTGGACGACCCGTCCCCGGGGTGGGGCTTGAATGGAGGTATCTTGAACGAGACTCTGAGATACCAGGCGAACTTTCAGATGTAATTTAGCCTTTTCCTTAAATAGAGGCTCTTTAAGGAATGACCTTTCTTTCCTCTTTTCTCGTGGGACCATAATGGATACTACAGAAATAATAAAAATAAAACCACACACGTGAGCGTCGAAGAGCCCTTTTGGGGGATCACGATGCTGGCGATCAAGGTGTGGACGCGACAGAGGGGACCGTGAGTCAGTCTTAAATATGGCTGCTTCCGGGATCCACTGTATGCAGATTAACTTGCATCATTGTAAGGGCGCTTCGGCGATTTTAGCCAAGAACTTTGCAAGGATGCAGGCAGCTATAGCCTTTGTTCAAGAACCTTGGGTTTACAAGGGTAAGATTAGAGGTCTAAGTGGCGGTGGGGTGCTAGTCAGTTCACCACAGGAACCAGTTCCAAGGGCTTGTCTGATCTATAAAGGTCTAGATGCTTTCCCTCTATTGGAATTAACTACCAGGGACTTAGTTGTTGTTAAGGCTAAGTACCTAGAAAAGAACGGAAATAAAAGGGAGGTTGTAGTAGCTTCCGCATATTTTCCGGGATCGGGGGATGACCCCGCACCACCTGCAGAGGTGGAGAAGTTGGTAGATTACTGTCAACGGCAAGGTCTCCCATTAATAATAGGTTGTGATGCCAATGCGCACCATGTCGTATGGGGCAGCACTGACATTAACGATAGAGGCAGAAGACTTTTAGATTTTCTGTTAGATACAGATTTAGATATTTTAAATCAGGGTAATGAGCCGACTTTTGTTACTGTTAACAGAAAAGAGGTGTTGGATATTACGATCTGTTCCAAGTCTTTTTGTGATGGCGTGAGGGACTGGAGGGTGTCTGATGAAGATTCCCTCTCGGACCACAGGCTTATTACGTTTAGATTGGAATCGAAGGATCGGGAACAGGAGTGGGGACGTAATCCTAGGAGTACCGACTGGGCTTCATATAGTGAAGACCTCAAGGCCTCCATGGCATGCTTCCCCACTTCCTATGGAACGATGGAGGAGTTAGAGCTTGCAGCGGAATATCTGCGAGATTCTATTATCTGTTCCTTTGAAAGGAACTGTGTAGTTAAGAAAATGGGCTTCAATGGGGGCGGTAAATGGTGGACCCCCCGTTTGGAGGAACATAGGAAAACTGTAAGAAAGCTTTTTAATAAAGCCAAGAAACGTAGGCATCAGCGAGCATGGGATGAATATCATACCGCTCGCTATTCTTATAAGAAAGAAGTAGATAGGGCAAGGGGTGTCAGCTGGAGAAGTTTTTGCGAGGGAATCGAGAGGGTACCAGAAGCTTCAAGACTTCATAAAGTACTAGCTCGAGACCCAATGGCAAAATTAACTACTATTAAGCTGCCTAATGGGCAGTATGCCCAGGATAAAAGGGAGTGTCTAAAGCACCTGATGGAAGTAAACTTCCCGGACTTTAGAGAAGGTTTGGAGAACAGCCAGGGCATAGGACCAGGTAGGAACCGAGGATATCGGGAACACTGGAAACTAGCAGCCAGGGTTGTAACTCCGGAAGGGATTGATTGGGCAATAAGCACTTTCAAACCATTTAAGGCTTCAGGGAGGGACGGTATATATCCGGTTCTTTTGCAAAAGGGATTGGATTGTATTAGAGTACCCCTGTGTAAAATTATGAGAGCATGTATAGCTCTTGGTTATACACCGGAGTCTTGGAAAAAGACGAGGGTTGTGTTTATTCCGAAGGCCGGTCGGTCAGGCTATACTGCGGCGAAGGACTTCAGGCCAATCAGCCTAACTTCCTTTATATTAAAGACGTTAGAGAAACTGGTGTATAAGTTTATTAGACAGGAATGTCTTAGAGATTTTCCCCTACATCAGGGACAGCATGCATATAGAGCAGGCTTCTCAGTAGAAACAGCCCTCCATTCGGAAGTAGGTAGAATAGAGGGACAAATTAGCAGTGGTGGTTATGCGGTTGGTACCTTTCTTGATATCGAAGGTGCCTTCCCTAACACCTCTAGCAAAACTATCTGCAGGGCAGCCAGAATGCGAGGTGTGCCCGAGCCGCTAGTTAAGTGGATCGACAGCATGCTTCGCGAAAGGGCCCTGGAGTCAGAGTATGGTGAGGCCAAGGTAACCGGCCTTGTCTCAAAAGGGTGCCCACAGGGAGGAGTTCTCTCTCCTTTATTGTGGTGCTTAGTGGCAGATGAGTTAATTAGAAACCTCAATAGCCAGGGATATTATACGCAAAGTTATGCGGATGATTTCCTTATAATTATAAGAGGGCACTCAATTGAGACCCTCTTAGAACTTACGGAACGTGCGCTTAAGATTGTCAAGGATTGGTGCAATCTGACTGGACTTTCTGTAAACCCAGAGAAAACGAATATAGTAGTTTTCACAAGAAAATATAAGGTACCGAGTTTGAAGAAACCGATATTTTATGGAAAAGAGATTTCCTTTTCTGAATCGGCTAAGTATCTAGGAGTAATCCTGGATAAAAAGCTGGTTTGGAGGGAACATTTCGAATATCAGTATAGCAGGTTTTGTACCGCGTTTTGGGCGTGTAGAAGGGCGATAGGGTCATCATGGGGACTAAGGCCTAATATGGTCAACTGGCTTTATCAGATGATCTTAAAACCAAGGTTTCTTCACGCGGTGGTTGTCTGGTGGTCTAGGACTCAACTGATAACGGTTAAAGAGAAACTAGGCCAACTGCAAGCAATGATTTTCAGGGGTATTACGGGGGCAATGAGGACCACGCCAACAGCTGCGTTGGGATTCATGCTTGCCGAGGCACCTCTGCATATTGCCGCGGTGAAAAAGGCGGCTCTTACTATGAGCAGGTTAACTGCGCAGGGAAGGTGGAAGGTTGGTGGTATACACACCAAGCTTCCACGCTCAATTCTATCAATACCAGAATTAAGTATGGTGCAAGATAGAATGATCAAGAGGGTGAAATTTAAACCCCGCTTTAAGATCATTACACCTTCCAGAATGGACTGGAAGAAAGGTTTTCCACTTGGGGACGAAGTCTGGTATACAGACGGATCCAAGATGGACTGCGGTGCAGGCTTCGGAATTTATCGGAAAACTGGCTGCATTAAAGTGGCTGAGTCATTAGGACAACATGCCACGGTCTGGCAGGCAGAGGTCTGTGCGATTTTAACTTGCGCCCAAATATCCATTCGAAATGGAACAAAGGGCAAGAGGATTAGTATTTGTGTGGACAGTCAAGCGGCCTTAGGGGCTCTGAAAAATCCCACAATAGAATCAAAACTCGTCTGGGAATGCCGCAGCGTACTAGATGAGTTGGGTTCAACAAATAGACTTTCATTGATTTGGGTACCGGGTCACTCGGGAATCAAGGGTAATGAAAGAGTAGACGTCTTGGCGAAAACCGGTTCCGAGACGAAATTTATAGGTCCTGAACCAGCAGTGGCAATAATGCCATGCTTGGTTAAGGGAGCCATAGAAAGATGGGGTGAAAAGGAACATGAGAAGTATTGGGCGAACGTTGGGTTGGGAAGGCAAGCGAAAACTCTGTTGGGGTTAGCACTCAACAAGAGGCGAGCGAGCGATCTCCTAAAACTCGATAAGATCAGAGTTAGAACCGTAGTTCGTCTACTTACGGGTCATGGACTATTGAACTACCATCAGCATAAAATAGGCAGACAAGTTTCACCTATGTGCAGACTGTGTGGGGAAAGTAACGAAACTTCAACTCACATATTATCTGAATGCCCAGCGTTAGCTAGGATCAGGCTATCTAGCTGGGGTCAAGCAATTATTGACCCTAAGCAGGTGAGCAACCTATCGATAGAAGAGATACTGGACTTCTGGAGACTTTCCCCTCTTGAGGAAAATCCAGCTCGATCTCGGTATTAGATTAGATTAGATAACATTTATTTTTCTTTTTTTATATTTCTGTTTGTTTTTTTTTATCATACCAACCCCACATAACCTTGGAGTGCGGAATCCAAGGTATCTGTAGGCAGATTTCCCAAAAGCCCCTAAGCAAAAAAAAAAAAGCTTTTATGTATTATAATTTATTAATTTTGTAACTATATATGTATGTATTTAAGATATATTATCTATTATAATTATATTATTTTATACATTTTCTTTTTATATGTAGATGCCAAGGGAAGCAAAGGTAAAACATAATGAAGCAGTGGATGCTTTATTTAAACATGGCAATGAATTATGTGTAATAATTCAAACAACCAACCAGTTACCAGCTCGTTCTTCTCAATTTTATAAAGACGTTAGTAAAACTTTAGAGGAAAAATGGACTGCACAAGATATATATAGAAATTTAATAGAAGACAGAAAAAATTTGAGGACTGAAATTTTCGAAAAATTGAACATTTCTTTTACTGCCGAAAAAAGGGAACTTCATGATCAATATTCAGATGACAACCAGGAATTCGAGGAAATCGACGAGACATTGGATATTTCAGATGAAGATGACAATTTTCGCATTAGAGATAATTCATTTTCGAAAAATGAGGATACCTTCCAACTTTTAATCGAGTCAACCGATTATACAAATATGCAGCCAACAAAAAGAAATTACAAAGGACGTGAGGTACTTGTTTTGGAGCCAGGAGTGTGGTCGGACATTATTAACGACAAATTTTTTGAACTTTATAAATTACCTTGTGCCTACACATTTAAAAAAGTAACAGTATCCAGAAATCCATGTAATTATTTCATAAAAATCATTGGCAATTGCAAAAGTAAAACTTGTAACAATTCATTTTTTGCTACCGCAGAAGAAGAACCACTTCCTGGCTCTGGTTTGGTATTACAAGTCCACACTAAAGACACGGCTGGATGTCGAGACCATGAACAAATAAAACGACAATTACGTAATCGAAAGCGACAATTAATTGGGGAAAAAGTTTTGATGAAAGGTGCAGCGAATACAAGGCGCGAATTGGCGAAAAAAGATCTACCTTTAGGGACAGTAAATTCAGCTACGGTGTACAATTTGACAGTATTAAGAAAATTAAAAGAGGAAACGGAAACCAAAAATTTAGGTCTCACTCCAGATGATTTAAAAGATGTGTTAAAAACATTGCTAAAACTAAAATTTACCCCGCCTTATGCTGGATCAATAAGAACAGTATCTGCTCACGAATTCTTTTTGATTTACATTATACCGCAGCAAATTGCTGTTTTGAAAGAACATGCAAGATTAAATCGACATTCTTATGAATTATCAGATGACAGCACAGGAAGTCTGGTAATACCTTTGAAAGTGTATGAATTTATGCCACTAACACCGCATATCTTTTTACATGAGCTTGTAATTAATTTTAATAATAAAACAGTTCCGGTAGGTCAAATGCTGTCTGCAGATCAGAGTACACCTGTAATAGAATTTTTCTTAAAACAATTTCTAAAGGCAGGAGCTCCTGTACCAAAAACAGTAGTTTGTGATTATAGTAAAGCGTTATTAAATGCATTATCATTTTCCTTTAATAAAATGTCGATAAAAGATTATGTGGCAAAATGCTTTACTGAATTACAAACTAGTGAAGCAATTAAAAAACGACCTTCAAAAACATTCGTTCGAGTCGATGTGTCACATTTCGTTGCAATAATTTGTCGTAATAAAGCCTTTAACAAAGAAAACTCAGCGGTAAAAGATTTTTTACTCCGATGTGTAGCTTTATTAATTTCTTGTACCAATTTTCAAAAATTCAGTGAAATTTTACGTTTGATATTGATAGTAACAATACATAAATACGACGGAAAAATAAAAGGTACATTAGGTATATCAACACCTGCAAAATTATCGAGAGAAAAATTGGATACATATATTGCTGAAGAAAAGCACGAGATTAAATTAGTAATGCCTGACGAGAATAGTTTGAAATTCGAAACTGTTTCTTTAAAACTCGACATTAGTGGCGTTGACGATCCTTCAAGTAAAAATTATATGTTTAAAGACAAGGATTTTGACATTAATTCAGACATTTTCAAATGGGTCTCCAAATTAAAAAAAGAAACTGAAGTTGATGAACACATCGAGGGATCATTTGTTAATGGTTGTCGCCTTCCGGCATTTCGCAATAAGCTCTTGCAATTAGCATGCGAGTTTCCACTTTGGAGTGGCGTAATGATATCATCTTTTCAATCTGACAAAGTTCGTGCAAATTCTTCATCATCAGAAGGTCAATTTAAAGAATTAAAACATAACACATTTTACGCAATGTAATTGGAAAAATAAGTATTCCAAAATTTTTTATCATTCACTTCGACGCAATAATAGGTACAGTTAATTCAGCTTTTAGCGATGCTATAAATCAACATTGTCCACTGAGTGCAGATTCTAAAGAATGTGAAAAGTTCAAGAATGAAGAAACAGTTAAATTTACGAATGACAATTTAAAACAAGGAAAAAATGACGAAGAATTTTCAATAAAAAATGAAGACCAAAAAAATGTAAATCAAGACGAACATCTAACGAATTTTGATGAGCAAGATGACGATAATTTAATTAAAAACGATGCTTCTTTTCTTGAGGATAACATTTATGAAGATCTTAAATAAGATGATGTTGATGATAATGAGCTGACTTATGAAGACATTATTGATTACGATAATAGTTTTAATAAGTCCAACATGAATGAAGAAAATTTAAATTCATGTGACACTACTTTTTGTGATAATCGCGAATTAGATTATGTTGAAAATTGGCGCGGAAAGGCAGAAAAAGGAAATCCAATTTTAAAGCAAGTCCTAAAAGAATTCGAAGAAGGAGACACTACAAATTTATTTCATTCAAAAAAAGATTACGTAGACAAAGAAGTTGAAGATAAATTGTCAATCTTAGAAAATTGGAATACTAATAGTGTAGGGGAGCGTGGGGTAATGGGAGCTTGGGGGTAATGGGAGCTTTTAAATTTCACGCACTTAAAAGCCTTCAAATTCGCTGCAATGTCTAGAAAATCTTCTACAACCTTTGTTTATATCATTCCAAAACAAACGATCACATTCTTGACAAATTTTTAGTAAAGACAAGGGAAAATGTATTTTTTGAGTTTTCGTTGTAAAATGCCAAATATTTCTAAACATCACCATAAGTAGTTAAAATCGTATTATTTAGTTCTGTTTTTTCATTATATTATAGGTGAATATGTGTGGATATGTATACTTGTATAAAAATCGAGATAATAATAAAATTTGTTTATGTTTTTATTTTTTTATTCAAATTTTGTCCTGTAAAAATTCTGTGGGGTAATGGGAGAATTAGTGTCAGACTAAAGAATTTTCGTTACTATGTTGCGAATTTCGTTATTTCTTTGAAAATTGTAAAAGATATCACCTTATGAAAAAACTTTTAATTAAAAAATAATTTTTGGTGGGAAAAATGAAAAATTTAATTTTTTTTCAAAAATTTTTTCTTCAATTATAATTTAGGAAAAAAATTATTCTAAGTCTAAAGTTTTGGCTTCATTGTAAGTATTAACACTTTTTCCTATTAGAAAACAAAAAATATTCCTAAAATATAGAAATTTTTTAAATTTCAACTGAAAGCTCCCATTACCCCACAAATTAGGTGATCGCAAAAAATGTATTTTTTTTTTGAAAAATTTTTTTTTCCAATTTACTTTCTCTTTTTCAGTTTCTAATTAAACATAATTAAAGATAAATAACGAAATGAGTAGGAAATAACAAAAACAATGTATTATTATAAAGATAAGTTGGTTCTTTAAATAATTTTCCTTAAGGGGCTCCAATTCCCCCACGCTCCCCTATTACTACCCAAGAAAAATTCGCTTCACTTGAATCAATTGAAAGAAAAAAGAGACAAAAATCGAACAAAATATTTTCGGCCTTATCCACAAATTCGAAACATCGAACTAGAAAAAATATTAATTAAAAAGGCAACAAAAAAAGTCAATTTGTTTTTACTAAATGGAAATAGTTTTATCAATCCAATATCGATTGGGCATTGTCAAATTGTCAAATAGCAAATAGCAAAAAAAATCATCAATCCAGCAGCTGCAATTTATATAAAAATAAAAGCAAGTGTATAATAAACAATAATGTAGATTATTCAAAACAGATTAAAAAATTATATTTATTCTTGTTTGTAATTTAAAATTTGTTGTAATTGTAATAACGACAAATGTTGTTTATAATTTATGTTGAGCATCCAGAAAATTTATAATTTTAAAATAAATTTACATAATTACCAATAATGCTAATAATAATAAATAATTAATCAACTATAACAATCGTCAGATTCTTTAATTAATTAATTAATTCCTTTTTTATATCTACTCACTTAAAGTTAGTCTTTTGTATATTCTTTCTTTTTTGTTTTGATAGATTGTATTACTAAAAATTTAAAAAATTTAAAAAAATTTAAAAAAATATAACAACTTGAAAATAACTTTTTTAATTATTGCATTTAAATGTTGAAAGTTGGTTTATCCAAACATGAACCAACGATTCCATACTAGAAAAATAAAAAATGATAGTAATAATAATAACCTACAATTTATTTAAAAACTAACAATAATAGTCTTTATGAGTAATGCAAGAAGATGCTTACTCGAGTCCCCGGTATAAAAAAAGGGTATTGTATCGTCAGGAAAAACCTATGACTCATCCTTCGTATATAAGAAAAAGAAATGAGCTTTCTATTTAATTACAATATTCAAATTTGATATGAATTTCTTATTTTTAATTCTATGTATGTCACTAACAATTTTATAAAACAACGATTATAAATTGATTACTCCCAGTGGGCACACTTGTTCAAAAGACGTCCTAAGGATGTCTTTTTGCGGACGTCTTTTGGACTTGTACAAAAAGACGTCTTAAAGACGTCCTATTCATGTTCTATGTCTTGGCCATCAGATGTCTTTAAGGTGTCTAAAAGACGTCTTTTTCATTCAACATTTGAAAATAGAAAAATTTTTATAAATAGAAAATATTATTTTCTAAGTTCAACTTGGACTTAGAAATTTATTAATGTGAAATTCATTGGAATTTTTCTAAGTTAAATTCATTTCATTGACAAGTGAGATCGTTAACTTTGTAGAGGTTCATATCTGTCTTGAACGGCTGAGGTGCTTAAGGCGCAGTGCTTCAAGCCCAAGGTATCCGAGTTCGATCCCAGCTTCGTCGGAATTTTTTCATTATTTCTCCACATTTTAGAAAAAATAAAATTAAACTTAAATAAATTTAATACAATATTACTGAATTTCAACTTAGAAAATGTTATAAAAGAAATGTTTATTTAAGATCTGAAGGAATGTAAAAAGGACGTCCAAAAGACGTCTTAAAGACGTCCCTTTTATGTCTTTTAGACGTCCAAAAGACGTCTTTTAAACGTACTTCAGACGTTTTTTCTTATGTCGTTTAGACGTCTTTTGGACAAAACGTCGAATGCTAAAAACATCGAATCGGCATTTAGTCGAATGCTAAAAACATCGAATTGTCAATACGTCGAATGTTCAAAACGTCGAATCGTCATTTAGTCGAATGATAAAAACATCGAATCGTCAATTCTTCGAATGCTAAAAACATCGAATTGTTAATTCATCGAATGCTTAAGAGCGTTCGATGGTCTCTGAAATTTGTAGGTTTTGAATATTGGATCAATTGACGATTCGATGTTTTAAGCATTCGACCATTTGACGATTCGATGTTTTTAGCATTGGACGAAATGACGATTAGACGTTTTGACGATTCGACCATTTGCTGATTCGATGTTTTTAGCATTCTTTAAAAAAGATATTTTATTTAAATAAATTATATTTTACTACATTTAGATTTGACAGACATTTGTTAAATTACAATTTATACAAATTAAAAATTATAACACTTTAAAATTAGGTTATTATAAAATTATAAAAAAGAAACTTTGGCTTATACAACCCTATATTAAAGAACCAGTTGAGACCAGTAGAAATTGAACATGGATTTACTGGTGTCAACTTGCTTTCCAAATTGAAAAACTTTTCCGTGTAGCAATTCTACTGGTTTTAACTTGGAAATCCTATTTATGTAACTGAAACGGATGAGACGCATGCTTATTCCCGAAATCTTTTTTGATCAAATAGTTATTTGATATTGTTACGTATTACATTCGTAACTATTTTTAATTTTTTTAATAAATTAAAAATTCTTATATTATATAACTTCATTTAAAAAATTGGGAATTTTGTAATTAGATTTAAGTACACTATAGCATACAAATCATTTACACAAAGACAATTCAAACTATCTATCATTTAAAAGTAACAAATTTACTATTTGTTATCCTTAATTTTACCTAAATAGTAATTGGATATATTTTCTTTTGCACCAACAATATTAAATGACATTTTAATTTATTAAAATTAAGAATCGCTAAGAAGTATGGACAACACCCATATTTCGAAAGAGTTATTTTCCAGTGGAAGACTCTAAATGTATTGTTTCAAATATCAAGAAAAGAAACATACACATTAAAAGTATAGTGGAATTAGAGCATTGAACTCGTGTTAGCCAACTTTAGGAATTTGCAAGCTTGCGAAAAGCTTGCCTGGCAACAAAGAAGTTTAATGAACTGTGTGTAACAGTCTCCCCACTATTAACATTTTAATGCAATTTCAGGGTGTGATCCATAACTTCGATTGATTTAACGATTGAGTCTGAATTTGTTCCTCCCGCAGTAAGGCTGCGTAATATATTGTTTCTACCGAAAATTGGTAGAGTTTATATTTTGCATTTCCCGCAAAGTCGGAGGTTTATATTTTATCCCCAAAAGAAGAGTTGATTTGTGAATTTAATAATTATAGTGAATTTATACGACATAAATTGTGAAGTGAAATATTTATAATAAAAAAAAGTTGATTTAAATATTGAATTGAAGTTCTGTGAAAGAAAGTGATTTGAGTAGTAATAAAGTAGTAAAGAAATAATTTGAATTGAATGAAAATTAATTAAAATAATTAAAGTCTCATTGATATTAGAAATATCAACCTCCGTCTAATGCACTTAAAATTGATTGATTAAATAATATCATCAACCAAATATTTAAATGCAGTGACCCTGTAGTTTGAATATTGTAAGTTGATTTGAAATTATTAATTTATTATTGTTGGAACAAATCAAAGAAGATTCTTAATAAAGAAATTAGAGAGAATAAGCGATAAGCAATTTTGATGACAATAGTGTCATTTTTCAAGTGACATAACTTGGATTATTTGAGGAAAAACACAGAAGTCTAAGGGTAACAACAATATATAAAATATGGTATTTTTATTGGTGAGTAAAATTGTCAAATAACTACTATTATTCACACACACATTGAGAGTCATACACAATACTATTTTACAAGAATTTAATAAATTCTAAAAAAACCTTTTTCTGTTTATATTAACTAAATATAAAATGTGCAATAACTATTGCTAAAGAGTTACAGCTAATTATTTGGAATAACTATAATTGTCAATATATGTAAAAATATAAGATACACATTATTGTTTCTAATCTTGGAGAATTTAAAGTTGAATAAACTGAGAATCACATTACACACACATTGTAGTGTTTTATTACGATTAACTTTTTCACACCTGTCTTTTTTACTTTATTCCTTTTATTTAAATATAAATACCGTCTATCCGGGATTATTGAACAATAATAATCTAAGAAAGGATCCACTACCTTTAGATAAATAAATTATTTTCGAAGGGCAAATAACGTTTTACCTTGAGATATTTTTATTTAAATTTTTGTGTTTAATTAATTTGTTAGCAAATTGTTAAAACTAGTTTTTGTAAAAATAAGAATTTTGATTAATAAATTAAAGTATTCAAAATTTATCCTTAACAGATATAAAACTACTTTACTTAAAATTCACATAATATGCACATTATTTGACATAAATTTCATTGCACACAAAAACCATTTAACATAAATATCATTTGTCATAGAATTCATTAAACAGAAATATTATGTTACATAAAACTCAGATAACTTAATTCCCATTTGACATAAAAATTATGTAACATAAATTTCTATTGACATAAAAATCATTTAACATAAATTTCTTTTGACATAAAATTCATTTAACGTAAATTTTATTTGTTATAAAATTCATTTGACATCAATTTCATTTGGCATAAATGTCATTTAACGTAATTCTCATTTGACATTAATATCATTAGACATAAAATTAGCTTGACATAAATTTCATTTGACGTGAATATCATTTAACATAATTATTATTTAACGTAAAATTAAATTTATATAAATTTCATTTAGCATAAATTCCATTTAACATAATTCTTATCTGGCATACAATTTACTTGACATAAATTTCATTTGGTATAAATCCCATTTAACATAATTTTCATTTGACATAAAGTTCATTTGACATAAAAGACATTTAACACAATTCTCATTTGTCATAAAAGTCATTCAACAAAATTCTCATTTGACATAAAAATGATTTTACACAAATTACATTTTACATAACAATATCGGCGCGAATTTTAAAAGTAATCAATTAGATAGTATCAACAACATTGTGATTCGCCAATTTTGAAATTCGCGCCTATATTTCCATGTCAAATGATCTTTACGTAAAATAAAATCTATGACAACTGAATTTTATGTCAAATGAGAATTATGTGTAATGAGTTATCCGTCAAATGAAATTTATGTCAAATGAAAATTATGTTAAATGGGATTTATACCAAATGAAATTTATGTCAAGTAAATTTTATGCCAAATGAGAATTATGTTAAATGGAATTTATGCTAAATGAAATTTATATAAATTTAATTTTACGTTAAATAATAATTATGTTAAATGATATTCACGTCAAATGAAATTTATGTCAAGCTAATTTTATGTCTAATGATATTTATGTCAAATGAGAATTACATTAAATAACATTTATGCCAAATGAAATTGATATCAAATGAATTTTATAACAAATAAAATTTACGTTAAATGAATTTTATAATGTCAAAAGAATTTTATGTTAAATGATTTTTATGTCAATAGAAATTTATGTTACATAATTTTTATGTCAAATGGAAATTAAGTTATCTGAGTTTTATGTAATATAATATTTCTGTTTAATGAATTCTATGACAAATGATATTTATGTTAAATGGTTTTTGTGTACAATGAAATTTATGTCAAATAATGTGCATATTATGTAAATTTTAAGTTAAGCAGTTTTATATCAAATAACTATTTGGTCAAAAGAGATTTCGGGAATAAGCATGCGTCTCGAAACGGATATCTAAGATAAAATTGAAATGGTTCTATCTTGGATTGTCCTCTTCAATTTTTGTTTCGACTTGTTTTAACATGGATTTCTAATGTTATCATTTCTACTTGTATTTCCAAGTTCGCACGTACTACAAGTATCAGCTTGCATTTCCAAATACAAAATTAAGTTCAAGTATCTACTTGGTTCAATTTGGATTCTCGAATACTACATTTCACTTGTCCTGTCAAATTAAAAATCAACAAGCTTGAGTTTGGAACTTCCAACTCCAAATTTATATAGCACAGTGAAGGATTAATGTCATCTTGGTTTAATTTGAATCGGGGATGCATTCTATTTGGAATTTCAAGTTCAAATTTAAAGAGTTTGATTAATCGCTAATTGGAATTCTTTAAATTGTCATTTTCGCCAATTGTTATTTTTGCAAAGAATTATTATTGCAAATTTACATTTTACAAATATTTATTTTAGTTTACTGTTATTTTTCAAATTTGTTATTTTTGCAAACTTGCATTCTTCGCAATGGACAGTTTTACAAATTGTTAGATACTTTTGCTAACTGTTATTTTTTGCGAAACTGCTTTGTTGTGTATCATTATTTCTGCTAATTGTTGTTTTGATAATTTTATTTTTGCGAATTTGCATTTCTCGAATTGATATTTTTATGAATTTGTTACTGTTGCTATTTGTAATTTTGTAATTTTATGAAAATCTGTAGTTCACAACAAAACAATAAAGCACTTTTAACCGTTTTTTTGAAATTTTAAATTTTTGTTATTTTTTTGCATTAACAAAATATTACAAAATTTAAAAAAAATTAATAACTCATAAAAGCTGTTTAGAATAAATTAATGAAACTTTCACTATTTACACAAAATTGTTTACACTCTTTTAATAGAAAATATTTGCATGATTGTAAATTTAAAAATTCCGTATTTTTAATAACAATTTTATAAACAATTTTAATTATTTATGTGTTCGACCGCTCCTGTTGCAATGAAACTCATAGGAAGTATACTTAGTAGTCTCTTCTTGAAACCCCCCAAAAAAATGTTGGTATTTTCAATTTGGAATGTACATAACGAATTTTTTTATTAAAAACGCGCGCCAACTCCACAGTGGGAAAAAGTTGATTGTTGTGGTAAATTCAGTCTTTTATTTAAAAAAAAATTTATAAAAAACAAATAATAATTGTAACGTCTAGACTAAATTTTCCACGACAATCACATTTTTCCCATTGTGGAATGGACGCGCGTTTTTATTAAAAAATACGTTATGTACATTCCAAATTGAAAATTTTTTATTAGGGTCTTCAAAAAGAGACAACTATGACTATACCTCCTATGAGTTTCATTGCAATTATGGAGGGGTAGAACACATAAATAATTCAAATTATTTATAAAATTGTTATTAAAAATATAAAATTTTTAAATTTACAATCATGCTAATATTTTCTTGTAAGAGAGTCAACAATTTTGTGTAATCAGTGTAAGTTTTATTAATTTATGGTAAAAGGTTTTTGAGTTATTAATTATTTTAAAATTTTGTAATATTTTGTTAATGCAAAAAAAACAAAAATTTCAAATTTCAAAAAACGGTTAAGAGTGTTTTATTGTTTTGTTGTGAACTACAGATTTTCATAAAAGTTTTAACATTTTAGAAAATCAATGAAATTTTTTAACACAGTTGAGCTGGTCTGGCCCAGTCATTTTGGGAATTTTAATTTTTACGAATTTTCTATTTTTTATTTCGCTTAATGTTATTTTTTGCAAATATTTGCAAAAAATTACAAAGCGGTCAAATGATATTTGAGCAAAAATGTATCAAATATTTAATTAATATTTTTTACATAATATCATATATTTGCAAATCTCTATAAATATTTTAATTTCTGCTTGTATTTTTATAGGTACTTACAAAAATTATAATATTTTACATAAACTTATTACGTTTTCCAAAATTGCAGTTTATATAGACAGGTCGAAAAATATTTCTCACGTCGATTCGATAGCCGCGGTCGTTAAGCGTTTAGATAGATAGGTCATAGGTACGGGGTTCGATTCCCATAGGGTACAAGTTTTAATTTAGGTTGAGTCCACAATAGGCACTTTTCTTAAAGCGATGCATACCCTCTACATCGATTTCTATTGTTCGAACAATGGAAATCGATGTAGAGGGTATGCATCGCTTTAAGAAAAGTGCCTATTGTGGACTCAACCTTAAAAAATATACATCGTGTGTCGATGTAAAATTTATTCGAGGCTCAGGGTGATTTCACACCGTGCGACGAGGGTCCTTTTATTGCCCTCGTGCGACGGTGTAAATTTCACCCGACAGTTTTTACAGTGCAGGCAGGCAGTAGGAGCTGTGCTAGCGCCTTTAAAGAAGGAAGCGGGAATATTTAAGTCAAAAGACGTTTAATTCCGTTTAACGGAAGGAGGAAACCCCACTCGAGAAATTATAGTTTTTCTTGAGTGAGTAAAACCCCCTTTATTGTTTATTAAATTATTTGATAAATATACAAACTGGCTAAGGAGTTTAGAAAACAACCTTTCAAGTCAGAGAGTAACTTAGAACTAACTATAACTATTCATTCACTCTGCAGTGAATTAAATCCCAGTGGGCACAGGGACGTCTAAAAGACGTCTTAAAGACGTCCCTTTTTGTCCGCGGACGATTTGGGGACAATGATGGCAATGTCTCTGAGTCATCAAAAAGACAACTAAAAGACATAAGAAAGGACGTCTAAAGTACGTTTAAAAGACGTCTAAAAGACATAAAAGGGACGTCTAAAAGACGTCCTTTTTACATTCCTTCAGATCTTAAATAAACATTTCTTATATAACATTTTGTAAGTTGAAATTCAGTAATATTGTATTAAATTTATTTTAAGTTTAATTTTATTTTTTCTAAAATTTAGAGAAATAATGAAAAAATTCCTACGAAGCTGCGATCGAACTCGGATACCTTGGGCTTGAAGCACTGCGCATTAAGCACCTCAGCCGTTCAAGACAGATATGAACCTCTATAAAGTTAACGATCTCACTTGTCAATAAAATGAATTTAACTTAGAAAAATTCTAATGAATTTCACATTCATGAATTTCTCAGTCCAAGTTGAACTTAGAAAATAATATTTTCTATTTATGAAAATTTTTCTATTTTTAAATGTTGAATGAAAAAGACGTCTTTTAGACACCTTAAAGACATCTAATGGCCAAGACATAGAACATGTATAGGACGTCTTTAAGACGTCTTTTTGTACAAGTCCAAAAGACGTCCGCAAAAAGACATTCTTTGGACGTCTTTTGAACAAGTGTGCCCACTGGGATTTGTTTCAATTCTATTCCTTTTAATGCATTTTTCCGTGCCATAGAATGCGCGCGCAAGTGGAGTGCAAGCCAATGCCAATTAATATTAGGGGCCATCCATAAACCACGTAGCCTCCTGAGGGGGAGGGGGGGTCAAGCAATTGACTACGACAAGAGAAAAAAATGGCGCTAATACATGTAATAGCGTACTACATGGGGGGAGGGGGGGGGTCAACATTCCCCAAAAATGGGGCTACGTGGTTTATGGATGGCCCCTTATTACAGAGCTATAATGTGTGGGGTGTACTTAATGCAAATTAATGCTGTTTAAAGTATATATATGTGACGCTCCACGAGAAAAGGGACCTTATGACAAGAGTAAATAAGGTCCCTTTTCTCGTGGAGCGTCACATATGTTTAATGTCATCCAATGCTATTTAATAAGCAAAATAGAAAAGAAGTTGAATGCCATTTAATGCGATTGAACGAATGTATCAAATGAATGCCAAACAATGACTTTTCTCATACTAAATATAAATTAAAGTGAATACAATTGAATACTGCCTCTGTAATATTCAATAAAATGCCTTTTAAAATACAGAAAAATTAAATACGTAAATTCCTGTTCACAATTTAATAAATGATGTTATTAATGCAAGTAGGAATAAATTTTAAAGTAGTTCAAACATAAATATAAGTAAATATACTTAGGCATTAATTTCAATGCAAGAGAATTAACGGAACAGTCCTTTAAGGAATTGGAAGATAGATTACAAAAAGTTTTAGAAGAACTTGCAGAGGCAAAAGCTTCTATTCGAAAATGTAAAACGGATTTAGAAGAATCAGAAATCCTAATAAAAAGTCTTCGAGATGAAATCTCCATTAAAGACTGTGAACTCAAAAATATAAAACATTTAAATGAAGAATGGCAACGAGCTGGTATAAACAAAATACGTGATGTGATTTGTGAGTCATTTTTCATTATTATAATAATATAATAATTTCAAAATATATTTTAAGAATTATATAGTTTAAGAAATTAGAACAGAATTGAAAGTTGTGATTTTATTTTATAGCAACACATACAGAAGAAATGAACTGTCTTAATAATAACACAACCCCACAAAAAAATAAAGTGTCTTGATCTGGGGTCGAGACATATGTATTCCGATGCGCTGAATCTGAATCCGCCCTTAGAATTTGGCCAATGGGTCCTGGTTTCGCCCTAACCTCAAAAAATACCCTAAAATAGTTAAAATGATCACTTTTGATTTATCAAAATTGGATCTAACTACATGTTGATAATTTTCTAAAATCCCTTAATTTAAATAAACTATTCTATAAGCTTTTCAATTGAAAATTCATATAAAATATTAAATCAAAGGTCCCGAAAAACCGAGAGTAATAAATTTAAAATAATCGTTAAAATAATAAAGACCGCCATATTGAATACGCCATTTTGAATTTTTAGAAAACGACATGGGATTCGTCATCAGCGACCCCGAAAACCCCTGAGTAACGATTTTCAAGCCAATCCAAACAAATTTTAATAATATTTTTCGCCATATTGGATCCGCCATTTTGAATTTTGATAAACTAACACCGGATTCGTAGTCAGCAATCATTAAAACACCTAAGTTGTAACTTTCATGAGCTTACATAATTTTGATTGCGCTGTGTATGGTATAATTTGTTTGTTTGGAATCTTAAATTCAATTTTGATAAATCAAAAGTGACCAATTTAACGATTTTAGGGTATTTTTTAAGGTATAAGGGTGAAATCAGGACCCATTGGCCAAATTCTGATGGCGGATTCGGATTCAGCGCATCGAAATACATCGGAATACATATGTCTCGACCCCAGATCAAAACACCTTTATTTTTTTGTGTGGCTGTGTAATTCACCACCTGTAGGAGCCACGAATGGCGATGGTAGTCAGGTAATACGTTATCCTCATTATATTGAAAAATTTTAAACATGTCTCGGATAATTAAAATTTTTAACTCCTTTTGATAATTTTCAGAAAAATCGAGTTTTATCTATTTATTTTCAAATAATGTGCACATTTTGCACTTTCTTAACAATTTTTTTATATAAAATACAAATTAATTTTATTTTTTGTTGTAAAAAAATAATTTTAGTCAAATATTTCAAAATATATTTTTGATTAATTTTACCCAGATAATTTAATTTTCAAAATATACAATTAAAAAGTTTTTAAATAATTTAAATTTTATAAAAAATTTTTAAAAATAGTTGATTTAAGTGTTTCTTTGAAATTTCTAAAAACAAAATTTTGAAAAGTTTTAATGAGAAATTAAAATAAAAAGTATAGTTTTGAAAAACGCATAAGAAATTATTGTAAAAATGTAATTCTAATAACTTTTTAACATTTCTTAAAATTATTATTATTTATATAATAAATAATTTAAAGAAGAGATTTAGTTAAAATTTTTTGCAAATAATTAAATTGCAGAAGGGTTCAATTTTTTTTACTTTCATTAAATCAGTAATCGATTAAATCGAATTTTTTGGGCTTCAAAGTCGATCCGAGGCCTATACTTTGAAAATGTTAATTCGTAAGATAAACTTTCATCTATAATACTCAAAACATATTTATGATTTTACAAAATTAAAAAAATGAACTTGTCAAATAAAACTATAATATATAAACATAAAATTTTTGTTTGTGAGATATCTTTTCAAGAATAGTTTTTAAATATATAACCTACAATTTCATTTTAGATTCATTTTGGTCGTAATATCTGGTTGCCAATTCAGGCTTATGCATTAGCTCAGTGCACGGTTCCAAAAAGAAGACACCAAACATTCGCTAAAAATATGTTAGTAGCAATTTTAGGTTATGAAAAAATGTCGAAAAAAGAAGACACCAAACATTCGCTAAAAATATATTAGTAGCAATTTTAGGTTATGAAAAATTGTCGAAATCAACAATCACTGGCAATGGGAGCAATCGAAATCAGAGGAGTAAGAATCCCACTGAAAAGATAGATCCTAACATTGTCTTAGCTGTGAAAGGTGAAAAATTTTTTAATTTTCATTTATTTAATTTTTATCACACTTACAAAACAATTGGGCAGAATCTCCTTTTTACGAGACGATGAATTTTTCCCGAAAAGCCAACTGGCAGAATGGTCAACTATCAGAAAAGCAAACGGCAGAAACCTCAACTAGCAGATGGGTCAATGGTACGAAACGCCATCTATTAGAAAGGTCAATTAGTCGAATGCTTACTTGTTAGAATGGTAAATGAGTAGAAGCCTCAATCCGCAGAAGGGTCAACCGTCAGAATCGTCAATGTTTAGAAAGATCAACATGTCGAAACCTAACCTGTTAGAAATGTCAATTAGTCGAATGCTCACTTGTTAGAATGGTAAATGAGTAGAAGCCTCAATCCGCAGAAGGGTCAACCGTCAGAATCGTTAATGTTTAGAAAGATCAACATGTCGAAACCATTCTAACAAGTGAGCATTCGACTACTTGACCTTTCTAACAGATGGCGTTTCTACTCGTTGACAATTCTAAACATTGACTATTCTGACAGTTGACCCTTCTGCGGATTGAGGCTTCTACGCCCTACTAAAAATCCCTGTATAAGATCTTGTACAAGAAAATGCACACGTTCAGCAGCTGAACTTGTACAAGTTCTGGTAAGAACATGTACAATTTCTTGTACCAGGATTTGGAACAAGTTCTTGTATCAGAACTTGTACAAGAAAATGTACGAGTACTTGTACAAGAAAATAAACTTGCACATGAACCCGTACAAGATTTTGTACAAGATCTTGTATGGGTTCATGTGCAAGTACTTGTACATTTTCTTTAAACATTCTTTTTAAGTTGTAAAAATTAAAACATTAAAGGCTGCGCAGTAGTTTTTATAAGCTTTTAGAGCTGCGCAATAGTTTTTGGCTTGCCTAAAGTGGAAAGTCTTAATGCTTATAAGTTATTAAAATGCCAATTTAAAAAAAAAATTTATTTATTAATTTACTTAATCCAATTTTCTAAAAAAAAATTATTTATAAATATACTTGTGCAAGAACATGAACGTGTTCATGTACAAATACTTGTACTTGAACTTGTACAAGATCTTGTACATTTTCTTGTACAAGTTTATTTTCTTGTACAACACGGAGAAAAATGAAAATTCAGATTTCGGACTAAATATAAAATCATTTGAGTAATTTCTATTATCGTAGGGAGGAATATTAAATTTTAGATTTCAATCCCAAAAAGTTTAGGAATGATTTTCAATGAAGATCAATGCTAAATATCTTAATAAACGCCAATAGTCTTCTTTCAACAAGTGCAATCAGATTCCGTAATTAATTCAAAGGTGAAAAGAATTAGGTACAATTATTATTATTTGCATTTATTTTAATTCAGCTACTCAATTGTTACAAACTTTGTATCAACGTTCACTTAAACGGGGACTGTTCTGTGCGAGAGTCCTTAGATTCATTCCCAAACAGTTTTTAGGAATGCGAAACTCTGTGGAGCGCCTGCGCCCGCGTTTGTTCAGTTTCTTCGTTTTTGATATATACACGGAAGTCTCGGTGTAGTTCGTAGTGTATTAATTGTTTCAATTAATAAAAATTCTAGTTTTAAATATAATAGTGAGTACAGTTTTGTAATAAAGTTCTAGTGTTACAAATGAATGTGGAAGAATATCTATTATGTGAAATGTTTGATCTCATTTTGAGGTTAGGTGTGTGTTTATTTTGTTTTTAGCCGGTTGTGCAATGCCTAATTGTTATTATATTTTATTGTAATGTTCAATTTAGGCAACTAAATGTAAAGTCTAAAATGAAATAATATGTAAAAAATAGAGAATACTTTGAATTTTAAAAATCTTCGCACTGGGATTTTTATTTAATCTGTAGATATTTAAATATAGTCTCTTTCTTTAAACGTTTTAAAACAAATCATTATTTTAGTAAAAATGGCAAAGGACTTGTATTTAATTTTTAAAGAGATTTGACGTTTAAATATCTAAAGTATAATAAAAATCCCAGTGAGAAGTTTTATAAAATTCAAAGTATTCTAATATTTTCAGTTGTTTCATTTTTAGATTTTATATTTAGTTTCAAATTGAATATTCCAATAAAAGTAAATATTTTGACAAATAAAAGTAATAATGTAGGTCACTAGAAGATCTGCTCACATTATATTCAGTATGGGACTCGGCACTAGACTTGCCTTGGACTCCGCCCAGAAGCGCCTATCAATGTGTTCAGTTTGCTTTGTTCCGCGTATAAGTGTGCATAAGAACGAAAACATTTTAAGCCTACTGACGTGCTTTAAACCTTTTACGATTCATTTCCCTGTTTTCTATCCTGGAGCCGCAAAGGTAGACAAGTTTGGGAATGAAATCTAAGTTACTAGTGCTGAACTCCACAATTTTCAATCGGATTTTTCTGCGTGAAGTACTCGTACATTTTCTTGTACAAGTTCTAATACAAGAACTTGTTCCAAATCCTGGTACAAGAAATTGTACATGTTCTTACCAGAACTTGTACAAGTTCAGCTGCTGAACGTGTGCATTTTCTTGTACAAGATCTTATACAGGGATTTTTAGTAGGGACTCATTTACCATTCTAACAAGTGAGCATTCGACTAATTGACATTTCTAACAGGTTAGGTTTTGACATGTTGATCTTTCTAAACATTGACGATTCTGACGGTTGACCCTTCTGCGGATTGAGGCTTCTACTCATTTACCATTCTAACAAGTAAGCATTCGACTAATTGACCTTTCTAATAGATGGCGTTTCGTACCATTGACCCATCTGCTAGTTGAGGTTTCTGCCGTTTGCTTTTCTGATAGTTGACCATTCTGCCAGTTGGCTTTTCGGGAAAAATTCATCGTCTCCAGAATTCTGCCTTGGTTCACTGAGTAGTAATGACTTTTCAAAAATAACGCGCATGTGCAGTTTGCAACTATCTTCGTCGTCACTCTTGAAAGAACGATGAGAGAGATCATTATTTTGACGTGCGAGTTGGAAAGTGTGGTTATGTTTTACTGTTGACAATATATATTATACTATTAAATGATATTAATAAATTGTAATATAGGAAATGTGTGAGTAGATATTAATTATATTAGCATTTAGCGATTATAGCATTATATTATATTGTATTCATTCACTCTATCATACAAAGAAAAGAATTACTCCGGTTCGACAAAAATAATCTTTTTATTAATATCTACTCACACCTATATTACAATTTATTAATATTATAATATATTGTACTTACTCTTCTCTTTGCAGTTTGTTAATTAATGTTTTTTCTTATTTAAATCTTGATTTTCCCGTATAGTTGCTGTTGTCAACAATAAAACATAACCACACTTTCTAACTCGCACGTCAAAATAATGATCTCTCTCATCGTTCTTTCAAGAGTGACGAAGATAGTTGCAAATTGCGCATGCGCTTTATTTTTGAGAAGTCTTTACTACTCAGTGAACCAAGGCAGACATTTGGCACGGTATCTCACTGGTAGTACAGTCTCCTTAGGCTGAGTCCACAACAGAGAACTTGCTTTAACGTCTTCTGTTGTGGACTCAGCCTTATTATTACTCCGTGTAAAGTTCAGTGTTGACATAGATGAAAAGTGTGGTTATGTCAAGGTAAATATTACATAGTTTAAACGCAGTGTTAATTTTAAAAGCAAAATTTATTTGCAATTGTGATATTATTTAGATTTTCAAAATAATTTAATAATATATTTATAAAAAAGGAAAAATTTTGCGAAAATGGTTAAGAAGAATTGTGTTTATAACTAGAGTATATTTACATACCGTAGAAGGTTAGAAGATACTAATGTTTTTAGACTCTTTTTCTTTCTTTACATCCTGGCACACATCACGACATTTTTTAAATAAAATAAATAAATAATTATTAAAACGAAATGTATTGTATATGTATGTATCTCACTAAGACCGGCTAATAATGTAAACATCAGATCTTACATCTCACTCGCACAATTTTTACAAGAAACAGACACAACACAGCTTATGCGCATGATCAACTCGTCGCTTGGGGGCAGCAACATGCCGACTCAGCTAAACGTGAAAAAGCGATGCCGTTTCAAAAAGAAAAGTGAAAAACATGCCATTTCACGAAACCTGTGGAAACTATGCCTCGCCGCGAAAGCGCTGAGAAACATACCTTCTCCAAACGAACGGTGAAGAACATGCCTTTTGAACCGTTAATATTATATTAAAAGGGTTGAAAAGGCATGTTCTTCACCGTTCGTTTGGAGAAGGTATGTTTCTCAGTGCTTTCGCGGCGAGGCATAGTTTCCACAGGTTTCGTGAAATGGCATGTTTTTCACTTTTCTTTTTGAAACGGCATCTTTTTCACCGTTTTTTTTTCGGCATGTTGCTGCCCCCAAGCGACGAACTTAATTGGAGGTCGACTAGAACGCAGTGAGCCTGGCACTTTTCGTGCATATTTCTCTGAGATTTTTAAAGCGCTTTCTACACAGAGTTCGGTCTCCTTACTCTTTCTTCCTGATTGAAATATTTTGGAAATACTCAACTGAAATGATGCGAAATGATTCCTATAGGTTTTAAAATATTTCAGAAAATTCCTATTGGTTTCAGGTGTTTAACAAATTTTTTAATTTTGTGAAATATTTTCACAATATTGCAGAATCTTTATGTGTAATATTGCAGGAATATTTCAATAAAATATTTTCTCAACTTTCGCGTCAATATTTCCACAGAAGCGGACATTTTCCTGTTTGCTGAAATATTTCAAGAACCTTCCACTGAAATATTTTAATCTTTAAGTGAAATATTCAGGAAATATCATGTGCTGTGTGGGTAATAATAATAATAATAATAATTATTATTATTATTATACTAATAATTCCATTCATATTGTTTATTATTAAATATTTTAGATCTTTATTCAACTGGTCCTTTGTGACTCATCTCCTATACCTAGACCATTGCAATCCTGCGGTCTCAAGTATGTTGAACACATGTTCTATTGTCCTATGGAAAAGGGCAATTGAGATGTTTTATTTTTTGTATAACTCTTGACGGTTTTGGTTTTATGACTTAAGAAATTCGAGATTACTTTTTCAAACTTTTACTTGATTTACGACATTTCTAATAAATGTCTTTGTAGTTAATATAAAAACTATAAGTTTGGAATTTATTAAACCGTGAAAATATTCTATTGACAAACATACAAATGATTTCCTGTTTGTGTCTCAGATCAAGTCGGTCTTATTCGAATGAGTCGAGCTTAAAGGCCTAAGCACAACTGGTTCGGTTTCGGGAGACGGTTTCGGGATATGGGCTTCCTAACCTCAAAATGTATGTAAATCTTACATATCCAGAAACCGAACAGTTGTGCTTAGGCCTTAAAGGAGAGTCCAGAATAGAGTCGAACGCGCTGATAGTAACGCGCTCGTCCATATGGAATACATAGGAAGAGCGCGTTAGTATCAGCGCGTTCATGCCGACGTCGACTCTATTCTGGACTCTCCTTGAGACCATACGTATTCATAGTAAAAAAATAAGCAACTGCTTGGTAAAGAAAATGCACCTTAAGGTTGCGGTTACACTTCTGCAGGCTGCCTGCCTGCGCAGGCAGGAGCAACGAGATTAAGGGAGAAGTTTGAAGTCACTGACTCTCTTACTCTTGTACGTTACCATGACAACCTGCAGGCAGGCAGGCTGCCTGCAGAGGTTTAATTTACTTTGTCAAGCATATGCTTAAGTTGCGGCTTAAGGCAATGCTTATTGCACGACTATGATTCTAGGTGGCAGCTTAAGTCGTTGCTTAAGTAATAAGTATCGACTATGAATACCGCCCTAAAACTCTGCGTCTGCGTCGGTTGCTATAGCAACACATGCTAAAATCAACGCAACGCAGTCATTCGCAGACAATCGCAGAGTTTTTAGATCCTATTGGAGAAAGGTCTACACGGAGAGAAATCTGTTGCTATTATTGCTTGCAGAATCTTTACAAATTTTATTAGTCACTGCTGAATAGAATTTTAGCTTGAGGTTATAATAGTTTATATACGAAATCATCTATTTAATGTAACGGAGAGTTCGATGCAATAAAAACAAAAAGCAGCTGCTAATTTTGCACGAAATCTTTATTATAAATATAAAGAGAACGTGCTATAAAAGTATTAGATTCTTCTTATAAGAATTGCTCGAACTCCGACTGATTTTCAGGCGGACTTTATACAACCCAATCTTACTTGCGTGTACGCACATATAACTCACACACATATATTTCTCTGGATGGTTTCGAGGAACGGAACGCGTACAACTCGGTGACGTTTGCAATAACATAACCTAACAATTTTCACATGTTGCTTATACATTCAAACACGAATAAAAAAGCAATAATTTTTAACTAATATACTTACTATTAAATAAATATTATCTTTTTATAACAGCAACAAGTATTAAATACTACATATAATATATAATGTTTTACAGGACAGAGAAATATCAAATATAGAGAGAGAGAGAAATATATGTGTGTGTGTGTGAGTTATATGTGCGTATACACAGGTAAGATTGTGTTGTATAAAGTCCGCCTGAAAATCAGTCGGAGTTCGAGCGATTCTTATAAGAAGAATCTAATACTTTTATAGCACGTTCTCTTTGTATTTATAATAAAGATTTCGTGCAAAATTAGCTACTGTCTCTTATGCTTATTGCATTGAAAGTATTTTTACAATAAGTATATGAATCCATGCTAAAAATATAAGAGAAACGTTAAGCAATTTAAGTAATGTGCTCTTTCGAGGCTTTCGAGTAATATTAGCAGCAGATTTCTCTCCGTGTAGAAAGGCCTTAATAAGGAGACTGTACTACCAGCAAGAAGACTAGAGACAGGAGGGCTAACTCGGCTGTTTTCTCACTCACAGCAGTGAGTCAGTATTAGTGGGGTTCTGAAGGCGTAGTTAGATTGCGCCAAATATCTTTTTTCGGTTCTGCACATCTCAACACTCTTACATTATATATTTGAATACGTGACACGCGTGTGTGAGTGGAAGTGCAGAATCAAAACACGATACTTGGCGCAATCTAACCACGCCTTCATAATCCCCCTATATTTGTCCTACCCCCACTACTGCAGTTAGTCCTCCTGTCTCTAGTCTTCTTGACTACCAGTGAGATTCCGTGCCAAATGTCTGGCTTGGTTCACTGAATCTCTTAAAATAACACGCATGCGCAGTTTGCAACTATCTTCGTCACTCTCGAAAGAACGATGAGAGAGATCATTATTTTAACACATGAGTTAGAAAGTGTGGTTATGTTTTATTGTTGACAACAGCAACTATACAGGAAAATCAAGATTTAAATAAGAAAAAATATTAATTAAGGTATTTGTCGCGTAAATTCGTTTTCGTCAGATTTTTTTTCAAATTTCACATAAATATTCTTTGGATATTTATCTACAAAATAAGGCCTATTAAAATAAAATTGACCGTCTGTCAAACTCAAAAAATGAAATCAAAGTTTTGATTTTTAACATGTAAGGTATAGGAAAACCATATGAAAACCACAGATTTTTAATTTTTGCACTTATACTAATCGTCAGATTCTTTAAAAAAACTAAAGTTTTATCTATCGAACCAAAATGAACTTTTATAAAAAAAATGAAAATTTTTCACCGTCTTGTTTAAAAGATATTTAACATCAAACTTGAAAACTTATTTTAACATTTATTGTAAATGACAGGTGAATTCGTAAACGTGGCAATAGCGCTTGTTAAATACTGCAGCTTGTCTGCTACTTTTGGCGCGAAATTTTAAAGACGGCTATACGCCAAACTTGCGACGTTGCCACGATCGTTTTTCATGCGAGAGGTAATGAATATACATTGAGAACGTCTATGTGTCAAACTGTACGTCCGCAAAAGTTTTTCGGAAACTCGCATTCATAATCGTTTCATAAGTACAGTCAACGGATGTGCTTCAGATCCAAGGTATCTGTAGGCAGATTTCCCAAAAGTCCCTAAGCAAAAAAAAAAATATATATATTATAATATTAATAAATTGTAATATAGGGTGTGAGTAGAAATTAATAAAATGATTATTTTTGTCGAACCGGAGTAATTATTTTTTTGCATGATGAAGTGAATGAATACAATATAATATAATGCTATAATGCTAATATAATTAATATCTACTCACACATTTCCTATATTACAATTTTTACAATTTATTACTATTATTTAATAGTATAATATATATTGTCAACAATAAAACATAACCACACTTTCTAATTCATGTGTCAAAATAATGATCTTCTTCTTCTTCTTCTTAAATGACTTGTGACCCTGCCGAGTGTCAGAACTATTAACGTAAGAATAATTAAATAAAATGATGATTAAATATAACAAATTTTCCCAGCTCTCTGACCACTTGCTCATTGGGTGAGAATACGAGCTCGTCGACGTCTGCCGAGTTGGGAACTGAATTGGGAAATTTGTTGTGCCAAAATCTCATAAAATCATGTCTTGCTTGTGCATAACTTGGGCAGTCATTTAACAAATGAGTAAGGGAACGACGTTCTTCGCCACAATCGCAGCGTGCCGCTCCAATCTAATTAATTCTTATCAGATGCTCACTTGTTATAGTGTGGCCTGTTCTCAATCTAGTGACTATGTTTATCCAACTCCTCGGTAGGTTGAGATTCAGAAACCAGGGCCTGGCTGCTTTAAAGGATACTCTTGAGAAGTATCTGTGCTCCGTCAGGTCCCTCTCTGATTATGGCCAGAGATGGGAAAGCCAAGCTTTCCTGTCCGGAGCAAAGACACTCATTCTCAGGTCATCGCGAGGGAGTTTAAAATGCATTCTATTATTATTATTTAAGATGTTAATTTCACGGCAAATTGCATCGATATATTCATTGCTTAAAATGCCATTATGTAATGGGATCCAGATAAATTTAAAGCAAGGAAGAGTGTCAGGATCGGAATTTGTATATAATAATTCTAATATTCTGTATATGATGTATGGGTTGTTTTTATATAGTAGACAATTCCTGAGTCTCTGGACAGAGGATAATGAGTCTGTAATTATAAGAGTACGTGATATGTCGTGTTCAATCGCGTATGTGATCGCTCTGTAGATGGCATAGAGTTCAGCTGTTAAAATCGTGATGTACGGTTGGAGAGGAGTAGTTAGAAACCTCGTCAAAGAAAGCCGCTGTAGACAATCCATTTGCAGGGTTTAAAGACGCATCCGTATATATAGGACTGTAGCCATCGAACTCAGCCGAAAGGATTTCTCTAAAGAATATCTCAGGTGTATTATGGTCTTTGAGGAGTATGCCGTTAGAGATATCACACACAGGAGAGGATGATAGGACCTCCCAGGGCCAGTCAAAATAAGCAGGTCTAACGGATCTAAAACCCATGTCTAACAGGGGAGCCATCTGTGTATATGTTGGAACGAGAGGTATTTTGTTATATGCTTTTGTTTGTGTTGAAATTTTCTATAATTTTTTTTTATAAACTGTCAAGGCCAGCATGGGAGAAATACCCCATGTGGCCCTTGTTATGATTCTGAGACTACCCAGTGCCTTCGTTGCTTTATTAGCTATCATCTTTATATGCGGTGTCCATTTTAGTTTCCGGTCTAAAAGTATGCCCAGGTGTTTCATTGTAGGATCACATGTGATCGAAGTGGAACCTAGCCTTAATGCGAAGTCTTCATAGGATGATCGGGATTTTGTGAAGATGCAGCAAACCGTTTTTTGCGGGGCGACGTCCATTCCCAGTGTTTCAAGCCAAGCAGACAGACTCTCCAGAGCCGCGGAAACATCGGTGGAAAGATTGACAACAGAGGAAAATTTTACATAAAGTAGAAGGTCGTCAGCGTACATGATAGCCTTCATGTTAGGTGGAAGATATTGTTCCAAATCTCTCAGATACAAATTAAATAAAAGGGGAGACAGGACTTCACCCTGTGGGACTCCAACACCACAGACTTTTGAATCTGATCCGTCAGCATTAAAAGAGACGTACCTTTTTCTGGTCATGTGATTGATGAAGTTTACCATACAGGGGTGGAAGTTTAAATCCCTAAGCATTGTATTTAGTATAAGGGGGCGAACGTTATTAAAAGCACCCTTAATATCGATAGATACTGCCAGAGTATGCTCTGAATCCGCAAAGCCGATCAGAGTATCAGTGACAAAAGTTGCAACACAATCAACCGATGATCTTTGCTTTCTGAATCCAAACTGGTAGAAAGGACTTAAGCCCCGACTCTCCACATCGTGTTCTAGACGCCCCTGTATTAGTTTTTCAAAAACTTTTGATAGAACCGAGGTGAGAGCTATGGGCCAAAACCCCTTTCCACTTGGTTTCGGTAGAGCTATAACTCTGGTGTATAACCACGAAGATGGAAAAGAGGAATGCAGAAGCATTCTATTAAACAATATTAAGAGGAATTCCTACGATATTGGTCCCAAAAATTTTATCATATTAGCAGTGATGACATCAAGGCCTGCTGCTGCTTTTGATTTAGAAGAAGAAATGGCGTGTTGCAATTCATTCCTTCAAAAGGGTGGAAAATCTTCACCGAGATGACTCGGTGTGGGCAAATATGGGATTTCGACTGGAGGAATATCCTCTCTAATTAGGTCTTTCCGAAACTTAATGAATTCTGGTGTAGATGGATCTGTTAAGATGTTTGTTCGAAGTTATCCAGATCGGGAAGATAGCGCTTTGACGGTTCTCCATACAGTAGACATACCTCTAGATGGGGACATGTTCTCACAAAATTCCTTAAAGGCTAAGGATCTTTGTTCCCTGAGAGACTTCTTTATTTCAGCATTTTTGCGTTTGAATTCCTCTCTATTACTAATTGATTGATTAGAGTGATACCATTTAAAATTCTCCCTCCTGAGAGAAAGAAGTTTGTCGCATGTAGAATTCCACAAGAGTGGCTTTGAGATGGATCTTATAGATTTAGTTTTAGGGATAAAAGCTCCTGCTTTGATGAGACTTTGTTTAAGGTGGTCGGTAAAAGAGATATAAATCTCAGCTGGAGTGATCCCTGTAGAAAGTTGGTTGGTGAGATCTAAAGAATACTAATCTATACCCAGATAACAATCATGCGTCGCACTTTGTCGCACTTTGGGCGCAGGACATGCGAGTCACGCGGTGCGTGCATAATGAGACGCATTTAGCAGTCGCTCGTTCTGATTTTGTTGCACTTTAGGCACATGACGTGCGAGTCACACCGTGCTTGCTTAATGAGACACATTTTGCTGTCGCTCGTGTTAATTTTGTAGCATGCGTGAGGGCATAAACGTAATACTTTGAAATGAGGGGTTGATAGTAAAAGTGGTAATTAGGAGCAAAAGTGGGATAAGTGACTTGGGCGCAAATACGGGCTAAAATGATTTTGTAATTTATGGATAAATTAATTATAAATAATGATAAAAAAATATTTAAAATAGTAAAGAAAAACTTTAATATTTTGTAAATCATTCGTGTAATAAACTTATTGATAAATATTTTAATTGTTTTAAACCATTTTTGCTACCAAGTCACTTATCTCTCAATGTTTTTTTAAACCACTTTATATCAGCCCCTAAAAAAATTTTATATTACATTAAAGTTAATAAAATTTATGAATTTATGAAAATTACTTTAATGATAACTTATAGAAATTTTTAAAATTGAATTATTTAATAATTTACAATTTATATTTTATTAATTTATATAAAATGCATATGAACCATTCCATTATATTTCGATTAAAGTCGTTGCCGACTAATTGTAAAAAATTATAATATTTTGCAGGAATAATTTTAAAGATATTAGGATCATCGAACAAAAAGAATTTTTTAAATATTTTTTATATTTATTATTGTAAAATAATCATTTTATTATTATTGCCCAATTTTCGTAATTTTTCTTTTTTCTGGGCAGAAGTTATTTACATTTTAAAACAGGCCTGTTTTAAAATCATGAAAATAAGCAAAGTGCCAGTTTTAATTGCTTATTTTTTAACATTTGTGAAGAAAAAAGGAAGAAAGTGATAAGAAAAACTAAAAGTTATTAAAAGTTTCTTTATATTTCATAAGGTTTTATTCAATTTAATGATTTCTCTTTCTCACATTTAGCGAATGAAATTTGAAAAAATAAGTTATTTGCCAGGTGAACTTTACAATAATTGTTTATTTAATATTTCCTAATAATAATTGTTTGTATCAATTTATAATAATAAAATAATTCATTCATAATAAATTCTAATAATTTTTTTACGTTTTCATAGTAAATTATGTGTTTTCTTTAATATTTTCTAATAGACAGTTTTTACGACTTTATATACTTTAGATGCTTATTTTACAATAAATATAAAAAATATTTAAAAAATTCTTTTTGTTCGATGATCCTAATATATCTTTAAAATCATTCCTGCAAAATATTATAATTTTTTTAAAATTAGTCGGCAAAGACTTTAGTCACAATATAATGGAATGACTCATATACATATATAATATTTATTTATAGATTGTAATTTATAATTTAATTTAAATAATAATAAATTACTAAATGTTTTGAAATTACTACAAAAAATTTTTACTTAAAAAAATAAAACTTTACTGTAGAACGTTATTTTCATTTATTTATCTAAAGTTAATAATAAAGGCAGAAAAATATTTGACCTTATAATTTTTTAATATTCGCGGTCTCACCGATGCGCATGTGCGCAGGGTGCGCAGCCAATTTTCCCAATATGGCCGAAAATGTACTTGTTGATGTCCGTCTCGAGTCACATGACGTCCAGTTTCGCTCTGAGCATGTGTTTTTATCGTTGGGTGAATGTCGTGATTGTTTGTTATTTATAAAAAGTGCGTGTGCGAATCACAGTTTTGTTTCTTTTATGTTTTATAAATATTTGTTTTTGTTTAAACTCGTTTTTAAATTGAAAAATTAAAAAATATAACGGTCATATCGAACAAGAGCATTTAAAGTTATTTTGCTTCGATTAGAAAGGCTCTTAGACGCAGTCCAAATTGTTTAATTTATTATGTTATACAGTTGACTTTTGTTGAACTTGTGTTGAAAAGTTTATATTTATTACGAATTTTGATCTCAGCTGTTTATTATAGGTTATTTAGGAGGTTATGTATGTTCAAGACTAAAGAGAAAAATGTTCAATATTAATGCCATGTTTATATTATTGAAATAAAAAATTTTAATGAAATATTTTTAAATTTAACCTTAGTTTTTTGTATTTAATGTTGCTTCCTCATAAAGGAAGCCTTATAGTGATGTCGATTTCCGAATTTTTTTGAGTCAATTATTTTTACAAATTTTCAAGTGTAGTATATATAATTCGTCGAGAGGAACAAATGTCCGGATGTATGTGTGTATGCATGTGTGTGTGTGTGTGTATGTCACCGATTCTTGTGGACAAATTTTCTCTTACACGTCTTGATGGATTTTGATAAAATTTTGTAGGTGTATTACGGTCATAAATACCAAAAATCAGACAGAAGGATTTTCAAAAATATCTAAAAAAAAATTTTTTTCAACAATTTTTTAATTTTTGAAAAAATTAATTTTTGGATTTTTTGAAATAACTTTCTTCTATATTAAAATTTTTATTAATTGTTGTCAAAATTGCATTCCTGACATAAAAACGAATCGATTCATGTATATAAAGTATATATTTTATCAAAATTTATAGAATTAATAAATATTTTAATTTTTCACAAAAAATTGAAATTTTGTATTTTTTGACATTTTATCATAACACCTTAAAATAATTATTCTAAAATAAAAAATTAAACAATTGGTATATATTATATTGAGGAAGCTTAATGATCGTGAAATGAACAACTTGTTTTACAATATATTTATCATAAATAATCCTTAAAAAACGCACGAGACTCGCATTTCACTCTCATGCATCATCTACCTTTATGACATGCGAGCGGTTATTTTAGAATAACCTGGAATAACCGGTTATTTTAGAATAACCGATTGTTTATTCATTTTCTATTTTCAAAAAACATAAAATTAGTGTGTGCAATTAAACTCTATGTGCTTAAGGGGACCGTACACCACTTTTGCGTGTTTTTTCAACATTTATTTTTTCATAGTAAAATGTATCGAAACACTGGGCTCTTTTCACACATATTAACATACATATTGAGGATTAGGAAATAGTATATTTCGTAACGAGTGCGAGCAGTTGTCACGAACGATATTTTTCATAACAAGGTGCAAAAAAGTGCCCTTTTTTGCACCGCGTTATGAAAAAAATATTTTTTTATTTAGTCTGCCCTTCATGGCGACAAAATGACGGCTGAAGTGATTGTCCGGAAAAAACTGGTTGACACGATATCTCTGCTTCAAAATGTCGGAAACAAAAAATCAAAAGAATTTCTTAAAATATATGTTAGTAAACCGAAAAAAAATGAATTTGAATAAAAAATAAGAAAATGGCGTCGGTTTAAATTTTTTTACCCCTTTTCCACCCCTAAAACGGTAAAAAAATGGGTTAAAAATGGATGTAGAATGTTGGTTGTGGTTCAGGCCATAGCCACTGACATATATTTTAAGAAATTCTTCTGATTTTTTGTTTCCGACATTTTGAAGCAGAGATATCGTGTCAACCAGTTTTTTCCGGACAATCACTTCAGCCGTCATTTTGTCGCCATGAAGGGCAGACTAAATAAAAAAATATTTTTTTTTTAATCCTCAATATGTGTGTTAATATGTGTGAAAAGAGCCCAGTGTTTCAATACATTTTACTATGAAAAAATAAATATTGAAAAAAACACGCAAAAGTGGTGTACGGTCCCCTTAAAGAAAAATTCACTTTTTAAAAATTACATTAAAAAATCTAAGAAACTATTAAAATATTTAAATTTAGATTTGAAAATTTTGCCTTCCGTTTTGCAAATTAGATGTTTAAGAAACAATTTTTTCTACACAAATAAAAATAATGATTCTCTTTCCCTATAATTTCAAAATAATCGGAAAACCGTGTAACCGGTTATTTCAAAATAACCGAAAAAACGGTTAACCGGTTATTTTATAATAACCGAATAAACGGTTAATCGGTTATTTTATAATAACCGAAGGACCGGTTAATCGGTTATATGGTTAAAACCGGTTATAACCGAATAACCGGTTATTTATCTGTAACCAGTTAACCGGGTTTATAACCGGTTATTTCAATAACCGGAAACCGGTTACAGAATTCAATAACCGCACAGGCCTAATGTAAGCCAGTTGATGCATTTAAGACAAAATCTGTTGCTAGAAGGAAGAACATGGTCAGGTGAAATATCTGCTCTAAATATAACTGGGAGATGATCTGAATTAAAATGATCCTGGATGACGTTTGTGAATGATGACTGAAAAATAGTTGACGAACAAAATATCAAATCCAGGTTGCTACCCATAACATTGGCGTCCCGAAATCTAGTGGGGATGGAATCATTGGAAACAAACAATTCAGAGTCCATGGTGAAAGTTTCCAGCGAGGAGTGTCTAAGGTTTGTGGATATATCGCCCCAGCTGGTGTTATGGGAATTAAAATCCCCACAAAAAATATGATTTGTTTGTTTTGGGAGTAAATCGAAGATGGCTGTCCACTCATTTGGGAAAATATACCCACGTGGGGGAGCATAGATGGTTGTGATTTGAGTCTTACCAAAGAGAGTATGAACAGAGATCGAAGCTATGTCGATCTGTAAGTCATTGACGTGGTGTGTAAAAGTGTTAGAAATACGAAACTTGATCTCTTTTCGAACCAGTAGCAAAACTCCTCCTCCTCTACCATTGGGACGATTCTGTCTGATCGAAATATAATTTGGTAACTCGAAAACTGAGTCAGGGGTAAGCCATGAACCAAGCCAGGAATCTAGCACCATTTTGACAAGGGGATACGTTGGACTGCAGTCTCCTTCCCAGTAGGCACAGGGACGTCTAAAAGACGTCTTAAAGACGTCCCTTTTTGTCCGCGGACGATTCGGGGACAATGATGGCAATGTCTCTGAGTCATCAAAAAGACAATTAAAAGACGTTCTATGTCTGGTCCAAAAGACGTCTAAAAGACATAAGAAAAGACGTCTAAAAGACGTCCTTTTTACATTCCTTCAGACCTTAAATAAACATTTCTTTTAGAACATTTTCTTAGTTGAAACTCAGTAATATTGTATTAAATTCATTTTAAGTTTAATTTTATTTTTTTCTAAAATGTGGAGAAATAATGAAAAAATTCCTACGAAGCTGGGATCGAACTCGGATACCTTGGGCTTGAAGCACTGCGCCTTAAGCACCTCAGCCGTTCAAGACAGATATGAACCTCTACAAAGTTAACGATCTCACTTGTCAATGAAATGAATTCAACTTAGAAAAATTCCAATGAATTTTACATTCATGAATTTCTAAGTCCAAGTTGAACTTAGAAAATAATATTTTCTATTTATGAAAATTTTTCTATTTTCAAATGTTGAATGAAAAAGACGTCTTATGGACATCTAATGGCCAAGACATAGAACATGAATAGGACGTCTTAAAGTCGTCTTTTTGTACAAGTCCAAAAGACGTCCGCAAAAAGACATCCTTAGGACGCCTTTTGAACAAGTGTGCCCACTGGGTTATTATTACTTCGTTGCGTTAAGCTGTGGCAGTACCTTTAAGCTCCTTCTACAACAACTTTTTTTTCATCGACATGAGCGTGAAAACGATGCGCGCGCAACTATTTTGCATGGTTTTAACAGTGCATCTTGTTCGTGTCGATGTAACAAAAGTTGTTGTAGAAGCAGCTTTATGATTAAACGAACTTGTGAAGTTCCATCATAATTATATTTCATTTACTTGTTCGAAGATATAACTTATGTAGTACCGCAACTTGTTGTCGGATGACGCCACTGTTCAGAGATAGAAAGAGAAAAACTCTCTCTCTCTCTCTCTCTTACTACCTACTCTCTACCTTTCAGGGTGGAGTCCCATGACAGCGTTTTGCGTTGCGTCGTAATGGGAGAGAAAAAGACGCAAATATACGTTTTCTGCATTCTCTCTCATTACAACGCAACGCAAAACGCTGCCATGGGACTGCGGCCTCATTCGTTTCTTGGCGTTGGTGATAGCCACATCACGTATTCAACAAAATGTTAAGTGTGAAGTGTGAGAAGAAGATGGAAAAATTGGAAGTGAAAAAAGAAGTGGAACGTTTATAGGATTTTGAAGAAGGTCCATGCTTTTCAGCATGAGGAGAAAAAGTCTCCGATTAATGAGGAAGTAAGCTCAAATATGTACGAATGTATGCACGGGTAAGTTATTTACACATTCAAGCCTTGCTTTTCTCAACATGGCTGAGCTTCAATCCCGAATTGTTGCCAATAGCCGAGAGGGATTTCTGATCCTCAATCGTGAGTTGAGGACGGAAAATAATAAAAAGCAAATAACGACAAATGTTTCGTTAAATCTAAGAGCTACTTCCATTGATTCTTTAGATACATTATGAAGAAAAAGTCTTAAATTGTCTCAGAGGATAATGATTTTCAACATAAAAATAAATATATTTAATAATCAGCTTAGCCAAAGACATTTAAGAAGGAAGGAGAATACATTTAATATACGAAAATAACAAAAAACAAAAAGTTTCTGACAAGAAAGTATAAAAAGAAAAATATAAATTCAATTATAAAAAAGAAATTGCTATCAATCCTTCAGCGATTGATATTAATGTGGAATTTTTTGTATATTTTTATCAGAAATATTTGTGATGTGATAAAATTAAATATTTCTTAATTTAAATCAAAATTAAAAATCCTAATAAATTATTAGGACATGTCTGGCTCAGCATTAATAGTTGTATCATTGACATTAAAATTATTCTCAAGAAATCGTTAACAGAAACTGTACTCTGAAAAATTTCAGTCTATCAAAAAATAAATAAAAATTCTCAACTGTTTTACTCTATAACCAAAGCAAGGAGAGCTTTCATTTTTGGTAAATATGGTATAAAAATAATAAAATTAATAAAGTCCTTAAATAATACTTTTGTTTGGATACAATCTGAAAGCCTTGTCCGATTCATGTAGGACCATGAAGGAAGTTTGAAAGTTTGAAACATAAATACTATACAAGTATCAGAAACAATACACAAAAAAAATAAAATAAAAAATTCAACTAACAACAGTAGCAACCATTGGAACCTCAGCAAAGGATTGGTTTTACAATTATGTCTTCTGTTATCCAGGGTCAAATATATCCATATTTTCTAGCCCCGTTAACTAGATATTATTTCTAATCGCAGCAGTAAGGGAGCTGATACTAATGGAAGTAAGATGGAAACAAATTATCTAAGACTAAGCGGTTTACCAGTTAGTACACGAGTACATACTTAAGATTAAAAAACAAACAATTTTGACAGTACCCTCTTATACCTAAATTAAGACTTTCAATCAATTGCTATCTTTGGAAAAAGTCGTCATTAGGACGTCTTAAAGACGTCTTTAATTGGTCTCTATAAGGTACTTCTTAAAGACGTAAATAAAACGTCTTAAATACGTCCAAAACAAGTTCTATGTCTGGTTAATTGACGTCTATAAGATGTCATTAGAATACACTTTATTTGGACATTCTCAAAGAAGACCTGAAAATTAATTTTCTTTGTTATATTTGCAGGATTTAGATACTGAAATGAATATTACTGATTAATCATCTGAAAGATATGTTTTAATTTATTTGGACGATCCTTCTACCAAAAGAAGTTTTGATGTATTTTTTACGTTATTTAGACGAAAGAAGACATATAAAAGTCGACTTTTACACGTCTTTTACTGCGAAAAGTATATTTTCTCCCATATTTTCAAAACTTTGAAAGTTAAATGAATATAATACGTGAATCGTCGAAAAGACATCTTAAAGACGACTTTAAGATGTCTTTAGAAAAACACGTATATTTTTGCTTATTATTTTCTAGAATGGTATAAACATTAATTGTCCAAAAAATATTTAAACATTTTGTTTTTTTAATCATTTGGACGATAAAAGACGTTTAAAATTCAACTTTTAGACGTCTTTTTCTGCAATGCATACATATTTTCCACGTCATTTTTAAAACTTTTAAAGTTGAATGAATTGTTCGGTGGACTTTTAAAAGGTAACTTATAGAAGTATTTTCAACGATTCATATATATTTTCTGTTATAATCTCGAAATTCACGTAATTAAATGATTATGGTAAATGAATCATCCAAAAGACGTATTAAAAGACGTTCTCTTTTGAACGTCTTTCGAAGAATCATATATGTATGTTTCGTTATGTTTTAAAAATTTTTTAAAAGACTAAGAGGAATAATATTTAAACTGACACAGAAAAAAGTAAATCTTTAATTAAAGATAGTCTTAAATTCAGCACTGTCTGCTATAATGTCAAATCAAACAAAATCCATACCGCGAATTCAGTATTGACTGTCTTAAAAATGTTGTATTTTAATTTCAGGCTCAGCAGGGGCGTAGCCAAAAAAAGTTTCAGGGGGGGGGGTTTATGGAATTTGATAAGAGGTGTACTCAGAATGAAATTAGAAATTTAGGCTTTAACATATAGGTTTTTCCAAAATTTCGGGGGGGGGGTGACCCCCCCATACGCTCCTGTCAGGCTGCTTTCCTGTCTTAAAATATTTTGACTCGGGATTCGTAATCAGCCACCCCGAAAACCCTGCCCTATTAAAAATTACCATATGGTTTTCCATATGGTTTTCCATTTGGTTTTCCATATGGTTTACCACATGGTTTACCACATGGTTTTCCACATGGTTTTCCATATGCAAAATAATATATAAAATCATGTGGTTTTCCATTTTGGTTTCTTTTAAATGATATTACGGAAGGAATAAAAGTTGATAATTTCAATAATAATTTCATTATTAGGTATTGAAAGTAAATAAATTAAAGAGTTTTGTAAATTTTATCAGTGAAAGTACAAAATTCAATATTATTAATTACTGTATTTTTATAAAATTTATTAACAAAAATTTTTATTTTATCAATTGAATTTCAGTAGAAGTGTAAATTAGGAACGGCGCATACGTACTCAGAACCGCTCTTTAATACAGAGTGGACACATACTTTTGCAATACTTTTTGTAGATATTACACAATTCTCAACATTCGTGTTTACAATTTCTTGAATCATTTTACACGAATTTTGAAAATTGTTCTTAGTTTCAATTTTTTTTACAATAGTATATTCCGTTTCATTGCATGGATCGACTATAAAATTAATTAACTTTACATAATTACCATCATACAATTGTGCAAAACAGTTACTAGAACGTTTATTTTTTTTCTTTGACAAAGTATATACACAATTTTGCTTAACAATCTTTCTATACATTATAGCTTGTTCAGAGAGGCATAATATTTTAACTAAAAATTTATCTACGGGATATGTTGTACCGAAGTACCGAATTTGATTTAATTGAAGAGACTTTTTAGCTAACGTTTTACCAACATTTTCACAAAACATTTTAACAGAGTGTGAACAGTTTACTTTTAGAATATCCGTCAATAGTAAAGAAGTATATTTTAGGCTTATTCGTCTACAAATCTGATGATGTACCCCTTTAGCAGCATGAATAACTTTTAACAATTCTCCATTACCAGACTCAAAGCTATATGCATTATGAGCCCAAAGAGGCCCCCAATTATATACACTTTTAGCCAAATGAAGCAGTGAGTGTACGTTAAAAGTCATAGCAGTTTTTGTATAAATTATTTCCGTTTCTGAAACGAATTGATGTAACAACTGGTCAGTTAAATCCACCTCAAAATTTGTTATCTCTTCCTTCATCAATAAGTAAACAGCTTCAACCAATAAGGCCCAATGTAATATAATATTTTTCGGCAGTAATTTTTGAAGAATTGGTATGCTAAAAAATAAAGTCCAATTCTCCCATTCCCTTGCTTTCCAAAACTCCTTTTCAGTAAAAGAGCGTGTTAACCGAACTATTTGATTTGGTGCTTTAATATTGCATAAATCAGAATCAATGTCTGGAATCAACTTTTTGGAAAATAATCCGGATTTCTTCTTATTACCAAACCACATTGTTGCAAACTGTTTAGCTATACCGCTAATCAAATGCATACTTTCAGGAATGCAACCAGAAATGAAGTCGAATTTAATTAAATTTATTAATTGAGAAGCATTTTTTACACCAAAAACAGCTTTTCCTCTCTTACACGCCAACTCCATATGTTTTACAGTGTCTTCATTATTTCTGCTTTCTGCTACTTTACTTTGTATTGGATATTTAATATTCCCTGAAATACGTTTTGCAGATCTGTTTTTATTTCGAACCCATTCTCCTGGGTGTAAGCATTGATTGCATCCATAACATCCATTAAATTGCACGAATCCTTGAACGGGAGCCCTAGCTACGGAATCCACACAACATACTTGAGTATAAAGTTTAATATTAATTGGTTCACCATTTATTGAGCACTGTACACCTTTTGTTGCTAGATTATTCATTCTATCAACAAATGGACCTAGAAAAACGTTCATATTTGGCTTACTTTTACCAAACCATAGCCCCACTAATACTAACTCTTTTGTTCGAATATTTATTGGTAATTCGTTTACCATTACAAAAATTGACCAAATCGAGTAGGTGGAACTTTCAAATAATGGTGCACCATCAGTATTGAAAATTAAACTCGCGTAATTATATTCATTTTCTTCATGTAACTTCTTTAAAAATTTTTGATACATTTTACCATCATAAATATCACGCATTACACCTTTCTCAAATCGTCTTTCATTTATTACCGAATTGTAATATTCAACATTAGTTTCCAAAAGTTTTGAAATCTGCGATGATCCATCAAGCATAACAAAAAAGTCTTTATATTTGTAATCTTTAACGTTTATCCTATTTTTACAAATCTTACACATTAGAAAACTTTTTTTTCTTGTGAACTTATCAATGTAAGCATTACACTTTGGACACGTCGCATGCAACTCCATATAGTTTTTTGGAAAAAACAATTTATCCATTAAATATCGCGTATTTGGTATAACGTGATGGACAAAGATGCAGTTGATGAGTACAAACAAATCAGTAATTTCCGTTAGTGATAATGTGTGTACAATGGCGTATTTTAAAATCATTAGAATAATCTCACTTGCACTGGCAATCACTGGAACTGAAACAGGAGTTTTCATTTTTTTGTTGTCTAACAATTCTTCTGCATTTGAAAAATTTTTAAATGAAAATTCAAGAGTATCGTCTTCTTCCGACTCTTCTTCATCCTCTTCATCTTGTAAGGGATCCACAAAAAAGTCGTCTTCATCAACATAGTTCTGAAAATTATAAAATAAATCAATTGATGCCCTCTTTCTAGCCATAGTTTCATACACTTCATTACGAAATAGTTATGAATATGTTAGTATTTACTTCATTTTAAAAAATTTTAATTCTTTATGTGAAAACATTTATAAAATCATAAATAATGTATTTGGTAATTTAATTCTATGTGAATATTTAGATTCATATTAAAAATATTGAAAAGTTCTGATATTTTAAAAAAATATGCATATATTAGTCAATTTTCATGTTAAATTCGATTTATATTTAAAAAAAAATTTCAATATTTCTTCTTAGAGTGTAATATATTATAAAGTATTGTAATTGTTGCAATTCAACATACCTCGAAATTTTGTTGACAATAATTTTCAATATCATCTAAATCCTCAGACAAAGCATCAAGAATATTTAGCACCTGTTCCTTACTCTCGATGTTACATTCATCATTGCCACTTAACTGAAAATATAAATTAGAATGGAATTTTTGTGAAATTATAAAAATATTCCCTGATTTTGAATAAAATTCCCTGACATCCCCTGTCTTTTCCCTGACCGCTGGACACCCTGCTGTATATACATTTGAAATAAAAAAATTGTACTATAATAATAATTAGAGCTGTGCAAAATTGTAATAGATTTTTGTTTTGTTTTTGGACTAAAATATGTTTCAAAAATAACTAGAATGTCGATGTTTAGATATTCGAAGTAGACCAACAGAAAATTTGTTTCATTGATTTAAATGTTGAATTAACGACATTTTGGAGCCCGAAGAGCGTACAAAAATCGATTCAATTTCACTTTAGCACAGTTCCAATTCAAATGTTAAGGGGAGAGAATGATGAAATTTTAAAACAACTAAATTTTCATTCCTTATCTGAGGTCAACTTTTTATGACAATTTTGAGTGTTTTAAATTCAAATATATTTTGAGAAATTAAAACACAACTCATTAGTTAATACCGTTGAAAATAAAACTCGAGACATTTAAAATATTAAAACTTGAACTTTTCTCATAAGTTTTATGATTTTTCATAGCCGACTTTATTATACAATTTTATTAGGATTATGATTAGAGTTTTTAAAAATTTCAATTTTTCCAAAAAAATTGAAAATAGTTTATAGCTAATTTTCTAATTTTTTGTAATGTAATATTAAAACAGATACTGAAGGAATGTTTAAAAAATTAGATAACCTGATTGTCTGAAATTGTCTTAAATTTTAATTTAATTTTAATTTAAAAATTCAATTTATTTTAAAGTTTTTAGAATTTGTCATTGACTTCTTTTATTCTTTATGGCTGAAAAACTGAGATAATTAATTTAAAAAATTTTCTAAAAGAAAATTTTTGAAACTATACATAAATAATTGTTTTTAAATTTTGATAAAAAAGGAATTACAATCTTAAATAATGACTAAAAATCTTTCACACTAAAATATTTTAGGTTAAAATTTCACTGGACCTTCCCCTTAAAAATTCAAACTAAATAGCTCGAATATCGAAATCGATTGTCGAAAACTAAGGTAACTCTACTATAGATTTTTGTACATTTGAATTAAACTAATTTAAATATGTAATTCAAACAATGCGGTTCGATTAATACTTACTTTCAATTCATGTATGGAATCATCTACATCCATACTTGTAGAAACATCTTCAGGTAAATCTGTTTTACTTTCCATTTCATCAATAGTATCGAGTAGATCTTCCTCAATTGTATCTTCATGTTCATACCCAGTGGGCACAGGGACGTCTAAAAGACGTCTTAAAGACGTCCCTTCTTGTCCGCGGACGATTCGGGGACAATGATGGCAATGTCTCTGAGTCATCAAAAAGACAGCTAAAAGACGTCTAAAAGACGTTCTATGTCTGGTCCAAAAGACGTCCAAAAGACTTCTAAAAGACATAAAAAAGGACGTCTAAAGTACGTCTAAAAGACGTCTTTTGGACGTCTAAAAGACATAAAAGGGACGTCTAAAAGACGTCTTTAAGACGTCTTTTAGACGTCCTTTTTACATTCCTTCAGATCTTAAATAAACATTTCTTTTATAACATTTTCTAATTTGAAATTCAGTAATATTGTATTAAATTTATTTTAAGTTTAATTTTATTTTTTCTAAAATGTGGAGAAATAATGAAAAAATTCCTACGAAGCTGGGATCGAACTCGGATACCTTGGGCTTGAAACACTGCGCCTTAAGCACCTCAGCCGTTCAAGACAGATATGAACCTCTACAAAGTTAACGATCTCACTTGTCAATGAAATGAATTTAACTTAGAAAAATTCCAATGAATTTCACATTAAAAAATTTCTAAGTCCAAGTTGCACTTAGAAAATAATATTTTCTATTTATGAAAATTTTTCTATTTTCAAATGTTGAATGAAAAAGACGTCTTTTAGACATCTTAAAGACATCTAATGGCCAAGACATAGAACATGTATAGGACGTCTTTAAGACGTCTTAAAGACGTCTTTTTGTACAAGTCCAAAAGACGTCCGCAAAAAGACATCCTTAGGACGTCTTTTGAACAAGGGTGCCCCCTGGGTAGGTGTCTTCCATTGCGGTACGATTATCCACATCGGAAGTACCTTGCATAGGAAATTCAGCAACCTATTAAATAAAAAAATTAAATGCTAAATGTTTTTACAAAACATATAATTTGAAAGAAGTGTTTCACATACCTTTTGTTTCTGCAGATGTTTGTATCTCATCCAGGAAGAAAAAGGAACAGATTGTTCTGAATCATTTTCTAAATATGCCTTATATCTTTTTGGTCTACGACCACTCATTGTAATCTGAAAATTAAAATTATACTAAATAATTATAGTGAAATGAAATATTGAATGTTATGTTTTTAAATTTAAACAATAATTATAATTAATATATTTATTATTATTATTATTATTACTATTATTACAAGGAAAACAATAAAAATTAATTCTAATTATTATTTATGAAAGTAAAAACAAAACTGCTTCTTACTTCTGCGCGGTTCTGGCAACGTTTGATATTTTTATAGTAAATTTTGTTTTCGTTGAAGTACGTTTTAATAATTTGTATCTGGATTTACTTCTAAAGTTGTCAATTTTGGTTTCAAAATAGTAAACGTTACTAGAATTGCGCAGAATGTACTAAAATTTTAGGTTATACTTTGAAGTTTAAAAAAGTTTTTGTATAGCTAACAGACATTTTTTTCTTATTTAAACAAAGAAAATTGTATTACCACTACATGTATTTATCAATATATAACTTATAAATTCAATCTGTCCCCATGTTCAATGTATGTAGTATTTAACATTTAATATAATTTTTATTATATGCTAATAATTTGGATGTTTACATAAAAATCCAATAAATAAATTATTAACAGAAATAATACAATATTATATATGAAATTTAAAAAGTATGATTACATAATACTTGAAAAAGTGTAATACCAGCCAATACTATAAATTACTTATATTTTGGAAATGTATTATATATTATTTTTATGAAAAATTTTGTATTTATAGTACTTACTTAGATTTGCAGTGATTAGACGAATAAAGATGTAAATATTATCACTCAACTTTCATTTTAAATAATTTTAAGAAGTAGAAAAACAGAGGAGAAGCGATTTGAAAAATTCGTTAGACGCGAATATCACAAATACATTTACTTATTAATACACAAATTCAAAATTATTCTTACTGTGAATATTTGTGAATTGACACTAGCGCCACCAATTATAAAACTTTAAACTAAAATGAAAAGTGCGCCTCGTATTGGACCACGTGGCTGCTTTCAAAGCCTACAGTATTTACAGTGTCTCATGTACACTGTACATACTTTTACTTGGTCGTAAGTAGTTTAAAATATATTTTTATATATTTCGTAAAAAAAGAAAGTAAAAGCTAAATTTTGAAAATAATTGTACATACTTATTTAATTATAATAATTAGAACGATAAAAATATAATTTTATTTGTATTATATTGTGATTGAATTCTAATATATCAGTTAATGAAATATTAAATGCATAGTACTGCGAAAATAAATTAAAAGTATAAGGTCGAAAATAGCTTTGTTTTGCTTTTATCGATTGAAGGAGAAAAATCTTAAGGTTGATTTTGTTTTGAATTTCTCAATATTATTAAAATTTTATATGATAATATTTCTTTATCTTACTTAAATTAATTCTTATTAAATGATGATAAAAATAACGGATTTTTATAGTAATTAGTATAAATAAAATATATAATATATTTTAATAAATTTAATATTTACGAAAGAGAAAAACTAGTCAAAATAATGTATTAAGTGAGATGTGTTAAAAAATATATAGTTTTTTTAAATTACAATCTTGTAGCATAAAATCATTTGTTACAGAAAGTGAACGTGATATCCTACAACAAAAAAAAGAGAAACGGATAATATATCCTAATCAACGTTTAATGAGTTTCACATCACCTGCTGACACTGGAAAGAAAATAAAAAAATCTACGAAAGTAATTAAATAAGCAAACTTTAAATTTATTTTTTGGATTTCCTATGTTCATAAAAATGATTTTAATCAATTTATAAGTAAATTTCTTCATTCAAAATTATTTGTCATTCTATGTAAATAATTTAATTAAAAAATATTTTTTTTAGCCAGTACAAAAAGTAGTAGATAAAGTGAAAGAAAAGGCAAGAGCCAGCCAAAATGAAAACATTTTAGAAAAACAAAAACAGTTTATAGATAGTCGGGTGCCTCTTGACGGTGATTTCAGTGAAGAAGGTTATTTAAGTATATTTTATTCTTATAGAAATCACTAGACTCATTTATAATTTATTTTTTGTCAATAAAATTTAAAGCATAGTTATAATTAAATTTTGAAAAATATTTTTTCATTTCATTTACAGAATTTGAAAGAATTAAAAAATTTAAATTTTTCTTATTCTTGTTATTTTGCATTATTAAAATGTTGGTTTTGTTCTTTATTTTAAAAATAAAAAAAAATCCTTTTTTTAGTCATCGTAAAATTATATAAATCTTAATTTTAATCTTGACTATTATTGAAGAGTGATAATAATAGAACAAAATTGTTCTTTATTGAAACATACATTATAAATAAATTTATATTTTATTAAGTACTAATCTTTCTTTTGCAGAAGATTTGAATTGTGAAAATAGCTCGCCATTAGATAGAAATTCTAATTCATTCGGATCTGATGTTACAAAAATACCGGAAGATTTGAATTATGAAAATAGCTCGCCATTAGATAGAAATTCTAATTCATTCGGATCTGATGTTACAAAAATACCGGAAGATGACATGGAATTTGAAAATCATTGTGTGTATTTATGAATGTATCATTCAATTTACTTTTCTTACATATGCACCTCTTTTACAAAAAAATAATTATATGAAATTTTTTTTTCCAGATTCAAATTTGGATACAGTGGATTTGGATTTAAAACCTTACACTAATCAATGTCAAATACCTGAAAAATATGGAACTATTGAGAAACCAAAAATTCGTTCTATAATCACTATTGATAAAGATAATACAAATTTTCTTCAAAATAAAATTTTGGAGAGAAATGTACCAAGAGAAAGTCATAGAGCTAGTTATAAACGCTTTATTCAAAGCGAGAAAAATAAAGTGAGTATTTAAAAGATAATAAAAAAATTATTTTATATTTATTTTTAAAAATGTTACTTATCTAGTTCACTTTCAAATATTGCAACAAAATACAATTTTATAAATACGATTTTTATAGTTTTAAAGAATAAGTCCTGTCAAATATTTCAAAATTTATTTTTGATTAGTTATTCTATGAAATATTTAATTCTTAAATTTATTTAATTAAAATGTATTCCAATAATTAAAATTTTGTATAATTTAATTGAGAATAATTTATTTTTTGAAAGTATTTCATTATAATTTTTCAAAATTTGTTTAAAAAAATTTAATTGCATAATTTGTAAAACAATTGAATTCTAAAAAATTATAAAGACAACTCAGAATGAAAATAACCTTTACAAAATATAGACGTATATTAAGAAATTATTTTAAAGAAGTAATTCTTAGAATTTTTTAAAATTGTATTTCCACTTGCATATTTTTTAAAATTACAGTATCTATAAAAAAAAATTACTACAATAACTTAATGAAAAAAATTATTTTTTGTGAATAATTAAATCTACATGAAAGTAAATTTAAAATTTTTAATTTACTTTTTTATGGTTAAAATTTTAGAAAAATTTATTTTTATAATTGTAATCAAATTTCTTCAAAAACTTGATTATTTTTAAATATCTTCATAAAATTCCATGAATAAAAATAAAAAATTTTTTGGGTAAAAAAATTTACTGTATTGCAATTATTTGGAAGTTTTTCAATGAAATATAATTATGAAGTTTCTTATCATTCAAAAATTATTTTGAAGTATTTTTTAAAAAGACATTTAAAAAATTCGTATATAATAGTTTTTTTAAATTGAATTATTTCTAATACTTTTAGATACATTTTTTTAATAATTTACTTGAATAAATTTACATATAAATCATTCGGAGTTGCAGTAACTTTTTTATAAGAAAAGATATTTTAAAACAATTGATTTTTCTTTGATGAAGGGTTTTTAATTTTTTACCACATTTAACAGATACATCTAGGATTGAATTACTTTATTCATGAGGATCTGTGGGATGTCATGAAGAGAAAAGACGACTCGAAATTCATCAGAGACCTCTCATTAATATTTTGGGGCAATGAAAAATTAAAATATAAATGCTTAGATAAGGCTAGGTTGCGCGGGACGGCACATGGGTCCAATGAGAGACAGGAACTTACGCCGGAAAAGTTTAAACTTCTGGAAGGTAAATTCAATTTATAAATTATAATAGAGTGGCTGTTAGCTACCCTATTGAAAATTCCTTTAAGTATTACTTCATTAATTATTTTAAATGTCTTCGAAAGATTTTATTTTATTTCCTAATAAAAATAGTTAATTTAACCCCTTCACAATGTTTGACGTCTATAGAGACAAAAATAATTCGTGCCCCCAGTGTGTATGACCGCTATAGCGGCATCGAAAAAAAATATATAAAAGTTAACGAATCTTGCTAAAAATGCCTACTCGGGGGTTTTCGAAGTCGCTGAATCAAAATCCGTTATTGAAAATTTTAAATTCAAAATGGCGGCTTAAAAATGGCGACCAAAAATTTTTTTAAGTTTACGAATTTGGCTGAAAATGCTCATTTGGGGGTTTTTGAGGTCTCTAAATATAAATATTTAATCAAAAATTCAAAATTTAAAATGACGGCTCCAAAATGGCGACCAAAAAAATTTAAAGTTTTCAAATTAGTTTTTAAAACTTAAAGCAGATGAATTAATATGTCCGATGTTTTAAAACATTGTGAAATACTCAAAATCAATCTATATTAAAAAATTTAATAATAGTAATTAAATTAAATAGTTCGTGACTCCGGATTCGACTAAGAGCGGTGTTTTAAACAGTTTGTGTAAATATATACAAATATAAAAATGTAATATATGTAAAATATAATATATATACATATATAAAAATATGAACCCCAAAAGACTCAAATAACTATTTATAACCACATTCGTAAACTTTTAAATTTTTAGTTGACATCTTGAAGTCGCCATTTCAAATTATAAAATTTTAACCAAATATTCTAATTCAGTGATTCCAAAAACCCCCAAATGCGCATTTTTAGCCAAATCAGGAAACTTTAAAATTTTTTCGGTCGCCATATTAAAGCCGCCATTTTGAATTTTAAAATTTTTAACCAGATATTCGAAATCAGCGACCCCAAAAAACCACCCAAGTGATCATTTTTAGTCAAATCAGGAAACTTTTAAATTTTTAAAGCCGCCATTTTGAATTTTAAAATTTTAACCAAATATTCGAAATCAGCGACCTCGAAAACATAAAATATAATAATATCAAGTAATTAAAAAAAATTTTTTTTTGCACATTAGTGTCACGAAAAGCTTATTTTGACTACACTGCTAAGGGGTTAAACATTTCGTTTCTAAATTTATGAAATCTCTACATAAATAAATGCAAACAATTTTAAAATTCAAAATTTAAAAGATTTTCATTCATAAATTCGAATTTGTTATTTATTAATATTTTTTATTTTCCACAGATTTACTTTACGAAAAACTTAAATCAAATAAAATTACTGGGGTCAAGAGGCAGACCAGAATGCGGCTGATTGGAACACATATCTCAGCAAAAATTAGAGATGTTAGAAGATCGTTAAAATTATAAGCACATAAATTATTTATATGTAAAATTCTTAATAAATGTTGAAAATTATTTACATTTTCGTCGTTATTGTATTTCACATTAGTGAACATTATAGAACCTTTTAATTTATTTACTTTCAATACCTAATAATGAAATTATTATTGAAATTATCAACTTTTATTCCTTCCGTAATATCATTTAAAAGAAACCAAAATGGAAAACCACATGATTTTATATATTATTTTGCATATGGAAAACCATACGGAAAACCATATCAAATTACCATATGGTTTCCCATGTGGAAAACCATGTGGAAAACCATGTGGTAAACCATGTGGTAAACCATATGGAAAACCAAATTATAAATTTTCAAAATCTGACATATTCGTAATCAGCGGCCCCGAAAAGCCAGAAGTTAAAAATTCGAAGCGAATACAAACATTTTTTAAAATAGTTGTATTTACAGGCAGTGTGAGTAAATTTTCATGCTTGACAACTGCTAAAAAAAATCATTTTTTTCAACTAATTTAGCTTGTTGGCAATATCACTACATCCTTGTAAAGTAGATGGTTCAGTCTTAAATTTTACTCATATGAAAAGTCGGATTTACCCATAAGAAATTTTCAAAAATTGCCAAAAACGTAATTTATGGGACTTTTACCCCCACGGTTTTTAAAATCCTGACGTGATGGGAGTGTTTCGTTGTCTGAGAATTAAATATGTTATAAAATAAATTTAATTTTGCATTCTAATAAATTCAATTATCGTCAGAAATAAAAAAGATTAAGGTTTTGTATGGAAATTTGTGGTAACTTGCAAGTTTATAAGAGGGCCAAAAAAATCCAAGTCAAGTTAAATTTTTTTATTCTTTAAGAACTGTATAATAGTATTGTAAAAAAGTACTGTAAGACAAGTATTTAATTTTAAGAAATTAAATAATTAAATTTCTGATTAACTCAATTATAAGTATTATAATACTTAAAATGTAAAACTTTATAAGTTGAATGTTTTAATTTCGCTGATTACGGGCAATGTTTCTTTTTATTCGGTCTCCAGCCTTTCGAAACCAATCTTGTATAACAATTTTTATCTCATTCCCTAGTAGAAATTTGTCCTAGTTATTATAAAGGAACTGTCCAGTCGCGCTGGAAATTGTCTAGTTACTTTACTAGCCAACTGGCTAATAACTCGAATCGAGTGTCACGCTTTTTTCATCAAGTTATTATCTAGCCCAACTTTATAAATTCTGGTCAACGGTTCTGTAGAAAAACTAGACAAATTAATTCTTTTAAAATACTGAAAATTTGTTTAATATTAAGATTTACTGTAGTTAACACATTTATTTCATGCAATTAATATAAAATTTATATTTAGCACCAAAGAAATTCAATAAAAAATATTTTTGAAAAATTTCTGTATCGATTATAATATATACATAATAAATGGAATATAATAAAAAATTAGATAATATTTTATAATTTTTAATTAATTAGTTGAATTATTATACATATAAAAAAATGCAAATAGTAAATTATTACATGTAATATTCTACATTACTTTTTGATTTTTAATTCAAATAAAAAAAAGTGATTGAATTCCCAGTGGGCACACTTGTTCAAAAGAGGTCCTAAGGATGTCTTTTTGCGGACGTCTTTTGGACTTGTACAAAAAGACGTCTTTAAGACGTCTTAAAGACGTCCTATTCATGTTTTATGTCTTGGCCATTAGATGTCTTTAAGGTGTCTAAAAGACGTCTTTTTCATCCAACATTTGAAAATAGAAAAATTTTCATAAATAGAAAATATTATTTTCTAAGTTCAACTCGGACTTAGAAATTTATGAATGTGAAATTCATTCGAATTTTTCTAAGTTAAATTCATTTCATTGACAAGTGAGATCCTTAACTTTGTAGAGGTTCATATCTGTCTTGAACGGCTGAGGTGCTTAAGGCGCAGTGTTTCAAGCCCAAGGTATCCGAGTTCGATCCCAGCTTCGTAGGAATTTTTTCATTATTTCTCCACATTTAAAAAAAAATAAAATTAAACTTAAAATAAATTTAATACAATATTACTGAATTTCAACTTAGAAAATGTTATAAAAGAAATGTTTATTTAAGATCTGAAGAAATGTAAAAAGGACGTCCAAAAGACGTCTTAAAGACGTCTTTTAGACGTCCAAAAGACGTCTTTAAGACGTACTTTAGACGTCCTTTTTACATTTCTTCAGATCTTAAATAAACATTTCTTTTATAACATTTTCTAAGTTGAAATTCAGTAATATTGTATTAAATTTCTGATGACTCAGAGACATTGCCATCATTGTCCCCGAATCGTCCGCGGACAAAAAGGTACGTCTTTAAGACGTCTTTTAGACGTCCCTGTGCCCACTGGGTTTTAGGTAAATCAATGTATTTTTAAATACCCTACAAGATAGTTATAATAGTTTAATAGTTGAACAAAAATTTTCAAACAAAAAGGTTAAGAAGATGTCTTTTTCCACAATTTTTGATTTTTAAAATACCAATAATTTCGAAATTTATTATCGAATTAGGTTTAAAAGTAGGTCAATCGAAGCGTTTTTTAATGCTCTACAAGTTAGTAACGATAATTTGAAAGTTACTTCTACATTTTTCAACAAAATTTTTAAAAAAGTCTTATTTTCCAAAATTTTTGATTTTTAAAAGTTTATTATCTCCGGTCAATATGGACAAAAAATGTTCAATTAGGGCTCAAAAGATGCGTCTAAAAAAACTCTACAAAATTATGGAAAAACATTTATGGGTATTCTAACATTTTTTTAAAGTTATGGGCAAAAAACTTTTTTTTGCAAAATTAAAAATAAAAAAAAATTTAGTTAAACTTTATTAATATATCAGAAAGTACTCTCACTTTATTTATTAAAATGTGATGTTTACACACACACACACACACACACACATACGAAATGACATTTTTTTAAAATGTCATTTTTGAACTCCTGAGGTCGAACAACATAAAGATATGTCAAAAAATCGAACTCGAAAAATTTTGGCATTACAATACTTCATCTATGAGGAAGTAAAATGATATAAAATATGTTGAAAAATGTAAAAATTATCAAAAAATGTTATTGACGTCGTTAAAAAGAAAGCGCTAAACTTACAATTTTCGTTTCTTCATAAGATATGTCTATATAGGGCTAGGATACAGAATCAACAAAAAATTTGAGGTAATATCATTTTTCATTCAATTTTGACTAGACGCACCGTGGCAGGCGTTGAACTTCTGTATGGCATGCTTAAAGATGTGTCACTGTCAGAATCTGGGACAACGTTCGAATCAATGTTTGTACTTTTTTTTGTTGGTTTCTTGTCCATTGTTGACGTCGAGGGGTAGTTTGATTTTTGATATCTGTATTTTGGATATTTTCCAAAGTCACTATTTGAAATTTCACTGAAATCATAAATATCAGATAGTAGATATACAGGGAGAGTTCTAACTCACTAAAATTGAACTGCGCATGCGCATACCTGAGTTTTGGCGCGAAAATTTAAATTTTGAATCTAAGTATATACGCTATTTGGATATGTGTGAACATGATGCACTTTGATCAGCATGTGATAAAAGGTAAGTATTATGATGCTAAGACGAATATTACATCACAAGGGGGGGGGGGTAATATTCAGACCATGATTCTGAGGCGGATATGACATCACGGGGAGGACACGATTCTGAGGCGGATATGATATCACGGGGAGGCCACGATTCTGATGCGGATATGACATCATGGGTGCGATTCTGAGGCGGATATGACATCACGGGGAGGACACGATTCTGAGGCGGATATGATATCACGGGGGGGGGGGGGTCAGACCATGATTCTGAGGCGGATATGACATCACGGGGGGGCACGATGCTGAGCCGGAAATGACGTTATACTTCCTAGAATTTTGACATGTGTAATTTGATATCTTGTTTATTAGATTCTTATCTAAGGAATTTTTACCATCTACTTGTTGTTTATAATATCTTTGATTTATTGCTTCCGGTTTGGGATTTATCTAAAAAAAATTTCCCACGTGTAATTTGATACCTATTTATTTCCTGGAATTATTTTCTTTATTTAAACTATTGTTTTACATGTAATTTGATATCTTTGATTTATTGCTTTCGGTCTGTTTTATTATACAGTTTATTTATTTTGTTTTTGACTAAGTTTTATCTAAGGAATTTTTGCAAACATTTTCGGTACTTTTCATAAGAATGCTTTTGATCTTACCGCAATTCCACGAAATCTATAATTAACTTCAAGGTCAAATAGGTCATATCTTGTGTATATAAAGAGGGCAGTTTTTCTAAACCAAATCATTCCTGCAGTTTAAATTGGATAATGAACATATTAGCAGAACAACGTCGTGAAATTCAAGTGCGCTTAAACATCTTACTGTAAGAAACTGCTAACGTTAAAAGTTCAATTATAGTCTGATCGGAAAAAAAAACTAATCGTTTCAATTCAAGTGATAAAAATGAATTTAGAAAAATTAAACAAAGCAGTTAAAGTTCTGGAAACTAATAAAAGCAACTCTTAATTCTAAGAGTTGATAAAAAGGCTTCGGAGATGAAATTATTTTAATTTTATTGCATAAATTCAGTAAAATGAAATTGTTTAATTTCTTTTTTTTAATGATAAGTAAGTGCTAAATTATTACTATAAAAATGGTTAACAATTATTAGAGAGTAGATTTTATAAAATTAATCGAGAAATCAAAAATGTCACAAAATGTCACTTTCAGAAGAATCACCCATATACGCGTTTAAAAAAATGAATAACTAACATGAACTCGCATAGATTAATTTTTATTACAAACATTAATTTATGCATTTTACCATACATTAACTACCCATAGAATGTTTAAAATATTTTGATAGTTTTATAGGTTATGTTGATATTTTCAAGTCTTTTTATACATTTTAATAATATGCTTAACCTTTAACCTATATTTAAATTAACCTTAACCTGAACCCATATTTAAAATTATATAGTGATGTGTGAGGCCGCTTTCCAAACTTAATTTGCATATCACTTTTTCAAAAAATTCAAGACAAACTTAAGCTTTTTAGAGTACCTTCTAATTTATATAAAAAACTATTAGATAACAATAATTTTTTTGTAATTTTTTAATTAACTAAATTTTATAAAATAAATAAAATCTTTTTGAATAGCGGTCTAAATATTTAACATTAATTAATTTATGCTGTGTGTCTCTTATACATTTTATAAATTAATACAAAATATTGTTAATTTTTTCAAAAACTTTTCAAAATCGTGATGTTGCACTGAGTTAAATATCTAGTTTACTAAATTTGAATACAAAATACACCAAACCACAATAATATAATATTCCTGACTACACAGATAGTATATGTTTAATTATATTATTCTTTTCGCTATCTACTCTCGACTATCCATTTTCCCAGTGATTTCTTATTATTATCTAGAAATTAAAGTCAATTGAAAGTTGGATCAACTGGAGTTAAGAAAAACATTTAATCTTAAATAAAATATTCATAATGTATTTTTATTAATACGTACAATATTTTTATTTTCCATCACAATGCGGAGAGGTTTATGCGGTTATGCTTGGAGTTTGTCAACGTTACACGGAAAAAAAAGTTCGAAGATTATTCGGGAACTTCGTTCTTAACTCTTGGATACGGCGGGTAGTTCACAGAGAACTAAAAGTTGCCTCGTTTAAATATGTCATTTACTATTTCTCTAGAAATTATAACTATTTCACCACTTCTCGGCAAACTGTTCTTGAAAAAGTCGGGAACTGTTCAAGAAAATCGAAAAGTTAGGCAAATGCAAGAAAAAATGTATTCTGCTTCCCCCCTCCCACTTCCCCTCCTTGACACGTCCGCACACACACACACACACACATTTATCCTTGAAGGTCACATACAATTTTTATTTATTATTAAGTTTCTGAAATAGAAAAAACCAAATGAGAGAAAAATCGACGGCGGCTGGAACAGAACTCGCGTACCCGAGGAATAGAAGTCCGGCGTCTTATCCATCTGAGCTAAACAGGAACGTTAAATACCTCAGCATAAAATAAATATATAAGGCACGCAAGTCTTACTGACTATGAGACTTGTTGAGACTGGTGCGCGCTGGGTTTCTGCGCACCAAGATTCCTTGACGAGTTCCCGAAAATTTCAGAAACAGTTGCGGCCAGTGCCATGAACTTTATATGAGAAAGCAATGAAAAAAAGACTATTGGACTATTTACAGCTTTTTCTAATACAGTTCCCGAATTTCTTTCAAACATTCATTGATTACCATTGAATGTTCGTCGCTAGTTCAGAGCTGTTACCACGTATCCAAGAGTTAGGAAATAATTCCTGAAATATTTGGGAACTTTTTTTTTCCGTGTACTTGAAGTAATTTCAGGAAGTAGAGAAAATTACTATAAAGTGAAGCACATTTTATTTTGATACATACATATTTTTTCTAATTGCGCAGAAATAATTTATAATAAACATTAGAAACTTCGTCATAAAGTTGAATTCTTGATAATTGTTTGAGGATTCGGTCAATAGCAATTCATTCGTGTTATTATTGAGGCATAAATTCTGTCAATTCTGTTAAGAAAAAAATAACGTTTTAATCAAGAAATAATATCACCAAGCGAGAAATATTCTCTAAACCTCTAAATCGCAATTTAAGTAATCAGACGCAAATGCTTTAATTGGAATTAGTGGTATAATTATCGCTATTTCAGATTTAGAGAGTATAAATTTATAAAAAAGATTTTCAGGGTTGCTACGGTTTAAAAATTTCAAAATTCCCTGACATTTCCAGGTTTTTTACATAATTTTTTTTAAAATTTCCTGACCAATTATACTACATTGTTCATATAGTTTTAGCTAATATGTTATATTAAGGAAGATTCAAGGATATTAACAATAAAGCAATTTTTTAGCTAACATGAAACATTAGGTAATAAAGGTTTTTGAAATTAAAGGTGACAAAAATGAAAGATAGAATACAGTTGAAAATTTTATTTTCTTAAGAATTTTTGGAAAAAACTTTATATATGTCTGAACATAAAATTTAAATACAAAATCTAATATCAGTTTGAGTTATAACTAATAAGTTAAATACTTTGATAATTAGAGTCCTTAGTGAGATAGTTCAAATTTTAAAACAACTTTTTTATCAGTTGTTATTAATATAAAGAGTCTTTCACTTTAATTGCAAGCACCCTACGTGAAACGATTTTACGGAAACCGCTCTACGGAAATTTAGTAAAGGATTTCCGTACGGAATTTGTAGAAATATTCCACATATTGTATATTTTTGTAAACAAAAACTTTTTTATATTTTCATTAAAAAAATAATCTAAATAATTAAAGGAAGAAATATTTTATTAAATCCTAAGGGGCCGTTCAAAAAATACGTAACGCTATTTTTCGGAAATTCGGACCCCCCCTCCACCATGTAACGCAATGTTGTATACATTAGCGCCATTTTTTCTGCTGACCGTAACAAATAGCTTGACCCCCCATCCCCCCTAAAGCGTTACGTATTTTTTGAACGGCCCCTTAAGATTTTTTAACAGCAAATTAATTTTTGAAATAATATTGAAAAAGATTGAAAAATGTTGTATAACAATTTTAGAAAGATCCCGCACTTCAACTTTATTTTTTCTGGTGCTATTTGAGCGCATGCACGGACTACGTAAGTATACAACAAAAGCTTTAAACGCGTTTTCCTCGAAACCACATTTGTTCATGCTGTGTAATATTTTTCTCAGAAATTACTGGACCGATTCTTATGTAATTTTTACTACTTCTTCGTTACATATATGGATTCCGATGGAACTAGAATTAATAAGAAATATTAATTTTTATTATTTTTTTTAAACCAAAAAAATGCCCAAAAAGCACCGTTTTTCGGAAAACTTTATTTCAACTGCTCCCTTTATATTTTTTCATAAAAATTAATAATTATAGTTTGGACGATAATTACAATACTACCGAACTTAAATCTTTTTCAGTTTTATAATCTGAAAAAGCACATACATAGCTGGCATCTATATTTCTAGCAGGGCCAAAAGTATTGTTAAATTTTAAATAAGGAAATAATATTTTTTTAATAATACGACGTTCTATATAGAGTTATAGGGTTTCTGTGTTGAACTAAAAAAGGTCTAGATCCATAAAACGTACATGAATCGTAAAAAATATTCTACAAAAAGCTAAATTTTCAGAAGTGTAAAGTGATATGAACCTTTAAAATACAAGTATAGGAAAAGATATGTCAGTTTTTTAAATTTCTCGAAACAATAAAATATACATAGATTTATCAGGTCTTGAAACATTGCTCATTATTTTTACTCATATTTTATAATGACTATTTTATTCTAAGCGCGCTGAGGTAAAATGTAATACTTTTTAAATAAAAATAGAAGTATTATTTGATGCTTTTATTATTCATTTTATCATTTCTAATATTAAAAAACATGCATGCTTCAGTTTCTGCGGCAAGCATAATTTAAAGTTAAATAATTAAAAGTAATTTTATTTTAAATGTATATCTTGATAAGTGTTCCAGCCGCCGTCGATTTTTCTCTCATTTGGTTTTTTCTATTTCAGAAACTTAATAATAAATAAAAATTGTATGTGACCTTCAAGGATAAATGTGTGTGTGTGTGTGTGTGTGTGTGCGGACGTGTCAAGGAGGGGAAGTGGGAGGGGGGAAGCAGAATACATTTTTTCTTGCATTTGCCTAACTTTTCGATTTTCTTGAACAGTTCCCGACTTTTTCAAGAACAGTTTGCCGAGAAGTGGTGAAATAGTTATAATTTCTAGAGAAATAGTAAATGACATATTTAAACGAGGCAACTTTTAGTTCTCTGTGAACTACCCGCCGTATCCAAGAGTTAAGAACGAAGTTCCCGAATAATCTTCGAACTTTTTTTTTCCGTGTACATTATTTAAAAAATTACCTCAATCAGCAGTTCTGTTCTATAAATTTGATGGGGGCATACAACGATTTAACTACCCAGAAGTTAAATACTGAAAATCAATATTCTACTATACTGAAAAAAATATATATTTATGATAATGCCATAAATATGACCAATACTCACATATTATATTAGTGAATACCCACACAGCACATGATATTTCCTGAATACTTCCTGAATATTTCACTGAAAGATTGAAATATTTCATTGCAAGATGCAGGAAATATTTCTGCAAACAGGAAAATGTCCGCTTATGTAGGAATATTGACGCGAAAATTGAGAAAATATTTCATTGAAATATTCCTGCAATATTACACATAAAGATTCTGCAATATTGTGAAAATATTTCAAAAAATGGAAAAATTTGTTAAACACCTCAAATCAATAGGAATTTTCTGAAATATTTTAAAACCCATAGGATATAGTAAGCCAAAAACTACTGCGCAACTCTACAGGCCATAGAAACTGAGTTCGACCAGTGCGCATCATTTCAGTTGAATATTTCCAAAATATTTCAATGAAATATTTTCTCAACTTTCGCGTCAATATTCCCACATAAGCGGACATTTTCCTGTTTGCAGAAATATTTCCTGAATCTTGCAATGAAATATTTCAATCTTTCAGTGAAATATTCAGGAAGTATTCAGGAAATATCATGTGCTGTGTGGGTATGGGACAGCCATACAGTATTATTGCTGTTTCAGCTACACGTCCTAACCACACTCGTATGACAAAATCGACAATATCATTCTTTTCAGTGTATTTATACTAGTACACGGAAAAAAAAAGTTCACGAATCTCTCGTGAACTAGTATATTACTTTTGGATGGGACACAAAATTCTTGAAAATCAACAAACACAGTTCTTCAAAATTTCATCAACTCCTTCACTAGAAACATAGTACGGTTTCCGAACTTTTCGTCAAAGTTAACGAAAAATTCGTGAACTTTTAAAAAATGCTAAAAACAAGAAAAAATAATTTCCAGACACTACTTTTTTATAGTATTTCACTTAATTTGATAACTTGACGCCTATACGCACCCAACTTCACAGAATACACAATTTTATCGCCATTAAAATTCGTAATCCCACACAGCACATGATATTTCCTGAATACTTCCTGAATATTTCACTGAAAGATTGAAATATTTCATTGCAAGATTCAGGAAATATTTCTGCAAACAGGAAAATGTCCGCTTATGTAGGAATATTGACGCGAAAATTGAGAAAATATTTCATTGAAATATTCCTGCAATATTACACATAAAGATTCTGCAATATTGTGAAAATATTTCAAAAAATGGAAAAATTTGTTAAACACCTCAAATCAATAGGAATTTTCTGAAATATTTTAAAACCCATAGGATATAGTAAGCCAAAAACTACTGCGCAACTCTACAGGCCATAGAAACTGAGTTCGACCAGTGCGCATCATTTCAGTTGAATATTTCCAAAATATTTCAATGAAATATTTTCTCAACTTTCGCGTCAATATTCCCACATAAGCGGACATTTTCCTGTTTGCAGAAATATTTCCTGAATCTTGCAATGAAATATTTCAATCTTTCAGTGAAATATTCAGGAAGTATTCAGGAAATATCATGTGCTGTGTGGGATTCGCTTCACGGGATTCGAACCTAGTACCTATACCCTATAACATAATATTTCTAACAACTAACCGCCACGGCTAAATCTAGATACACTGTCCTTCGACAAACGAAACGATTAGCTTTGTCTGCTGTAAAACTCAGGACCGTGCAAAGTAGAAAAAGTCCCTTATCGTAACTTTTAATTCATTTTATGAATTATTTGTTTCACAAAGGAAATTAGCAAACAAAAATATTCACTAAGTAATAAAAAACACTGATTCTAAATAATAACTTTCATTAAAGAATTTTCCCGAATGTAAACACCGATGACACCGACTGAATGATCTTCTTCTTATTAGCCATAGAGTGTATAAAACACTATATGGTGACGTTGGCAACGTACTAGCGATTTAAGGGTGGAGTCCCATGACAGCGTTTTGCGTTGCGTCGTAATGGGAGAGAAAAAGACGCAAATATACGTTTGCTGCATTCTCTCTCATTACAACGCAACGCAAAAACGCTGCCATGGGACTGCGGCCTAAGGCTTTGTACATACAGCCATGATCTGTGTCCAAGGATGGGTATGCAACTGTCTGTAACAAATTAAAAAAAAAAAAAAAAAAACGCGCTTCATCTCGTTTGCGGTGCGCTCCGCAACCGTGATATGATGTCCATCTTCCCCAGGCAGGATAGGCTAGGGGAAGAGGGACAACACAATTCGGACACAGGCGAACCTCAGAGATTCGTAAGCGTGAAAATAGATAATAATATTATATAAAGAAAAATATAAAATAAATAAGTAAGGCAACAAACGATATGAATAAATCATAAGCAGAATTAAATTTTTAAATTGCAGAGTTTAAGAAATCTAAAGATGGGCGAGACAATTCTAGTAGTAGGGTTTGTTAGAAATTGAGTACTGCAAAAAGGGGGAGGACAGTTTAGAGCTTTTGAGAATGACTTTATCAAAGAAGTACGATGAGTATTGAATTTAGGGCAAGCCCAGAGGACATGGTCCAAGTCTTGAACAATTTCAGGGTTGCAGGAACATCCCGGTGAGGCGACCAAGTTTTTTCGGAACATGCTTTCGTTTAAGGAGTAATGGTTGCTCCTCATCCTACAGATGGAAACTATCCATTCTCTGCGTTCGACAAATGAGTGAAACCAAGGTTTTTTCGGCATTGGTAGAATTTCTGTGTGTATAAGATACCTTTAATTTCACCTACTGCTCTGAAAAATTCGTCGCAATTGATTTTTAATTCTAGGCGCGGTTGGCTGTAAAAATCCGAGAAAGGGAGGTCGATGTTAAGAAAGGTGCCATTTAATGCCTCCTCTTTGGCTGTTTGGTCCGCTAACTCGTTTCCCTCAACTCCCGCATGACCAGGTGTCCAAACTAAGTGCACCTCGCGATTGAGTTTAGAGAGTGTAAAAAGTCTATTTCTGATTAGAAAGACAAGGGCATTTTTAATGTTAGCAGGGTTTTCAGAGGCAATACTGTGCAAAACACTTTGTGAATCTAAGAAGATAACAGATTTTGGGTAATCCTGGGAGAGAATGTAATCGAAGCAATACAGTATAGCAATGGCTTCGATAGAAAAAATGGATACCAGATTAGGTAATTTCCAAGAATGTAAAATATTATGTGAGGTACAAACAAAGGAGCATCCAGCTGTAGCTTCCGATTCAGTTTTGAAACCATCCGTAAAGAAAAATGCAAAATTATTAAATTTATGACGGGTTAGATCGTTGAAAATTGCGTTTGGAGCCGGGTTTATTTTTACTGTATTTCCTATTTTGAAATCAACTTCAGGAATAAAGAGGTGGTCCTCCTAAGGGAACTCGCAATAAGGATGTAGAAATGATTGGCGGATTTGAGATTTGAAATTTAAGACTTTTTCGTAAGCGATGATTAGAATAAAGGTATTTTTGATTTGGTAGGTGTTTTTTTGTTGAGTGGAAATCCATAGAGCTCTAAGATTGTCGGGTAGAGGGTGGGTAAGGTTTAAAAAGGTCTTAATTAAATATCTTTTGGCTAGATAACAGAATCTTTTTCTTAAGGGGGGTTCATAGGTTTCGGCTAACATGACATTTATGGGAGTGCTCCTCCTATAGCCTAAAGCAAGTCTGAGAGCCTGATTACGGATTTTTTCGAGTTTGTCAAAATATTTATGGCGTTGGAAAGTGTAGGTATGAGAACCATATTCATATAAGCTTCTAATCAATGAACGAAAAACCTTCAAAAGTATATCAGGATCAGCACCCCACCAGACGCCTCTGAGCACCTTGAGTATATTGAGTACTTTTCTAGATTTATCCGCTAAGTATTTGAAGTGATCGTCAAAATTAAATTTAGAATCTAGATTTAGGCCTGGAAATTTAACTGAGTTTGATGGAAATATCATTGTATTATTTATACTAATAGTCAAATTCTGTGTCCAGTCTAAGTCTGTTAAACAAGACTAATTTAGTTTTATCAGGGCATAGCTCGAAGTTTCTGTCAGATAAGAAAATAAATTGAGATTATATTTAGGCAATTTTGAAGAATGGCGATACATTCTGTTGCGTCGTTGGATCTGCAAAGTATTGCAATATCATCCGCGAATTCAATTAAAATGCAATCATCAGGTATGATGGATGATAGTTTTCTGCCTTTCTGGTATATATGGAGTAATTAACAGGACTGAGGACACTTTCTTGAGGAAGGCCTACAGTGTTAATTCTGGGTCCAATAATTTCGCCATTTATTTTAAAAAAGAGTTTTTTATATGCAACAGAATTGTAGATAAATTTAGTTATCGATTTTGGGATACCTAATTCTCTGAGATCTTCAGCCAAAATACTCGGCATGACGCTTGGAAAGGCTCCTTTCAAATCTAGGAATAAGCCAGCCGTTATCTGACGGTTGGCAAAACCGGTTCACACCTCCGTCGCTAAGATCGCTAGGTTGTCCGCACATGATCTGCCCTTCCTGAAACCGAATTGGGTGGAAGACAACATAAGGTTGTGTTCTAAATGCCAATTAAGTCTCGACTGGATTAATTTTTCCATTAGTTTGAATAAACACGAAGCTAATGAAATTGGTCTGAATTTTCCTGGAGAGGATTTAGGAATAAAAAGGATCAAAAATTCATTCCAAGACGGTGGGAATGAAAATGTTGTGAGTATTGAATTAGAAATGTCCAAAAGAGCGGATCTTGCCTTTGGAGGAAAATGTTGGATAACGTTATTATCGATTTTGTCAAGGCCTGGAGAAGATTTAAGTTTTAAGGAGGTAATCGCAACTCTGAGCTCTTCTTCAGAGAATGGGTGATCAAGAAATTCGTTGGATCTGAAGACATTGGGAAATTGCTCACGAAACACAGTGGGCGGACAAGACTCATCGATTAGGCCGTGAAGCTTCGCCACCACCTCCCTATCAGCTGAGCAGGAAGCTGTAGCTGGCTGAGTATAACGATTTTTAAAAGACTTAATAGTTCTCCATATTCTAGAGATTGGAGTACGTCTATCGAGGGAGTCACAGAATGTTCTAAAAGAGTCTCTTCTGGCTTTGTTGAATGTCTTTTTTGCGCAGGCTTCCGTTTTTTTTAAAATGATGTAATTCTCAATGTTAGAGACTCGCCTGTAGGTTTTTAGCGCTTTTTTTCTTTCAGAGACAGCCGAGTCGCAAGTCTCGTTCCACCAGGGAGTGGGAATGACAGGTCTTCTTGGATGATTGGTGTTGAAGTTATGAACTCTATTTTTGGGCTGAGGACAGGCCAATTTTATCGCCTCATCCACGCCTGTGACAAAGAGGCTGTAATTGTCTAGAACATTTGGGTGGGGAGAGTTAGAATTGAGACTAGAGTCTTCGATAAATTTAGTTAGATTAGAAGAGAAAGTAGGCCAAGAAATGTTTTTGAGTTTGTATTTGTGAGAAGAGAACGTTGAAATCGGTACTGTCACACCTAGACTGATGATGACTGGAAAGTGCTCACTTCCCAGTGTGTCGTCCCATGCATCCCATGTAGCAGCCAGAGAAAGGTGAGGTGAAACAAATGTGAGATCCAAAACGGAATTGGCAAAACCCGGGCGATTCCTGAAGGTTGGTTTTCCGTTATTCATGCAGACGAGATCAGCAGAATCTAAGGAGTCACGTAGTTCTTCTCCATTATAGCAGTTGCGGGTGCTACCCCATGAGGTGTGGTGGCTATTGAAATCACCACCAATCAAGACCGCATGATCGTTGATTGAAAAGATAGAGTTAAAAAGATTGGTCCAATGAGCGCTTGAAATTTTGTTATCAGGAGACGGAACTCTGTAAAGTGAAACGATTAGCAGGTCTCCACTAGAAGATTGAACGGATATTGCTAAGGTTTCAAGACTGTTCTCAACGTTAGGTATTGAATTAATCCTGGAATAGCTAATGCCACTTCTGATAGCAATCGCTAGTCCACCTCCTCTATTAGACACTCTGTCTGATCTGATTATGTTAAATCCCTTGAGGGAAAAGTGTTTGGATGGTTTTAGAAAGGATTCCGAAAGAAGAATTATGTCTAAGTTGTTCGATATATTTGAAAGGTCGCCTTTTTTGTTTAAGACGCCCTGGGAATTCCATTGCATGATTTTGAGATTATTTTGTAGGGCCATTATTGGAAGAAGAAAGTAGTAATGATAAAGATGAAATGCTATTCGAGATGGTGTTAACCAGATTGAAACTTTCTTGTTTTGCTTCTGGGGAGTTAGAAGCAATTGTACTAACTAGAGTAGTTAGGATTGACAGAATATTATTAATTAAGTTGATTGGATCGATAGATGATGTGTCGAGATTTTCTGTTGTTGGGTTTGAAGTTTGTGATTAGTTGTTTTGGAGAGCAAATCCGTCAGGGAGTGATATTTCTGATCTCCCGTTGTTGAAGTATTTTGAGATTGGCGAGGAAGAATTTTTGCGTTGTAGTGATTCGGGTTTCTTTTGTTTGGATTTAGAATGGAGCTTTGCAGGAGCTTTAAATTGAGGTGTTTGTGTAATTTCATTATAGGAGCGAAACGATGGAAAGGGAGCGTGAGAGGTTGATGGAGTTGGTAAAGCGTTTAGATTAGGGTAGTTCGAAAAATTAAATGATGGAGACGAAGTAGGAGATTTTGAGACATCAGGTGTGTCTCGATTCGAGTTTCTGTTGCGCGACCGTAGAGCGGCTTTGGCTTCAGAAAAAGACAAACCATGTTTGGATGCGTATTCTCGAAGTTCCTTTTGAAATTTGAACTCAGTGCACACATTGGAATTGGCTGCGTGGGCCTCGGAACAGTGGATGCACTTAGGAGGATTTGATAACTCCGAACATGGAGATTCTTTCGAATTGGAATGGGCACCTCCACAGTGAGAGCAACGCGGCGATGATCTACATTGTGAGGAAATGTGACCAAATCTGAGACATTTATGACACGTTTTAACTTGTGGAATGTATCGAGATACAGGTAGGGATGCTTTGAAAAGAGCAACTCTTTCTGGAAGATCGATACCTGAAAATGTGACAAGGACGGAACGAGAAGACTAAAGTTCGAATTTACTTGTTTCTACGTTTTTAACTTTTCTATTTAGTCGACGTACTTCGATAATAGTAATCGAGGTGTAAGGATTTCCCAAAAATTCTAGGTTTTCTTTTATTTCGTTTTCAGTAATATCCGTGGGAATGTCTCGAATAACGCCTTGGCAAGAGCAAAAGTTTGCCGGAATGAACGCTAATAGTCCTTTGTCTTTAAGGCACTTTTCGTCGAGTAGGCTATTTGCGTCGACTGCTGATTTCATAGTGACGCAAAGTTTACTAACACCATTTGATTTGATATCTATGATTGAGTTTCCTAATTGGGAGGAACGCGAATTAATGATACGGCCAAAAGATAATTTGTGTATCTTTTCCTTAGCGTTTGGAGAATCTGGGTTTTGTTGAATAAAAACTTTGCAGTTTCCTTTTTGCGAGATTGGATATCTGCGAGTGGCATCCGGGCCCTTACCGGAAGGATTTTTGTTTGTACTATTTGAGGCGGAAGGCTTCTTAGTACTGGGGTCGTTTGATGTTTCGACATCCATTTTGGAATGGTCTGAAAGAGTGGAGCTCGAAGAGTCACTCCTGAATCGTTTGTTGCTTACCTGGTGTTTGTAAAACAAGAGAGCATCTGCAATTTGGGCAGTCTCTTTATCTACAGTAGAGCCATTCGAGTTTTCGTCTCCGAGTTGACCTGTGTCAGAAATAATGTCCCCCTTCGGGCTTGAGGACATTCTTTTTTTCCTTGATTTTTAGACGCTACGGGGTGTTCGCCTTGCGCATGCGCGCGCAACGCGTCTGTCTCGTCGGCCACAATGGCCCACGCGACAGGTTATTTTAACGACGAAGAATAACGATTTGATTAATAGGAAAACACTACAGCACAATACTCTTAAGAAACAACGTCTGCAGCGCTCGGGCTTGCAGGAAGTAGGTAATACTTTTTCACGACGCGAACTAAAGAACCACAGAGAGCACACGATGTTACCTCTGCGGCGGTAGAAGACCGAATCCCGACTGAATGATGAATGCTTGATCAGCTATATTTGATGCGCATTACGAACTGCGCATACTACTGACACTCGCGAGTTCACGATTTTTTCGTGAACTTGTACCTCTACTTTTGACGAACTACTCTTCCTTAACAGTTCATCAAAAATTCATTAACTTTGTTTCAGTTTTTCGTTGACGTTCGCCATTTCTAATCAAAAGTGAATGAAAATTTTGAAATTTTGTGTCCCGTCCAAAAGTGATATACTAGTTCACGAGAGATTCGTGAACTTTTTTTTCCGTGTAATAAACTGTTTTACTGTTAAAAAATTGATTTTAAGTATCACAGTAGAAAGTGATTTGTCTGAAGCTTCTAGCTTAACGTGAAAAAAATTTATAAACATATATATTATAACCCAAAAATAGATTTTTCATAATTCTGAAATTCTATACAAACTTTATTAATTGCGATAAATAATTAAAAAGTGTGTGTCCATGTCGATTTAGTAATGCAATTGAAAACTTTTCTGCAAAAGGAACATTTCAAGTCTCAAAGACGTCTTTTAGACATGGAAAAATATTGCTGCAAGTCAAAGTTCCCCAGAAGCATGTTTACAGTGCAAAACATTGAGTAGGAGTCTATTATTTTAAAATTCTATAAAAAATTTATTAATTGCGATAATTAATTGAAATGTATGTGTCAATGTCTTTTTAGTAATGCAATTGAAAACTTTTGTGCACAAGAAACATTTCAAGTCCCAAAGACGTCTTAAAGACGTCTTTTAGACATGGAAAAATATTGCTGCAAGTCAAAGTTCCCCAGAAGCATGTTTTCAGTGCAAAATATTGAGTAGGAGTCTTTTATTTTGAAATTCTATACAAACTTTATTAATTGCGATAATTAATTGAAAAGAATGTGTGAATATCTTTTTAGTAATGCAATTGAAAACTTTGTGCACAAGGAACATTTCAAGTTCCAAAGAAGTCTTTTAGGATTTGAACAAATATTGTTGCAAGTGAAGGTTTCAAAAGATATGTTTTCAGTACAGAGTGGAGTGTTTTTTGGATCCTTTTTGATCTGTAGGTCAAATAGTTTTTTTAACCTGCAGGTAAAAAATTGTATCAGAATTGACATAAATTTTGACGTAATGTAAGGCTGTTATTGTTTTCTTTTAGACCTTTATGTCTAAAAAGAGGCTAATTTGACATAATAGGTTTTCACTTTCTCTTATTGAATCATGATACCGTGACAGCGGCGGCGGCAACGTATATAAATGAGGTTTTTTACTTAAAAATATTGCACCTGCGTAACTTTAATGCAGAATTTAAGATGAATTTATCATTCGGTGGTATATATAATTAAAGGTGAATTAATTAATTTCGACAAATATTTTTCAAAAAGGCAGATTTCTGTATTTAGGACAGCTGCGCTGTCGATACATGAAATTAAGTGTTGAGTGAGAAGTTGATTCGGAAAGATTGTTAAATTAATTATCTTTTAATGCAGAATGTTGAAATTTATTATTTATAAGTTTTCGTATGACTTATAAATACCTTGTAACGGTTCGTTTCTGTTCTTAACCCTTATGAGAAGGAAATTATAATCAGGATAACCCGGGGTAAAGAATGACACAGGTAATTAATAAAAATAATCTTGCTTTTACTGGATAATCTTCTTGGCGACGATCCCGGTACTTACAAAATAAACTTAGGATGATAATTTTGATAGATCACTTAATTAAAGTTCATTTTGGTGAGTGAGTGGTCAAGTGGAACGTTCAACACGCGCACAGGTAAGTTACGGTATTTAGCGTTCACATGTAAGTTCACCAATTAACGAAAATCCTTTATTTCAGGCTGTTTATGGTAACGAAAATTAAACTTGGAATTTTTTGGTAAGAAATAGGTTACTTAACTAAACTTGGGATCGCGTGTGGTAAGTCGCGGAGTGGAGATCCAATCTTTAACGGATGGGCTCACTGCGCGTAAGATGAAGGAAAAAGGTGGGTGATCATGTCCTTGTTTTCTTACAGGTAGGTCACTGCGTAAAAAATAAAATAAAACTAAATAAACTTTCGATTGTTTCAGGCAATCACAGAACGGATGTGCAGTTTTTTAAAGGGTAAGTTTATTGCGCGAGAAAAAGGTCGAAACCAATGTTAAGCCTATCATGGCGAAGATCTCGAAAATTTAGGCTTGGGGTAGCGCTCGTGAGAATCAGCTACGGTTGGTATGACACGCACTGCAGGCACAGTCCTAAGTTTTACCGACGCATGGTTTCTCGACGAAATTTCTCGTTTCGATGGTACTTATACCGACGATAGTAAGGTACGCGATCCTCGGATAGTTCTCCTTTACCGACGGTCGCGTTTAATTGAGCACGTGAGGAAACACTCGGGAATTAAACGTTCTCTTCTCGCGGATTCTCACGCTAACATAAAAAAAAACACTTGCGGTTCGTAGCACTCGCGCACTAATTAAGAAATTTGATTGCGGTTAGGGTCAACTCGCGGATTACACTTGAGGAATGGCGGCCGAGGTGGCGCTCACCATGGTAAGTAGGATTTCTTCTCAACAGCCGAGGTGGCGTTCGCTGAGAGTGGATCGATAGGATGCCAGGTTAGGAGCAACGTGGAGAGAATAATCTGACAACCCTATATTAAAGAACCAGTAGAACCGGGTAGAATCAGGAGCCTACTTGCTTTAAGTTGGTTATTGTCACGTAAGTTCCAATTTCAAACCAGTAGATAAGTATTTTCAGCTGGTTTGAATTTGGAATGTCAAGTTCAAAATGAACTGGTCTCAGTTTGAACATTACAGTAAACAGGAAATTCCAAATAGGTTACATTGTACAACATGAACTTGTTTCAACTTGGATATCGATTCACAATTGGAAATCCAAGGTGGTAACAATTGAGCAGATATTTTTGAAAAAAAATATTTGTGGAAAAAATAATAAAAGATTCTTATGACCATTAATAACTTTATATTCTTAGCACGCTCCAGATATACAAACATTTTAATTAAACTGGAAGTATTAAATTAAAACTTGTACCCTATGGGAATCGAACCCCGTACCTATGACCTATCTATCTAAACGCTTAACGACCGCGGCTATCGAATCGACGTGAGAAATATTTTTCGACCTGTCTATATAAACTGCAACTTTGGAAAACGTAATAAGTTTATGTAAAATATTATAATTTTTGTAAGTACCTATAAAAATACAAGCAGAAATTAAAATATTTATAGAGATTTGCAAATATATGATATTATGTAAAAAATATTAATTAAATATTTAATACATTTTTGCTCAAATGTCATTTGACCGCTTTGTATTTTTTTGCAAATATTTGCAAAAAATAACATTAAGCAAAATAAAAAACAGAAAATTCGTAAAAATTAAAATTCCCAAAATGACTGGGCCAGACCAGCTTAACTGTGTTAAAAAATTTCATTGATTTTCTAAAATGTTAAAACTTTTATGAAAATCTGTAGTTCACAACAAAACAATAAAACAGTCTTAACCGTTTTTTGAAATTAAAATTTTTGTTATTTTTTTGCATTAACAAAATATTACAAAATTTAAAAATAATTAATAACTCAAAAGCCTTTTACCATAAATTAATAAAACTTACACTGATTACACAAAATTGTTCACTCTCTTACAAAAAATATTAGCATGATTGTAAATTTAAAAATTTCATATTTTTAATAACAATTTTATAAATAAAATTAATTAATTTTTTTTAAATTTTGTAATATTTTGTTAATGCAAAAAATAACAAAAATTTAAAATTTCAAAAACGGTTAAAAGTGCTTTATTGTTTTGTTGTGAACTACAAATTTTCATAAAATTACAAAATTACAAATAGCAACAGTAACAAATTCATAAAAATATCACTTCGAGAAATGCAAATTCGCAAAAATAAAATTATCAAAGCAACAATTAGCAGAAATAATGATACACAACAAAGCAGTTTCGCAAAAAATAACAATTAGCAAAAGTATCTAACAATTTGTAAAACTGTCCATTGCGAAGAATGCAAGTTTGCAAAAATAACAAATTTGAAAAATAACAGTAAACTAAAATAAATATTTGTAAAATGTAAATTTGCAATAATAATTCTTTGCAAAAATAACAATTGGCGAAAATGACAATTATTTAAAGAATTCCAATTAGCGATTAATCAAACTCTTTAAATTTGAACTTGAAATTCCAAATAGAATGCATCCCCGATTCAAATTAAACCAAGATGACATTAATCCTTCACTGTGCTATATAAATTTGGAGTTGAAGTTCCAAACTCAAGCTTGTTGATTTTTAATTTGACAGGACAAGTGAAATGTAGTATTCAAGAATCCAAATTGAACCAAGTAGATACTTGAACTTAATTTTTGTATTTGATGGAAATGCAAGCTGATACTTGTAGTACGTGCGAACTTGGAAATACAAGTAGAAACGATAAGATTGGAAATCCATGTTAAAACAAGTCGAAACAAAAATTGAAGAGGACAATCCAAGATAGAACCATTTCAATTTTATCTTGGATATCCGTTTCAGTTACATAAATAGGATTTCCAAGTTAAAACCAGTAGAATTGCTACACGGAAAAGTTTTTCAATTTGGAAAGCAAGTTGACACCAGTAGATCCATGTTCAATTTCTACTGGTCTCAACTGGTTCTTTAATATAGGGAACCTTCCCAACGCCAAGGCGGCGGACTTGAGAGAGACTGTTCTACGTACAGTAGGATTCAAGAATGCCTTCCTAGTATAAACTTCTCGCACTCATATGTTCCCATGGAAACATATGAGTGCGACACGTTCAAACTAGGAAGGCATTCTTGAATCCTACTGTACCTACTGCTTCTTCAGGAACACCCGGGATGAGAACCTGGCGGCGACCTTCAACGGTAGAGCACCTCTAGCGATCGGCTTGATAATTTCAACAGCACCGCTGGACGGATGGACTGCCGCTTTCTCGATCCATTGCTCACTTTATATACCTTCTTAAGGAGCTGTTGCTTGTGAGAAAGTATTCCACCTATGTACCGCGCTCGTACCATTTAATCAACTACTGACCCGGTACAATACTGATTTTAGCCCGCGACCTTACCGACTAAGGATCACTTATCATTTAAAATGTAAGAAAAATAAAGAGACCTTTGATTTCTAAATCTGGCAATTTTATTTATAGAGCAAAACCCAGGTTTAGATCGTTACAACCTTTTATAATTTCATGAACACAAGTTAAATATTATTTTTTTATTGTCTTATTAGAATGTTCCATAAAAATATTAGTGAAATTCGATATACGTTTTTAATATTTCTTTTAACATGTTACATACTTAATGCATAATTTTGTAAGTTAAAATTCACCAAAAAATATGTTTTTATTGTGGTTTGTAAGAGTCTTTGATATTACGTCTTTAAAACGTCTTACAGGCGTCCAAAAGGTCAGACATAGAACTTTAAAATAGATGTCCTCTGGATGTCTTTATGATGTTCTACAGACATTACCAGCTGTGTCCCATAGTTGTCCGCGGACATAAAGGGACGTTTTTAGGACGTCTTTTAGACGTCCCCGTGTCCACTGGGCCCAGTGCCATCTGGGCACGGAAACGTCTTTGTCCTAGAAACGTTCCTAAAACGTTTTTAGAACGTTTCATGTCAGCTACATAACGGCTTAAGAACGTCCAATGTTCTAAAAACGTTTTTAGAACATAAAACGTTCTTGAGACGTTATGTTGAGGACATGAAACGTTCTAAAAACGTTTTAGGAACGTTTCTAGAACGAAGACGTTTCCGTGCCCAGAGGGTGGGCACACTTGTTCAAAAGACGTCCTAAGGATGTCTTTTTGCGGACGTCTTTTTGCGGACGTCTTTTGGACTTGTACAAAAAGACGTCTTAAAGACGTCCTATTCATGTTCTATGTCTTGGCCATCAGATGTCTTTAAGGTGTCTAAAAGACGTCTTTTTCATTCAACATTTGAAAATAGAAAAATTTTCATAAATAGAAAATATTATTTTCTAAGTTCAACTTGGACTTAGAAATTTATGAATGTGAAATTCATTGGAATTTTTCTAAGTTAAATTCATTTCATTGACAAGTGAGATCGTTAACTTTGTAGAGGTTCATATCTGTCTTGAACGGCTGAGGTGCTTAAGGCGCAGTGTTTCAAGCCCAAGGTATCCGAGTTCGATCCCAGCTTCGTCGGAATTTTTTCATTATTTCTCCACATTTTAGAAAAAATAAAATTAAACTTAAAATAAATTTAATACAATATTACTGAATTTCAACTTAGAAAATGTTATAAAAGAAATGTTTATTTAAGATCTGAAGGAATGTAAAAAGGACGTCTTAAAGACGTCCCTTTTATGTCTTTTAGACGTCCAAAAGACGTCTTTAAGACGTACTTTAGACGTCCTTTCTTATGTCTTTAAGACGTCTTTTGGACGTCCCTGTGCCCACTGGGCTACGAGTTGAATGTAGTCTTGACATTCCAAGACGAGACAAGATATGAAAAAATCTCGTCTTGCGGCAACACTACCGATTACGAATCTAATGTCCAATTTACAAAATTCAAAATAGCGAATCCAATGTAGCGAACGAATTTTCAAATTTGTTTTGTGGCTTAAGGGCATCCGGGAAAAAATAATGGTTTCGTGATAGACGTCTTATTTAAAAAGAAAAGAATATTTTGAGTCGGGATTTTTTGGTAAATATAGAGAAATGCTCTGGGACCAGCGGTCCTCTCGGAATTTAGAGAAATTTTGATAAATAATTCTTGAAAAAAATTGTTTAAATATACGGAAAAAAGGGATTTTGAACGGTTCAGTATAGACGTCTTATTTTAAGAGGATAAAATATTTCGGGTTCATATTTGGAGGGGTGATAGAGGAAGACTCTCCAAGGAGCGGCCCTCTCCGTTTTTGCAATCATTTTGCGAGGAAATTATTTTATAAACGATTGAAAGTGGAGTATTTTGAGATTAATACATTTCCTTAGTTCAAGTCGCGACCACTTCCGAGAATTGGCGCCACCTCCTTGACCACTGACACATAGATCCACTTGTCTGTGTGCTCACCGCCATATTGTCTCTCACTTTCGCAAAAAATTCAACTTTTGTAATTTCGTTTTTCAATATTTATTTCAAAAATTACTTTCAAATTTCGAGAATATTCTTTATCATCATGAATTCCCCTAATTATCATGATAAATCCGAACTAAATATCTCTAATTATTTAGGAGTGAGACGACACGCGGGAAAACACTTTTTGGGATCGATTTTTCCCGGATGCCCTTAACATACTATTTTAACCTTTAATTATGTTTGTTTGCAAAACGTTGTTTTTAAATATAAGCATTGCACAGTTTGCAAAATGAGTTTTTAAAACATTTGTCCGCCATATTGGATCCGCCATTTTGAATTTTGAAAATTGGATTTCAGATTCATAATCACACTGAGAAAATGATATTGTCGATCGACAATAAAACCGGTTTTATCATACGAGTATGGTTAGGACGTAAAGCTGAAACAGCAATACTGTATTTCTGTTTATCAAATACAGTATTGGTGTTCTTCACATACATATTACTGTCTCTCACATACATATATATGGCTGTTCTACACTGCGTATATGGCTGTTCCATATCCACCAATATAATATGTGAGAATTGGCCATATTTATGGCAGTACCATAAATATATTTTTTTCAGTGCAGAAACCCCAAAAAACCCCCGAGTAACAAGTTTCAAGCGAATCTAATGACAGGGTGGCTACAAGTTTCAGTTTATCAATTTCCCTGACATTTTACTGACATTAAAATTACTTTCCCTGACAAAATTCTTTTTACAGGAAAATATGAATGTTTACGGAAAATGGGTAAAATTTATCAATTTAAATAATTTCTAAAAATTAAAGTTATAACTCTTCCTGAGTTCAATTAATTTTTACATTTTTTAATTAAGCTTTATCTCTGAATCAATTAATTTAAATACACACAAAAAACCCAGTCTCATTTTTGTTGCGTCTCAAAATGAGACTATGTTAAACGCCTCTACAAAGTTAACGATCTCACTTGTCAATGAAATGAATTTAACTTAGAAAAATTCCAATGAATTTCACATTCATAAATTTCTAAGTCCAAGTTGAACTTAGAAAATAATATTTTCTACAAAGTTAACGATCTCACTTGTCAATGAAATGAATTTAACTTAGAACAATAATAATAATGTTAAAAAAAATCAGACCAAATGGTTCCCTTAAGATATTCGTCTGCTGATTACGAATCTGAAGTCCGTTTTTAAAAATTCAAAATGGCGGACCCAATATGGCGGAGGACATTTTTAAAAATCGATCCAATTTACTTAAAAATCGTTACTCGGGGGTTTTTGGAGTCGCTGATTACGAATATGACGCCCGTTTTCAAAAATTCGAAATGGCGGATCCAATATGGCGGACATTTTTGAAAATCGATTCAATTGACTTGAAACTTGTTACTCGGGGGTTTTTGGGGTCTCTGATTACGAATATGATGTCCGTTTTTAAAAATTCAAAATAGCGGATCCAATATGGCAGACGACATTTTTGAAAATCGATCCAATTGATTTGAAACTTGTTACTCGGGGGTTTTTGGGGTCGCTGATTACGAATCTAAAGGTGGACTAACATTGAAAAAGCACTAACCATTTTTTATTAGTAAATATATTTTTTGAGCTTACACAGAAAACAAAAAGTAATCTAAAAACATTTATATCTTTAGCACATCATTTAAAAACATCTTTTTTGAATGTGAGCTTGAGAATGTGATAATAGAGTTCTAATTTTAGTTTGAAAGTATCAAATTATTGAAAGATTTTATCTTACATTTGAACACTCCGGAAACAAAAGACGATCTGAAAATTATAATGTTATATACTCCTATTCTAATATACATTTAATGTGTGTTGTGTTTGTGATGTAGAATTTGTGATGTATCTGTAACTATACCAAAGGAAAAAAACCACAACTTATGCAAACAGAAAACTAAGGAAACAGCACTTCATCTTACCTTTGTTGGTTGGATTATTATCTCTTATCTTTGCTGATCGGGTTGTTGATTACATCTTGCCTTCATTGGTTGGATTCTAATCCCTTATCTTTGTTGATTGGAATATTACATCTTACTTTAGATGGTTTCAAAATTATTACATCTGGCCTTTGCAAGCTGAATTTAGCCTTAAATCTTGCCTTTATTCGTTATATTAGATCCGCCATTTTGAATTTTTGAAAACGGACATCACATTCGTAATCAGCGACCCCAAAAACCCCCGAGTAACAAGTTTCAAGTCAATTGGATCGATTTTCAAAAATGTCGTCCGCCATATTGGATCCGCCATTTCGAATTTTTGAAAACGGACGTCATATTTGTAATCAGCGACCCCAAAAACAAGTTTCAAGTCAATTGGATCGATTTTCAAAAATGTCGTCCGCCATATTGGGTCCGCCATTTTGAATTTTTAAAAACGGACTTTAGATTCGTAATCAACAGACGAAAATCTTAAGGGAACCATTTGGTCTGATTTTTTTTAACATTATTATTCGATTATATTGCATATTCTATTTTTGGACATGGCCCCCTTTGACCCCCTGTATTTCGGAAAGGGGGCACATGCTCATCTTGAAATTTTGCAGGGATTATTGGGTCATCATATGTAACCATTTGGCATAAAAAAAGTTTCAAAATTCGAGGTACGAAAAAGGGGCATTTTTTGCATGGGGCTTGCCGAGGCTCTTTTCCGTGCAAAGTCACAGGGTATCAACGTTCGTCTAGCCTCAAGAAAATGTGTGCTACATGTGTAGTTTTTTTGAAGCATTCGTCACTATTTTTATGTACATGTAGAAAAAAGGGTAGAAAAAAATTTGGGTCCGTTCGGTTCGCGCTCGAAGCCGATCCATCGGCTGTCGGTTTATGACAATACCTCAAAGCAACAATAAAAGTGTGTCCCCAGTTTTCTATTTGCGAGTCCACTAGTAAACCTAAATTTCCCATAAACAAAAAATTTATTTATTATTCAAAAAATAATTATCAGAAAAATGTTTGCTAATATTTTTCTTTGCAACTATTAAAAAATAACTCATTAAAAAAATCAAAACAAAATACTAATTATTACAAAAAATTACTCATTTTCAATAAAGAAATCTTTGTAAATTAGTTGAATTTAACTAATTATATTAATAAACATTCAGTCGCCTTTAACTGATTCGAATTAAGGTAACATATATTATATTATTAAGAATTAATTTTTACTTTAAAAAGTAATTAAGAGTATTAATCATATATATGATTATAATTAAATTATTCACCTGAAATTTTATTTATCTTTTACTAGGGTAACTGCACCAATTGCCGAGGGTGCACCAATTGTCGAGGATCATAATTTTCTTTTTTAGATAAATAGTATAATATATTATATTTAAGAACAAAAGAAATTTCTAAATAATCTTTGTATTTTCAACTGTATATTTATGTATTCAAATTTCGTAGCGATTCTACTAAAATAATTATTTAATTAATATTATAATTCACTGCTGTGAAATTTACTCGAATCTCCATTTTCTTAATACTTCAGGTTGATTGGAACAGATTTTTAGAAATGCAAATTAAACGTATTTATAATGACTTTTTGTGTACAAAATTATTATTATAATTTTGTACAAGAACCAAATTAATTTTGTATGCATGTTTTTTTGTTAAAAAAAATATTTAATATTTTTTAAAAGCAAATCATCGGTATTTGGTTCCTTTTTTTGACAGTTCCATTTTTCGAGGTAATGACTCGAAAATTGGTGTAGACACTTTTTTCGCTGATGCACCATTTATCGATGGTTAAGTGTTTATTTACTAAACGTCAAACATAAATGCCAAACATTTATAGGTACAGAGAAAAATAAAACAAAATGCTCCAAAAATTTACAATCAACAGAAAGGAGGAAGACCGAAAAAAAATTAATAAAAAAATGCATTATTTAAAAGTAAAAAATTTTGTGCTATAGTTAAATTATAATTAACCATTATTATATTTACAGTTCGTAATAAAAGTTTATTTTATTCGTTCGCCTATTTAATGTGACTTTAATTTATTTTTTCAATTAATGTCTGATTAACAAAATTGATTAAATTTAATTAACTTATTTATAAAAGTTTAAAAAACAGTTAAATAATTTTCTGTCCTGTATCATCTACTATAAAAAAGGTTTTATATCGATATTATAAATTATTCAATTATAGTTAAATAAATATATTTTTGTTTTCTGGTAATATTCTATAATATTTTTATCGAAAAAATAAATATCTACTCGATTTTCAAATATCTGTACAGGTTAATTGTTAGGTTATATTGGGTTATATGTTTAAAAATGTCATACCCTCGACAATTGGAACAGACCCTCGAGAAATTAGCACAAGACCATCTCACCATCGACAAATGGTGCTTTTGCTCTATTGACTTTTAAATATATTTTTTGCTTAAAAATTTAGTTTAATATTAAAAAAATAAATATGAATATTAAACATTATTATATCCTTCGTCCAAATATACAAAAATCAAATTTTAAAGTGCATTTACTTCCGAGAAAAAAAAATGTTAAAGTCACATGTTGCCTAAAACCATCGACAATTGGTACAGTTACCCTATATGATAGTTAAAAACAATACTTTCTAAACTCTTTACTGATTTCTTACTAAAAATATACATATTTTTTAGATTAGGAAATAATTTATAAAAATGTAAACTTTTTTTTTACAAATTTTTTATAAATGAATTAAAAAGTTCAAATGTTTCAATTTAGATATTTAATTTTAAGAACGAAATCTTTATTAATTATTGGCGTCATTATTTTTGTATAGCCAATAAAAATTGTGAACAGCAAATTTTTTAATTTATGACAGTAATAAAAAAGTGGCGAAAAACTTCCAAAAAAAATCATGAGTTTAGCCCTTTTCGAAGTTTCCCCTTTTTTTGCTTGTCCATTTACACATAAAAGAATTTTAAATTCTTACTTTTGTAAATCTTTATTCTTTAAATGTTCGCTCAACGTTTTGGTACGTCCCAACTGGGTAACGTTCGGTTCGTGTTGCGATCGTCTAGTGGATACGCGCCTTTATAGACATCTTATAGACATCTAATGGCCAAGACATAGAACATGAATAGGACGTCTTAAAGACGTCTTTTTGTACAAGTCCAAAAGACGTCCGCAAAAAGACATCCTTTGGACTTGTTTTGAACAAGTGTGCCCACTGGGCGTACGCTACTCATTTTGAGACTAGGTTTTTTCAGTGTAATTTCCCAAAAATTCTTCTAGAATTCAATTATATTTTTGAAATAATTTTTAAAAGATAATAATTTTCAATTTTGAAAAATTTCCAAACAATTTAAATTTTTAAAGAATTTTAATTATAAACATATGATTCCTCAAAAATTTTAATAAGTTCAAAAAGTAAATTTTCATAAATTTTTATTTACATTGTTCGTAGATAATTGAATCTTAAAAAATTATTAATTAGTTTTTAAAAATATTTTAATTAAATTTTTCGAAAATAATTGAATTTCTTAAAGCAAATTTTGTAAAATTTACAAAACTAATTAATTTTTTTTTAATTTTAATTAAAAGTTTTTGAACTTGACTGTTTTTGCTTTCTCGTGAGGAAGCTTTGTAGTTGTTTAATTTACAAAATTTTTAAAAATCCTTTTAACAAATTTTCTTCTATATGGGGACTATGTTATATGGGTGATTCTCCAAAAAACCTCATTTTGCATGTATAGTCAAGATTTTCTAAATAATTTTAATCATTTGGGAAAATACCAAGTCATATTTCCCTATTTTATCACTTTTTCTAAATGTTCTGCAAAAAAAAGTTGTAAAATTTTATTGTTTAATACATTTTTTAAATATTTTACCACCCCAAAATCGATTTTCTAACCTGTCATCTAAGTGCTTTTCATTTTTTCAATACGTAAAACAATTATTTAAAACATGAAAATTGGTACTTTATTAATTGTTTCTAAAAGTTATGATATTTAAGAATAATTTTCTAAAATATGAATAAAATATGTCGTGTAGTTTTTTTAAATATAGAAAATGAAATTTGTCATGTAGTACCGCGTCATTCCTCTCACTCGTTGAATATTATCCAATATTTTTGCTGTGGGTAGAGATATTGATTAATTATTGTGATCAATATTTAAATTAACATCTCTAATATTAATTTCTTAAGTTTCTTTTTAAAAAATGTCATTATTTTGCGTTAAAAAAATTAAAATTGAGACGTAAGCAGAGATTCACAGCCTAAAGCATCATTCCTCTCACCCCTAATAAAAACAATATTAATGTATACCCGAGTCGAACTTTTAGACCTGCTTACCTCCTTAAAACTGAGGGTTTGTAAGGATGTAATAGGATGAAAGCAGAGTTTATTTGCATTGCAAGTTAACTCTGATTACCTCCTGCAAACCCCTGGTTAGCGACAAATTTAGATGGTAAAAGGGGGAAAGCAGGTGTTCCTAGAACCTTATTAAATACTGCTTGACCCTTACTTGCAGAATTCTTTCCTCTCCCAAAACCCTGGAAAAACTGCTCATAGCATATTTGAGATCACTTTTAACTAATTTTTATAATAACTTTAATTATTAATAAATGGCATTATTATTTTTTACTTTTTTTTTAATTTAATCGTGACCAATAGCGAATTTATAAATAATGTTAGTATATGTATATGTGGGGATTAATACATATCCATTTATATATAAAAAGAAATTTTAATTTAATATTTGTTAATTAAATTATTTAACGGTGTATATAATCATTAAATTGCATACTTATACCTATACAATACAGAAAAATCGGAATAAACGCAAACCTACGAAATAAATAAAATCTAACGCACGCGAGACTTGAACCTACGACCTACGAACTACGGACTACGAAACTAACGCCCTAACCACTATGCTACGGAACCTAACTGAACACAGACGCTCTATTTTCAGTGACTTGTTGAGTGATTCAATAAAGCATTAATTGACACTAATACACTACAGCAAGTAAATAAATTGTTTAATAATAATAACCTTTAAACTGTCATAAATTAATATTTTTATTATTTAAAAAAAATGTCAAAACATTTCAGTTAAAAATAATATTTATAAATTAATAATAAAAAAGTACATGTTTCGGTAACCTATTCGCAGTTTGAAGTTAATTGTTGTTTACATTTTGGTTTCTTAATCTTTTTTTAATTTTTCTTTTCAAATATTTTCAATTTTAAAATTAATGTATTGAAAATCTTCGAATTGTTGCAAAGAATTTTATCAAAAAATTTGATAATAATAGAATATTCCTTCAAAGAATTTCTTTATTTAGAAAAATAACTAAATTCTCGCAAAGAATTTTATTAATATTTTTAAAAATCCTAATTAAATTTTTTTGAAAAATTTCTTTGAATTGTTTTTTAAACTAATGGAGTTTCTTCAATAATTTTAATTGAAAATTTCGAAAGCAATTGAATTTTATGAAGAAGAATTTTATTAACATTGTATTGAAAATAAGTGATTTCTTGCGAAGAATTTATTAAAATTTTAAGAAATAATTAAATTGTTTATGAAGAATTTTCTAGAAATATTTAAAAATCATGAAATTTTTTCGAAAAATTCAATTAAAGTTGTTTCGAAAATAATTGAATTTCTTTAAAGAATTTTATTAAAATTAAGTATATTCAAAATAATTGAATTCATCATAAGAATTTTAATTACTTTTCGAAAATAATAGAATTATTTCAATTCTTTTGACGAATATATTCAAAAATTGTATTGAGCTAGTAATTTAATTCTTATATAGATTTTTTTTTTAAATATTTTGAGAATAATTAAATTGTTTTTCAAAAATTTTAAATTCTTGTTGAAACTAAATTTTTATGGGAATTTTTGAAAATAATTAAATTCTTTCGTTTAATTTTATTTTAATTGGGTTCATAATTATTTAATTCTTGCAAAGAGTTTTAGTATTTATAAAAATAGTTGAATTATTTCGAAGAATTTATTAAAGTTTAAGAAAATAATTGCAATTTATGAAAATATTTTAAAATATTTGAATTCATCTAAGGAATTCAATTAAAATTGTTTTGAAAATAATTGAATTCCTGCAAAGAATTTTACTATTTATAAAATTAATTGAATTCTTCGGAAGAATTTTACTATTTATAAAAATAATTGAATTTTTTCGAAGGATTTATTAAAATTTTAGAAAATAATTGAATTCTTTCGTGAAATTTTCAAAATAAAAAATTTTGTAATTTGCAAAACAATAATAAGTTGAATATCTTGTACCGCGCGTAACATTTCCTATTGCGTAAGAATGTGGTAGAAGCAATACAGGGTTTAAGGTTCAATTAGGACTTAAAAAGGAGTTGTCAGAGTTAAATAGAACTTACGCAGGAGGAAAAAAACACCAAGGGTTTGTTAGGTGCAGGTTAGGGTTATATTATACTTACCAGGAGGTAAGCAGGTCTAAAAGTTCGACTCGGGTATAAATTGATAGCAAATTTTTTTCACATAAAGTTATCCTTTATAAACATGATAGGGCATTCTAAGCTGGAGGAAAATTATTTGTCAATTAAATAAAATTAAAAAATGTTGAAATCGTTATTCCTCTCACCCGTCATTCCTCTCACTTTTTTGAATAAAAATTAAAAATTGATATGATTGTCGGTTGTTTACAAACTGCCAGTGAAAAGTGAACCTAAAATGTATGAAAAATAATTTTTGACAATTGTTAAAAGAGATTTTTGATAACTGTAAGTATTTCAAAATCTATAAAATTTATAGATAATATTAATAAATTATAATTTTTAAATAATTTTTTGTAAATAGAAAAATATATATAATAAAAAACGCCGGCGCCAAATTTTAACCTCTTAATTTTTTTGTAAATTTTAATTTAAAATATATACTTTAAAAGCTAAAAGTTAGCATGATCATGCAATAGAGGTGGTAGATTTTTGAAAGCTCAATATAATTGACTGCATTAATCCATAAATAATAATTTTTTTTCTTTTCTGTTTGTAACTCACAAAAAGGAGTATTTCGGGAGAATCACCCATATAAGACCCTGAACAATTGTCCGGATGTATGTATGTGTGTGTGTGTGTGTGTGTGTGTGTGTGTGTGTGTGTGTGGATCCCGATTTTTGTGAACACGATAACTCGAAGAGGTTTTAAACGAATTTGGCTAAAATTTACCAGGTATATTTATCATAAAAATATCTCGAAATAGATTGATAAACTTTAAAAAATTCTCAGAAAAAAAATTTTTTTTTTGACTTTTTTCTAAAAAAATTTTTTTTTTTTTAATTTTTTTAAGTTGTTTATTGAAGTTGATATATAATAAAATCTTATTCTTTGCATCAAGATGAATCGATTGGTATATAAGAAGTATAAATTGTATATGAGAATTTATAGAGTTCATCACAATTAAAGCTGAAAAAATCGCATTTTTATCAAAAAAATGAGTTCTTTTCGCAAAATTATGTTGCTGTGTAAGAAAATCTTACTCATTTATTTCTAAAATCTTATTCATTACACCAAGACGGATCGATTGGTATATATAAAGTATATGTTTTACTTAAATTTATAGAATTAAAACCAATTATAGACAGAAAATTTGCACTTTTAATAAAAATTCATTTTTTCTTAAAAATCATGTTGCTGTACAATAGAATGTTATTATTTATTAAAAAATAAATAAAAAATCTTATTCTTTGCATCAAGACGAATCGATTGATGTATATAAAGTATATATTCTATTGAATACTATAGAATTAATTACAATTAAAGTTGAAAAATTCACTTTTTGACTAAAAATTTTTCTGTTTATTTTAGATTCATATTACTGTATAAGAAAATTTTATTCTTTCTATTAAGACGAATGAACTTTATTTTATAAATGTTAAATTGTATTAAAAATGATTTAAAAATGAAATATATTTATCGTTAATGCTTCCTTTACGAGGAAGCAAATTTTTTTTGCTGATCGTAAAGAGGAAGCAAAATGTCCATGTAATGAACATCTGGATTTACAACTTGTTTTCCAAAATGTTAAAAAGAATTCTAAAATAATATTATTTTTGTATGCATTTGAATTTTTGGAAATATGTAATTGAAAATACTGAAAATATTGAATTTTAAAAAATTAGAAGCTAATTTTCATTAAAATTTTTGATGTGTTAATTATTTTCAAAATTTGCAATTAAAATTCTTCAAAAATTCATTTTCAAAAATAATTGTAAATAAATTAAATATTTGCTATTAAATTTTACAAAAATTCAACTACTCAAAAAGGTTTTTATTATATAAATATTTGAAAAATTTAATTATATTAAAAATAATTCACAAAAAATTTATGAAAGATTTGTTTATAGTTATTTTTCGCATTATAAAAATCCAAATAAATTGTACTTTTTAAGTATTAAAAATTATTGTATTTTGTTGCAATATCGAAAATATTATCAATTTTCTTAATTTCCCTGACAAAAAATTTTTTCCTGACTTTCCTGGCAAAAAATTTGTATCCCTGACATTTCCCTGACTTTACTGACAAGAATTTTGTTTCACTGACATTTCCCTGACTTTACTGACATGTGGCCACCCTGAATGAGTTTTTAGAAAAATTTTCCGCCATATTGGATCCGACACCTTAAATTTTGAAAATTGAACTTTAGATTCGTGATCAGCGACCCCAAAAACCCGAAGTAACAAGTTTCAAACTAATCTAAATACTTTGAACAATTTCGTACTTTCGGGTGATATTTTGCAAAAAAATTTGAACTTCAGACTCCATTTTTGAGCCGCCATTTTAATTTTTAATTTTCTCTATAGTCCGATCTTGTACATATAGCTTATGTATTTTTGTCACGTTATTTGTAACATTTGGAATTATTTTTCTGCTATTTCATAGTAGAAAAAATTGAAAATTAAACAAAAATTTGAAAAAAAATCTGACTTTTTTTATAAAAAACGTTAATAACTTTTTTGTTTATTAATTTTTTGATTTTTTTATAACGCCATTCGATAGAACGCATATGAAAACATAAGAAATGATAAGATTGATGAATTTTTCTATTGATCTTTATAAGTATACCGAAATAAGTCCTCAAACTTCATGCCAAAAATTTGTACATTTGGGCGTTAAAGGGTTAAGCAAATTTGTCAACTCTGACTTCGAATTCGGATTCAGCAATTCAAAAAACCTTTTTTTTGTGTCTGTGTTAATAATTATTATTATAGGTAGTTAAGGTAGTTAATAATACTCAGACAATAACTGAGAAATTTCAACTAAAAAGTGCGTCTATAGAAACATTTTGAAATTAAGATACTTCTTTTTGTAGTATTATTTTTCACCTTTATGAAAATCGAAATAAGATGCATTTTACGGCAGGAAAATGTGATATTTTCTGCAATAAATCCTATGGAACAAAAAAAGTAGAAAAATTTCCTACTCTGCCTTTTACCTCTCGAGTTTTGTAGTTTCAGGCAAAAACGAGAGATGGGGCCAGAATGTTCATATACGTTAATAATTCTACTTGTATCCGATCAGCTGTTACCACGTTGAGAAAGAAATAGTCGTAATAAGCTGCAGGCGGCGACTGATTGAAAACAATAAGTGAGTTAGACGCTTTTTAAGGCAAATGGCCGTTCTGTCAGTATGAGCAGTATGAGCAAGCGTGTGTCGTGTAATAAGGTTAAAGGGCCTCTTCCAGGCACCGCTTCTCGCGGCCCTGCTTGACGGCAAAGTGTTTAGTGTTCGTGTTGCATTCATTTCGAAATCACACAGTGAACGTGGAAAAAAGTGAAGATTAATCTGCCTCGTCAAGTGTATGTTATTGTCATCGAGAGCAGTGTGAAGAGGTGAGTGTCCTTTTTGTTTTTGTGTCCAGTGTCAGAGTTTAACACTCAAAGTGCGTGCTACACTTTTCTTATTCGTCAGCAGTCCACAAATTCTTACAACTTTGTTATTGTCCACAAGAGGCAAGCATATGGTTATAAGGTGACTGGATCATTCTCGACTTTGCCCTGCTTATGATAACTATTCTTTTAGCCAACTAATTATTACAAAACACACAGTCAATTGGATTATATGAGGATATTTATTATATTAATATTTTTACATAATAATAAAGTGTCAATAAATATTAAACCCATTTAATGCAAAAAGTGTACTTTTTAGTGAATTTGACATAAAAAATGTCGCCATTTGTTGCAAAAATATAATAATAATGTTGAAAATTGTTAATCGAGTGGGCGTTTCAGACACCTAGCAAATATGGGTAATAAAGAAGGAATGTCTATTTAAAGAAACAAGGACAGTCAATCCAACTGTCTTTTGCCCTATTATAAACTGATTTTCTTTTCTCTGCATGAAAAAACTGGTGTCCTATTTGAATACTTGAAGGGATCATTTCAACGATTTCAACATACTTGTAAACACGTGTAACTATATATACATAAGTGACACTAGAGCGTAACCTATCAGCGGAATGTTTTTAAAACCACGACACTCCCACAAATTACATTGCTACGTCACGGCACTCTAGCAAGTATAAGATAACTTCTTCCATATTACATTTACTCTATTTCAGTAATTATTCAAATTTTCCCTTTACACTTATTTTATTCAACATTTATAATTTTATACAGGGCTCGGATTGTGCGACTTTTTCAACTTTTTTTCGACTTTTCTAAGGAAATGGACTTTTTTCGAGATTTTTTTTAGTAAAATGCGAATAATCGACTTTTTTCAAATTTTTCAATTACTTTTCGACTTAAATTGTAAATGGCACAAAATCATTCTACTCTTTAGGGAAAAAAACATAACATATTATCTCGTTTCTTAATATTTTTGTAGGAAATTCTCAATTTTCATAAGGAAACAATTTGCATCATTGCTTTAATAAAATTAAAAGTTTTTTAAAAATTAATGAAAAAAAAATGTTTATAAATTCTATTTGTCAATTAGAAAGTAAAAGTTTTAAAATTTTTAGAAAATTGAAGGAAAAAGTTTTAGTCAAAAAAATGATCTGTTATACATTTATTTACAAATTTCTTTCAAATTTTTCGAAAACATCAATAACTTCTTTTTTAAATAGATATTTAATTATTATTTTTCCATAGGAAATAAAATTCTTCAAAAGATTCAAATTCAAACCTTTTTGAAATTAAACAACTTATAAAAAATTGTTATAAAACATGAAGAAATCGATCACTCCGAGTCTTCGACTCGGAGGAATCGATGTCTTCATGTTTTATTACAATTAAAGATGACCTAGTCATAAAATCATTATTTTATATTATAAGACTTTATAAAAAAAAAAAAAAATTTGTAATTATTTTTTATGAAAATAATATTGAATTATTGAGAAGAAATTTATAAAACATTAGTAAGTAATTGAATTTTGCAGAATAATTTTGATATTTACAAAGATAATTGAAATTTTGAGGAGAATTTTAAAAAAATTTCGAAAATAATTGAATTTCTGCTAAGAATTTTCTTACTTTTGAAGATAATTGAATTTTGCAAAGAATTTTATCAGAACTTTTGAAAATAATTAAATTTCCAGGATGAATTTTATTATTTATGAAGATAAATATAATTCTGACGAGGAATTTAAAAAAAAAATGAAAATATTTTGACAAGAATTTTATTATTATTTTTACAAATAATTAAATTTCAGAAAAGAATTTTATTATCCTTTCTAAAAAAAGACATGGGATAAAAGAATCGAATGCACTCGAAAGTGTAACTCGAAAAGTATCGAAAAGATTAAGCATCGGTAATATGAATAGAAGGGCGAACTCATGTTTCCAAATGAAATTGTAGTACATTAAAAATTCACATATACTTAAGAGATGGAGCTGCAGTCTGAAATTATTCTTTTACTACTAAATAAATTATAATATAAATAATAAATAACATATAATTTGTAATTAAAAATATAATTAAATTAATAGAAAATTTTACACTTAAGCAAAAAAATATTTTAAGTAAAATAGAATTTTATTTAAAAAATTATTAAATTGAAAAAATTAACATTAAAACTTTTAAAAATTGAACAAAAATGAACATGGAATAGAAGCGACGAAGACGGCCGAAGGCCGTCTGAGGCGCTCGTATTTATAAAATTTTGACGAGAATTTAAAAAAAAAATTTGAATATAATTGAATTTCTGCGAAGAATTTTATTACCTATGAAAATAATTAAATTTTAGAGAAGAATTTTATTATTTATAAAGATAATTGAAATTTTGACAAGAATTTTATTAAATTTTTGTTTAAATAATTGAATTTAGGAGAAGAATTTTATTATTTATAAAAATATTTTACATTTTAAAGAGAATTTTAAAAAAAATTTTAAAAATACCTAATTAAAATTTTGCTTTGAATTTTATAAAATTTTATTCCGGTTTGTTTGATATTAAAGTATGTGTTGTCGAGAAATGAGAATCGTTCATCTTAAAATATTTCATTTTCATAATATTATTAAAATAAAGTATGAAATATTTCTTTCTAATAATTGTGAAAAATTAAAAAAAGAAAAAACATAACCTCAAACTAATACCGCATTTTATATTTTTTATTATTTCAGAATATCATTTCTTTGAAGGCACTTGATGTCATTAAAATATAAATTGTTCTTATTAATAGTTAAAATACACAATAAAAAGATTCAACACACAAAACAATTTATTTCAATTAAATTTTTTTGTTCCATCCACAGGCATTGCACTCATATCTATACTAAAATCTACTATTTATTAATTTTTTTACCATTTGCTATTATTTGGATACTTTTTTTTATTTTCAAAAAATATTCGAAATTCACAACTTATTTATTATATTTCGAAAAAAATAATTATTTAAAACAATGTTAAAAAGTTCTTAGGAAGAATTCAATTATTTACAAAAAATATTAGAATTTTTCACAGGAATTCAATTATTTTCATAAATAATAAAATTCTTTTCAGGAATTTAATTATTTTTGAAAAATTTTTTTAAATTCTTTGTAACTATTTAATTATTTTTATAAATAATAAAATTTATTGCAAGATTTCAATTATTTTGAATGCAATTTTAAAGGAATTGTTCAAAAAATGTAATTATTCTTAAAAATTTAATTTTAATTCCTTGAAAAAAATCAATTATTTAAAAAAAATGTTTTTCAAATTCTTCAGAAGAAATCAATATTTACAAAAATATTAGAAATTTTTGCAGAAATTCAATTATTTCCAAATATTTTAATAAAATTTTTCGAAAGATATCAATTATTTTAAACACAATTTTAATTAATTTCTTTTTAAATAATTCAATTATTCTTCTAGATTTTAATAAAATTCTTGAGAAGAATTCAATTATATTTACATAAATAATTCTTCGAAAAAATTCAATTATGTCGATAAATAACAAAGTTATTCCCAAAAATTCAATTATTTTGAGGTATTCTAATAAAATTCTTTACCTAATAAAAAATTAAAATTAAATTAGATTAAAATAAAATTCAATTATTTTTATAAATAATAATATTCATCACAAGAATTCAATTATTTTTAAAAGTAACAAATTTCTTCTTGGAAATTCAATTATTTCAATAAGTTCTAATAAAATCGTTCGCAAAAATTTAATTATTTTCATAAATAATAAAATGCTCTTATGAATTTAATTATTTAAAAAAAAATGTAATAAAATGCCACACAAACATTCAATTATTCTTAAGAATTTTAATAGAATTCTTTGTAAAATTTAATTATTTTTAAAAACTTTTCGCAATTCAATGATTTTCAATGCCTATACTATGTTTATGAAGTTTCCAAACAGAATTCAATTCTTTTCATAAATAATAAAAGTTTCTAAAGAATTCAATTATTGAAATTAGAATTTGCATAAAATTAGTCAAAACAAATCAATTATTTAAAAAAATTTTTCACAAGAATTAAATTATTTTTTTAAATATTTAAATTCTTTCATAAATAATAAAATTCGTTGCAGGAATTTAATTTATTATCAGGATACGAAAGAAGTAAATATTTTTGATGAAAATTAGGAAAAAGGCAGAAAAATAAAATAAATAAATAAAAATTATCGAGTGCGAAGTCTACACTAATTTAAATTTGTTAACCCTCCTGCGCATACGTTTCTACCCACAAAGTCGCTTGCAAATGCATACATTTTTCAGAAGGTAGGATTTGCACGGCGATCGGTATCTAGGGGTTTTCGGGGTCGCTGATTACGAATCCGGGGTCAGAATTCCAAAATTCAAAATGGCGGACCCAATATGGCGGAAAATTTTGACAATTTTGAAAAAAAAATATTCCAATCGTTCCGTCTATCGCTATCTAGGGGTTTTTGAGGTCGCTGATTACGAATCCGAGGTCAGAATTCCAAAATTCAAAATGGCGGACCCAATATGGCGGAAAATTTTGACAATTTTGAAAAAAAAATATTCCAATCGTTCCGTCTATCGCTATCTAGGGGTTTTTGAGGTCGCTGATTACGAATCCGAGGTCAGAATTCCAAAATTGAAAATGGCGAATCCAATATGGCGGACGACAATTTTAAAAAAGTTTTCTAATCATCCCGCTATCTCTATCTAGGGGTTTTCGAGGTCGATGATTACGAATATAAAGTCAAAATTTCTTAATTAAAAATGTCAGATCCAATATTAGCCATTTTATTTAAAGTCCATTGTTAAAAAAAGTAATAAATAATGGGTCAGAATTCGTGAAATTTTCACAGAAAATAAAAAATATTTTTTTTAAATCGAAATGTTGAAAAAACATTTCGATTTGGCCTTAAGAATGTGTCCACCAAAAAACAGAAAAAAAATTATTTTTTATAAAAGTTATTGCAAAATTAATTTTTTTGCAACTTTTTAAACAAAATTTTATTTCTCCTTAATGAATGAACCGATTTAAATGAACCAAGCGGGAATATCAAGGGGAATAAATATACTTTTGTTTAGAATTAGAAAATTTTAAAAAGTTTATTTTTTAATAATTATTTAAAAATTTTTTTATAAACAATTAATTTTTTTTAATGTTCTACGCCTTTTAAAAAATTGTAAAAAATATTACCGTACACTTAAAACTATAAGAAATCAAAATTCATTGAGAAAAGTTTGGAGCGACAATTATTTTAAAAGTTATAAACAAATTATATTGGCGCGGTGTTGTGCATCAACGCAGAACTTAGTTTTTGATCATTTTTATCAATTTTTATGGTTATATAATTGAATAAAAATGTTAATTTGACAGTGTTTTGTTCATTTCGTAGTTAAAAATAATGTTTTAATTCTGAAAATCATCAAAATCGCATCTCCGTTTAATATAATTAGTTTATAACAATTAAAATAATTGTCGCTCCAAAATTTTCTAAACGGATTTTGATTTCTTATAGTTTTAAGTGTACGTTAATATTTTTTTCAAATTTTTAAAAGGCGTAGAACATTAAAAAAAATTAATTGTTTATAAAAATTTTTTCAAATAATTATTAAAAAATAAACTTTTAAAAATTTTCTAATTCTAAACGAAAGTATATTTTATCCCCTTGATATTCCTGCTTGGTTCATTTAAATCGGTTCATTCATTTAGGAGAAATAAAATTTTGTTTAAAAAGTTGCAAAAAAATTAATTTTGCAATAACTTTTATAAAAAATAATTTTTTTTCTGTTTTTTAGTGGACACATTCTTAAGGCCAAATAGAAATGTTTTTTCAACATTTCGATTTAAAAAAAATACTTTTTATTTTCTGTGAAAATTTCACGAATTCTGACCCTAATAGTATTTTTATTTGAACACTTACTGACTCGGAATGATTAGTAAATTTAATGTTTTATTAAATAAATAATACTAATAATGTGATTAATTAGAATAGTCGCATAAAAAATAATAATATATATTTTCCTTAAAGTTTTGAACGTTTAAGACGATCCAAGTACTTTCTTTTTGACAATGTTTTGAAATTAGGTACTGCAATGAAATTAATTGCGAACATATATTTATAGTTAAAAATAATTTTTCTAATTAAAAAAAACATTTTGTTAATCAAATTAAAGTTAATAAAATTAATCAAAATATATCGTTGTTCATCTGTAGGTTCAAAATTTTAGAAATATAATAAGTACACTATATTGAAAATAAATTATATCATTCAAATAACCCATTACTTATCTATTATTTATCAAAAAAATATTTACTTGAGTCAAATTATTTTTAATTAATTTAATTAGGTGGTATTTGCTTTAATTACTGAAATTAATAATGTAAAATACAACTTAATTGACTTAAATTAAAATTATTCCATTCAAGTAAACATTTATTTAATAATCGATAAATAGTTATTTGAATCAAATAATTTTTTATACATCTATGATAATAATAATAATAATATTATAATTGTGTATTTGATTAATCAAATGTTCTAAATAAGATATATTTTAGAAAAGTAAAATTTTTCAAGAATTCGTAAGAATATGTTTGAATACGATTTTAAATTACCGCGCCATTATTTAGTTTCAATGTTGCCGCTAGGTGGATGTCTTTCTCACAAGAGACATCGTAACTGGAATAAATATAAGGAAGCGAGCTTTAGTTGCATGACTTTTTACATAATATATCTACTTTTCGTTAAGATATATATTTGTAAGTTTCTAGTTTTTGCTTTATTTCAAGGATTTTCTCAGGTTGGTACTTTTTGCATTCTATTTTCTAGATATTTTTTCAGGTTTTTTTTTTATTGAGTTTTTTTTTAAAGTAATTCTAGTTTAGATTTTTTTTCACACTCTCTTTAAGATTCGGTTTATATACATAGATTTTACTTTTTTTATTTGGCAGAGCAATATAAATTATTGCAATGTCAGTCAATAGTACTGACAGTGATGATTTTTCCGATGATTCGGGAAATTTATCTTCCAATGAATCTGAGGAATCCTTTGATCAGGCAGAAAATGATTTTGATTCTGAGTCAGAAAATGACGAAAAAGAGTATTTATTGAAGGACTGGAAGCAAATTCCATTGAATAAGAATATGGCTGATTCACGATTTCCTTTCACGGGTACTCCAGGAATCACGATTCCTGTAGAAGACTGTTGGAAGGAATTAGATTTTCTGAAGCTTTTTCTTGACGCCAATGTCATAAATCATATCGTTACAGAGACAAACAGATACGCGGATCAATTTTTCAAAAATAAGTCAAAAAAAAAAGTTTGGATACCAGTAACCACTGATGAATTTTGGATATTCTTGGGAATCCTGATTTACCAAGGTGTTATTATTAAACCCAAGCAACGGTGGTACTGGTCCAAAAATAAAGTAATTGAAACACCTTTTGTAAAAAATTTGATGACTGTGAATCGATTTGAGGAAATTTTAAAATTTTTACATTTTTCGAACAATGAAACCTACGATCCACAGGCTCATCCTAACCCCAAGTTGAAAAAAATTTGGGAAGTCTATGAAATGATAAACGATAATTTTGAAAAGGTTTACATCCCGGAACGTGACATCAGTATTGATGAAAGCCTAATGGCGTTTAAGGGCAACATAAGTTGGAAACAATTTATTCCCACAAAGCGGGCTAGATTTGGCTTAAAGTTTTTTATGATGTGCGAGAGTCAATCAAGTTACATCTTAAAAACGATACTTTATACTGGAAAATCCACTGAAAAAAAATCTAACGACAAATGCTCTGTAACAACATCCATTGTCATGAAGCTTTGTGAAAAATTGCTTCACAAAGGATATTGTTTGACAATGGACAACTTCTACAACTCACCCGAGTTGTATGAGTTGTTATTAGAAAACAAAACAGATGCCTATGGAACTCTAAGGAGTAATAGGAAAGGTTTGCCCGATGGTCTTCGTAAAACGAAGCTTAAAAAAAACGAAGCAGTTTGCTGGGAAAAAGAGGGAATGATAGTCATGAAGTGGTGTGACAAAAAAGAAATTTCCCTCATTAGCACATGTCATGATGCGACATTTCAAGAAACGCAATCGAAATTTGGCTCCAAGAAAATGAAACCAACCATTGTTTGTGACTATAATCAAACAATGGGAGGTGTAGACAAGGCTGATCAACAAATGGCTACCTACTCAATTATGCGATCCCAGCAGAAAAAATATTACAAAAAACTGTTTCGGCACTTAGTAGATCAATGCTTATTGAATGCGTATGTACTACACAAGAAGTACAAAAATGAATCTCAGGAACACGTGAGTTTCATGATTCAGATTGTACTTCAAATTGTACAAACGCATTCAGCTGATTTACTAAGTAAACTAAAAGTGGGACGCTGCAGAATTGAGAGAAGCTTACTTGGAGACAGTACTCCTGCTCGATTAACAGAAAGACATTTTATAAAAACCATTCCGCCTACTGCAGGGAAAGAAAATCCTACTAGAAAATGCGTCATTTGCTGTCACAAGAAAAAAAATGGAAAGAAAATGCGAAAAGAAACGCGCTATTTTTGTAAACAATGCGATGTTGGATTATGTGTAGATCCTTGCTTTGAAATCTACCACACGAAAGAAGATTTTTAGTATTTTTAAAAGACTAAAAAGTATGACAACTCGCATCGTAAAATTTAAAATATTCCAATTATAAATACCAAAAAAATTAAAATATAAAAAAAACAAAAAAAAAATATAAAAATTAAAAAAAAAACAAAAAAAATATTAAAATAAAAAAAGTAAAAAAAAAAAATAAAGGGATGTAAATCGAACTTTGGAGCCTCCACGTGGCACATCCTGGGTGTACCAGACTTTTTTGTAAGGTATAGCAAATCCTAGTCGTTTTTAAGAAATAAATTTTTTGGTAAAATTTTCATAAAAAATAATGTTTCTACACTGAGAAAACAATATATTTGAATCAAACATAATTATCTTGGTTATACAGTCAACCAAAAATAAGTTTTGCAATTACAAAATTTTATTAAAATTGTTTTTAACTTATAGGATTGTCCATTTATAATTTTTTAATTTAGACTCCATATTTGTAATTAGCGACCTTAAAAACCCCTAGATAGAGACAGACGGGATGATTAAAACATTTTATTAAAATCGTTGTCCGCCATATTGGGTCCGCCATTTTGCATTTTGTAATTCTGACCTCGGATTCGTAATCAGCGACCCCGAAAACCTCTGGATAGCGATAGAGGGTCGGATTAATTTTTTTTAATTATCATCCGCCATATTGGATTCGCCATTTTTAATTTTGGAATTCTGACCTCGGATTCGTAATCAGCGACCTCAAAAACCCCTAGATAGAGATAGACGGGACGATTAGAAAACTTTTTCAAAATTGTCGTCCGCCATTTTGGATTCGCCATTTTCATTTTTGGAATTCTGACCTCGGATTCGTAATCAGCGACCTCAAAAACCCCTAGATAGAGATAGACGGGACGATTAGAAAACTTTTTCAAAATTGTCATCCGCCATTTTGTATTCGCCATTTTCATTTTTGGAATTCTGACCTCGGATTCGTAATCAGCGACCTCAAAAACCCCTAGATAGAGATAGACGGGACGATTAAAAAACTTTTTCAAAATTGTCGTCCGCCATTTTGGATTCGCCATTTTCAATTTTGGAATTCTGACCTCGGATTCGTAATCAGCGACCTCAAAAACCCCTAGATAGAGATAGACGGGACGATTAGAAAACTTTTTCAAAATTTTCATCCGCCATATTGGATACGCCATTTTGAATTTTGTCATTTTGACTCCATGTTTGTAAACAGCGACCTCTAAAACCCTTTGGTAATAAGTTTTGGTAAAATTCTATAAATTTTTTTAAAAGTCCACTTTTAAAAAATATAATTGTCCGACATATTGGATTCGCCATTTTGAATTTTTGAATTTTGAGGTTAAATTCGTAATCAGCGCACCCAAAAACCCTTTGATGGACAATTTTTGGAAAATCCGATAAACAAACATTAATTTATAAAACAGAAATTTTTCAATTTGTTTAAACATTTTATATGCAATATTTATTGTTAAATAAATAATATATAGTGTGCTAAATAATTCAAATAGCTTCGTTTGTTCATTGAAAGAAATTTGCAACTTGTCCGATGTCTTAATATTTATTTAAACAAAAGTTATTAACAAAAATGTTTGGACGAGTATACTCGTCCTCATGCATACGGTAACGGTTTAGTTTGGACGAGTATACTCGGCTTTATGCGCAGGAGGGTTAACAGTTGAAATAAAAAAATTATTTTTAAAGTCTAATTTAATAAAAAATTTTCCAAAAAAATTAAATAATTTAAAAAAGATGTTTATAAAATTCTACGCAAACATTCAATTTTTATAAATAAAAAAATTTTCACAGAAATTCAATTATCAAGGTGGTCACAGGTCAGGTAAATCAGGGAATTTAGGGAAAAGTCAGGGATTTTTATTAAAGTACTGGAAAAAATATTGAATTTTGGAGAAGTTACAAATGGATTGTAGAAATTCAATTCTTTTCAAAAGTAATAAAATTCTTCGCAAAAATTCAATTATGTTCAAAAATTTGCAAAAAATTCTCGTCCGAATTCAATTATCTTTAAAAATAATTAAATTCTTCTCCGAATTTCAATTATTTAAAAAAAATTTTTTTTATAAAATTCTAAGCAAACAAATTATTTTCATAAATAATAAAAATTTCACAGGAATTCAACTATTTACAAATTTTTTTATAAATTTCTTCGCAATAATTCAGTTATTTTCATAAATAACAACATTTTTTTTAACAAAAATTCAATTATTTCCATGAATAATAAAACTCATCATAGAATTTCAATTATTTTTATAAACTTCTTTGTGATTATTGAATTTAGAGAAACATTCGTTTAATCAGTAAATTATTTATTTTTAGATACAAGTTTAAATGAATTCCGCGAAAAATGTAATACTATTCTTAAAAAGTTTAATAAAATTGAATTGTTTTCAATATAATTTTAATAAAATTTGTGGGAAGAATTCAATTATTTTCATAAATAATATACAATTTTGAAAGAAATTCAATTTATTTAAAACACACTTTTCATATGAAATTTTTTGAAAAAAGTCATTCCTTTAAAAAGACGTTTTAAAAATTCTTCTCAAGAATGCAATATTATTTTAAAAACTTTATTAAAGTTCCGTGTCAAAAATTCAATTATTTTCATAAATAATAAAACTCATCGCAGGATTTCAATTATTTGTAATATAATTTTAAATTAATTCCGCTAAAAACGCAATTATTCTTAAAAATTTGAAGAAATTCTTTGAAAAAATTCAACTAGAAAAAAATTTGATATAATTTGTTTCTTAGATTGTAATAATTATTTTCAATTCATTTTTAATTACATTTCTTGAAAGAAATTAATTATTTTCAAAAATGTTGCTAAAGTTCTTTATAAGAATTCAAATATAAGAAATATTAAATTATTCAATAAATTATTTATTTTTGTTTTTAAATAATTTCATTCTCGTAAAACTTTCTAATAAGAATTGATTTAGAATTAAGTAAAATAAAATGATTGAAGTTTTAAACAATTTTATTTATAAATTTCAATAAAAAAAATTATTGAATTTTGATAAGTAAAAGGTTATCTTTCAAACTTAATTTTTTATATAATTTATATTATATTTTTAAAAATTCTTTTTACTATTGTAAAGTTCAGAAATTTTTCTTTTCAAACCACTCATTGTAAATAAAGTTCGGTTCTATTAAATAGGAGTTGTTATTTAAAAATTGCCTTATATTGCAATTGTTTACAAGGGGGGTCGTTGTGAAATAGAATGCCTCTAATATTTATATTTAATTACCTAATACCTGCAGATACAATTATAAACATTGAATTGAATCTGGCGCATGGATGTTGAGTCCATTTATGGCTAAAATTTATTTTAAAATATTTTTTATTTAATGGAATATTTCACATTTTATTCATTAGTACTCCGTACATAATTATATTGGGTCAATTCTGATGGTTAGAGGCTTAAAATTTCATCTTAAAGTGATGATGTCTAAATTATTAGTGGGTCATTTAAGAAATTCAATGTGGCAGTCTAAATATGATTCATGGGGTAACAAAAAAAAGGATAATATATCTAATAAATACGTAATTTATGAAGCTCAAAATGATTAAATTGTTATTAAATTAGGCACTAAGAGTGTTATAGGGGTTTATAGAATAAATGTATCAAGCCAATTTTAAGAAACTCAAAATTGCGTAACTGTAACTGGAAAAGTTTTCTACAATAGTTTCGACGCTAAGTTAGAAATAAAATTCGATTTGACTTTTGTTTTGATCAGGGTAAACGAAAATAATGTAAACACTGAAAAAACCTGGTCTCAAAGTTGCAACAAAAATGAGACTGGGATTTTTGTGTGAAGTAGACTTGTTTCAATACCAAATGAGCTGCGGGATTGCCAATTCGATCCGGCCCCTCAATTTTATAATTTCAAAAATATTTTTGAAAACAAATTGTCGCATAAGATTTGATAAGTGAAATATAATAAAAATGATCCAGTCACTGAGGTTAACTTGTCTGTTTGTAAATGGAAAAATAAATGCATTTTAAAACATGTAGGAGACAATGCAAGCTGAATTGATGTATCGGAAGGCCTCAGTGATACCCTCGCATCAGGAGGTGGCCACAACTCAGACTGGCATTCACAGAATGAAGCGAGCAAGTAAGGATTCAAGAGAAACCATACATTCAGGTCATTTTATGGTGTCAGACTTCGAGGCCGAGGCTCAGGATGATGAAGATGAACTCGCCGTACCTGTACCAGAAGAGGAAGTTGCACGACTAGCAATTATCGCTCCTGTTGGCTTCTCCTTGGATAAGTTTGTCTCCAATTCTCCCTCAGATGCCAATTCACAACAACTCAGCATTGAAACTTCACTCAATAAACTCTTCCAGTGTATGTCACTTGCTTACAGGTGAGGCTTTCATATATTTAATACATGGGGGATTGCACACAATACTTTGTCCAACAACTGAAGAACACATTTTATTCATTTTTAATACTAATTATAACATTTTTATCCACTTATTATTACAGCTTAACATATTAATATAATTAATTTTTCAAAATTTTAATTCTTACTAATAAATTATTCGTTTAGGACGAATATTCAAATTTAGAAATACCATTCGAATTATTCTTTATCCTAATATTTAAATATTAGAATTATCATTTGACATCATTTTTAATACGTCGAAAAATTCTTTGACATATATTTTGTTATTCCGAATGACTGTCATAATTATCACAGGTCAACAAAAAAAGACTTACTTTTTTTATGAGATAGCGGAATGGTTTCCTATGTATTTTTGGACGCTGAACACGATCCCGACTTCCAAAATTGACCATCACGTCAGGATTTTGAGAAAAGTGGGGGTAAAGACCCCAAAAACGCTTTTTTGAGGAATTTAAACATTTTTTTTCTCTTTAACCTGACGTGCTAGAGACTTCCACAAGGTCTTAAATTAAAGCTTGTAATGTGCACTACAAGACCAATATCCATAAAATAAAAAAAATTCAATTTTCTTTCAAAAAATGGGGTTGAAGACACCAAAAATGTGTATTTTTGGATTGCTTAAATAGACTTCTTGCAATTGCTTGGATTCGCTTGAAAATGGTTACTTGGGGTTTTTGGGGTCGCTGATTACGAATCCGCCATTTTTAATTTTTGCAAACGAATATCGGATTCGTAATCAGCGACCCCATTTTCAAGCGAATTCAAGAAATTGCAAGAAGTCTATTAAAGCAATCCAAAAACACAAATTTTTGCTGTCTTCAACCCCATTTTTTGAAAGAAAATTTAATTTTTTTATTTTATGGATATTGGTCTTGTAGTGCACATTATAAGCTTTAATTTAAGACCTTGTGGAAGTCTCTAGCACGTCAGGTTAAAGAGAAAAAAAAATGTTTTAATTCCTCAAAAAAGCGTTTTTGGGGTCTTTACCCCCACTTTTCTCAAAATCCTGACGTGATAGTCAATTTTGGAAGTCGGGATCGTGTTCAGCGTCCAAAAATACATAGGAAACCATTCCGCTATCTCATAAAAAAAAGTAAGTCTTTTTTTGTTGACCTGTGTTATTAATCCTCCGAATTGACATTTGACATAATTTTCAAACCTTCGAAATATTATGTTACATAAATTTCATTTTTCTAAATTATATTTGCCAGAAATTTCATGTTTAAGAAATTTCCATTTATCATAATTTTTATTTATTTTATTCAATTTATGTTTACAGAGATTCAATTATTTTTATAAATATGTAATACGATTTTTTACAGGGATTCAATTATTATTTTCATAGATAATAAAACTCATTGCAAAATTCCAATTATTTTTTATACAATTTTAATCGAATTCTTCGAAAAATGTAATTATATTTAAAATTTTATTAAAATTCGTCAAAAGAATTCAATTATTTAAAAATTTGTTAATAAAATTCTTTATGAGAATTGAATTTTGAGAAGCATTCAATTATTCAATAAATTATTTATTTTTGTATTAAAAATAATTAGGTATTTAAAAAAGAAATATTATTAAAAAATTCGTCTCAAGAATTCAATTATTTTCAAAAGTTATAAAATTCTTAGCAGAAATTTAATTATAGTCAAAAGTTTAAAAAAAGTTATAGTCAAAATATCAATTATTTTTATAAATATTAAAATTTTTCTCTAAAATTCAATTATTTTCAAAAATTTTAATAAAATTCTTGGCAATATTTCAATTATTTAAAAAAATTTTAATAAAATTCTTGACAAAATTTCAATTATTTTTAAAAACTTTTCTCAATTCAATGAAATTTTTTTACAGAGATTAAATTATTTTTAATACATTTTTAATCTAATTTCTCGAAAAATGAAATTATTCTTAAAAATTTTATTGAAATTCGTGAAAAGAATTTTAATTACCTATTTAAAAATTTGTTGATAATATTCTTTAAATGAGAGTTGAATTTTAAAAAACATTGAGTTCTTCAATAAATTATTTTTTTTTTGTATTTAAATAATTGAATTGTTGTAGAATATTCTAATAATAATTGATTGAAATATGAATTTCAGTTAAAACTTTAGATAATAATTGAGTTTTGAAAAGGTTTCAAATTATAATCTTTGAATGTTTGAATTTTTCATACTTTTAACTTAAAATTGTGTAGATTTAATTTTTTTGTAAAAGTTGAATTGAATTTTTTTGAAGTTATTTGAAGTTTTTATTTTCTAATATATATTTAATTGAAGAATTTCCGAGTACTTGAATAATCGATGAAATTTCGTAAAATTGAATTGTAAACAAAAGGATTTGAAAATGTTGAAAGAAATTTTTCAGAAATTATTAATAATAATTAATTTACACTTTGTAAAGAAGAATTTTAGTTAAAAATTGTGGAAAACAATAATTGAATTAAAATAATGAAAGTAATTTTGAATAAGTTACAGTAACAATAAAAATATTGAAATAAAATATTAAAATATTAAAAATTGAATTTTTTGCGCGAATTTGAAATTTTTTTTCAAAAAACGTGATTTTGTTGTATAAAGAAGAAACAACTTGACCTTTTTCAATTATCCTAGTTCGGGCGATAGCCACATATATGCTGAACACGCCCTATAAATTCTCATCTGGAAAGATACAATTATTCTTACAAATACAGTTAATAATTTCTTAAATCTTAAATATGTAAGGAGTGTAAATTCCTTTTCACGTAAAAAACAGAAACTATTCCTAATGTTAGAAATGTATAGATATACTATACTTTTGCTGAGTTAAGACTTTGATTACGAATGAAGAATTCGCAATCAGCAATTAGAGAAATCCACTAAATTTTGTTCTGAAAAAGTAAGCTATGGTTGAATAATTGTCTAATTTTAAACCAAAGAGAGTTTAAAGACATCTAATAAATGTCACTAATTGCCAATAAAGTCGAATTCTTCATTCGTAATTAAACTTTGAATTCTAGTTTCAGAAACATGCTTTATAATCACCATACTTAAAACAGACAAAATTGTTTCATCAGTAGGGAAGACTAATAGAAGACAATTAAGTTAATGAAAGAGGCCTTAGCACCAAAAACAACAAGACCGTAATTAATTATATCCCAAAAAGTTCAACTAATATTTGCATCAGGGCTTCTTTCAATTTCACTTTGTTTTAAGTTTTAAAAATGTAATTATCGAGACGCATCCCGAAATCTTTTTTGACCAAATAGTTATTTGATATAAAACTACTTAACTTAAAATTCACATAATATGCACATTATTTGACATAAATTTCATTGCACACAAAAACCATTTAACATAAATATCATTTGTCATAGAATTCATTAAACAGAAATATTATTTTACATAAAACTCAGATAACTTAATTCCCATTTGACATAAAAATTATGTAACATAAATTTCTATTGACATAAAAATCTTTTAACATAAATTTTTTTTTGACATAAAACTCATTTAACGTAAATTTTATTTGTTATAAAATTCATTTGACATCAATTTCATTTGGCATAAATGTCATTTATCGTAATTCTCATTTGACATAAATATCATTAGACATAAAATTAGCTTGACATAAATTTAATTTGACGTCAATATCATTTAACATAATTATTATTTAACGTAACATTAAATTTATATAAATTTCATTTAGCATAAATTGCATTTAACAAAATTCTCATTTGACATAAAAATCATTTTACACAAATTACATTTTACATAAAAATATCGGCGCCATGTTTAAAAGTAACCAATTAGATATTATCAACAACATTGTGATTCGCCAATTTTAAAATTCGCGCCTATATTTCTATGTCAAATGATCTTTATGTAAAATTAAATCTATGACATCTGAATTTTATGTCAAATGAGAATTATGTGTAATGACTTATCCGTCAAATGAAATTGATATCAAATGAACTTTATGTGAAATGAAAATTATGTTAAATGGGATTTATACCAAATGAAATTTATGTCAAGTAAATTTTATGTCAAATGAGAATTATGTTAAATGGCATTTATGCTAAATGAAATTTATATAAATTTAATTTAACGTTAAATAATAATTATGTTAAATGATATTCACGTCAAATGAAATTTATGTCAAGCTAATTTTATGTCTAATGATATTTATGTCAAATGAGTATTACGTTAAATGACATTTATGCCAAATGAAATTGATGTCAAATGAATTTTATAACAAATAAAATTTACGTTAAATGAATTTTATGTCAAAAGAAATTTATGTTAAATGATTTTTATGTCAATAGAAATTTATGTTACATAATTTTTATGTCAAATGGGAATTAAGTTATCTGAGTTTTATGTAAAATAATATTTCTGTTTAATGAATTCTATGACAAATGATATTTATGTTAAATGGTTTTTGTGTGCAATGAAATTTATGTCAAATAATGTGCATATTATGTGAATTTTAAGTTAAGTAGTTTTATATCAAATAACTATTTGGTCAAAAAAGATTTCGGGAATAAGCATGCGTCTCTAATTATCCCCCCAAAAGCGTGACATCATCTGTGAATGTTCCCTTTGAGATTCAAATTTTTTCTTAAAATTTGTGTATGTGTGTACTAACATTACATTAGCCTTAATATCTCAAAACCAGAAAGGCTCCATTTTAGGCTCCATTTTTCTTAAAAGTTTAGGTCTCCCTGGGGGATATAAAATGAGAGTATTTTTAGCAAATTTTATAAAGTTAAACTATCTTTTTGTGCATTATTCATTTTGTAAAAAAAACCTTTTTTAACCATAACTAAACAAAATGTTAGGGCACCCTTAAATGTTTTTTCTTGATTTTAAAGTGTTTTTCAAATGCATCTTTTGACCGCTTATTGAACATTTTTCGTCCATGTTAGCCGGAGATATTAAACTTTCAAAAATCTAAAATTTTGAAAAATAAGACTTTTTTGAAGACTGTTAAAAATGTAGTAGTAACTTTAAAAGTCTCATAACCAACTTATAGGGTATTAAAAAACACTTCGATTGACCTATTTTTGAACCTAATTCGTTCAGAAATTACGAAATTATTGGTATGTTAAAAACAAAAATTGTGGAAAATATCATTTTTTTACAAATTTTTGTGTAACTATTAAACTATTATATCCTTCTTATGTAGAGTATTTAAAAATTTATTTATTGGACCAAGGTATTTTTATATTTTCTGTTGGTAAAAAGGGATTTTAACGGAACCTTTTTAATTTATTATTTATTTATTATTTAATTTATGTTAATTGAAATTTTTCCGGGCACTCCATTGATTATTTATTAAATACAAAAAATTATATAAATTTAACCTGATTTCCTTTGAATTTTTATTTTCATAACAGCATTTTTTAAAATCATGGAACAACCAGCTCTATAGACGACTATCACTGGAATAACCCTAATAATAAAGTAAATGAAATAAAATGTAGGTTGAAGTGAAATTAATTTTTTACCGAATGAGATTTTTTGAGCAGTAAAAGAAAGTAGACTTTGAACTTATTGTCAGTCTTTAAGTCACAGTGTTTCTCTAGATTGTAAAGGCATATAACCACTACGTAACTGGTTAAGACATTCTTTAGACTCCAAGTTCATTCACTCGAAACACTTGGGCAAAAAGTAGATAAGAAACATACTCTAGACAACTCTAGATCAACTTCTGAAGAAACGTATGAATGCACACATGTTTAAGTTAAAGTAGTTACAATGAATAACGGTGCTTGTTGTAAAATAGTAATTCTAAAATTGCCTTCATTGCATAATCTCACATAACAATTGATCACGCTTGTCTCGTATTGTTTCTTCTTATATTTCAAAAGATATTTTAAACTTTTCATTAAAATAAAATACATTGGAAAATTTATGATCCAACTTACTTTACTTTTGCTCATACTCACGACTTTGACATATTAAAATTATAATTACAACAGAATTTCATTTTCTTGAATTTCTATATCCTTAAATTTATTGGTTATTTTTGATTTATTAGATGATTGGACTATTTTGTTTGTAACCGAAACGACAGGGCTCGGATTATGCGACTTTTTCGACTTTTTTCGACTTTTCTAAAGAAATGTGACTTTTTCGAGATTTTTTTTAGTAAAATGCGACTAATCGACTTTTTTCAAATTTTTCAATTACTTTTCGACTTAAATTGTAAATGGCAGAAATCTTTTTTTGTAAACAATATTGTTCACAAAATCATTCTTCTCTTTAGGGAAAAAAAACATAACATGTTATCTCGTTTCTTAATATTTTTGTAGGAAATTCTCAATTTTCATAAGGAAACAATTTGCATCATTTCTATTTCTTAATTACAATTGCTTTAATAAAATTTAAAGTTTTTTAAAAATTAATGAAAAAAATATGTTTATAAATTCTATTTGTCAATTAGAAAGTGAAACTTTTAAAATTTTTAGAAAATTGAAGGAAAAAGTTTTAGTCAAAAAAAATGATCTGTTACATTTATTTACAAATTTCTTTCAAATTTTTCGAAAACGTCAATAACTTCTTTTTTAAATAAATATTTAATTATTATTTTTGCATGGGAAATAAAATTCTTCAAAAGATTCAAATTCAAACCTTTTTTTTCAAACCTTTTTTTTCATGAAGAAATCGATCACTCCGAGTCTTCGACTCGGAGGAATCGATGTCTTCATGTTTCATTACAATTAAAGATATGACTGAGTGATAAAATCATTATTTTATATTATAAGACTTTATAAAAAAAAAAATTTTGATTATTTTTTATGAAAATAAATGAATTGAGGGGCAGGATGCTATAATGTGTTGCGCGCCATTCACTTAACATGGCGCGTAACACATTATAGCATCCAGCCCCTCAATTATTGAGAAGAAATTTATAAAACATTAGTAAGTAATTGAATTTTGCAGAATAATTGAGGCCTTGGATCCAATAACTCGCCCGACGTTAGGAGGAACGCGCAACTGCCAGTCAGTGAGCAGTGAGCGCCTCTGGGCCACTCACTGCTACCCGACTGGTATTAGCGCGTTCCTCCGAGCGTCGGGCGAGTTATTGGATCCAAGGCCTCAATTTTGATATTTACAAAGATAATTGAAATTTTGAAGAGAATTTTAAAGAAATTTCGAAAATAATTGATTTTCTGCGAAGAATTTTCTTACTTTTGAAGATAATTGAAGAATTTTGCAAAGAATTTTATCAGAACTTTTGAAAATAATTAAATTTCCAGGATGAATTCTGGAAAGCGACTAAAGCGACTTTTTTTAGTCTTAAAGTCGATCTGAGCCCTGCGAAACGATAGATTTAAATTGATTCCATACATATGTTTTTGAGAAAATATAAATCTTATTTATTTTTGAAAATCTCCCCTCTATTTTTTAAATGCAAAACTTTTCAAAATTTAAATGTTTTTTAAAGTGATGTGCGTAAGAATAGTGCAGTAAAAATTACAAAAAATATTTTTAAAAAAAATCAAAACACAACATTTTTATATTAACACTATTAATTACAAAGTATAAGTAAAATCGGGACGCATGAATATTCTACAACTGACAAACAACCAAAAAGTCATTTAACAGAAAAATATTTAACATAATTGACATGCAACAAAATTGATATGCAACAGAATTAACATGTAACAGAATTGTCATTTAACACAATTTTCATGAAACAGAATTCACAGTTAACATAATTTTTTTAGCGCGAATTTTTAAATTGACCAATCATATTTTATTTTTACTTTATTCATTGGTCAGTTTAAAAAATTCCAGTAAAATAATTATGTTCATTGTTAATTTTGTTGCATGACAATTATGTTAAATGTCAATTCTGTTGCATGACACTTCTTTGTAAATATAAATTGTATTCCATGAAAATTATGTTAAATGTCAATTCTATTGCATGATAATTATGTTAAATGCAATTTTGTTTCATGACAATTCTGTTACATTTATGTTAAATGTCAATTTCGTCTAATGACAATTATGTTGCAATTCTATTGCATGATAATCAAATTGGAAATTATTTATATTGGATAAAAACAAAGCTGGAAATTGGTTAAATTAGATAAAAGGCAAAATTGGAAATTGATTATATTGGATAAAAACAAAGCTGGAAATTGTTTAAATTGGATAAAAAAGCTGAAGATTGGTTAAATTGGATAAAAGGCAAAATTAGAAATTGGTTATATTGGATAAAAGGCAAAACTGGAAATTGGTTATATTGGATAAAAACAAAGCTGGAAATTGTTTAAATTGGATAAAAGGCAAAATTGGAAATTGGTTATATTGGATATAAACAAAGCTGGAAATTGGTTAAATTGGATAAAAGGAAAAATTGTACATTGGTTATATTGGATAAAAACAAACACGATCCAAAATTGAGGAGCTGGATTCTAGAACCGGCTCTTCGCTCGGAATGCACGCGCTAATATCAGTCGGGTAGCAGTGACAGGCCCAGATGCGCTCACTGCCACCCGACTGGTATTAGCGCTTACGGTCCGAGCGAAGAGCCGGTTCTAGAATCCAGCTCCTCAATTAAGCTAGACTAAAAAGAAAAAATGCTTTAGTTTCTGTAGCTCAAAATCTAGCGAAATACGTATCCGTTTTAAAAAAAATTTATTTTTCGCAAAATGGCATCGATTTGAAGGAAAAAGTCCATATTTTTGCATAAATTTCATTATTTAAAGTTGTCTAGAAAATTTAAATATTAATATTTCAAAAAATCCGTACGTATTTCGCTAGATAATTATATCACAAACAAAATAAAAAAAGGTCTAAGAGGATCGATTGAAATTTGTGGCATCCAGAGTGTCCACCGATTTTTAAAATACAGTTTTGAGAAAAACGCGTTTAAAGTTTTCATTACAATAAAAACGTTGGCGCGCGACCCTGCTTGAACAGTTCGAAAATTGTCTTTTTACTTGAAATATCGATATATAACTAATGACATATCATTTTAGTGACAATAAGGAGTATTTTAAGCAAAAAAAATTTTTTTCAATTTTTTAAAAATTTCAAAGTGGTGTAACCCCTTAAATTGGTTAAATTGGATAAAAGGAAAAATTGGAAATTATTTATATTGGATAAAAACAAAGCTGGAAATTGGTTAAATTGGATAAAAGGCAAAATTGGAAATTGGTTATATTAAATATAACTTTCTTTCTTATGGAGTATATGCAATGGCATTTGCAACATCGTTGTTTTTTAATATTCTGCCCCACTCTGTCAATTACTATTATTGTAATATTAGAAATCATTTAATGATAATGTTCGAAAACAATAGTTTATGTACATTTCCCTCTGTACAACTTTCTAATAGTAGATCTTGCATAGTTGTGTATGACTGAAATTGCCTTTTAAATGAAAAATACATTTACCTTCAGTATGGAGAATCAAACTTTTCTAAAAACTCTATTAAGAAAGAAATTTCTTTCTCGAGAATATTAAATGAAATAAATGAAGGAAATATTGCATCAACAACACTTAAACAAAGTAGGGCTGAAATTCAATAAAGTTATCGTGAGAGGCAAAAATTAAAACGTAAAATTGATAATGAAAATTATTCAGAGGCAGCATACACATCCATTTCTTTCCCGAGAATTATAAATGAAATAAAGAAAGAAATATTGCATCAAAAACACTTGAAGAAAGAAGGGCTAAAATTAAAAAAAAATTATCGTGAGAGGCAAAAATTAAAACGTACAATTGATAACGTAAATTATTAAGTAAAGAACACACTTCAACTAAGAAAAAACTTCAAGTCGAATCCAAACTAGAATATGCTGAGAACCTTAAATTAAAAAATAAAAATAGTGATACAAGTTCTTTGTCAAAAACAAGGAATACTCGATGTCAAAGAAATTATTGTGAAGGAGTATTAAAGCATGAAATTCAAAATGAGTTGAATGTTGAAAATTATCTAGGTCCGATAAATAATTACTGCACACATTGTCAATCTAAACATTTTAAACATGAAAAAGTTACTGGTAAAAAAGTTAGTTTTAATGACTGCTGTAGTCATGGAGGTGTTGTGTTAACTTTAATACAATATCCAGATGAATTAGGGCTTTTGTTAGAAGGGTTTCATAAATAATCAGGTCATTTTAAAAAGAATATAAGTCTGTATAATAATTCTTTTTTTTGCATCTTTAAATGCTAATGTAATTAATTTTAATGACAGAAGAAGAGGACCATTCTGTTACAAAATTCAAGGTCAAATTTACTATCAAATTAATAGTGCTTTATATCCGGATAAAGGTGAGGATCTATGTTTTGGTCAATTATTTATTTATGACCCTGAGGAATCAATCAGATACAGATTAAAAAGTAACGAAAATTTGGATGAAGACGGTTTAAAATCTATAGAAAATATTATGAGAAATTCTAATGCATACACAAAATCTCACATGATGATGTCAGAGGTAATTAAAATAGAAGCTCAATTAGCAAGACAAATAATGAAGAAATTCCTGAGTTACAATTATTGTTCACGTTGAAAAAAAGCTTTGATAAAAATGGATACAATTCTCAAAGTTTTAATGAAGTTGCTGCAATTTTTAATACAAACTCTGAAAGATATAAAGGACTGATGGATTATTTACACAATCATGTGTTGGAAAATGATGTACACGTGTGAAAAACGCTTATATATTGCCTTCTACTTTTATAGGATCACCTCGCAATATGATGCAACAATATCAGGATTCGATGGCTATTGTTGCTCGTCATGGTAGACCAGATTTATTTATCACAATGACGTGTAATCCAAATTGGAAAGAGATACAGGAAAAATTATTCCCCTGTCAAACTGATGCTGATAGACTTGATATAGTAACTAGGGTTTTCGCATTAAAGTTAAACATCTACTTAAACCTATTATTGATAATAAATTATTTGGAGAAATCAAATCTTATGTTTATGTTATTGAATTTCAAAAGCGAGGATTGACACACATTCATTTGTTAGTTATATTGAAAGAAAATTCTAAAATATTAACAGTTGAAAGTGTTGATCGTTATATTTCTGCAGAAATTCCTGATGAAAATATCAATCCTATTTTACATAAAATAATAATGCAAAATAGTATTAACGGACCTTGTAGAGATTGGTGTTTAATTGATGGAAAATATTCAAAAAAATTTCCAAAAAGTTACCAAGAAGAAATTACAATTGAAGAAAATTGCTATATTCATTGTCGTCGAAGAAATAATAATAAAGTGTATGAACGACCAAATGGATTTATTGTTGATAATTCTAATGTTGCTCCGTATTGCCCTAAACTTTCAGAAATATTTAATTGCCATATTAATGTAGAAATAGTTTCGAGTAACAAGTCTGTTAAATATTTATATAAATATATTCTCAAAGGGCATGATGATGCATCTATTGTTATCACAAATGCGAATGGTGAGGTAACTGTTAATCATAATGAAATACATCATTATGAAGAAAATAAATATGTTGGTCTAGTTGAGGCAGTTTGGAGAATTCTAAGTAAACCTTTAGAGAAAAAGAGTCATAGCGTTAATCGCTTACCCATACATTTTCCAAATGAACAGAATGTTATTATTCGAGAAGAAAAAGATAGTAACGACATTTCTTTCGATTTAAATACAAAACTTTTGGATTATTTTAAACTTAACCAACGAGATAGTAATGCTGAAAAGTATTATTATTCAGATATACCAGAGCATTATACATGGGTAACAAAATCTCTTGAATGGCAACAAAGAATTCGTAAAGTAAAAGTATAGAAAAGAATGTATTTAGTTAATTCACATCAATTGGAGTTATTTCATCTTAGATTATTGTAGCTTACAGTAAAAGGAGCAACTTCTTTTGAAAGTTTAAGAACAGTTATGGAGTTGTTCATGAATCTTTTACAACTGCTTGTTTGGCATTAGGACTTGTAGGAGATGATAGTGAGTGGATTAGGACAATCGAAGAAGCTGTATTATAGATGATGCCTCATTCACTTCGCCAATTATTCACAAGAATTTTAATTCAATGTCATCCTGTACATCCGGATAAACTATATATGGTAACAATTTAAGGGTCAAATGTCAGAAGATTATTAAAAAATAAACGACATTGAAGCTGAAAAAGGGCTTGTAGAAATATTAAAACAATGTTATTTAACGAAGGATATAATTTAACTGACTTTCAGGGGTTATTAGATATACAAGATGAAATTTTTACTGAACAAGTTAATGATATAAATATTGCAGAACATATTAACATAGGAGAACAGAATTATGCTAAATTAAATGTAAAACAAAAACTTGTAGTTGATTATGTACTTGATGCCCTAAAGGATTCTTCTTTTGATGGTTCTATGGCAATTGTTAAGGAATAAATGTTTGCAACATGGCATTTACAGGTATAGCTGCGACTCTGCTTCCTAATGGAAAAACTGTTCATAAAGTTTTAGGCTTACCCGTTCCATTATACAGTGATTCATCTCCAAACATTAAAGTTCAATTTTTAGAAGGCCTCTTTTAAAAAAATATAGATGTTTTTATTTGGAATGAAGCACCAATGGCTCCAAAATATGCTTTAGAAATTATGGATTATTTATTCCAACGAACCTTTTGGTGATAAGATTGTAATTCTAGGCGGAGATTTTCGACAAACTTTACCAATTAAAGAACGGGGTACTAAATCAGAAATAGTAAATTTATCAATAAAAAATAGTAAACTATAGAAATATTTCGAAAAATACACATTAACAGATAATATGAGAGCTTTACCACAAGAAACGGAATTTGTAGATTTTTTACTTAAAGTTGTCAATGGTGAATTAAATGATGCAGATGATAATGTTATATTACCAGAACATATTATTGAAAAAGGGAATAGGTACACAAAATTTAAAATAAAATTTAATCCTTTAAAGATACAATATTTTTAATAACTATGTGGGTATCTTTAGAGTAATATTAGAAACTTTTCGGTGTAAAAACATTTCCATTTTTAATAGCAGAAAGAAAAGGGGCGTGCGTAGCGCACAAAAATAGTGACTAGTATTATATAAAAACAATAAGTCAATGTATAAGAATCTGGATTTAATTGTTGGCATGTTCAAAATCTCACGCAAATTGGTATAGTCATGACCAAAGTAATTATAGGGGAGTCTCAGTCTTCGTGCCGCAAATCTCAAAAACCTGTTCTGTACTCTTTTAATTCTGACCCATTCCACATTGTAATATGGAGACCATGTCAGAGAAGCAAATTCTACCAATGATCGAACTAGTGAAAAATATAAAAGTTTAATTGTCAAAGCATTTCTAAAATCGGATGCGTTTCTTATGATGAAACCAAGTGTTTTGACAGCTCTGTTTACTGTACAATCAATATGATAAGCAAAAGAGAAAGACTCAGACATGATTACACCCAGATCACGCACCCGACCCACTCTATTAAGTTCAGTTGAATTAATATTGTATCGATGTCTCAAAATTATAGATTTCTTCGAGAAAGAGATAACAGAACATTTTTGTTTGATTAAGCAAAAGATGATTTTTCGTACATTATTCTTGTAAACGATTTAAATCAGATTGCACGTCAATAAAGTCAAGATGATTATTAATAATTTTATAAAATTTTAAATCATCAGCAAATAGTAAAAACAGACAGTGTTGAAATACATCTCTAATATTGTTCATAAAAATGTAAATAATAATAGGCCAAACACAGAACCCTGCGGTACACCAGATTTTTCAAAATATTTATGTTAAATTGGAATTCTGTTAAATGTCAATTCTGTTCCATGACAATTCTTTTTTATGATAATTGTGGCAATTGTGTTGCTTGGCAATTATATTGAATGTCAATTCTGTTTCATGACAATTGTATTAAATGTCAATTCCGTTTAGACAAAAATCTAAATTTCGTGACAATTTTGAATAGAACAGATGAATGCTTGTTTTACTTATTAACAAAGTTCCTAGTTTCATTTCTTGCAAGTTGCAGCAGATATGATTTTATCAGATAAACGTTATCATTCTTGAGTTTTTTCGTTTGACATGAAAAACTCAGATACTTAATCCAAGACTTACTAACTATTTAAAGGCTGAAATTTATTTCATTTACTTTAAGTTTTCGAACTTATTACTTATCTGCACAAAAGTTTAAATATCGTATAGATTAACTTTAATTCATATTTATCTCTTTTTTCAATTTACAAAGTTTTGTCCTTAACATGTATGTGATCAGGGATGTCATGTATGATAAACAATAATAATACCACGTATATTATTCTTGATAAATTTAAAGGAATTCAAGCAAATTTTTCTCTTGTTGCATTATTATATAAATTTAGGCTAGAAAATAATAAACAAAGGAATTAAGAAATTATGTAATTATCTATTTTAATTATCAAACAAAGTAATACAAAAAAAAATCAAGGGAATTATTTGATTTTTTTAAAAAATTGATTTCAAACAGGTTTGAAATTTAAAATTTTTGAAAATCTTAATTCCTATGAAGAAATAATAATAATTAAATATTTAAAAAAGAAATTATTGTTTTCGAATAATTTTACAATTAAAGATATTCGTAAATTAACAGAACATTTTTTCAATAAAATTTTTTCCTTTATATTCTAAAAATTCAAAAAATTTCAGTTTAATTTCCAATTAAATTTTCTAATTAACAAATATAACTTATAAACATTTTTTCCTTTCTTTTTAAAAAACTGAATTTTATTAAAACAATTGAAATTAAGAATTTTGTCCGGTATTGTATATTAGAAAATAAAAACTTTAAATAATATAAAACAAAGTTCAATTAACCTTTTTCAAACAAATTAATTTCAAAATTCAATTATTTCTAAAAATTCACGCTATAATACTTTTAATATTCAATTATTAGGGGAGTATAGTCGAGGTTGGACCACTGTCTAGGTAGGCCATTCGCGATTTTTTGGACAAGTTCACTAGCGCCACCTACGCGCATGCTTGTCGAAGCTTGTCTTAATGAAACCTAACTTTTTGTTCAATTACATTTTCGGAGAATTGAAAATTGTTTTCTGTTACGTCGGTACAAAAAAGCTCAAAAAAAGTTTTGTGCATCATGCGAAAAATCATTAATAAAAAATAAAAAAAAATTGAATCGTCAAGGCAAGCATGCAGAAATTTTGTGGGACTCATGGTTGAAAGAAAAACAAAGTGAAAAATCGAATCCCGAAACATATTTCTTTATGGTTACAACAATTCGGAAATGTTACTTTCTGTCAAGGTCGGCCACTCTGTGTTTAAAATGCGCAAAGGTGAGGACGAGCTACTTCATTTGGAAAAACTGCAATTCTGAATAACTCATAATATAATTGATAATCTTATTAATATTTTTATTTAATTTTATTAATATTTCAGTGTAAAATTTTTTTTTATTTATATTTATTATTTTAAAGGGGAATGAAACGAAAACATTCGGACAAATAGTTTTTAAAAATTAGTTTACTCCAACGTTTCAAAATCTAAATGATTTTCTCTTCAGGGAGTCAAAAATAAAAATTAATAAATAGACATTCGTCAGCAAAAAATAAAAATAAATTCACCCATCAAACGTCTGAGAATTCATAGAGTTTGGAGTCATAACTATAAAAGATTATAAAACCAATTTTGTAATAAATAAATAAACATTAACATTTATTATTTTATTATTTCATTAAGTTACAAGCTGGAAACAATAAAGAATCAATTTTCCGTAACTCCAAACATGTTATTTTATTTTTTAACCATTAATGCCCTTTGAATTTTAAACATGGACCGACCTTGACTGTAAGGACCAACATGGACTACAAATTTTTTTTTTATCTTTATAACTTTTTCATTTTAAAACCAATCAATTTACTTTGTACAGAAAAAATGTTCCTATTAAACAGGACTTTCCAACAATATACTTCAATTGTCCAAATTCATTTTTAAAAAAAGTTATAAACAAAAGTCAAAAGGTGGGCCGACCTCGACTATATTCCCCTACTATTATTTTTTTACTAAAAATTTGTAAAACTAATTGTGGACATTAAAAATATTGTTCAAGAGTATTTCAAGTCATGATAAAAAAAATTCCCTGACTTTCGAAAAAATTCCCTGACATTTCCCAGTTTTCCAGGTGTTATGTTGTAGATCCCTGTATACACTCGGGTTGCAAAGTTTCAGAATATTTGGACTGATTATTTTTAAATGCTCGTTTCACTTGAAATTCAAATATTTCTGTAAAAATTGACGTAAAAGCTATCAAACTAGGATCATTTTGAAGTTTAATAAATTTAGAGTCAAATGGGCCAAGATACATATAACCTGCGCGCCAATTATAACGCCTTCGATAATAACACAGGCACACAAAAAAATTTTTTTCGTGACCCAGAGGACAGAACCTTATATTCCTACGTTTTAGAGGTCACTGAAACCAAATACGACCATGAAAAAATTTTGTACTTGCCAGTTTTTCCGCTACCACACCCTTTACACCCCCACACGAGAGTGAGGGGGTTGGCATTTCAGTTTTCAAAAAAAGTCGAGTAGGGTGTCTATTCTTATGTATTTTGGGTCGCTGAAACCGAAAAAGATCACTAAAAACAAATTCGTCCATCCCTTTACCCCCCAGAACGCCCTAAATACACCCTTAAAGGGAGTTTCGTGAAAAATGAAATTTTAACTCCCTTTAAGGGTGTATTTAGGGCGTTCTGGGGGGTAAAGGGATGGACGAATTTGTTTTTAGTGGTCTTTTTCGGTTTCAGCGATCCAAAATACATAAGAATAGACACCCTACTCGACTTTTTTTGAAAACTGAAATGCCAACCCCCTCACTCTCGTGTGGGGGTGTAAAGGGGGTGGTAGCGGGAAAACTGGCAAGTACAAAAATTTTTCATGGTCATATTCGGTTTCAGTGACCCCTAAAACGTAGGAAAATAAGGTTCTATCCTCTGGGTCACAAAAAAAAAATTTTTTGTGTGCCTGTGTAATTTAAGGTGCCAAAGTGATCTTCCTTATTATTTAATAATAATCAGCGTTGCCACGCAACCTGGAAACCTGGAAATGTCAGGGAATTTTATGAACCTTGAAAAAACCTGGAAAAGTCAGGGAATTTTGATCGAAATCCTGGAAAATTGTTATTTTCTAAAGTTTATTCTTGAAATCTAATCTTACATAAATATTTCAAAATTTATTAAATTTTAAAAAAAGTTGCGTTTACAATTTACATAAGTACAGATGAATTTCAAAAGATTTTAATTTAAAATTTTGTAAAATTTTAAGTTTGAATGAATTTAATTAGAAAACGTCGATTTTTGAGAAATTTTAATTATTCCAATTCTTCTGGAATTAGTTAAATTTTTTAATATATACATATTTTCAATTGATTATTAAAAATAATGGATTTATAGAAGAATTTTAATTAAAAACACTAAAAGAAAGTGAATTTTGAAGCAATTACAAATGATTGCAGAATTTCAATTATTTTCAAAAGTAGTAAAATTCTTCTGAGAAATTCAATTATTTCCAAAAATATGAATAAAATTCATGGCAAAATTTCAATTCTTTTCAAAAACTTTTATCAATTCAATGATTTTTAATAAATCTACTACTTTAATAAAATTTTCCAAAAGAATTTAATTAAAAAAAAAAATAATAGAATTTTTCGTTAACATTTCATTATTTTCATAAATAATAAAACTCATCGCAGACTTTTAATTATTTTTAATACAATTTTAATGGAATTCCTCGAAAAATAAAATTATTCTTAAAAATTTTATTAAAAATCCTCAAAGAAATTCAATTATTTTAAAAACTTTTGCTACAATTTATTTATTAGAATTTAAGTTTTATTTTCTATAAAGTTTTAATTAAATTTATTCAAAAAATTAAATTATTTTCAAAAATTTTAATGAAATTCTTTGTAATAATTCAATTTTTTTTCAAAATAATTTTAATAAAATTCTTTGTTAAAATTTTAATAATTTTAAAAATTTGTCAAAATTAAATTATTTTCAATGTCTACTATTTCAATAAAATTTCATAAAAGAATTCAATTATTTAAAAAGATATTTTAATAAAATTGTTCTCAAGAATTCAATTATTTTCAAAAATTAATATAATTCTACGCATAAATTTAAATGTGTTTAATAATTTACAAAAATTCTCGTCAAAATTTCAATATTCTTTATAAATTTTTCTCCAAAATTTAATTATTTTCTAAAATTTTAATAAAATTCCTGGCAAAATTTCAATTATTATTTTCAAATATTATTAGGAGAAATTCAATTATTTTTAATTAAAATTTTAATCAAATTTCCGAAAAAATGAACTTATTCTTAAAATTTTTATTAAAATTTGTCAAGAGAATTTAATTATTAAAAAATTTGTTTATAAAATTCTTTATGAAAATTCAATTTCAAGAAACATTCAATTATTTAATAAAATATTTATTTTTGTATTTAAATCATTGAATTCTCGTGGGTTTTTTTTTAGTAAATATTGATTTTAAAATGAATTTCAGTAAAAATTTTAGATTATTATTGAATATTCAAATTAAAATCTTGGAAAATTTGAACTTTTCATACTTTTAACTAACAATTCTGTAGAATTAATTGTTTTAAAAAAGTTTAATTGAATTTTTCTTTAATTCTTCAAGTTTTTATTTTCTAATATATATATTTGATTGAAGAATGTCAGAATAATCGGAATTACGTAAAAATTAATATTAAAAATAATTGAATATTTATACGAAGAATTTTATCAATTTTGAAAATAATTGAATTCTTGCTGAGAATTGTATCAATTTTGAAAATAATTGAATTATTTCGAAGAATGTTATTTAAATTTTTGAGAATAATTGAATTCCTGCGAATAATTTTATTATCTATAAAAATAATTAAATTCTTGACAAGATTTTTAAGGAAATTTAGTATTAATTTTTTTCAAAAAGTTTAATGGAATTTTTTTTTAATAATTTGAAGTTTTTAACCCCTTGACTGCCGATGGCAAAGATCTTTGCCATTTCGGACTTTGCTCTGACTGCCGGAAAACTGACAATCTTTGCCATGATAAAAATTGATGTAAAAAAGTCAAAACTAGCTAAAAATTAAAAAGAAAATGATTTCTTAAAAGTCAACGCTATGCAGAATGCGACACACGTTTCTGTTTTTAAATTCAATGAATTATAAAAATGTTATAAATTTTTAAAAACAACACTTTTAGCAAATTTTTCAAAATCTTTGCCATGGACAATACAATGCATTTTTATTTTAAAAATGTCTAAAATCGCTTGAAATCTATTACTCGGGGGTTTTCGGGGTCGCTGATTACGAATATGATGTCAGTTTTTCAAAATTCAAAATGGCGGATCCAATATGGCGGACGACTTTTTAAAAATTGATCCAAATTACCTGAAATTTGTTACTTGGGGGTTTTCGGGGTCGCTGATTACGAATATGATGTCAGTTTTTTTAAATTCAAAATGGCGGATCCAATATGGCGGACGACTTTTTTAAAAATTGATCCAATTTACCTGAAATTTGTTACTCGGGGGTTTTCGAGGTCGCTGATTACGAATATGATGTCGGTTTTTCAAAATTCAAAATGGCGGATCCAATATGGCGGATGACTTTTTTAAAAATTGATCCAATTTACATGAAATTTGTTACTCGGTGGATGTCGGGGTCGCTGATTACGAATATGATGATGATTTTTCAAAATCCAAAATGGCGGATCCAATAAGGCAGACATTTTTTAAAAAAATTTTGGATTCGCTTGAAAATTATCATTCGGGGGTTTTCGGGGTCGCTGATGACGAATCCGATGTCAGTTTTTCAAAATTCAAAATTGCGGATCCAATATGGCATACCGTGGAGATGCACTTCACCCATGAACTTATTGGAAAGGTGAAATGCGTTAGGACATTTTAATGGAATTTCAATTTTTGCACGCTCTTTATAGCTGTTCTATTAAACCGGCATTTGTAAAATTTGTTCTGCTTTTATGATAATAACAAAATTTTTTTAAAAAAATGTTCGCAATATTGGATCCGACATTTTAAATGTTTAAAAACAGACATCCGATTCGTCATCAGCGACCCCGAAAACCCCCCAAGTGATAATTTTCAAGAAAATCCAAAATTAAAAAAAAATATCCGATATAATGGATCCTCCATTTTGAATTTTGAAAAACTGACATAGAAATGTCCACCATATTGGATCCGCAATTTTTAATTTTTAAAAACTGACATCGGATTCATCATCAGCGACCCCGAAAACCCCCTAATGATAATTTTCAAGCGAATCAAAAATTTAAAAAAAATGTCCGCCATATTGGATCCGCCATTTTGAATTTTAAAAACCATCATGATATTCGTAGTCAGGGACCCCAAAACTCCTCGAGTAACAAATATCAGCTAATTTTGATCTATTTTTAAAAATCCGTCCGCCATACTGGATCCGTTATTTTGAATTTTGAAAAACCGACATCAGATTCGTAATCAGCAACCCCAAAAACCCCCGAGTAACAAATTTCAGGTAATTTGGATTAATTTTTAAAAAGCCGTCCGCCATATTGGATCCGCCATTTTGAATTTTAAAATACCGACAAATTGGACGATTTTTTATTTTTGGCATTCTGGGCACATTTAGTATTTTTCAGCCGGCAGTTAAGGGGTTAATTTCTAATTTTTTTCATTGAAGAATGTCAGAATAATCGAATTATTTTAGGTAAAATTGAATTGTAAACAAATGGATTTAAAAATTTCTAAAGAAGAACTAATTCAAAAATTATTTTAAAAAAATTGAGTTCAAGAAGAATTTTAGTTAAAAATTCTAGAAATGAAGAATCGAATTGAAAATAATTTTGAAGAAATTACAGTAACAATATTTTTATAATATAAAATAATGATAGTATCAAATTTTAATGATTATAAAACATGAAGAAAGCGATTACTCCGAGTGGAAGACTCGGAGTGATCGATATCTTCATGTTTTATAATAATATGCTTATATGTTATTAAATTTAAGATTTTTGATTTTTGAAAATCTTAATTTCTGTGAAAAAATAAAAATGATTAAAAATACATTTAAAAACGAAGTTATTGATGTTTTTGAATAATTTTACAATTAAAGAAGTTCGTAAATAAATGTTATAGAACAGGAAAAAAGTCGTTTTGTCTGGAAATCAGGGAGTTTGGTAAAATTAAAAATTAAAATTAAAATTTGGTAAAATATAAATGTAGTTTTTTAACCTGGAAAACCTGGAAAAATCAGGGAATTTGAAATGAGGAAAAGCGTGGTAACCCTGTAATAAGTTTAATTACTTTTTAACTGCTGTCTACATTTATTGAAAAATTTAGCAATAAATAGATACCTACGTGAATAATAGATAGTCTTAAAACAAAAATAATGTTGAAAACAATATTTAATCTTCGACAGACCGGATCCCACCCTGGGCCCATAATGATATTGTAATGTCTACTAGAGTTTTGCACCAACTTAAATGAATTTGCTCTAATGATTAAACTTTTGTTAATGAAATTATTTTCAAAATACTAATTATTATTATCATATTATATTTAGAAACGAAAAATATAATTTGTTCTTAATAGTCAGGAAATAATATATTTTGTGGATAAATTACAATTATGACTTCTGTTCTCTTATCTAATCTTGGAAAAATTAAAATAGTCGAATAAAACGGAATAAGCAAGGTCTAATGCCAAGGAAAATTTCTGAGAAGATAGCCAAAGAATGGGGTGAAAATCTTCCAATGACTGAATAATCTTTCAATTTTTATTTTTTATTTTCTTATTAAAATCAAAAATATTTATTAAATTGAAATTGAATTTCCAATTCCAAATTGGATACTTGCAATTAGGTAGTTAAGAAAAGAATATTGTTTCATGAATATTTCAAATAAACAAACAAAAAAAACAGTGAATATGATCTGAATTTGTTCCAGACAGAAGTTGACATCGCCTAAGTGGAATCGATTCAAAGGAATCAGACTGAGATGGAAAGACAAAATCAGACTAAACAACGTTATCTGGAGATGCTGGCATATGCAGTGTAAGTTCAGTTATTCTCAAATTAATTATTAACTATCATAAAGATTTAATACTCATGTGAATTTTTAATGTTTAAACAAATTTTTTTTTAATTTTGTAAATAAATTTTTTTAAATCAAATCCATAATGAACAAAATAAACTTTTCAAAGTAACGAATCACTGTAAAGATTTTACAAATAAATAATTTTTTTAAATTTATATAATATTGCTTAATTTTTCCCAGGCCCAGGGTGTCTACTAACCGTGAAAAAGCCGGGAATTTAATTTGACCGGAAAAAACCGGGAATAAGCCAGGAATTTTATGCCAAACCGTGAATTTTTTCACCAAATTAAAAACAGTTTTATTATTTTAATTTTTTTGTAATCGCTTTTTACTTTAATTTTTATAGATATTTATACTGTTCTCTAAATTTGAATCAGTTGAAAATAATTAATTTGATTGTAAAAAATCAGTCACTGATTCAAATATAGTATGTAAAAATAAATTTTTATACAACTCCTCGACTCGGAGCAATCGATGTCTTTATGTTTTATTACAATTAAAGATGACCGAGTGATAAAATCATTATTTTATATTACAAGACTTTATAAAAAAAAAAATTTTTAATTACTTTTTATTAAAATAATTGAATTATTGAGAAGAAATTTATAAAACATTAGTAAGTAATTGAATTTTGCAGAATAATTTTGATATTTACAAAGATAATTGAAATTTTGAGGAGAATTTTAAAAAAATTTCGAAAATATGAATTTCTGCAAAGAATTTTCTTACTTTTGAAGATAATTGAATTTTGCAAAGAATTTTATCAGAACTTTTGAAAATAATTAAAGAGTGACGCTAAAAACACCTGTTTTTTAGCCCATTTTTCGGACCGCGAATGTTTCAATCAAACATATTCTAAAATGCGCCCTATAAAGGGATAATAATTTCATAACCATTTTGAGTGGAGCATATGCTTTGTTTTTTGGATATAGTGTTAAAATGGGGGTTTAGAGGAATCAAAAGGGGTTAAAATACCAAAAATTAAATATGCTCAGATTCGCTGGAAACTGGTTACTCGGGGGTTTTCGGGGTCGCTGATTACGAATCCAATATCAGTTTTTCAAAATTCAAAATGGCGGATCCAATATGGCGGACGAATTTTTTAAAAATTACATCTTATTGCTTTAAACTTGTTATTCAGGGGTTTTCGGAATCTCTGATTACGAATCCGATGTCAGTTTTTCATAATTAAAATTGGCAATAAGATATGATTTTTAAAAAAGTCGCCCGCCATATTGGATCCGCCATTTTGAATTTTGAATAACTGATATTGGATTCGTAATCAGCGACCCCGAAAACCCCTGAGTAATTAATTTCAAGCGAATCTGAGCAATTTTAGAAAAAGTCGTCCGCCATATTGGATCCGCCATTTTGAATTTTGAAAAACTAACATTGGATTCGTAATCAGCGACCCCGAAAACCCCCGAGTAACTAGTTTCCAGCGAATCTGAGCATATTTAATTTTTGGTATTTTAACCCCTTTTAACCCCTCTAAACTCCCATTTTAACACTATATCCCAAAAACAAAGGGTATGCTCCACTCAAAATGGTTATGAAATTAATATCCCTTTATACGGCGCAATTTAGAATATGTTTGATTGAAAATTTCGCGGTCCGAAAAATGGGCTAAATTTAGCGTCACTCTTTCCAGGATGAATTTTATTATTTATGAAGATAAATATAATTCTGACGAGGAATTTAAAAAAAAAATTTAAAAATAATATAATTTCTAGGATGAATCTTTTTATTTATAAAGATAATTGAAATTTTGACAAGAATTTTATTATTATTTTTACAAATAATTAAATTTCAGAGAAGAATTTTATTATTTATAAAAATAATTAAAATTTTGAACAGATTTCTTTAAAAATGTTTAAAAGTAATTGAATTTTGCAGAAGAATTTTAATATTTATAAAGATAATTGAAATTGTGAGGTGAATTTAAAATAATTTTTCGAAAATAATTGAATTTCTGCGAAGAATTTTCTTACTTTTGAAGATAATTGAATTTTGTATTAGAATTTTATCAGAACTTTTGAAAATAATTAAATTTCCATAATGAATTTTATTATTTATAAAATTTTGACGAGAATTTAAAAAAAAATTTTTGAATATAATTGAATTTCTGCGAAGAATTTTATTAATTGGGTCAGACCATTATATTTCAAATAAAGTCGTTGCGGCCTAATTTTTAAAAAAATTGATACTTTTAGAAATGAATCTGTATGAAGAACGATCTCTAAAGAACGAAATGAATAGAATTATATTAAAATATTTATTACTTTTCTTAAAATATGAGTGTAAAGTGGAGAAGGTGCGAAAAAATGGCACTTTTTTAGCATTTAGAAAATATTTAAAAAAGTATTGAAAAATTGTTAAAAGTGCAAAAATATTTATTGATTCATGTTTAAAATTAGTTGATTAATTATTCTTTAATAAAAAAACTAGTAAAAATATAAAAATAATAGATAAAATATGTTTTTAAAGTCGATCCGTCAAATAACCTAATTTTGACGTTTTTATCAATTAATTACGAGAAGGTGGAACTATTGAATTAAATAAAAACTCACCGAATATAGAGTATTTTTGATGAACTTTCAGAATTTCTTAAGACTTTTTTAATTTTTTCTTTAAATATACAAGAAATATTGAGTTGAAAGTACGCGATTTCTGAATTGTTGCGTACTTTACAACTCAATAAATCCTTTAAAGAAAAATAAAAAAATTTGGCACTTTCACAACTTCTAAATCACAACGAAATCTATACACTCAAAAATTTTCTTTTTGGTCCCGGGTCTAATTTAATAAATATGAAGGTTTAAAAATTGCACACTTTTTTAGGTTAAAACTATTTATTTTCTTAAAATTGAAGTTAGCTTTTAGTTAAGACACTATGATCGGAACATGATTTACAATAAAAAACCAACTTCAATTTTAAGAAAATAAATAGTTGTAACCTGAAAAAGTGTGCAATTTTTAAACCTTTATATTTATTAAATTAGACCCAGGACCAAAAAGAAAATTTCTGAGTGTATAGATTTCGTTGTGATTTAGAAGTTGTGAAAGTGCCAAATTTTATTATTTTTCTTTAACGGAGTTATTAAGTTGTAAAGTACGCAACAATTCAAAAATCGCGTACTTTCAACTCAATATTTCTTGTATATTTAAAGGAAATATTAAAAAAGTCATAAGAAATCCTGAAAGTTCATCAAAAATACTCTATATTCGGTGAGTTATTATTTAATTCAATAGTTCCACCTTCTCGTAATTAATTGACAAAAACGTCTAAATTAGGTTATTTGGCGGATCGACTTTAAAAACATATTTTATCTATTATTTTTATATTTTTACTAGTTTTTTTTATTAAAGAATAATTAATCAACTAATTTTAAACATGATTCAATAAATATTTTTGCACTTTTAACAATTTTTCAATACTTTTTTAAATATTTTCTAATTGCTAAAAAAGTGCCATTTTTTCGCACCTTCTCCACTTTACACTCCTATTTTAAGAAAAGTAATAAATATTTTAATATAATTCTTTTCATTTCGTTCTTCAGAGATCATACAGATTCATTTCTCAAAGTATCAATTTTTTTTTAAATTAGGCCGCAACGACTTTATTTGAAATATAATGGTCTGACCCAATTATAAAAATAATTGAATTTGAGAGAAGAATTTTATTATTTATAAAGATAATTGAAATTTTGACAAGAATTTTATTATTTATAAAAATATTTAACATTTTAAAGAGAATTTTTAAAAAAATGTTAAAAATACCTAATTAAAATTTTGCTTTGAATTTTATTAAATTTCATTCCGAATTGTTTGATATTAAAGTATGTGTTGTCGAGAAATGTGATTTTTTTACAATTTTGACAATTTCGTGTTTCCTTTTTGTCGTTTTTTCTAAAATTCCATGCGACTTTTTTTCGTCTTTTTTGCAAATTTTATGCGACTTTTTGTGACTTTTATTGTGGATTTATGCGACTAAAGCGACTTTTTTTATTATTAAAGTCGATCCGAGCCCTGCCTCGCACAATATTGAAAAACTCGTCTTCGCACTCGCTTCGCTCGAGCTACGACTCGTTTTTCAATATTGTGCTCGGTACATAAACTCGGACATACCTCCCTTGTTGCATAATGTACTATTAAAACAAGTTGTAAATCCAGATGTTCATTACATGAACATTTTGCTTCCTCTTTACGATCAGCAAAAAAAATTTGCTTTCTCGTGAAGGAAGCATTAACGATAAATATATTTCATTTTTAAATAATTTTTAATACAATTTAACATTTATAAAATAAAGTTCATTCGTCTTAATAGAAAGAATAAAATTTTCTTATACAGTAATATGAATCTAAATAAACAAAAAATTTTTAGTAAAAAAGTGAATTTTTCAAATTTGATTGTAATTAATTCTATAATTTTCAATAGAATATATACTTTACATTTATCAATCGATCCGTCTTGGTGCAAAAAATAAGATTTTAGAAACAAATGAGTAAGATTTTCTTATATGGCAACATAATTTTGCGGAAAGAACTCATTTTTTGATAAAAACGCGAATTTTTCAGCTTTAATTGTGATTCTCATACAAATTATACTTCTTATATACCAATCGATTCGTCTTGATGCAAAGAATAAGATTTTATTATATATTAACTTCAATAACTAACTTAAAAAAAAAATTTTTT